>OY992881.1:102894402-102974402 GCA_963921405.1 Cepaea hortensis | reverse complement strand
ATTAACTAGGGCTTATTTTAGAGGTAGGTCTCAGATTAAAAGCATCCTGAAAAATCGTTCTAGGGCTTATTAAAGGGTTAGGTCCTATTTTCGGGGAACTACAGTATGTGGAGAGATATGTACGCCTACGCCAGCTGACAGGGCACTTGACTATGACGATATAGGTAAAATCAACATCTACTCTCATCACAGATACTGCCGTTAGACAATCTCTAAGTAACACAACACACTTGATGACTGTATTCCTTCCATCAAATTTCATTCATTGGCACCTTTCCGTCTTGACAGACGATAGTCTCGTACATTGTGCTTCAAAAAGGCTTAATAACTACGATCCATGGCGGTGGCGAGTGTGGCTGGTAAGGCCAATTCTTGCTGCAAATGTTTGCCCACAGTAGGTGCATGTGAAAACATGGTCATTTCCACCATTTTGCACCATCTTACGTCTCTCACGCTCCGTGTGTGCTTTATCTGCAATCATTTTCTCCTTTGTCTTTATTCCATTTCTGATAGTTGCCCTCCAAACAACACGTTCATCGGCGACGCGTTCCCAATGTGCATTATCAATGGTTGTATTAATCATGTCCAGCTTACACACATCTTTGTATCGTAGTAGAGGCCAACCCTGAGATCTTCTACCCGTCTGTAATTCACCAAAAAAGATGTCCTTTGGTATTCTGCCATCATCCATCCTCCTAACGTGTCCTATCCATCTATGTCTACGAAGACTGAGCATGGAATACACCATCACACAACCTGATCTTTCCAATACTTCAGTATTTGTGATTTTGTCTTGCCACTTAATACCAAGTATTCTTCGCAGACACCGCATATGAAAGCTGTTTAAACGTTTCTCTTGGCGTGAGTAAGTTGTCCAGGTTTCACTGCCATAAAGAAGAGTACTAAGGACACAGGCTTGATAGACGAGGACTTTTGTTTTGGCAGTAAGCTTCCTGTTCTCCCAGACTCTTTGTGCTAACATGCTCATTGTTGTTGCTGCCTTGCCAATCCTGATGTTGATTTCCTGATCGAGGGATAATTTTCTATTTACCTCTGATCCTAGATATGTAAAATGGTTTACTATCTCCAGTTCGGCGTCGTCAATAAAGATTGATGGTACACCATGTGCACCATGTGACATAATCTGTGTCTTCTTTTTGTTAATTGTTAAACCAAATTCAGAACAAGCATTGGAGAATGCAGATAGTAGATGTTGTAATTCTTCCCCAGAGTGGGTCGTAATCGCAGCATCATCCGCAAAATGCAACTCTCTGATTAGTACCCTGCTAATTTTGGTCTTGGCCTTCAATCTCTGAGCATTATAGAGGCCACCATCTGAGAGTGAGTGAATGTATATACCGTCATCCTGATCACGAAAGGCATATTTCAGTAGAAGTGAAAAGTATATCCCAAAGAGGGTGGGAGATAGTACACAACCTTGCTTAACTCCACTCTTGATTTCAAATTCTTCTGAAGTTGAGCCATCAAACTTGATTATACCATTCATGCCTGTGTGGAATGATTCCACAATGGACAGAAGAGTTGGTGGGCAGCCAATCTTCTTTAGTGCTTTGAACAGACCCTCACGACTGACGAAATCGAATGCCTTTGTGAGGTCGATGAAGGCAATAAACAGTGGCTGATTTTGTTCCCGGCATTTTTCTTGCATCTGTCGCAATGAGAGTATCATATCAATGGTAGACCGGTTCTGACGGAAGCCGCACTGTGATTCGGGGTAGACTTGATCTCCCAGGACTTGAAGTCTGCGCAGGACAATTCTGGCAAATACTTTCCCAACAATACAAAAAAGTGAGATACCCCTATAATTGTTACAGTCGCTCCGATCTCCCTTGTTCTTGTACAGTGTTATGATGTTTGAATCTTTGAAATCCTGTGGGACTTGTCCTTCTCGCCAGCATAGCTCTATTAGCTGGTGGATCTGTAGAGCGAGTGTGTCTTGCCCACTCCTGATTACCTCTATTGGAATCCCATCCTTACCTGGAGCTTTGCCAAATGCAAGCTCATTTATAGCACACTTAACTTCTGTTATGGTGGGAAGTGTGTTCAGGTGGTCAAGAGTTGGCAGGGCCTCTATGGCGTTGAGGGCAGCATCCGCTAGCTTGGTCTCACTTGAGTAAAGCTCTAAATAGTGCTCGAACCATCTATCCATCTGCTGTTTCTTATCAGTGATGATTTCTCCAGTCAAGGTTTTCAGCGGTGCACTTCTTTTGATCATTGGACCACAGGCTTTCTTTATCCCTTCATACATGCTTCTGATGTTTCCCTTATCACTTGCGATTTGAATAGCACCAAAGCCTTTATGTTATTTCGCAGTGTCATAATAATTTATAAATAAAACATGGTGGTGTTACCTTTAAACCATAGTTCGTTTTCTATATACACATGCATGTACTTTTGCAAATTCTTGGTAATTTGTATTTTTTTTTATTTTGCATATCCTGTTGTTTTTTACAGGACATCGCTGTCAACACCAGCATTTTCCTGCTGTTGTTGATGTCTTGCCAAGTTTAGGATCAGTCGTTTCCATACCAATTCCATACCCAATTGGTTAAAACCCATCGCAACGCGGTCTGCTGCCAGATTTCGCACAGCTGTGTTTTCAACATTTGTAAGCGGGATTACGAATCGTGTCCGTATGCGCTTCGCCACGGGGCCCGACTCTTGGCATATGGGTAACTAATTTAGTGGTAACTGTTATATATCATCACCATTACGTGCTACACCAGCTGGCTTAGGCGTTCATAACTCTCTACAGATCTCGATCTTTGGTTTTCTGAATCAACTTTGTCGAGGATATTCCTCCATGCCACAGTCTCAAATCATCTAGCATCATTTCTCTTGGTCTGGCTCTGCCTTTCTTCCCCTTCATCTTTCCATTTGTCACGATGTTCTCCAGTGCCTCTCTTCTCATCGCGTGACAAAAGCAGGCTGTTGGTCTCTTTCTTATTGTTATATATAATTCTCTTGTTTCATTAGCCTCTTCCAGACAATTTTTGTTAGTTACTTTGGCAGTCCAAGGACTTCACAACATTCGTCTCAGGAACCACACCTCCGTTCTTCTAAGTTCTTCCTATATTGTTCATTTACATTAAAAGATTCACTGTCATACAGCAAAACATGTTCTATATAGCACTTCAGCACTCTCTTTCTTAAATTCAAAGATAGTTACTTATTGCCAAAGATACTCGTCATTTTCTTAAATGCAGCTTTGCTTGCTCTACTATGCTATTCATCTCTGTTGTGCATCTTCCATCTGATGTTATAAATACTAAGTACTAGGTATTTAAAACATCCACTTGTCTAAATCCACTAAATACTAGGTATGTCAAAGTTTCACATTATAAGATAAGGGACGCAACACAGCAAAAGAAACAATGCACAAAGAAGGGAAACAAGAACAGCGACCTGAACATTCGAGATCTCGAACATTCGAGAACAGAGGGGTCGAATCTCCAACTACGCAGTAGATCCCGGCGGAACCCACCGGAAGCGTGAAAGAATGACACCCACGGGGTGTACGCAATAGCCAGCACTCCGTGTCCACCCGACGCAAGTCGAGAGGCAGACGGCCACTGGACGTGGACTGGAGAGGGTCTAGCTTCACAGGGGAGACACATAGAGGGACTTAGTTTAGAATCCTTAGATTGTTTATGATAGACAGATGCTGTGATGTGTAACTTGTTGATGCTTTACCTAGTGTGTATGTAATATGTTATGTAAGAAGTGCGAGACTACTGGTCGCCATATCTATATTGTAATAAAATAGATTGACAATATCTGAACTTAGAGTTCTGTCAGATCTGTGATCGCTCTCCACTGCCTGTCTGAACCCGAGTCTTTCTATCCCTATTTGTAAGACGCTGACATGGTATTTAAAATTATCCACTTGGTTACAAATTGTCCCTTCTATTCCATTTAACATTTGTATGTCACCTTTGTCTGTGATGTCACCATTGTTACTGTTTTCTTGATATTAAAGGAGAGTCCTTTCTTTGCACTCTCTGTTAATGGTAATGTCCAACAATTGTTGTAGATCTTTTGCATTATCCGCCACCAATAATGTGTCATCTTAATAGCTTATATTGATTTAATTATAAACCGCCGATTAGTTTTCCTGTCTTCTCTTTGATCGCTCGTATTATTACTACGCTACAGAGGGAGAAGAGATCCAATGACAAGACTCATCCCTGCCGTACTTCTAGCTTTATTTGTTCACAATTGTCCTCTTTAATACCCATTTTAATTGCTGCTACCTGGTTCCAGTAAATAGTCTTTACTATTCTGAAATCTGTCCCACCAATATTAATATCTTCCAACATGGTAATACTTTACATCATTACGTTTAACTTCATCAAATGCCTTAGTATAATCTATGAAGCACAAATTTATGTCTTTCTTTGAATCTATTAACCGTTCTTTAAGTATCGGTAATGTATATATTGCCTGCTCCCTGGCGAAGGAGTTTACGGCTTTCTCCGTAACCCCGTATATTCTCGTGAGTAACGCAGTTGCGCCGGAACCGACAGCGGTTCGATCCACGCTGGTAACTTACAGGGATATGTGAGCCGGTCGCTCAGAAAGCAATGGCAAACCACTGAGCGTAATCTTGCCTAGTACATCAACAGCAGCTGAAAAATTCTGATGTTGACTGCAACGTCCTGTAAAGGATGTGCAACATAAAGAAAAAAGAATGTATATATTGCATTGTTTTTACCCTTTCCTTCCATAAATCCATACGGTTCTTCACAAATTTCCATTTTCATTTTCTGTCTTGTTCTTCTCATTATACATCTGAGTAGAAGCTCAGTGACAATCTTTATGAGGTTAATTGCACGAAAATCTTCACATGGAATAGCTCCTGGTCTTTTTGGTATAGCTATAAATACACTTTTCAGCATATCGCTCGGTAAATATCTACTGCTGTAAATATAATTCAACATTTTGATTAATATATCTACTCCAAATTATCCCAGTACTTCTAATTTTTCTATTGCGATTATATCAGGCCCAGCTGTTTTACAAGTCTTCATATGTTTGACAACGTCAGCGAATTTTTCTTTTAGAATAGGTGGACCTTCCAAGTTACTTTCTTCTGTTAATTCTTCCTTTTCTCCATCAAATAATTCTCTTGTATATTCATTCCACCTCTTCATTATAGCACCTTCTTCCAATAACATATTTCATGGTTTTGATTTTAAACACCCTGTATTTATTCTTACTTTACTTTATAAAAGAATTTAATTCAATTTTGCCGCTTCACACATCTATCTCTTACTTATTTATTAATCTTAGCATACTCTTGTTTGTCATGCTTACTCTATGTTCCTTTGTCCATCAACTTTAACATGTCTTGAGTCGACCATGTTTTCTTTTCTTTTTGGCTTGTCTACGTTAATATGTCTTTGCTTCTTTGATGAATGGATCCCTTGATATTTCCCATTGTTCTTTTATACAACATTTTAGCTGTTGCATTGTAACTATTTTACACAGTCACTCTATATTGTTCTCAAATTTCTTTATCTACTCTCAAAACATCTTTATTAAGTTATATATACTAGATATAGACGTCTCAATGTGCAGGTGATCTGAATTTTCTAGATGCTAAACATAAATACTCTTGTACCAGCTAAATACATGTTCCCTACTTCTTTGGATACCAAGTTCAGGTGAACTAAATGATGTACCAAGCCAAGGCGAGGTTGATTCTTGAGTATCATGTAACTGTGACTTTGCATTATTACATAAACGAATCATTAGGTCCATGATTTCTTTCCTGGAACTGCAGTGCAGTGGAAGTGAACCTGCACATTCCATTGAAGAAGACAATGAGTTAAACTGTTCACAACACTCACTACGATGACAGTGATATCAATATAATTCCAAACAAATGAAACTATTATTGTCATAATATACAACTTTAGCATTAACATGTCTCGCTCACTCACAACACAACGACAATCCAAGTTATGTGTATTTATAATTGGTAATAAATTGGTGACCGATTTAAAGTCAGTATTCGATTGCAATCATGATTGAATATATGGCTGGAACAATAACTGATCTTCCATTCATGGGGACTCTATTTAACTGAAAATAGTGGGAAGCAGAGAAATGTATTAGTAACATGCCACAGTGCATGTTGTAAAACAGGAACTATTGCTACGTGTATTCTAATCTAAACTTTCCTTCGAAGATAAATAACATGCATTATGTTTTACGTATATACGCTAATGAACGAAACATCTAACCAGGAACTACCTTTATTCATATTCAGCTATCAGACATGGCACAGCCGCTATAGCTCAGTGACCAACACACTTGCCTGTCCGTCCGGTAGTCACTGGCTCAACTACTCTACCATGTCAATTGTTTGCGTGATATTGGTCAGTACTCTCAGACCCACCTGGACTATAATAGGTACTGGGAAATGTTCTGGGAAGAAAGAAGGACTAGCTTGATACTGACATCTATCATTGGATGCCTAGTTGCCTTTACAAATATGGAGCTTACATGACTTCCACATTAAACCCCAAGGAAGGAAGATAGTCCTTCAGTTGTGTTGTTGCTTATCTGAGCAACACAGTGCATACATTGAAGTTCACTTGCACAGCTTTCTTGTTAAATTGTGCATTACATTTCACACCGAAATTCCCACAATTGCTGCACATATCCATGTATTCCCTAAGAGACTGTAATCATAGTGCACGAATTCCGCATCCACATGTGTGCATACTAGAATCACCGATTCTTTAAGTATTGTTCCTGTGGGTAAGTTTCCTCATGTGAAATAGTTCCTGAGCAGCGGTCCATTCAGCCTGCCGTTTCGGATTTCTCAACCAGAGAGACATTTTTAACGTGCAAACCGTGCTCACACGTCCTCCCAGCTTTTTGCACTTGTCTGAGAAGGCTAAATGTTTGTTTCACTATTTCAGGATCAGGGGAGAAACAAATATTTTCTTATGTGATACAATTCTTTATCCACATCATTAACGGCAAGACTTATAAGCCACCGTGGCATCTCTGACCCATCAATCCCCTAATAAAGACGGGCAATGCGAGATCCCCAAATACAGTCATCGCTTGTCGGGTTTTCCACCAGCATTAATTTACAAATAGGGAATACGGACATACACTGTTCCATCATACTGTTATTATTAAGTGAACATGAGACAAATGAGCTTTGGTGTAATGGTTAGGACGTAAGGCTGAAATAGCATGGGCGTGGTGGGGCATTGATTTTATTTCAGCTCTCATCATTCGCTATGGGAGAGAAAGACTGGCCACTGTCTATGTGTGCACTAAGGCTACTATATGTGATAGTGCTGACACCGTATGCTCCTTTATTTAAGTATGGGACTTATATTAATTATGGCCAGATGTGCTGCAATTCGCGCGTTCTAATGATTTCATTGTTTCTTCAGTTCGCTATATTGGTCAAGATAGAAATTCTCATTAAATGAATAATTAAAGTATGCAATAAATATAGACCTGCAAGTAAAGAATAATATCAATCGATCTGAATCTGTTGGTTGTCTGTGTTTATTTTCTTCTCTAGGATCCATGGTAAACACATTATTTTTATCATGGTCGCTGTTATGTTAATCATTGGTCATGTGTTTTCTTCGTGATTCATGTATGTATTGTCTCATTTATTTTCGCATATCCTATTTACAGGACATCGCTGTCAACACCAGCATTTTACAGCTGTTGTTTATTTCTTAGCAAGATTACGCTCAGTAGTTTGCCATTGCTTTCTGAGCGACCGGCTCACATTCCCTCGTAAGTAACCAACACGACGCGATCTGCTACCGAATCCGGCGCAGCTGCATTAACCTACGTGAATATACGGGATTACGTAGAAATTCGCTAACCTCTCGGATTAACATCTAAATAGCATCACATCTTCAAAAGAAAAGTAAATTACCTTTTCACACGCTTAACATACATTGGCCATATGGTGCTTGGCCAATAATTTTACACTCCGCCTATATACCCTAAATCATTTTCTTTTACCAGTTGTACGCTGGCTCGACAAGTGAGTCCATGTCGATATTAAACATTCGAATTATCATTGATGCGACTCGAACCCAAGAGAACCGAGCTAGCAGACCTGTGTTTAGCAACTGCGCGGCCACGGATGCCAACATCATGTTTCGGACATTAAAATACGTTGGCCATTTCAAACGCCCAATCCATTTAGACATAACTGTAATGTCAGGATTGCTTTCTGTTAGCAGAAACAGGGACCGACAGGCACGATGGTGGACTCGTGTCATTCAACTCTCCGAAACATGAACATCTCATTAATAAATTCACACGTATGTATGGGCTCTTATATAAGAGGTCTCTGTGGCTAAGGGCTTGCGAACGCGGTGTGTGTGTTTATTTATGGGCTCTTATATTAGAGGTCTTTGTGGCTAATGGCTTGCCAACGCGGTTTGTGAGCCCGTATACCCGGGTTCGAAACACAGCGGTGCTGGATTTTTCTATATAGGAGCCGGTCGTTCAGAAAGCAATGGCAAACTACTGAACGTAACATTTGCCCAGGAATCACGAACAGCGAAAATTCTGGTGTTGACTGCTACGTCCTGTGAAGGACATGCAACCAATTTTTTTTTTTTTATATATTTGAGGATACGCTGGAGAACAAAGCAATTTAAAGCTATAGTTCCACACCGTGATTCGAACCGATCATTTTCCAATGACGGCATCTCCTGTCTGAAGAAACAAGTGCACTTCGGCGCATGACCAAATAGACTACTTATGTGGGCATGAACATGCATGCGGCAGGGGAACTAGTGAGAGATCGAGAATCGCTCAGTTGAACAAAAAAGAGAGTGACGTTTTGTACGAGACCTGCTACACAACGAGTGTGATTGTTTGAAGCAAGTGTTCCTGAAATATGTATTCTCTTCTTAATATGTAGTTTTTACCTGAACGTGCATTTTGAGATTGCTATTATATATATATATATATATATATATATATATATATATATATATATATATATATATATATATATATATATATATATACCAACTAAAAACAATCTTAAATGGTAGTTCAATATATCGGCATATCTATAGCACAGTTAAACTCAACTACAAGGTATGGACTACACCTAGACTTGCTGCCAATAGGGTTGAGTCGAGTTGAGTTGAGTCACGAACCAACATCATTGTTCTCGGTGCATTCCCACAAGAGCTGAGCATCATCTTCAACAGCCAGCAGGGAGTACCAATACAAATGGTGCCCGTTACAATCTGATTATAGGCCAGTCTTGCTTTAACTCTGAGTGACGACTGTCTATCAGATCCTCTGACCACCCATTGCTGTCACATTCTCTCTAGACCCTGATAGTCTATATGTTCTTCTGCATTATTCACGAGCTCTCAGAGGGCCTTCACCACATCTGCCTTATCATGCATCGAGTCGCCCCTCTATGATACAGCACCCGCCAATCTGTCTGCTTGTTCATTTCCAACCACACCAGAGTGTCCTGGAGAAAAGATCCAAAGAATGCTCACAGCCTAAGCACCCGAATTAACGCATACCATTTAATACGAAACATGCCAGTCTTCACCTTTGTCAGCGTGCTTTGTGAATCAGTTACATTCACCACATGCGTATACTGTCTGTCGCTAGCGCGCAACTTGCTGACCGCCTCTAGTGGCGTCACGTGGCATGCGTGCGTCTTGTCGTCAGCCTGACCGCTGGTCGCGTGTCAGGTAACAATCTTGCCAGCCGACAATTCTTGTCCGCCGGGTGTCGTAACGATGTTGCTGCATAGCTATCCCATGTTAGGCTCTGACAGGGTTCAGCCACTACATCGGACAGTTGGACTAAAATGTTGACCTATCGTCCTTGACTTGGGGAAGTAAATTACAAGTACCTCTGAAGTCGAAGCCTGATGACGAGGGACACTGTTAATAGGTAAAGCAAAATTCAGTCCAGCACTACAAGAAGTATTGTGTATGGACCACGCTTGAATTCAAAGCGAGTGAGCGCAACAAAAAAGTATTAGTTTCTGATACACGTTGAAGTGTATGATCCAGTAGTGTTCGATGTTAATGCCGTGTATAATGTCAGTATATGGTTTATTTTTGGTGCAGGATATTATAAGATGTTTTCTGTAACATGGAAATAAAAAGCCCACATTTTCGTCCGTTGTGATTGCATAACGACCAGTGACGCGACCATATTGTGTCAAAATGCAATATCTCAAAAGAGTTACTTTAATTTATATGATAGCGTCGTGCCATAGTAAAATATGTAACTAAAGGACTCTTTTACACGTCTCAACAATTACTGAGCACATGGTGCTGAACCATATCTTATAGACCAGCTTGCGCTCGGTAGTTGATGTGCTCAGTATTACGCCAGCTACCTTTACTTTCGAAATCATTTTCAGGTAACCATTTTAACCTGAGTCAATTAAAGCCAAGTCACTATTTAAAATATCGTATTATCCCCTTAGCGGATGCCACAAAATCAGGGCTGTCAGTTGTACATCTAACCGCTTAGCAACCGTATTCTTCATGTGCCATTGGTTCCTAATAATGGTTAACCTCTGCAGTCCTGTGGCCAGACTTCTTTTGAATAGTGACCCCAGAGTCGATTGAACCCGTTGAAAGCCTCGTACCGCCGATTGACTGTGAGTGACATTTCCGCACATCTTGGCATGTATTAATGTTCAGCACACCACATCACCCATGATTTGCAACAGTAGCGAAAAGTGTCTGCAAGGTGGGTGCCACAACACAGTTTACTCCAGAAATGAAACAACGACGCATTGATGCTTGTCAAACATGTTTGCAGCGCATTGAAGCAGAAGGTAATGGTTTCATATCAAGAATTATTACTGGAAATGAAACATGTGTTCACTACCACGAACCGGAAGCGAAGTGAGCGAGCAAGAAATAGTCGTCATCCCTCCTCTAAGAATTAGTAAGGGCAATTAAGCTTGAAATCTAGTGGTTCTAGCTAAATGTAGATGACTGAAAAATGACGGCCACCGTTTGCTGAACTAACTGGGTGTTTCTTTTTCAGTAATGTATGGCTTCTATTGTTATAGACAATTAACTGTATTTTTCGTGGCAGACGTTTGTGTTAGCATTCTGGCAGCGGCATTATGTATAGTATATCTGTGCGGGCTGTTGGTTTGTCGAGACTCCAGTCTGGTCCACTTTCACATAGAGCAGTGAGAAGCATTTTGTGTGATATTCACTAGCACAGGAATGGAGTATGATGGAGGATAACCATTTGCCGTGAAATTGGAACCACGAGTGATTGGCTGACTGAGTAACTTACTGCTTTAAGCAGGTAATCAGCCATAGCCATAGCATCCACATATCGTATACTGCTCAGGCAGGTTGTACTCTCAGAAAAGTTAACAATTTTAAAGAAGTAATGAAGAAAACCACGTAAATATTTATAATAAATAACACAACCACATGCAATGCCTATCGAGTAGCTTATTGCTTGGCGATCTTTGGAATAACGATTTTCGAGAGCCGCTTTCATACTTTATATTGAGGAGCGACTAAATGAATCCACTAACGGTAGAATGGCAAGCAGCACTCCTCTCACCACAAGCCCACAGCTTGCTCGATTCCTTACAAGTATTTCGGTGGTTTCATGCGTGCACCTTGACTCTGAAGGTATATGCAATGTCATATGTTGGTGCTGTCCCCCTGTCGTTTCTTCGTGGAAATAGGACTACAATCACCTCTCTGTCCAAGCCACTGTGCAGTCTTTTATGGCCGCACTTTTTTTTTATTTTCTGAGTCATTATGTCATTCATGTGCCAGGCCCCTCTAAGCTAATGTCAGGATTGTTCTTCTACTAGTTCCACACTTTAGTAAGAATGTGTCTGTAAATTTCAGTTCAGAAGTTCCGAATGTCGTTTTAGTGATTGCAAAACTGCCAATGACGTGCATGCTTATGTTGCCACATACAAGAGGCTTGCATACTTGCCTGTGTTGTGCTATAGTTTCGTAATGTTGTTTAATATCTGCTCTACAAATAACGGTACACGTCTCAACATTTACAAAACAGTGTTCATACTTACAAATTATAGAGCCAAGATATTCAACGTATATGACATTTTCAATTTCTTCATTGCTATGGGTGACATTTTGTTGGTATGCAGTTTTGTCCAATGGACATTCGTTGTTAAACTTCACAACACGATTTTAATTCCCAAAGCGTCTCTTGACAAACAGGATTATCTCTTCAAATCTCTTAGCACTGGCTGAAGGGAGGGCAGTGTCCTCTGAATATTTGAGATCTGGGGCTGGAGTTCCACCAGTTTTGAATTGCTCTATAGTGTCTAAGCTATCATGATATTTGAGTTCCAGGACTGAAGTTCCACCAGTTTTCAATAGCTCAATAGTTCCTAAGGTATCATAACATTTGACGTTTCTCATTTCGCTCCCTGCCTAGGCGTTCGACATAAACGGGGTGAGAAAACAATACTGCACCAACCTCCATACATCAGCTGGATTTCCTCCCGGCTACTCTGACTGCTGTATCCGGAGCATGATGTAATGATTCAATTAAGTGAATCAGATGTGTTTGAAACCCTATACATCTATCGCTGTTCAACATTATATGATGTCGAACACACTTATAAAGTATTTTATAAATATAAACACTATCACATCGTATTTCTTTATATTGCTTCGCTCATATGTCGCTTGTATGTGGTGTCGTTAGCCGCTACACTCTGCAGAGGGGATTCGAGCACTTATGGACTGACTGGTTCGATGTGCAACGAGGATGAGCTGTCGACTAAATATTTCTTTATATGGTAGCCGTGTCGTAGTTAGCATTATATAGGCCACACCGTTTAGATAAAACTATAAAGGGGAACTAGTATGAACTCCACTGCGAAACAAGCACGACTGAAGGCTTTCTTTCATCAGGAGTACCCACTCGCCGAATGTTTTGACTCTGTTACCTTTCTAACACTCTCAGGTGACGAGCCCACCTGAGTCAGGCATCTGCAGCTAACATTTATTGCAATGAAATATTATTTTACCGTACTGACTAATGTCACCCAGAAATCTTGCGTATAGTGAGGGTATAGCCAATTGCTAGTAACAATTGTCACGCGAGGGCAAGAAAGTAAATCTGGTTTGGTTCACAGCTAACGATCACAAGAAGCAACATCGATGTTGGGTGTGATCAACACCATTAAACGATTTTATCTTCGTCTGTGATACTGAATTTACACATAAAATCAGCTCGGAGCTACATTCTCTTCATTAATATCTTTAGCTGTGGTCAAGAAAAGAACGCTGAGCTGATCCACGAATCTGGTGATCGAGTGAAACTGCGAATCATGACGGCCCACGCTTACCGGCATGGCACATGATGGATGTATAGTCTTTAGTTAAAGATAACAAAGTTTCGCATATGACACCTGTTCCTGAGCAATGGACGTATTGGTTACATAGCGACAGTCGCATACTTTTAGATGAAATCGACGCTAGAATGGTGCTGTGGTCAATATCAAGTCTACTGCCATTTTCCTCACAAATAATATCATGAGACTCATTTTAAGCTGGCTTGACCGGGAATCCGTGTCAATAAAAAGAATGTTCGCCTGGAAAGTGATTTCAACATAGAACCAGCATCGGGTGCTGCCCACTGCGCTATCTCGGTTCCATTGGTTGAAGGTAATGTATATGGCATGTATCAGTTGTCTGCGGTAAATAACAGTGGTATATATTACTATACTGTAATGTAACATAGCGAAGTTTCATTTTCGTTATCTTCAGTTTATCTGTCTTTACATTTTTACATATTCAACAATTGATTTATTTTATGCAACAAATACGCATTCAAAGTTTCCTTTATAGACTAGGTCACAAAGAAGATAACAGTGTTATGTAATGTGACATCTCAAGCATAATCAACGCTGGGCAGAACAAACAACAACGTTTGTTAAACAATAGGTCATTATAAAAGATTGCCTATAATGATTGCATAATTTACAAAATATTCTAATTATTATAACCACGGAGACAGACACGACAGCTGACTAAAACATAGCGTAGTGAAATTCCAAATCAGTGGGTAAAATATCCCGCTTTATAATCGGTACTCTAAATACGTGTTTTTATTGATGTTACATTTATTCACATAGAGCAAATTATATGCTATTTTGAATACCCATCGGATCTCTACATACCCGTGTTAACATGAGTCCTTTATCACATTATTTAGTGACACAGACTAAATTATGCGTTACTTAGAATATCCAGCGGTCTATTTTCTGTTAACGTATCAATGATCTTATTGACTGGGGAAAAAAAAAAAAAAAAAAACAAGTAAGAGACATAAGTCCCGTTTAAAGAATTAAGATGTGTATGCATGTATAACAATGGCAAACTACTGAGCGTAATCTTGCCAAGAGATCAACATACAGCTGAAAGATGCTGGTGTTGACAGCTAAGTCCTGTAAAAAGGATATGCTAAAAAAAAAAATGCATGTATAAATGTGTTAAAAGTGTACTAAACATCGTAAATTATTGAAAATCGTGTGATATCTGGGATTTCCAACACACCTGATTCACTTAATTGAATCATATGATTTTCCATACCCTGAAAACTATTGCGTGTATGGTGTTCACCTCGTATATTATAGAGCAAATGGCACACGATGGGTGATGTAGTCAATACCACTAGGGTAGACTTTACTTTCCATAGTAAATTAAGGTATCGATTTTAGACAGACAAAAAAGAAGCCTAGATTAATAGGATGTCCTTAAAAAGCAAATAACGCCGTTCACTGCCTCTGATATGTGATTTTTCATGAAATCTTGGGAAGATAATGCGATGGTTTTCCTTGCCTTCCACATCCACATGGTGATCTTCTACCTCTGACTTTGACAGCCATTTCCGGATGTCAGGACAAGTGAATGCCCTGCTCTGCTCAGCTGCATATTTTCCCACTTATCCCGATGGATACTCGGTCCCCGGCGCTGCGTTTGCCACGTCGAAGTGTGTTTCCCATGCTCTATCTACCTCTGAGAGTGCAGTTGGGATTGTCCCTTCCTAAAGTCATGGTCTATGATGGCCAACACTCTCCAGTAATCTTTGAGGACACACACACACATACACACACACTCACACACACACGCACACACACTCACACACTCGCACACACACACACACAAACACACACACACACACACACATATATATATATATATATATATATATATATATATATATATATATATATATATATATATATATATATTCGAAATCCCGTTCAGAAGTCGATTTAAACACACAACAACAGGACTGACAGGCAAGCTGGCTAGCCAATGTGCTACCGCGGATCCCGTATGCTATTGCTAATTACACTAATAGTAATGGATCCGTTTACACGGCTTTGGTCCCGGCAATATTTTTTTTTTTTTTTAAAATTCGCATATCCTTTACAGGACATCGCTGTCAACATCAGCATCTTTCAGCTGATCGTTGATTTCTTGGCAATATTACGCTCAGTAGTTTGCCATACACATACCCCGTAAGTTACCAACGCGGAGAGAACCGCTACCGATTTTCGGGCAGGTTACGTTAATCAAGAGAATATACGAGATTACGGAGAAAGACGCTAAAGCCTAAGCCAGGGAGACCGGCCTATATGGGGTTAGGTGGTAATTTTATAGCCCAGTAGTAACTAGACGGCTGGTGTGATCAATACCATGTGGCCCCACTTTAATTCCATTGTACACATTTTAGGCAGGATCTATTTAAATAAAAAGCCACCTCGATGGCGATACACGCCCATACAACCAGGCAGACAGGTAATAACCGTAATCCAGCTAGCTAGTGCTTCACCACGCCCCGCCTGTTGTTAAACTTTACTTCAAACCACATATCAAATGTCAGATCTTATGGTTTGACAGATGACTCATACAAGCATGCTATATTTATCTCCGCCTCTTTCACCCTCCTATAATTTTACACCTATTTATGAAATTGTTATTCATATCTTCTTGACTTGTAATTCTAATTTAGGGAAGATTGCAATTATTAACAAAAACATAATTTCTTGTGAGTCCAAGACATATTTAACTAGACCTTTAAGCTGCGTAGTTTATTCCTTGTTGGCTTGTTTACACCAGGTAATTATACAGCAGGTGTGCTTGCTGTCGACACATCGGAAACACTCAGTCACCAAGTTCGATTTTCATGACAAGAGAAGTAAAGAAATGGGTATTGCTAATCAAAGTAGAAGGGGGAAGAGAAGGAGTCAGTGAACACTCCAGGCAAGTAAAATCAAACCCAAAAACAACTATTTATCTATATATATCGGGTGCCATATCAAAGTAGTGAAAAAGACAAAGTGCCCTAGCCGAAATAAAACTGAATCACTGTAGATTTACGAAGGGGAAATAAAACTACACATTAGGTACACGAGTAGGAACGTCTATTAGTATTATATTCCCAGCGAAGCAAGGACAATACGAGACCTCTGATCATCATAGAGTCTCATCTACACGTATATTTGAGTAATACTTCTTCCTTATTTCACTTAAAAGGAAGAAGGGAGGTTGGGGTTGGGGAGGAGGGGGTTAACATTCTCATGAAGTCCAGGCAGGTGTCTTTCTCTTGTTGTACATTTGAATCCTGTGCCAGCGTCATATAATTCGTTCATCTCTGGTTGCACAAATTAGCCTATATATATATATATATATATATATATATATATATATATATATATATATATATATATATATATAGCAGACAGCGAGGAACCACCAGTCTGCACACCAATAAGCCATGCATGGGACAACGGATACCCACGCAAATCTCAGGTCCTATATGACATCACACTGATGTTGGACAACAGGATGCCTCCATCTGACATACAGGACTTCGCGTTGGAGCTCAAGCCAACGAACACAAGCATATATATATATTTTTTTTTTCCCCCGCGTTTCCATCCTGTTTCAGGATATTGCGGTCAACATGAGCATCTTTCAGCTGTATGTTGATTCCTAGGCTAGATTACGCTCATCAGCACGCCACGACATTCTGAGCGACCGGCTCCATACTCTCATAAGTCACTTTTGCAATTCGAACCACTGCTAATTCTCGTCGCGTCACGTGACGTGACGAGAGTATTCGGGATTAGCGGAGAAAGCTGCTAACCCCTCGGCCATGGAGCCGGCATATATATATATATATATATATATATATATATATATATATATATATATATATATATATATATATATATATATATATACCACTACCCGAAAACCACCGTAATCTCTAGAAGGCGAATGTCATGACCCGGTGGTACATTGTATTCTGCTTACTATTTACATCACATTTAACATGGCCGGGGAATGGCAAGCCACTTCCCGATGTTCTTTTAGGCTGTACTTACATTGTGCGTCTTTTCTATCACGTTACAATAGTTGAAAGAGCGATATGCTCGATTACTAAGCGAATTATGCAAGATGATTTCACATTAACAATTTTCAAATGTGATATAAATTACAATAACCATGTAAATGTCGATATTGATGTTAAGGATGTCAACAGTTTTAAGCATATGACATCAAATGTGCAGACGAACACGATGACATAATTAAGACAATTTAAAGATGGCCGCCCTACTTTTGACATGCACCAAAGAGAAGCAGTGTTCTGTTACCTGTATTTTGATGATAGGGCAAAATCTATAGACATTCATTGGATAACGAAGGTGCAGCATGGTGATACAGCAAGTGTATGAGTGGAATAGGACGTTACAAAACTGTTCGGTCCAATGATAGGGTATAGTATGTTGTGCATGAGTGGTTTCACACGCGACGAAGAGACATATTTTTTTTTTCAGCATGAATCCAAGCAATATGTCGACGCTGAGGGGCTTGCATTGAACGCAGTGGTGACAGCATCGAAACATTATACATTAGGCATTTACATTTTCAGAATATATTCACACACGCTCACGCACGCAACCACACACACACAAACACACACACACACAGAGCAAATTAAGGCTTTGATATGAGTTCCTCTCTTATGTGCCGGCTCCGTGGCCAAAGGCTTACGGTCGCAGTTCGTAATCCCGCTTACCGCGTTTGAAACACAGGTGTTGGCGATATGGCAGCAGACCACCTTACGTTGGTTGTTTATGGAAATGCATAGGAGCAGGTCGTTCAGAAAGCAATGGCAAACTAATGAATCATATTCGTACCCTGGAATCACAAGTAGCCAAAAAATGCTTGGGTCGACTGCTACGTCGTGTAAAGGATATACAACTAACACTATTTGCGTATATGTTAAATGTTCATTCTTTTCTCCCCCGCGTCCTTTGCTGCTGCGGATTGCGACCCACGCCATGTAATCTTGTTCTATCGCCAGCGACTGTCGTGGGTGGTCCCTCACACACAATGTCCCCGGCTTGAATACACAGTTAGCACTTGGTGGAGTGGTTAGTTGGACAGTGCGAGACGGTAAAGGGTCTTATTAACCGTTGTTGAACTGTGAAAACCTGATTTGAAGACACAACCGCGGATCACATTACTGTGTCAAAGTATTTTATTCGTCTTCAAATCCCGAAACAACCACATAATCGATTATTGCTCACTGGATTTAGGAGGCCTGGTGTTCCTTGCCAGTTGCGAAGTGCTGATCGTTCGGGTCCCATCGATTGACGGACGTCGGTCGCTGCGATTGGGCAGTCTTGAGCATAGCCTACGATGGGTAGCGTTGTGGTGTTCTGTTGTGATAATTTGGTGTGTCCAGTGTGTGCCGCGTGGTTACACATCCGCTTCACACGCGTGATCCGGGACTGTTTCCGGATCCGGTCAGGGATATGCACTACTGACGAGCTCAAACGAGGGCGAAACTCGAATATAGTGCTTCCATATTGACGTGGATAGGCCTTAGGTTCATACCAGAATGCGATCAGCGGTGCCAGTGGTGGGTTGTGCTCAATATTTAAATATCTTCAAAGTTTCGAACCCCGTAAAAGTACCTGGGGGAAACAACTAGAACAATGGTTCTCAACCGGTGGGGAATTCCCCCAGGGGGGAATTTTAGGGTTATGGTTAGATTTTTTCAAGATGGCGTTATTACAAGAGCCGATTACTCGATATTGTTTTTCTCTCCATACTTTACGGTTCTGTACTTCTCGCCCTTCTGAAATTCGTTTTATAACGTAAGTAGACCTGCAAATCACGTTCTATGTAAAAGTCTAGACTCGTTCTAGTATGTGTTATTAAATTTAGCTTCCATTTTTACGTATACCGTGTAAGGGGGTGGGGGATTTATAGAGAGGAAGTACGAAAGGGGGGGGGGTGGAGGATGACATTCTGAACATATGGTGAAGAGGCTGGGGCCAAAAATGTTTGAGAACCACTGAACTAGAATAATCTATATGACACTGAACAAAAGTATGGACTAAATAGTGCAACCGAGCGCTATGTCCAATTGGTGGTTAATCCATTTGGTTGTGAACGCTAATGTCGACAATCGAAGCGCTAATACCGAGACGCATTGTCAAAGCTGTGTCCTTATCACGCCGGTACGTAATTCGTCCTTATTGTTGCCCCGGCATGTGGTGGTACCCGTATACGTAGATCAAGTCTAGCCATATTATGTGAAGGTTTGGCTTTGCTGCCTTTGCTCGTTGCATAGACTCCAAATCAAGGAATGTCCAGCGATACGACCTTTCTGTGTTGAATTACTGATGTTCTTGTTATGAATTCTGATGACAACGACGGAGAAGAATATCACGCCTTCGACGTTTAGAAGAGAGATGGGCTTGGGGTGGGCACTAATGTGGGCATTGCGTTTGTTCTTTGCGGATGTAGATTTCATAAGTGTTCTTCCAATCCACGCGAATGCGTGTATGTCTCCATGCATATGTCAGAAACCCGTGACGTGTTTTAAGGATGTTCTGACTTTACAATTATAACCTTCTTCGTGCATTATATATATCGTAATTGTGTAAATGCATTTCTTTTAGCTGTTCTTAGGTGTCATCTAGAAATTGCTTTATGCTATATTAAAGTGTATATGCATGCAATGAATTAAAAGCATTAAACAGGCTTTAGTCTAAAATTAAGCTCGACTGCAGCCTGTGTATATGTCGTTAGTTTGTATTTTGTTGATTTTGCATCAGTGGTTATGATATAAATTTCTGTGACACACAACGATTACATTCAGTTTTTTTTATAGTTTTTATTACATTCATGATAATGGAACTGGCATTCCCATTCACGCGGTATTTAACCACACAGGTGTAAAGTTCATAACAAGGTCACAGATGAGTAACTTACTTGTATATATATTTCATGCACAGCTTTCCATGTAGTTGTATCGGTGCGTTCTTGTTGTTTTTGTGCTGAGAAAGGCTTTGCCCGAAAAGTTCATTTTGTCACATGGTAACATGTTCTATTCAAATTTATCGATTCTAGTTCTTTAGTTTCTATTTGATGATTCATTTACTCGTGCTAATGAAAGTTCTTATCTTAGTGTCAGGCAATCATGACAGAGAACAATGGTTATTCTTACTGGCTAATGTATTTCATCTCTTCGAACCATATCACATCATGGTTGCTCTAAATTGCAAATACCTTATTTCACAAGTTTGTATATAATTACCACTTTCTGGGAACTATCATACTAACATTAAATATACAAGAATTCGCGTGTCTGCACATGCTTTTCATTCATACTGATTTACCAACTTTGATTTCAGATTCCTGTCAACATGAGTAACAAATCAGAACCACATATAGTGACGAATGGTGCTTTAGATTCATCTCAAGCTTGCATAGATGTTCCCTGCAAAGATGAAGGTACATCAATGTTAATTAGTCCACAAACAGCCTCCATTCTCAACTGGATACTGTTAGCTGTAATATGCCAAGGGGTTGCTGCGTTTGGGACTTTCGCAAACATCGTGAACATTGTTTGCTTTCTTAGACAAGGCTTCAAGGATTCTGTCGACGTCAGTTTATTCGGTTGGTTTTCTTGTTTCAGTATACATATTGGAACATATGATGCACCATTTTGTTAATTTGCTTGATTTAGTTACACTAGCTATTATACAGAAACGTATGTTCGGTAAGTTACTTTATTTTACTGGGAATATGTACTAAATATACGTCTATTAGGAACGTGTGCTTGGTTTTAGAAACAATAGTTAGAACAAAATGCATCTGTTAAGCTAGAATGCTTGTTTTCAATTATAACAATCACTATACAAAACGTTTATTTGGTAAGTTTGCTTGCTTTTAATGATAGTAGTATTTTGGGGCAATATACACAATCGGCAAGTTTGTTTAATTTGCTGTTAATGTTTACTATAGTGTACGTGTATTAGGTAGGCTTGCTTAGCTTCAGTGAGACTATTCACTAAACAATGTGTCTATTCAGCAAGATTGCTTGTTTTCAGTTATAATAGTCACTTCAAAATACGCTTATTTGGTAAGTTTACTTGTTTTAGTAACCATAGTTAATGTATAATATGCTTCTATCGATCAGTTTGCAGTGTTTTAGTTGTAATATTTGCTATACAATACAAATGTTAGGTACGTTAGCTTCTCTTTTGTTATTGTCAACAACCTGTTTTCGTGCGAACCCTTCATTCACCCCTCGAAATCACAAAACACATCGTTGGGTGAAAGGACATTCCAAATTCCTGTTTAATCATGTTTTATACATCTCGCTCTCTGAGCAAACACAATTCACAATCATTATTCGATAGCTATCATTGATTAAGTGTAACTATGCGTTTTCTAAACTCTACACCATAAGGGAAAACACAGATGTCTTGTCACACCGGCTGTCAGTCTCCGTCTGACTCAATTCACATCTCGAGTCCAGTCTTTCGTCCCCTTCTCTCGTGCGGTTAGCTGTGCGGAGTGCTGGCACACTTACCACGTTTGTCCAGTTGTCCAGTCCTCGTCCTACAGCTATACTAGAGTTCACTCTGTTTACGGGTAATCCCCGTGCTTACGTTATTCTGTCTTATTACGGGAGTGAATCCCGTCATGTCCTAATTATGTCCTAGCTATGATACATGCGTGTCCTGTCTAGGTCTAGTCCTAACACTAGTTTGGAGTACTACCTCCTTCTACTGTCTCTCTCTATGTATACTCTTGTATAGAGTCCCTATCATGTCCTGTCTCTGTCCTATACTTTCCTCTGTCCTTGTCCTATTTGTATCTATGTCTATACTAGTTCTTTCTCTGATCTCCCAGCACTCTGACAGTTATACTATTAGGTATATTTGCTTGATTTTTACATTAGTTACGGTATTATAAGTCTATTCGGAATTCTTACCTGTGTTCATGGACACCAGATAATACATTGTAACTCTATGCACTAAAATTGCTTATTTCAGTAGAAACAGTGGTTGCCGTAAACTCTGTTTTTCTCCTGTAAACAGAGGTACTTAACCATACTTCCTCTGAAATAATTTTTTTTTTGATCCGTTACAGGACATCGTTGTCAACACCAGCATCTTTCAGCTGTATGTTGATTTCTTGGCACGATTACGCTCAGTAGTTTGCCATTGCTTTCTGAGCGGCCGGCTCACATACCCCGTAAGTTACCGATGCGATTCGAACCACTGCTGATTCTCACCGTCATCACGTTACCCACGAGAGTATACGAGATTACGGAGAAAAGTCATAACCTCTAAGCCACGAAGCCGGCTCTGAAATAATACCGCGACAAATTGCCTTTAAACGTATATGTTTACCGCCATTTGTCTAAATTTATTTCTACCATTATACCGGACACTTTTCTTGTACGCAAACTGACGTGACCTCCATTTTAAAGCCATATATGTTAGAGAAGGATTATACAATTTAATCGCTTTCATTTTTTTCCCTACAACTTTAGCAGTGAGTCGTCGCAGAGAGGAGGTAGATGTAATTTCTGTTTTTCGCTGTTACTGTTGGGAGTGCAGATGGCATATTTAATTTTTTTTATTATTCAATGTGTCTTTTACAAACTGATTCTATAGGATTCCGATAAAGTAAGACACGTCTAAATGATGAGGATGCTTGCAGAAATTGATGGAAAAGACATTAGACTTGTAAAAAAAAAACATACATTGGAAACAACAAGATTGATATTGAAGTAGGTCAACATCAGCCTATTAAGAGAGGTGTGCGACAGGGATGTGTAAAGTCTCCAGACATGTTTTCCATATAGAGTGAAAATATGTTCAGAAATGTACAAGATTTGCGGGGGATCACCATTGGGGACTAACATAAATAACATTAAATATGCGGATGACACATTATTGATTGCAGACAATTAGCAGGAACTGCAACATTTATTAGATGTGGTGGTTGCACCAGCTAACAACTACGGTTATTATTAAATTCTAAGAGAACACAGATTATGATTGTCACTAGGGAGAAGGAAACACCACAATGTAATATATACGCAAATGGAAATATTATTAAACAAGTGAATCGGTACATTTATATAGGAACAGTCATAACATCTGATGGGAGATGCCTTGAAGAGAATAGAACAAGAATCGCCATGGTGAATGTAACCTTTTGCTAGATGAAAAAATTACTGACCAGTGAAAAGATGTCATCTGCAACGAGAAAAATAGTGTTGACATGCTACATAGAACGTGTACTGTTATTTGGATGTGAAGCTTGGACAATGAACAGACAAGCTGAAAAACATCGAATGGCTGTGAACATGTGGTTTCTGAGGAAAATAGAAAGAATAGTACGGACGTACAGAAAAACAAATGACCAAGTCCTGCATGAAACAAATAACATCCATACACTAATTAGACAAATTAGCCTTAGAAAGTCTTAATTTTGTGAACACGTTGTGAGAAGAAATAAATTGGAAACCTTGGTGATAACTGGCTAGATTGCGGGGAAAATAATACAGGGAAGGCAGAGAAGTAAATACCTGGATGTCCTGGCGACATGGTATGGCCGATACCAGAACACAAAACTGATCAGAGACTCTGATCGTGATAGATGGTAAAACACGACCGCCCACGCGTGTCGGCATGGCATATGATGATGATGATGATGAGTCAATGGTTCCTCGTCGTCTTCTGGCATTGTATCCCATTGTTCTAACAAAACGTCAACAACATGCTTACATGTCGTTATACGGCATATTCGAATTAATAAGCCTCGGCTAAATTTACAATTTATAAAATATGATTTGCACGTTGTATCTGGACATGAGGTGACATGTATAACTGTAACAATTATATATATATATAATGTCTATTCCATGCAATGACACATTCTCTTTTACATCATTCTTAAAACAAATGAACGTATAATTAAAACGTACAACATGCTGGGAGCATCGACAGCCCAGTTCATGCCATTGTCATTGCAACTGATTTCACTCTTGCTGAACATCGGCCACCTTTGAACAACCTTCCTGTTGCTGGGAAGCAGTGCTTTGGGAGACCAAGAAATGTTTTATATACTCAGATGTCCCCATTCACCATCTGTCAAATTGTATGTTATCTTAATTCATTACTTCCCACTCAGTTTTTACTTTCAACTATATGTCGTTTACCCTGATGCAGTCTTTACATGTAAGACTAACAGAAGAGTATTACAAATTAATTTGATGGAAATGAGAACAAACATATATATATAACAAGATATTAATGCATCTTATTAAAGAATACAGTATTAACGGTCCTCAATATTTGACCGCAATATCCTGAAACAGGATGGAAACGCTGAAAAAAAGCACCAGTAGCTTCGCATCAGGAGCGTTAAGTTACATTTCGAAAGGCTGTCGTGAGAATATAGATCAGCAGAGGTTAAGCCACTGGATAATGAGTAAACGCTTTCGTCATTGCTGTTTATCGTTCTGTGCCTGTTCATTTACCAGCATCAAAAGCGAGTTCCACTGTCCTGCAATTGTTCCCTTTCAAACAAGACCACACAATAGACTTACTCAGCGTTACCCAACCGTCTGTCTCTAGTAATTGTAACGTTATTGTTCCTCTATTATTACATCACTTCTAAAATATGGATACACAATAAATTACGTTTCAAGGTAACACATTAACTTACACAATTATAAAGAGCTCTTAATAAAGTTATCAGTCCTAATAAATTATTTGTGGCTGGTTGTGTGGTTAGTTGGATGGTTGGTTGGTTGGTTGTTTTTTATGTTGTGGATCATCGGGACTATTGCTCTACTAGACTGACTCTTATGCTTGATTCTATGTGGTTCAGGTTAAGACCTAACATGGCTTGCATATATCCTAATGAGAGTGCTGTATAATATGTTCTCCCAAGCCGTCTCAAAAGTTTCATCTCCACAGGGTTCTGTCGAACTTTCCTTTTAATTTCCAAGAACAGAACTCAATAGGGTGTGCACCTTGGCACTGGAGCTGTACATCTGTAGAGAGGCATATTGCGGTGCAAGTATACCATGAATCAACATAGCGCATACATAACACCTGGGGTTAGATATAGTTTGGCTTGTTTCCTCAACAAATGGTTATCAAAAGAGTCCAGTCCAATGTCCAGACTGAAGAAAAGTATTATTTGAACATAATCAATAGGTGATTTTTCAGTAAAATATATTTTCAGAACATTTAAATATAATAAGATGAAAATTTAGGTAAACATACAAACCTACGTTCACATTTTCTTAACTGCGTCGATAAACTAAGCACTGGGCATAATTAACTTGCCGCCTTAACGTGTTGCTAGCACGGTGACTAGCACACTCGAAGGCATCCACGGTAGCCATGAGTTCCAAGCCTCCTTAAGGCGCGCATTACTGTTATTATAAAGTGTCCTGGGCTCCCAGGTCGACCTAGACCGAAAATTGAACCAGAAATGTTCTACAAAAATATGGGACAATCACTATATACACAATCACTATATACACAATCACTATATACACAATCACTATATACACAATCAGGCACTCTTCCGAATTCCGGTCCCAAATAGTTCCGCAGTGAATAGGTCAGGGGTTAAGGGTTAGGGTTAGTTGTTAACTAAACACTGACCCTAACCCTTACCCCTGACCTATTCACTGCGGAACTATTTGGGACCGGAATTCGGAAGAGTGCCCACAATCACTATATACACACATATACACATCTCAGGGTGTGTACCGGAGTATGTTGCCTAGTTTTGTTTTTACCACAACTACAGTAAAATCATTGTCGGTTACTTGCTTGATGTTTTAATGTGATGTTTTCTATTTAAAAAAAAATCATTTATGTGTCCAGGTTTGGCAGTGTCTGACTTTGGCTCAGTGATAACAATAATCTGGAGTAATATCTGCAACACTCCTGCCTTTAGCGAAGCCAACTGGCCGTTTGATGTTTATGACATATTTTACCTGACAAGTGTCATGCCTCATTTAACATTCGTGCGTACAACTGCTTGGATCACAGCTCTCATCACTCTGGAAAGGTGCCTATGCATAGTGATGCCTCTTAAGGTATGTCATCTTTGCCTTTGTCCGCTAGGCGCCTATTTGTCTGTTTCTCTGTATCAATATATGTATATGTGTATAGGAACAATTTTCCTATTCAGTTATCAATTTATTTTAAGAATTGCTTTTTCTTTACAGGACGCAATAATTAACACCGTCACGTTTTGGGCTGTTTCTAATTTTATAGGAAATTTACGTTTAGTAGTCTGCTATTCTGAAAAACATCTGATGGCTGCAGAAATGTGTTTTCTGAGGAAAATGCAAATAATACCATGGGCAAACAGAAAAACCAATGACCAAGTACTACAGGAGACAATAGAAAATCGTAAATTGATTAGAGAAATTAGACGTAGACAGTCAACATTTTTTTGACATGTTATGAGAAGAAATGGATTGGAGAACTTAGTGACAACTGGCAAGATCGAAGGGAACAGACCAAGAAGAAGACCGAGAGGAAAATACCTGGATGGCTTGGCCACATGGCATGGACAAGACAGGAACACTGAGCTGATCCACGACGCTGGTGATTTATTGAAATGGCGAGTCGTGACCGCCCACGCTTTCCGGCATGGCACATGATTGATTGAGTCTTGTATTGACCGACGCCATACCATTGTGAAAATCAACACACGGCTGTCTGCTTCCAAAACGCTTGCAGTTGCTTTCGAATCTGGTATGCGTAATTCTGAAACACATGCGCTTGGACATTAAGTCATCAGTAAATACCTTAAATAATAACGATATATCTGGGAAATTATTGCCAGCGGGAAAAATTCAATTCATCACAGATGACGCCTATATAACTGGAAGCATGCTAATATTGTTTCTGTCTGTGTATGTACAATTGTGTATGCGTGTGTGTGTGTGTTTGTGAGTATGTGTGTGTGTGAGTGTGTGTGTGTGTGTATTTGTGTGTGCTAATATGCCTGGCATTTAACGAAAATTTTGCCGAACATCTACAAGATAATTTAAAAACAAAACCAATTACAGTAGTGTCAGGGTCTTACTTTACTAACAGTGGCTTGTATTCTCTAACAGGAGTGAAAACAATCATACACAAAGAATGATTGTACTCAGACACTCGGCAACATAACTGAAACACTTTAATTACATAACTCAACGGCATTCATATAATGCTGCGCTCACAATTAGCGACAATGCCATTTCAAATAAATATATGCAATGTCACAAGATCATAGATGTATAGAACAAAACACCCACTCAGTCCCTAAACAGACTCTACTCAGCATACAGGCTTTCTCACATAGAGCATAGAATAATACACGCAACACTTTCTCTCATGTCCGTCCTGTCTCGCAGTCCTGAAGCAGTCTGAGCTAATCACCGATGTTTCTCGTTAGCCCTTATTTTAGTCCCCGTTCGCTTCGTGCGTCACGCTGACCACTGGGCATCAACTGCATAGTAGCTGCCAGTCGGGTTATCGTCGTGCTTGAGCGTCGCTACAGGCGATGGCGATGGAGATTCTGACAAGTAGTACTGGAAAAAAGGCAGTTGTCGATTGACACGAAGGCTGTCACATGATATTTCAGACAACGAATATCCGAAGTGGCAAGTATTTTGTTTTTATTTCGTTTTGATACTGAATTCACCCTCATCATGTGCCATGCCTATAAGTGTAGGCGGTCATGTTTCGCCATCTCACGCTTTCACCAGAGTCTTGGATCAGCGCAATGTTCATGTCTCATAATACCATGTGTCCAAGTCATTCAGGTATTTACTTCTCTGTCTTCCCCTTGTTCTCTTCTTCTCAATCTTGCCAGTAGTCACCACGTTCTCCAATTTATTCCCTCTCATAGCGTATCCACACTCTCTCTCTCTCACACACACACACACACACATGTGACTATCTACGTCTAATTTCTCTAATCATACTGAATTATGTCCAAGTCCAACAGTCTCAATGACAGTGTCCAAATTTGCTGGTAACTTCTTATAATAGGACTAATTGTAACCAGATGTGACACTTACCATCAGATTTCAATGTGTGTATATGGTTAGCAATGACAGCATACCCTAACTGTTAAATTATATTTTATCTATCTTACTTTCAGATAAAAAACTTCATCACTGTCAAGCGGACGTGCATTATTGTTGTGTCTGTCTTCATCATCTGCATCGCCACGGGATCTCCCATTTACGTAGTCAGTAGGCTGGGCCTTAAATTTTCCATCTCCAGAAATATGACTATTGTTGCATTAATTCACACCGCAGACAAAGACGCCGTAGAGAACCCGTCTTATACTGTTAATAACACTGTGATTCCTATTGTAGCATTTGTGGTTGTCAGTGTGTGTACTGTTGTCTTGGTGATTAAACTACAGCAGAATACAAAATGGCGACAGGAATCTACTATGCTTTTGCAAACAAAAGCTGTTTCACTGCGTACACAAAGAGTTGCTAAAATGGTGGTGATGATTTCTACGTTGTTTATTGCGTGTTTTATCCCAATGAGTGTTTTATTCATTGCTATCTGGTTGATTCCTGGACTTGCTGTCAATGGAAAGAATATGGCTACGTTTTTGTTGATAGGTGGTATTGGTACCATCCTTGAGTCCGTAAACGCATCCATGAATATTTTCATTTATTATCACATGAGCAGTAAATATAGGTTAGTATTTCGCGCAATATTTTGTTACAGGACATGATTTGTTGTACCATGCTCATTACTTTCTTTAACAATACAAATGATTCTGCGTGCATACTCAATTCATGCAATAAATACCAGAAACCACCCATAAACTCCTCTTCTTCGTTGAATTTTCATTGCTTCAAATTAAATTGTCTACATATGCAATGTTGTCGTTTTTATACACATAATTGCTGTTTTACTTCACACTATGGTCGGTCACCTTTTTTCTTCCACTGTTCTTACTCTTAAGCAGACAATTGGAGAACGGCAATAGACAAAAATACTGAAAATATATCCACACAAATAGACGTAATGCCTGAAATGAAGTTGGATTCATAAATAAAATAATAAAGAAGGCCATTGAAAAACGTGACCACAGACTCATAAACATAACAGACTAGGGTAGGAAAACACAGCAGCAAGAGCCTCGGAAATCGTTTAATCCAACAGAGAATTAGAAAGTGAAGTAAGTAAAAATAACCCAGTTGAACTGCAAAGGAATTGTCGCTGACACGAAAAGATCCCTATGTATAACGAATGAGGAAAGACATATTACAGAGTTCCCTACAAGTTTTCAATATAAGGAATATTATGACTAAAAACCGGGAAAATACTGCTGTCAGAAGACTTCCTATAGCACAGACAAGATACTTCCTATGCATACAGTGCAGCAAGGAAATGAGTGTCTGTGACTTTGCTATCCACCAGTTTGATTAAATATAAAGTGTTTGGTGGCTGCACGACACGTGATTCCCATATTTTAGGTTATACCAAAATTTGTGTTACTGAAATTAATATACTTTCTTTTACACACATTCACCGACAATGTTATTCACATAGAAGAAATAAATTAATCTACGATTTGGTATACAGTTACAAAGACAATATCTATTGGGTAAAATACGAATAAAATGTCACGTAGAACCATGGACAAAGCGTGGCGAGTGCGTCTATATCGGCTTGCGGTGGCAATACTAAGCCACTTATCTGATAACTTCCTGGTTTTTCCTTTACACTTGGTCAACACGTGGTCTTTCCAGGGCTTGGCTAATCAAAGTATTAATTTGTTTGGTTTTTTTCCGGGATTTGAAATTTAAATATTGGGCACAACCCACTACTGGCAACGTCGATCGTATTCCGTTACGAGCCTAAGGCTTTATTCACGTAAATATGGAAGCACATGTGTTTTACACAAAAAACACAGGTTCTCCAAGGCAATCTCAACATAGTTGCCTTACGGGGAATTTAAGGCTGTTGTTTGCTTGACAAACACACTTACCATGCTTTCTCCATGGTTCTACACTACATTTTACTCGTATTTTACCCTATAGATGTTGTCTTTGTAACATTATACCAAATCAATAGCCTATGATGGTTGACGTTGCGATATTCTAATGTGATAATTTGGTCGCGTCTAACGTGTGCCGCGTGGTCTAGTGGATACTCACCCGCCTCACACGCCGGTGGTCTGGATTTGATCTCGGTCCCAGTCAAGAATATGCACTACTGACGAGCTCAAACGAGAGTGGAACTCGCGTCTAGTGCTTTGATATTGACGAGGACAAGGCCTTAGGTTCGTACCGGGATACGATCAGCGTTGCCAGTAGTGGGTTGTGCTCAATATTTAAATAATCATAGTATGTCGACACCCAGCTACTTGTCTGCAATACCTATCAAGAACCGAATAATATACTAAGTACTTCTTCCTATATATGTATTTTCCTCATTCTTATATATGTATAATTGATTTTTAGATTCTGATTTTAGAATCATCGTGAAGAGTGTGCTTTTTGTGTGTCTTAATTTGTTACTTCGGTGTGTTGTGCAGGTCGTCTCAGCTTTGAACAGGAGTAATATTGGTTTAGATATTTTCCTAACGTTTATGTATTGAAGTATCATCTCCTAGGGACTGCGTCGCAGATATCTCACCCCAATCCACTCTAATCTGTGCAAGAAAATAATTTAGAACAACACATCTGATCACCATGAGACAGCGAGATGAGTGAGACAGCGAGGAGTGACGAGGAGATCTGGCCGACGCTCGACGCTCACAGGAAAGGCCAGACGGACATATAATCAGATTGCTACTGGTACTATTGGTGTTGGAACTCTTCGCTGGCTGCTGAGGATGGGGACGGGGCGCTTATGGGAATGCCCCGAATGCTGTGATGTCGGTTCCTAAATCAATCAATCAATCAGTCAATCAATCAGTTAATGTATGACGATCCTTATTTGTATAGCTATTCTGACTGGGACATGGGATGTTGATAGGCAACATCACAGACAGGTTCTCAAAGGCAATTTCATCTTAGTTGCCTTTCGGGGATTTTAAGGCTGTTTTTTGCTTGTCAAACTATTATGATGTGGCTTGACGGGTATGTATCTCAATGAAAACAACGGTAGCATAGTGGTTAACGCAACTACCTGCCATCCCTGTGGTCATGTGTTGAAATTCCCATCCAGGCGATTTTACAATTTGGCAGAGGCTCTCAGGTTGACGCGGCCTAAACTGTTACTGGGGAATGTCTGTGTTAGTAAAGATGGCCAGGTGTCATTAACCACATTACTCACCGAACTCCGAGATGTTCCATATATTTGGATTGAATATTCCCGTACACATAATACGCCCCAACGTGTGTAAACGGTATCTATATGTACCATGCCTCATTGTTGGAGTATTGCCATGGTTATTTATTTTAACGAATATATGGAATTAACACGACTGCCCTTCGTAAAGTTTCAATGACACATTACTGCTTTAATAATTGCGATTTATACCATAAAAAATGCTATTGAAAATACAGTGCCTGCATACACACATGTTTAATTATATACTTTCCTGTTGTGTCAGTTTTGATTGTCTTTAAACTATTACAGTGACCTCTAGTTATATCAAATTATCTACTACCATCTCAACTCGTCTCTTAAATAGCATATATCAGTGGCAGAATACTGTTTCGGTGTAACTGAAACACAAATAAACTGTTATTTCTACACAATGTTACCCAAGGCTAGATTATTATGAAATAAACATACATTTCCTGTATTACTGACGTGGAATTGAACATTTCTGAGCAAGAACATTAATTTGTATGTAGATGTAAGATATTTAGAAGAAATACGAATAGCTGAGGCTGAAATACATAATTATAATTGTTCATTAAATTATATACTATTAGGCGGCGAGTGTGTTGTATTTATGAAGATGAAAATAAAAGTTGTGAACCACAGGGAGTATATTCTACAAACTAAACAAATTAGACAATAAAGTTAAACCGAAGCACAAGTTATTTGTTAATACTGTATTGCATTAAAATTAAAGCTATCCTAAGACTTAATGTGACAATCTAATTTTTGGTTGGTCTTTCTTTCGCAAATATGTAATGATGACCGATTTACTAATCATATGTCTTTAAATAAATATCTATATGTTCTTTTATGTGTTATGAATCTGTCCCGTTTGTTAACTGCACGCAGTACATGTTATGTGCCTGGAGCTCGTGGTCTTAAATATAAAAGTACATAGGTGACTTCTTACATTCTTACATGCATTGTACGTGCATTACAAATAAATTATCTCTTTGTTTTGACAGTGCACGTCTCAAATCCACCTACGCTGTGACCCTCCTCTTCTTAGCTTCGTCTGTACATTTCACTGCATACTGATCTATTCTAGACTTTACACACACACACAAACACACACACACACACACACACACACACACACACACACATATATATATATATATATATATATATAAATTATATATATATATATATATTTTATATATATATATATATATATATATATATATATATATATATATATATATATATATATACATATACATATACATACATACAGGCTTATCCATGGTAATTTCGAGTTAAAAATCTACCCAAAGTATTTCAGGATCCTCGCCGTTGCTACGGAGTTCGTGCATTGAGCTGAGTTTCTCCAGATTCAGGTTTGAATTAGGAGGAAAACGGAGCATTTATGGGGTTAAACCCGTGTGCCGTGATGTTGATCCAACGACTAAAAAACTAAAAAACTTGTCCATGGGAAACGTCCTATGAGATGAAATGAGACGGGACAGCAAACATTTGTATTTCTCATGGGACACATGGGACAGTTGCCATGTCATATCAACTTTTTTATAAAAACCTTTTTAAAGTCTTCTATTCTTCCTTTTTCTTTAGTTAGTTAGTTAGTTATCAGTTGGGGTATCTTCGTTGCACTCCGGACATGTCCATAGGTGCTCAGATCCTCCCCCCAGCATATACATCAGCGTCCGGTGGCTAATAGTGCCAGTTCTGTGTTGGTTGACGAGGCGCTTTGTTTTCCCGATGTACCTCTCGCGTCTGGCTGTGCCGATTCTTACTCCCAGGTCTTTCATCCTGGAAAGCGATGTGGAATCACTAGCGTCAAAATCCTCTGTTCTCGCCATATCTTTAAGGGCGTTAATAACATCGGCACGATCCATGGGCTGGCCATCTACAGGGGGTGCAGAGCCAGCCAATTTATCAGCTCGTTCATTTCCCTCGACTCCCGCATGTCCCGGGACGAAGATGAAGGTGACTTTGCGGACAACAGACTTCCGCAGCGACTCAGTCCACTGTCTACGTACAGATCCAGCTTCGACCTTCTGAATCATGCTCATTGAATCACTTAGTACACACACGTTGGTATAATGCTGTGATTCCAGCCATATGAAAGCCTGTGTAACTGCCATCACCTCCATCGTCATGCTGCTCGTGGTCATAGAGTGGGCACCACTGGATTCTTGAACGGTTCGGCCCGCTGAACGGGCTGTAAATGCCCACGCACTTCTCTGCTGCTTTACAACAGATCCATCTGTATAGATGAGCACTTCGGGGCTATCTGAGTGATCATAGATTAGCGCGTTAACCTCTGCATTGACAGCGGCAGGGTTCTGCTCTCTGCACCGTCTGTCGAGTGTGATAATGCAGGAGAAGGTACATTTAAAAGCTGGAGGCACCGGCACCCATTCCTTGCCGGGGTTGATACTGGTAAGACTGCAGACCTGTCCGACGACATCTTCCGCCCGACCCATCCATGATTTGCCCCTCTTTAGCCTGTCACACTTTTCTCTGAATACAGCGTCATGCAGAGGGTGCTGCTCATCTGCACTTATTTTTAAGTATGCACGAGCTCTCCAGATCTTGATCCTGTGTTCCATTGTCGGGAAGTCAAGGAGGTATCTCATTGCTACACAGCTGGTGTCTCTCGTGCAGCCCAAAATGATGCTCATGGCTTCGTTTTGTACCTTTTCAAGTCTTCCAATCTGTGTAGGGCTGACAGTGAGGATGGCCAGGGCATACTCGATGCGTGAAAGCACAAGTCCTTGGAACAGAAGTAATAGCAGTCTTTGCTCGATATTGGCAGTCGCCATGACTCTCATTGCTGCCAAACCTTTTCGAGCCTTCGTTATGACATAATCGACATGATCTCTGAAGGACAGGCTACGATCAAGCCTCACGCCAAGATATGTCATTGACTGGGTTCTACTCAGAATGCTCCCATCCATTCTTACTGCCGGCAGGTCTGTTTTCACAATATGGTTGTTTAGTGAGAACCATGTAACCGTTGCCTTTGCAGGGTTGACAAGGGCGTCGGCATCAGCACACCATGAGGAAATTCGATCTAGTTCGCCCTGCATATGGTTGGCAACCGCCTGTCTATCTCGACCCTGTCGATACACGAGGATGTCGTCAACGAATGATAGAGTCCTACCCCTCCCATCCAACTGTTGTTCAGTGATCGGCACCGTATACACGTTGAATAGTACTGGTGACAGTGGTGAACCCTGCGGCAATCCTGGACATATCGTTATCGGCTCAGAAGACCAACTCCCGCATCTTAGCACCACCTTCTTTGGAGTAGAACTGCAGCTATCCATCGTACAAGGTGAGGGTGCACTTTCAGTCTGAGGAGGGTTTGCATCAAGTGCTCGAAAGATACTCTGTTATATGCGTCCTCTAAGTCTATGGCGGCCGCACATGTCTCTTCTCTGATCTGAAATCCTTCGTAAACATCTTGAGCAAAGACCGCCGCATTCAGCCATGACTCTTTGTTGCGTCTGTATCCTCCAAGTGTGGGCGGGAAGCAGCCGAGCTGTTCCAAGTCCCAAGCAAGTCTGTGTGCTACAATTTTCTCCAGTAGCTTGCCAACAGTATTCTGCATCGTAATGATTCTGTAGCCGCTTATCATGGAGTGGTCTTTGTTCGGTTTTGGCAGCGGTAGCAAGTAGCTGTGTAGCCATTCTTCTTTGACCTGACCCCTCTGGATACTGGTGTTGAATTCTCTGGCCAGTTCTTCCATGTCATCATCTGATATCACCATTAGGTCACCATATCGGATGCCGTCTGGGCCTGGGGCGGTGTTAGGTGATTTCTTGAGCATTGCACGCAATATCTCAACTGTGATTGTCCATTCTTCGTCTGTCCCGACCCCCTCGCACAACTGAGAGAGTGTTGTTGTGGTCCTCTGTCTGGCGGGCTCGTCTTTCTGGTCAGTCTGTTCTATGTAGCGTGCAAGAAGGGCCTTACCTTTATCCGCATCCGACTTTTTCCATGCGAGGTCTGTGCCTTGAAAGTCTGGAATACCCCTACGTTGTGCAGCACCGTTCATGCTCTTGTGGAGGCGCCAGAATGTCGTAAGAGATTGCTCGGAGCACACCTTCGTGCAGAACTCGTCCCATTTGTCGGCCTTGGCCTGTTTGGCGCAGGATTTGAATAAAGTCGTCGTCCTAACGACCTCAGTCTTCAGGTTCGCCAACTCAACCTGTGGCATGTTAGCCTTTCTGGCCTTTTGCCAGTCTTTGACAGCCTGCCTCTTTCCCAGCCACACCTTCTCGACCTCTCCATTCCACCATGGTGGCTGCAGCCATCTTTCTTGTCTCCTACGGGAGGAAGTTAGTATCAATCCTTTTTCTTTATATACTTGTATCAATTCTTTATCTCGTGGTTGGACACCGGGTAAATTAATGAATGCGCGCATGCGATCATATTACCAACGTTTCAATGCCCTTTTAAAATATTACTCGCATTACTTTAATGAAGATGATGAAGAATTCTTAAACCACATTCCGAATATTGTTGAGATTAAAGGAATGATGTACATACATGAGAAATTCAAAACTGTTTTGACAAACTAGAAATTGATGGTGCTACATCTCATTTAATTTTGCTGTTATACTTCCTCCTAGACTATCAGTTGTACAAAGTTATTGTTGATATTGACGAAGAAACTTCCAGCAGCATGGTGAAGAAATATTGTCAGAACTTTCAGAAAATTATTGCAACTGTTCGCCTCTTGAATTGGAAACAAATAGGTATATTTAGCTCCTGCGAGAAGAAACGTGCTAAACACAAACACGTTGCACATACCTTACAATGAGACCCATCGTATAACGGAATACAGGTGAAAATCAAAATCAGAGCGGTACTGACATGACAGAGGTGGAACTGAACAGCTTCATTAATTATGTCCAGAACTTCCATCCATCGATCACACTCACCACATAAATTTCCACCACCTCTGTCAATTTCCTAGACACCACTATTAAATGAAACCCTACAGGCCTCACGACCTCCGTGTACTATAAACCTACTGATGCTCACGGTTTCCTCCTGTACAGCTCATCCCACCTCAAAAGCTGCAAATATTCCATCCCATAATCCCAGCTACTCCGCCTTCGTCGTATCTGTCAGGATGATAATGACTTCCATGAGAAAGCGCATTGTACGCTTTTGTATGTCTTTTATTTTATTATTCATTTTATATATTTATTGATTACTTCTGATTTTGGATTTTCACCTGTATTCCGGTATACGATGGATCTCCTTGTAAGGTATGTGCAACGTGTTTGTGTTTAGTACGTTTCTTCTCGCAGGAGCTAAATATACCTATTTGTTTCCAATTCAAGTGGCGAACAGTTGCAATGTTTCTAGAACTGGTGATCATTGTAGCTGTGCTAACAAGCGGATGGGGCGTAGCTGGTCTTTGTATCCATCATCATCGGGGCTGATTCAATGGGCTTCATCATCACCATCATCATCAAGTTCCCTTCCAGGTTATGCTGATGTTCATGTCGCTCCACAGATCTCGGTCTTTGGTGTTCTGGATCAACTCTGCTGTCGATATCCCTCCATGCCTCAAGGGGCTTAACAGAGTTTAAAGACAAACGGATCGACATCATTGCACCGAGTTGTATCCCTTATGACTCGATCTCTTTCCACATACAGACCTTCCGAAAGCCTGGCGCAAAGCACGAGCTCGGTAGCTCAAGCGACAACCCCCAAGACCCTCCGAGAAAATTGCACAAGTGAAAATAATGACCAAGCCCGAAATCGAACACATAATCTTGAGCTTAACCACTTCGCCACGGAGGGTCACATATCGTTACTCCTTGAGAGCTTATTTTAGAGGGCCGAACAAATATCACGTGGTGACAAATCAGGACTATAGGCTGGATGTTGTAGAATTTATCACTTCTTTTTTGCTAATGCTTCCTGCACAGTCTGTGCGATATGCGGACGAGTGTTATCGTGCAACAAAATCACACCGCGAGTAAGCATGCCGGGTCGTTTATTCTTGGTGGCTTGTTGCAGCTTGTCTAGTGTTTGCAAGTAGTGAGCAGAATTGATGTTGACACCAGATATTGTAAAGTCGGCCAACAATAGCCCTTCATTGTCAAAAAATGCGCTCAGCATAACCTTACCAGCGGAAACCTGTAACTTGAATTTTTTTTGCTTTTAGTGATCCAGCATGCTTCCATTGCATGGTCTCTCTTTTGCTGCTCGGCTCAAAGTGGTGACACCATGATTCATAGCCTGCCACTATGTGAAAGAGAAATGCATCACCCTCCACTCTGTAACGCAGCAGGTGGTTCAAACACCATCCCATGTGTCCTCTTTTATGGTGGTCGGTCAACATCCGTCGCACCAACTGTGAACACACCTTCCGATACTGCAGTTTCTTACGAACGACCTTTTGAATTGTCCCAATCGACACATCAAATTCTTTCGCTATCGAACGAATACTTCGACAACGGTTCATGTGTACTGCTGCATCAAGTTTGGCGATGGTTTTTTCTGTTGCAACAATATGCGCTTGACCGGGCCGTCGAAGATCTGTCGTGAACTGACGTTCTTTCCGAAACAGTCGTGCCCAGTCTGTCACTGTTGTATTCGACACACATTTGTTACCGTACGCTGCCTGCATTCTTCGATTAAAGACCACTGGTCGACATCCTTCAAATAAAAGAAACTGAATCACCGCTATTTGAGCTTCTTTGGACAGATTTTGGATCAAACCGGCCATTTTCTCAACGGGCAGAAACAGAACCTATGCATCATGTGACGATAAGCACGTGCTCTTTTATTCATTGATCAGTCCTTATCACATGACGATGGCACGATCATGTTCAACGAACACAATAACGCACTGTACGGCACGAACGGATTTCAAATGAACGCCACTTATCTTATACTAAAAGTTCTGAGTATCGTTTATTTGTATATGTTTACTACAGTTTCCGAATACCTTGTATCTTTCTATCTACTAAAGTTGATTATTAAAGTGTATCTTAATGTGTCTTCTAAAGTTTCTGAGTAAAGGGTATGCCGCAATATTGTAATGTCTAAAATTAACAAATAATGGAAAATAATTCAGAGACATCTGAAGTTTGCGTAAATCTACCTTGCAAAGACGCACATTCTGGAATCTTACTAAGTCCGAAAGTTGTTTCCATTTTGAACTGGATACTGTTAGCTGGATTATGTCAAGGAATTGCTGTGTTTGGAACCTGTGCTAACGTGGTGAACATTGCATGTTTTATAAAGCAAGGTTTTAAAGATTCAGTTGATGTCAGTTTGTTCGGTGAGTGCAATTATTGATTACATTAGGCTTTTAGAATTTTATGAACTAGCATGAAATATCTGAGTAAGTCATTACCCATATAGGAATATACAAAGTTTAACACCGCCTTATTGTCGTATTCTGAAGAGTATTACTAGTTCATATAATTAATTATTGTGTTTACATTTTTGTTGCACAATCATGACTCTCATTCTTATATATATATATATATATATATATATATATACATAAATTAGTTACATGCCGTTTTGAAACAGGATCGTCGCAATTAACACCATATTGTGTTTTTTTCTTTGCTGTTTGCAGTATTCTAGAAATTTTAAGTTCAGTAGTTTGTCATTGTTTTCTGAACCTCCGACGCCCATATAAGTATGAAAATCAACACAATGCGGTCTCTTTCCAAATTGCCTGCTACTAACATCGAAAACGAAATGTTCTGATTGTGCCTTCAAAACGTCGAAGCCACAGCACATGTGTCATACTGACTTAAATGGTATCTCATTTTGCGTTATTCATGTGTGCAGGGATTTCTACTTCATACACATTCTTGATTCACGTTACCTAAGGTTCCATTTCTGGTCCGTTGACTGGTGTTTGTCCATCGGGTATGGTGGTGACCATTCATTTTATCCAATGGGATTGACAGTTTTGAGCCGTGAGTTCTTAGATGGCTGGCGAGGGCTAATTTGGCTTGAAATGTTCTTTGACAATGCAAAGAATGGTTTATGTTTTAGGAGGAGGGTCTCCTAAGGAGGGGTTCTTTGTCTAGTCTTTTTTCATATCTCTTGTAGTTCTGTTTGCTTCGCAAGTGACTGCATCTTGCAAACTGATGTACACCATTAATTTCGGTTTTTAGCAGCAGTCTCCCGTGTGTTGTGATGAATTACACACGATTTGAGAGATATCTTCAGTGTCTTTAAAGCGTTTCCTCTATCCGCCTTGAGAGCGTTTACCACAAGGCAACTCACCGTAAAATGTTCGTTTAGAGAGCCTGGAATCTGGCATGCGAGACAGGTGGCCAGCTCAGCGAATCAGATTCCTCATTAGTATAGTGTGGATACTGGGCATGGACGCTATTTCTAAGAGATTATTGTCTGGGATCTTGTCTTGTATTTTATCTTTAGTAGCTTCCTAAGGCAGACTGTGTGAAATGGTTTAATGTATTAGCGTATTGCTGGTAAACAGTCCAAGATTCACAAGAAGAGTAGTGTGGATAATTCGACTGCTTTGTAGACTTCCAGCTTTGTTTGGAGGATTATTCCATTTATGTCCCATAGTTGCTACACAGAGTACCAAAGACCGCGATGGCCTTGGAGATTCTTGCATTCACTTTATCATCAATTGTGGCAGCTTGTGACACAGTGCTGCCGAGGTAGGTGAATTCGTCCACAACACTTAGTCTATGACTTTGATATTCGGCTCTGTGTGACTTGTTCCTAGAGCTGGCTGATACATAACTACAGTCTTGTCCAAGTTGACATTGAGCACACAGTTGACACAGGCATACAATAAAGCTGAAACGTTGTGTTGCATGTCTGCCTCTGAGTTGGCATATAGAGCACAATCGTCTGAAGACAAAACCACTGGCGGGCCGTAGAACAATATGATTGTAAAACATAGACCCTAACCAGACAGGGTGGAAGGAATCTGCAGGCTTTATATGGGGTGTTATAGCTAGATATAAAGAGGAACCGGGACAGAACATCCCGTCTTTTACGTCGGTTGACAATGTTTATACCATACTCCCTTTATTTCTATCCACAGTTGTCTGTACATGTATATTCCTATATTACTATCCAATGTTAATTAGTTAGTTAGTTAGTTAGTCACGGTTCCAACTTCACAGCAACCTGTCGTCCCCATTTTGCTCCGTTCCTGTGCCAGTGAATATCACATAAAACGCTCCCCACTGCCCAATGTGAAAAGTGGAAAAGACAGGAGTCTCGACAAACAACAGCCCGCACAGATACACTGTGCATAATGCCGCCAGAATGTCTACACAATAGTCCCCCACGAAACATCCAGTTTATCTCTGATGGAATCGGCAGTCATTTTCCCATCTGGATGTTTCCTAGATGTTCACCCACACAGTCCACGAAAATACAGTTCATCGTCGATGGCAGCGGCAGTCAACCAGAAGCCCAGCAGCCACGCATTTCTGCATAAGGCAAAAACCGGTCAACTCTGGGACATAGCCAGCTGCCATCGCTTCGAACATGTAGTCATGTCCCAAAAAACCTCGGGCAGATTCAAAAGCATTTCACACGAAACTCACAGCTCACAGTGTCGCGCCAAGCACTCACTCAGTAGCAGTGCGACGGAACCATAGCCTCCTTAGTCGCCTCTTACGACATGCGTGGTAGGCTACTATCCAATGTGAGATGCACTATATATCGATACATCCCTGCAAAATGAGGAAGAAGTTTGTGAAAATTGTACGAAAAGGAATGGTGATGAGAAAATTAGCTTTCTACGGAATACATATGATGTATCTAGTATATATGTCAGTGTGATATTTAACACGCCTTGCAATTACTCACGTTTTTACCTATGGATATATGTATGCACCTGCCAATGACTTGTCTCCGTGTGTTACATTTGAGAGCATTGTGTACACCCGACAAAACACGATGCTTAGTACATTATAACTATATATACCGTATTTCTTCTATATTTTAGAGAACATTCCAGTTCTATGGTTTATAGGATAGTGAAAATCTCAGTGTCATAATTCCCCTTATACAAAATCAAGTGTTCAAAATAAGCTGTGGGTGATTTCGAAGCAGACTTTTCTGAGTTGATTTCAATTTTACGAGATGTCGACCTCTCAGTAAGCAAAGGCAAATCACTGTATACGATTACCTATTTATCAAAAACAGCTAATACATGTTGGGGTGTTTTGCAACGTCCTGTAAAAGGCCTGTATTTAAATTAGATAATAATGTATTCTCTTAAGTTTGATCTTGTAACAATATGTAGACCTATCACTTCTCCATGATCAGGTCTAGCTTTGTCCGATTTCGGCTCATTGATAACAGTCATATGGTCCAACATCTGCCAAACCCCGGCCTTTTACACTGCAGACCTGCCTTTTGATGTGATTGGTGTGTTCTACCTCACAAGCGCCATGCCTCATGTGATGTTCGTTCGTATCACTGCCTGGATTACAGCATTCATCACTCTTGAGCGATGTCTGTGTATAACCATTCCTCTGAAGGTATGCAAGTAAAATTGTCATGGTTTACGTCTTCAGGTGTTTTAGGTAAATGATGTTGGCCTCAACTGTATATAGACGAACCGAAACTAAATGGTTGATGCGGCCAAGTTCTAACTTGTACTATCCAATACATTTCTTTGTAGACACTTTAGCCTGAATCAGCCTGGGAGCTGAGATCAATGTTAACAATCAGCATCAATGACTGAAATAAGTGACCACTGTTGCTGAGAAGCAAGTGAACTAAACACTTCGCACCCGCTGCCCCCGTAAGGTTACGTTTGTATCTAATTCTAAAATGTGAGCACCTGACTAATTCTCAATGAGTATATAGCTGGTTCAGTTTTACCTGTGTTGTGCTTCTTCAAATATGTTCTTAAATCCAGTAGGTGTCCGAATTTATTAACAGGCATGCATTTGCAAAGATGCACACTTGGAAGATTGATGCATATATATGTATATTTTTTATGTTGCATATCCCCTACAGTAACGTTGCAGTCGACAACATTTTTCAACTGCTGTTGATGTACTAGGTAAATTTTACGTTCAGTAGTTTACCATTGCTTTCTTATATATATATATATATATATATATATATATATATATATATATATATATATATATATATATATATATATATATATATATATGTGTGTGTGTGTGTGTGTGTGTGTGTGTGTGTGCTGACGTATGGTGAGATAAACAGCTTGTGCCACATATTAAAAGGTAGAAGATGCAATGGTACGGCCATCTCAGTAGAATGCTTTGCCATCAAGTGCCAGCACTGTCGCTACATCAAAGAAGATATTACACAAAACTATGTGGGCGCACGAGAAGAAAATTGATTCATAACACTAAAGACGGTTTACAATTACAAGGAATGACACTCGCAAGTGCCACATATCGGACACTGGAACGCCTACTATTCCTCCACACGACGCTTGACGGTAACATTGGATGATGATGATGATGATGATGATGATGATGATGATGATGATCATCATCATCATCATCATCATCATCATCATCATGATGCTTTCTAAGGTATATGAAGAATTGTTGTACTATAGGCAAAAATGCGGGATAGCAAGGACAGATAAGACTACAGGCCGGAAAGTATAATCGACATGGCTGCATCTGTCACATAACGCCTCACGTATCTTTTAATTGCTAGACTCAAATCTCTATGGGGAAGTGATTAAACCCCCTGCCTCGTACTCCGACCGTGGTTTAATTTTAGTACATCGAATTCGGTTTACGGGTGCAATTGTATCGGGCGACTCCTCGGGACGTCGTTTGAGCTACGCAGTTCGTGCTCTGTGCGATGTTTTCTGCAGAAAATGACCGAATCATGAGGTATAAGGCGCGTGGATAATTTTTTTTTTTTTTTTTTTTGCTTTGAACTCAAGCGTAGTGTATACGCACTTCTTCTAGTAGTGCTGGGCTGAATTTTTCATGTAGATTCGTTTTCCTATTAACAGTGTTCCTATCGATCCTCTCGTCTTTAACTTGCCAAGCTTTTTACTCATCATTGATAAAGATGGGGTTTGTGTATTAGACATGTTAAACTTAAAATCAGTTGCATATCCTTTACAAGACGTCGCAGTCAACTCCAGCATTTTTTGATGTTCTTTTGGCAAATTTACGTTCAGTAGTTTGTCATTGCTTTCTGAACGATTGAACCCATACATTTCGTAAAAACCAACGCAAGGCGATCTGCTGCTCAATCGCTCGCAACCGTGTTTCGCTTGCGGGTATGCGGGATTACGAACTGCGTCCGTAAGCTCATCGCCACGGAGAGGCGTATTAGATATGGCCAGACATAAATGATGACGCCTTGTATTGGAATCGATGTTACAATATGTATGACATCCGATATCACAAAATGTATGGGATAAAATAATTACGTATTTGTTTCAGATAAAAAACATTATGACGGTGAAACGCGTGTTCCTGATTATCGTGTCCATATTCATCATCTTCATAGCAACAGGATCTCCCGTGTACGTGGTCAACTGGCTAGAGATGACATTTGTACCCAGTAGGAATAAAACCCTGATTCGTTTGGTTCGAGCATCATCTAGAGACTATCTTGAGAAAACATCTAATATGACAAACAACACCATTTTTCCTTTGACAGCTTTTGGAATTGTCAGCGTTTGCACAGTGATTCTTGTCATTAAACTTCAGCAGAGCAGAAAGTGGAGAGAGCAATCTACAGCGATATCTAAAGCAAACGTTGTGTCACAACGTACTCAGAAAGTTTCTAAGATGGTGGTAATGATCTCTTCACTGTTTATTGTTTGTTTTATTCCAATGAGTGTTGTGTTTATTGCCATGTTTCTGATACCGGGGCTTTCAGTCGATGGTAAGAATGTCTCAGTGGTTATGTTGGTAGGTGGTATTGGAACAATCCTTGAATCTATTAACTCATCCGTGAATATTTTTATGTATTATCGCATGAGCAGTAAATTCAGAGATGCGTTTCATGGACTGATATGCAAATCTGTTAAAAGTGACATTTCATGAGACATTGCGGCACAGATATTAACTCATTTAATTATCACAATATCATTCCTCGATTCAACAACAAGAAACGTTGATAAGAATTCCCAAAATGACTGGACATAACAAAACACACCTTCTTCACAAGGTTGCAAAACTGTTAGATTAACTGGTTATCATTGTCAGTTGAAATGCATGCCTAGTGTTCGCCCTTTGTAAAATGGAAATGGTATGGTCGTTGACAATCACAATTGTTTGGAGTCGTTATGAGAATAAATAAATTGTAGAACTTGGTGACACTGGCAAGATTGAGGGGAATGGAAAAATGGGAAGGGAGAGAAGTAAATACTTGTATGGTAGAGACACGAACGTTGATGTGATCCACGATCCTGGTGAAAGCGTCAGATGGCGAAAGACGATCACTTTCGCTTATCGGCACGGCACATGATGATGATTAAAGAAAAAAGAAACGTTATATGAAAACAACACAGTCATGTGACTTTGCTGGAAAAGATGGACATGCAAAGGTGGGTTTATAGGCTCACTTATTCTGAACAGGCAGATCAAATTTTTTTTGAAAATGATCAGCCCGCACAGATCGACCTACCCTAAAATAGGTATAACGAAATGTCTACGGAACTAATAGCGGCCCGCGTGATACTGTTAAATTAAGTAATTAAGTATGCAAAGTGCATACCAAGTAAGTATATAAGTATGTAAAATGCATTACACTTGCCGTCCTGAAACTGCGAGCTCTAACAAGACAAGTCACATGAACAAGTCAAGCAGCCTGACACAGGAGAAAATGGCACGTAGCAAGAACACCAAAAGACACGTAGCATCCAAGATGTTCAGCGTGGGAGCCGACAAGAAGACGACCGTGGAGAGTCTGCCTGCGAGCTGCATCAAAGAACCTGAAACTACAGCTCTTGCTGAAGCTACCACGAAGAAGATTGACGACAGCCCACCACAGACAAGAACCAAATCTACCAAGAAGAAGGAGGAGAAAGACACCAGAGCAGGATGGCCTCGATTGTTGGGAGTGAACACAGGAGCCGAGGTATCCCTGACACTCACGTTTATACTTACCCCAGGGGCTGGACAGGTAGATACTATGACTACTGGTACTGACCACATTTATCAGGTGACAAGTGTTATGAGTCTACAAGACCCTCACAGATTCTAGACCTCTATTAACTACCCTCTACCTAGGGACCGTACCCCATGAGGTCTCGTCCAAGACCATACACAATCACTATAGAAAAGTGACAACATCTTTCTGATATCACCAGCGGCGCCCACAAACCAGTATCCATGCATTTCAATAGTCCTGATCACCGTGGCGTGGCCGACATACAGGTCACGGCCATCAAATCATGCGCATCCCACGAACGCGATCGGAAGACATTGGAACACCGTCTTATCTTCCAATTGGGCACACTCTCCCCTCACGGCCTCAATGTCCAACACAGCTTCATTTAACTTCCTAACACCACCCCCTAGCTTACAGTCGACCATCTAGGTACGTACAGGTAATTTATAGGACGTGGCAGTCAACTTTCTTGGCAGGTTTGCGTTCGGTGTTTTGCCATCGTTTTCTGAACGACGGCGACTCATGCCCCTCTGTGAGGACCAACACAATGTAATCTTCCGAAGCTGTGTTTCAAGCGCTTAACGAGAATGCTAATTGTGAACTGCGTCCGCGACATCTTTGCCGGTCCTAATTTTCACTTTTACGCCCACATGGGCGCTTATCCACCCCCAACTCCCCTCCCGCTTGACCTTTAACCCGTGTACCATACATCCAGTCTATTAATCCACTGACAGCCCTACGCGTGTCAGTCTTTCCAAGCAAGGATACGATTCAGATAAGTACCTTTAATTAGTTTAATATTTTCATAGTGTGTTTCATGTAGGTTTGTGTCGGTTTGTATTTGTTTGTCCTGTGCTGACGAAGGCTTTGGCCGCAACGTCCAATTTGTCTCTTGTAGTCGTGTTTTAGTAAAGCTAACAATCTACTTCTCGTTTTTTGAGTGATGCATAGGAAAGGTCCAGTGTAGTTCGCCACAGTTCATCCGTATACATGCCTCACCATGTGTAGTCTGTCCTCCCGCAAGATCCCGTCTTCTCGGGAAGGCTGAAGGGAGTTCTTTCCGACGAAACTGGTTCCTGGACCCCCGCGTCTGGACTACATTGAATGCCGGCTTCCACAGTTCACACAGTCCCGAATGTCTCTAGTGTGGCCAGTGAGTGAAGTGACTCTTCGTCGATCACTATCTATAGATCTCGTAGAATTTCGTCAAATGGGAGCCCCAGCTCCGTCTCTGCTGGTAAAGTCCCTAACGGTCTTTATTGTCTCTACACTACGACAGAATCAGTGTCCAATGTGGCCAGACACAAATCGCTGCTTATATCTTGCCCTCTCTGGCGGTTGTTCTGTCTAATGTCTGCTGGTGGTGGACAAGAACTCAACACGTATACTTGCCGTAAGGTAAGGCGACGAACATATAAAGTGGTTATGTTGAAATAGAGTGGTCTTGACGGTAACACAGTGGTAACTGGTAACGTGCTCCGCCTTAGTGGTCACTCTGGAGCAGGTACACATTGAGATTCTTGGAGGAGCCCCCATACTGCTGACCACGTCACTTGCCTTGGTTCCCAATCACAGGACTCGTCACCAGACGTTCCCCATCTCAACCAAGAAGGTAGACCCTGTGGAGGACAAGACTCGGTGAAAGCATCATGTACCAAGCTTACCATAAGCAAGTTAACTCTCACCACCTCTCTTCAGAATTATGGAATCTTCACACAAGAGTCATACGCTGCTTTTAGGTGCCAGGGATGAACTGGGCCTAAGACCTGTCAGGCCTCTCTATGAACGGCATCGTCTTCCCCGGATTGGAGTATAGCTGGGGTCAAGTTCGTCTGTCTGTCGTCTCTGAGGTGTCGTCCTACCCTAAAAGACTTCTACGTGACATATAGGGTTAGTGAATCATTAGTAACAGTAGAAAGAATGGCCCTAAAGTAGGGCCGGTGGTTGTGCATCCGAACCCTCTCCTGGTTCTATCCAATCTCCCTGGTTCACTTCACTATTACCAGCCAGAGTTTATGTAGTACCGTGCGGCAGGTACCCTATATCCAACTCCAGTGTTATATACATGGCGCACTATCCATGTAGCAGATACCCACAACCCGATCTCTCCTCCCTCGTCGAGGGCCGGAGTAGTTAGAACGGTGTCGCCGTTCTTCGTGAACAGCCCTGTTCCTTCGGTCGATTCTCTCACGTTGTCCTCCTTTCCGGAATCCACTATATATTAAGCTGGCATTCCGTTAAGGCATACTAACTACCAGACAAATGTAAGGAAAGCCGAGAAGAAAAGCCAGTGGTCGCCCCTCCATGTGACAACGATCTTCGACTCAAGGCACGACCTTGGAACGACATCCGATACTTCTGTCGACCCACGCATTCTATTCGTCTCGACCGGCCGTGTTCTTAGATACCTAATTCGACCTAGTATAGGCGACGGCCTACTCGACTTCCACACCCCCTCCAGTTCAGCCTTTCAGCCCCGCCGGCTCCGACAAACTTGATTTCAGGAAGCTGGGCCAAGTATGAACTCAAATTACAGGTTTCGTTGCCCTAAACTCAGTTAACCCAACCTAAAGTGGCTGCAAGGGAGCATCGCGCCGCTAGGATGCTAAATATCCCTGCATTACCCTACCTATAATTACGCGCCCCCAAAAGGTTGAATCAAGGCCCACATAAGGTTACCAGTTCACGCCTGACCCACTTTCCTGCACAACGACTGTTACACGGCCGCCCGGCTCTATCGAAGTCACCGACGACCGACACAACGTTAAAGAAACTAATTTCATCCACATACCTTCGGATTGTCCCGCCATCGGTATGTTGGAGAAGTTGTCGGTCTGCTGGAGACGATGTCCAGTTTCTGTGAAAACCACTAAGACATCATTTGTCACAGCCATCCATGAATGGAATAACACAATGACATTCAGCGTCTGCTCGCCTTGGCCATCTTATCACAACTGACAGCTTTGTCTGGCGGGTTATAGGAACAGCGCATGTGCGAGGCGCTTGCGCCGTCGTTCCTACTGAGCTACGCTCATGGTGCAAAGTTTTCGAACCCTTCAGACTCGCCAAAACACATGCGATCATTTCAGAGGGGACCTGGTCGGGTAATCTCAGGGTTGATTCCCCTAGACCAAAACCATCCGGCCGAATGACGGAATTTTGTGACAACTTGCTCAAACAGTATTTATGTTTACCTATTTAATACTCATATCATCAGTTGCTTCTATTGCATAGCATCATCATTCAGTACTAATGCAATAATTATATTTGTATTGAATATAATCATTGCATCGATTAAATAACTGCATTTTATAATATATGTCTAATGTACATTGTATATTAATTGTGTAAAGTTTGCTTGGGAAGATTTTAGACTATACTTAATATTCACTATTATAGCATATATGCAGATGTGTGTATAATAGTGTATCTGTTCATATGTGTATGCTATATTATTTGTTATCATCTCAATGTATACATTAATATATTCATTATGGGAAATATATAGATCGAACTACAAAAGTTTCATTTTTAAGGGCATGCATCTTTCCCATTGCAACATACGCCGTGAGACCTGGACACTTACAAAACAAACTGAACAGCTCATACATGCCTTTCAATTTATATGTTATAGACAGGTTCCAAGAATATCTCGAATTCAGAAAAGAACAAATAAATGTATACGACAAGAATAGTATATTGAAGAAGGTTGGCTCCTAAAGACGATAGAACTAAGAAAATTGAAATAATTTGGTCACTTGAAACATATGAACGTGCGGAGATAACAGTCATAGCGAGGAAGAGGCAGGTCAAACAGGCGATGGGTGCAGGATGTGACAAATGATATCCAGATGGGTGTATTGGAAGCGGGACATCTAGCTTATGACAAAGAAGTCTTCCGGAAGGTTGTTAAGGGAGCGAGGTTCTGCAAAGGACATGCTACTGAACGAATGAATGAATGAATATAGTCTATCAATTAAGACGATGACAAATGCAATACATATACTTGAATGTATAAAAGTCAGCAATCAGTTAAACGATAAGATAGGACCACACAGTTCAGCCTACTTGGGAATAATCAATTGTTAACCTCTCTAGCCATCACCAATATTCCAATATATCGCCATGCTTTATTTAGCGAAGAATTGACTTCGCTTGGTACATGTGTGACCACAGATACTGTAATACAGCTAAAGGGGTCTTATATGAGTATTACTCGGGTAGCTTACTTCAGTAGTTGTATTATAATAATTATTCTGGCATTGTGCAGATATTGTAAATGGACATGTATTACCACGTGTAATGTAGGTTAGCTTGGCCGAATGGTTAAGAACGAGTGTTCTTAAACATCCGGTGTGCTGATGCCGAGGTAAGGGGTTCAACCCCTACACCGGTCAGATGGACTAAAATGTTGATGTACCGTCCTTGACTTGGGGACGTAAATTACAAGTACCTCTGAAGTCTGAGTGGGCTCGCCTGATGGCTAGAGAATCTGTTAATAGGAAAAGATAATCCATACGTAAAATTCAGTCCAGCACTTCTAGAATTAATGTGTATGAAGTACGCTTGAGTTCAAATCGAGCGAGAGGGGGAAAAAACGTGTAATGACCGCTGCTTTCACCTTAACTTTAAGGACTTGCTAACTAGAACCATTTTCCAAGCATATCAACAGAGGCGTTTCTGCAGCAGATATTTCATTGTACATATATATTCGTTAAGAGTTAAGACCTGCATGTGACTCGTTATGGTCGGAGAATATTTACCATCTATCCATCATGTGCCAAGCCTCTAAACGTGGGCGGTCATGATTCGCCATTTCACTCTATAACCAGAGTCGTGGATCAGCTCAGTTTTTCTGTCTCGACCACGCCATGTGGCCAAGCCATCCGGTCATTCACTTCTTTGTCTTCCCTTGATCTCTTTTCCTCGATCTTGCCAGTTGTCACCAAGTTCTCCAATTTATTTCTTCTCATAACATGTCAAAAAAGTCTTGACTGTCTACGTCTAATTTCTCTAATCAGTCTACGATTTTCATTTGTTTCTTGGAGGACTTGTTCATTGCATTTTCTGTCTATCCATGGTATTCTTTGCATTCTCCTCAGAAACCATATTTCCCCAGCTATCATGTGCTTTTCAGCTTGACTATGAACACTGTACATTTATATCGCAATATACACTTCACCTGCTGGCCCGGTGTGAATGTGTTCAAATTGGCATCCATGAGATTTGTGTAAATTGAACTGGGAACCCAGGTTTGCCCAGAATATAGTGAATACCAGCAGATGACATGAGGCTTAAAGAAGACAGGCATGATATTAACCAAATCACACAATAATTGCCGATGCTTCTATAACAATATGGGGTTATCACCATATACCATAATACGTCTCAGTGGTGTAAGATGTTCCATAATTCTGTAGCTGTCACCTATTCAATGCGAATCACAGCGTATGAAAGGCTCCTTTACTTCGCATTGTTCAGACTGGACGCATATATATTGCAATAGAGCTTATCCTAGAAATGTAACGATAATGAGTATATGATAATAAGACACAAAACAGGGATAGATTAATACGGCCTAAGTATATTTTGGTAATGCTAAAGATGTACATAGGGATGGCATAGACGGATAAATGCCCTATCTATAATAGCATCTGCATGTAGCAGACTATGCAGAATGTCGCTCACATGACGTCGTGTCGAAAGCCTCTTGATCTTCTGCCATTTCTCCTGCCATCTGCACCCTGATGGAAAAGGTATGAGTAATATCCTGTATCTATCTTGGCGCTGGTTGATCCCTGGATCTTCTACTATTAACCATGCCTACCATCAGTCTTGTTTCCGTGCCACTGTCATGTTTGATGTGGCCCAAATATTTATGTTTCCTATAAATAATATTGTTTATGAGCCAGTTTTCTTTCATGTCCATTTTTTTCCGTCCACTAGCATTGAACCTGCGACTGGCCTAGCAAGCAGGCAGGGGATCTTCATATTGCTCGTGGAAAAACTAAGAATATAAATGGACTGACCCTAATGGATATAGACCCGGCAATGTTAATGGACTACTAAATAGATAGCGATTCAAAAAATAGGCACAATGAACGTCTGCGGTATTAACAGTAAAGAAGAAGAACTATTGGAAACAATAGAAGAGAGGAAAATTGGACTGATGGGAATAGCGGACACCGGAATAAAGGGGAAAAGATGCAAGGAGATCCACCACAGTTACACGTCTGTCTACTCTGGAGTGGAACAGCAAGAAAGGGCAAGACACGGTGTGGGAATAGTCATTGAACCACGGATAGCAAGAGGAATACCAGACATAAAATATATATCAGAAAGAAGCGTAACAGTGAGAATAAAAGAACAAACAATTACAACATATGTACAAATATACGCACAATGTAATACAAACAATAATGAGCAAGAATGCGATTACTTCTACGAAGACATCCATGCCGTGCTAAATAGATAGATAAGCAGGACAATATCATAGTTATGGGAGACTTCAATGCAAGACTAGAGCATAACAGAGCCGGCATAGAAAAACATCCTGGAGCATTTGGAGACCAACATAATGAAAGAAATGATAGCGGAAGTAGACTGATAGAGCTTTGCAGCCAACACGACCTCTACATAATAAATACATTCTATAAACACAAAGACTCACAAATATACACCCTTTATAAATGGAATGATCTAGATACTAAAAGCCAAATTGATTTTATATTAACAAGAAATAACAGAAAGAGAAATATATTAGATGCAAGGGCAGTGCCCAACTTAGAACACAGACCACAGAGCTGTCATTGCACAATAAGAATCATCAGTAGATGGAAGCAAAGACCTGGAAAATACATGCCATGCGAATCAGTAAACTTAAAAAACCTAAAAGACGAGGCAGTGAGGGAAAATCATGAAACAGAGCTAACTGAAATCTTTAAGATTAATATCATTGAAAGTGGGAACTTGGAATGTTAGAACAATGAATGCAGATGAAAAATTAGAAAACATCAAAAAAGAAATGGAAAGAGAGAGAAGATTAACATATTAGGAATATCGGAAACGAGATGGAAAGGAGCAGGGATAAGGACAGGAGAGGATTGTAAGATTATTTACTCTGGGGGAGAAGAACAGCAAAGAGGTGTAGCCATTATATTAGATAAGCAAACATCAAATTCTGTCAAAGGATATCTGGCAGTGTCAGACAGAGTTCTATTAGTAAAATTAAACGGAAGACCTTTTAAAATAAATGTCATTCAAGTATATGCCCCAACAAGTGAATGCAGTGAAGAAAGTATAGAGGAATTTTATAATGACATGGAGTCTGCTTTGAAGAACTGTAAAAAATCAGAAATAAATATCATAATGGGTGATTTCAACGCAAAAATAGGTAAGCAAAGTGATGGATGCAGTGTAGGCAACCATGGTTTGGGAGAGAGAAGTGAAAGAGGATACAGACTTGTAGAATGGGCAAAATAACAATAAATGGTTGTAGGAAACACCTGGTTTAAACAGCATCCTAGAAGATTATGGACATGGAGGAGTCCAGACAGCAGGATTAAAAACCAGATAGATTACATCCTGATTAGCAAAAGGTTTCGAAATGCATTAACAGTCGTAAAAACAGTTCCAAATGCAGACTGTTACAGTGATCACAGATTAATTACAGGCACATTGAGGGTAAAGCTAAAGAAAGTCAAGTATACAGCAGGAAACCCTAAATATGACTTGTGTAAATTGAAAACTGACAAAGAAATACAAGATAATTTTAACATTGAAGTAAAGAACACATCTGATTTATTGTCTGATCTAGAGATCCTATTTCAAGATGTAGATGATCAATGGGAAATGCTGAAGAATTCAATCAGTTGTGCAGCAGAAAAAACTATTCCAAAAGTAAAGAAAGTGAGCCGTAAGACATTGATGACTGAAGAAATTTTACAACTAATGGAAACAAGAAGACAGAACAAAAATAATCCTGCCAAATATGAAGAAATTCACAGAAAAGTCAGAACCTTATGTAAGGAGGGAAAAGAAACATGGCTTGAGAAAAATTGCAGAGAAATTGAAAAACAACGCAACATAAAAATGCGAAACTAATGCACAAAAGAATTCAGGAGCTTACTAATCAAAGAACACGTACATCAGCAGGTTGCCTAAAGACAAAAGATGGAAGAGTCATAATAGAAAAAGATCAGATCTTACATGTATGGTCAGATTACGTGAAAAACCTTCATGACGATAACAGAGACGAACAGTATGATGTTCAAAATAATAATGAAGGACCAGCAATTTTGAAGATGGAAGTTCAGAATGCTCTTAACTGTATGAAATCTGGCAATACCCCCAGTTCAGACAGCGTCACAACAGAAATGATTAATGCTTTAGAAGAATATGGAATAGATAAAGTTACCAGTCTGCTTAATACAATATATGATACTGGAAATATACCTCAGGAGTTATGTAATTCTGTATTTATTGCAATCCCAAAGAAATCAGGAGCCTTGGAATGTGATCAACATCGAACAATTAGTATAATGAGTCACATCACGACGATTTTGCTAAGAATTAACATGCAAAGAGTTTGGAGGAAAATACAACCTGAAATAGCAGAAGAACAATGTGGGTTTGTAGAAGGCAAGAGTACAGTAAATGCTGTGTATATACTGAGAACCCTAATCGAACGTTCTATAGAAGTAAACAAAGATCTACACCTTTGCTTTATTGACTACACAAAGGCTTTCGATAAAGTGAGACATGTCAACATGATAAGGATGCTTGAAGATCTACAAATTGATGGAAAAGACCTTAGACTTGTAAAAATCATATATTGGAAACAACAAGCTGCCATAAGAGTTGATAATGAAGTAAGCCAATAACAGCCTATTAAGAGAGGTGTGAGACAGGGATGTGTAATATCTCCAGATCTGTTTTCCCTGTACAGTGAAAGTATTTTCAGAAATATTGAAGTTATGGAAGGAATCAACATTGGGGGACGATGCATCAATAACATTAGATATGCAAATGATACAGTCTTGATTGCAGACAATGAACATGACCTGCAAAATTTAGTACATGCGGTTGTTACACACAGTGAACAACTAGGGATAGAAATAAATTGTAAAAAGACACAGATTATGGTCGTCACTAGGAAGAACGAAATACCACAATGTAATATACAAGTAAATGGGAATATTCTTCAACAAGTGAATAGGTACAATTATCTCGGAACAGTAATAACATCTGATGGGAGATGCCTTGAAGAGATTAGAACAAGAATCGCCATGGCAAAAGTAGCCTTTAGCAAGATGAAAAACATACTGACCAATAAAAAAAATGTCAATTGAAACGAGAAAAAGAGTGTTGAGATGCTACATAGAACCTGCACTTTTATATGGATGTGAAACTTGGACAATGAGCAGTCAGGCTGAACAACATCTGATGGCTGTAGAAATGTGGTTTCTGAGGAAAATGCAAGGAATGCCATGGACAGTCAGAAAGACCAATGAACAACTCCTTCAAGGGGACGCAGAGGTGTTTCCAAGGCACCAGGGCCGGGTTATATACTGGCCAAGACCTATTGACGCGTCCTCGTCGAGCGTCCTGGGCAACAGGTCCCTTCGGGGTCCTGGCTAAAGTCAATAGTATCGCCGATTCCTCCGAAGTCGGAGAGTGTTTGCCTGTACGGCGAGGAACCACCAGTCTGCACACCGATAAGCCAGACATAAGACAACAACGGATACTCGCGCAAGCCTCAGGTCATGTATGACATCACACTGATGTTGGACAACAGGATGCCTTCATCCGACATACATGACTTCGCGTTGGAGCTCAAGCCAGCGAACACAAGCAAGCAAGCAAGTCCTTCAAGAAACAAATAAAGATCGTAAACTGATTAAAGACATTAGACGTAGACAGTCACAATTTTTTGGGCATGTTATGAGAAGAAATGATTTGGAGAACTTGGTGACAACTGGTAAGATCGAGGGGAACAGTCCAAGGGGAAGACCTAGAAGCAATTACCTGGATGGCTTGGCTTTGTGGCATGGTCGAGACAGAAACACGGAGCTGAACCATGACTCTGGTGATAGAGTGAGATGGTAGAACATGACCGCTCACGCTTACCGGCATGGCACATGATGGATGGATGGAAATCTTTGTAACATTAACTATAGAAAGAAAGACAGTGGAAGAAGAACGGGAGATGTTCAAATCATGCATTTTAAATACTGCAAAGATAACATGTGGAACCCCGAAATAACGCAAAACACGGAACAAGAAAATAACAAGTTGGTGGAACGCAGAAGTAAAGAAAGCTGTAAAAGACAAAAAAAGGAAAAATATAAAAAGTGGTCGAAGAGCAAACAGGAATGCGACTACATAGAATGTAGAATATCGAGAAGACGTGTGAATAGAATAGTAAAGAGAGAAAAACAAAAAGACTGGGAGGAGTATGGAGAAACTGTAAATAAAAACTACAAGGAGGCAACTAGAAACTTCTATAAAAAGATAAGTGCAATGAGAACCAGGGGAGAACCCTTTGACCCAACAGAAATAATTGACAACGAAAATGGAGAACCAATACGTGAACAAAAGCAAATCATAATAAGATGGAAACAGTACTTCGAACAACTTCTCAACATCCCATCAGATGTCACAGGAATTTAAGAAACCGACACAGATGCCACCGAAGAACTAGAACCAGACATAGTGAAAGAAGAAATTATAGAAGCTGTCAGATTAGCCCCATTGAAAAAATTAATAGGACACGATGAAATACCAAATGAACTAATTAAAGCAGCAAGAGATGTAGGAATAGCATGGCTACATAGACTATTCAACCAAATTCGTTTAGGGAGCCTGTGATCTGGCATGCGAGTCAAGTGACCAGCCCGGCGAATCTGATTCTTCATTAGTAGAGTGTGGATACTGGGCATGGACGCTCTTTCTAGAACTTCAGGGTCTGGGATCTTGTCTTGCCATTTAATCTTCAGTAACTTCCTAAGGCAGACTGTGTGGAAGTGGTTTAATTTCCTAGCGTGTCGCTGATAAACAGTCCAGGTTTCACAAGCATATAGCAGTGTGGATAATACAACTGCTTTGTAGACTTTCAGCTTTGTTTGCAGGCTTATTCCATTTCTGTCCCATACATTCTTGTACAGTCTGCCAAAGGCCGCGCTGGTCTTGGAGATTCTTGCATTCACTTCATCATCAATTGTGGCAGCTAGTGAAACAGTGCTGCCAAGATAGGTGAATTTGTCCACAACACTTAGACTATGACCATTCACTTTGATATTCGGCACAGTGTGATTATTCCCTGGAGCTGGCTGGTACATGACTACAGTCTTCTCCAAATTGATATTGAGCCCAAAGTTGACACAGGCATGTGAGAAAGCTGAAACATTATGTTGCATGCCAGCCTCTGAGTTGGTGTATAGAGCGCAATCATCAGCAAACAGGAGCTCTCTGACGGTGTCGCTGTCAAATTTGGTTTTAGCTTTCAGCCTTCTGAGATTGAATAACTTTCCATCCATGCGGTAGTTGATGTCTGTTCCAATGTCGTTGTTCTCAAAGGCATTCGTCATAGCTGAAAACATGAGGCTGAACAGTGTTGGTGCCAGGACACATCCTTGTTTCACTCCATTGGTGACAGAAAAAGGCTCAGTCAGTTCACCATTTTCCTGTACTCTTGCCTGCATGCCATCATGAAATAGCCGCACTATTTGGACAAACTTTCGTGGACACCCATATTTTGCCATAATCTTCCACAGTCTGTCTCTGCTGACTGTATCAAAAGCCTTGGTATGGTCAATGAAAGTTCTGTTCCTGACGTTTCTCTTGCAGCTGCCTTGCAGCGAAAATCATGTCAACAATTGCACATTCTTTTCTGAAGCCACACTGGCTCTCTGGAAGAAGACCTTGATCGAGATGGGCCGTGAAATGATTGAGAAGAATTCTGGCGAGTATCTTCCCTGCAATTGAAAGCAAGGAGATGCCTCAGTGGTTGTCACATGATTGGCGGTTTCCTTTTCGTTTGTAAAAGTGGACTATTGGCGCGTACTTGAAATCTTGTGGCATGGTCTCGTTCACCCATATGTATGTAAAGACTTGGTGAAGCTGCTCTGTTAGGACCGGCTCACCTGCCTTGTATATCTCTGCCGGGATCGAGTCCGGTCCAGGTGCCTTGCCGCTGGAGAGTTGCTGGATGACTTTGTTTACTTCCACTATAGTTGGCAGGTCATCAAGTGCATCATTGATGGGAACTTGAGGAAGGCAGTTGACGGTTTCATCATCGAAGAAGGAAGCTGCATTTAAGATGTTGCTGAAATGTTCTGCCCAGCGCTGAAGGATGTCTTTCTTATCGGTGACCAATGTTCCCCCATCTGCACTGAGGAGGGGAGCTATGCCTGGTGATGTAGAACCATAGACCGCTTTCAGTGAGTCGTAGAAGTTTTTCATATCATGTCTGTCAGCAAAGCCTTGAATTTTATCAGCTTTGCTGCTCAGCCAGGAGTCCCGCATGCGCAGAAGTTTCTGCTGCACTACTGTCTGAATGTTCTTGAAGGCATCTTTTTTTATGTTGACTTCGGGTCATTCAAATGTGCCTTGAGAAGAAGATGTTTCTCGGCCAGCAATTGGTTGATGTCTTCGGAATTTTCATCCAACCAGTCTTTATGCTTTCGGGGGTTGGACCCAGGATTTCCATAGCAGTGTTGTAAATTATGTCCTTTAGGGCTCTCCACTCTGTTTCTGTATCCTGTTTAGCTGTAGAATTGGGCTTAAGGCGGTCTTCCAGCATATTTTCAAACGACAGCTGCATTTTCTTGCTGTTTAGGCGGGTGACATTTAGTTTCTTTTGCATTTTCACCCCTTGAGGAGGCCGTGGTGGTTTGATGTGAATGTTTATTTTCGAGATAATGAGATGATGGTCTGTCCAACATTCGGCACCACACATGGGTTTTATCACCCGAACGTCTTGTCTGTCACTCCTCCTGACGATGAGGTGCCAGTGTTTCGATCGAGGGTGCATCCAAGATGTCCTGTTTCTCATGGGGAGAGGGAAAATTGTGTTGGTAATCAGGAGATCGTGTTCAGCACATATCTGGAGAAGGAGGAGTCCATTGCTGTTACAATTTCCGACTCCGTGCTTTCCAATAATGCCACTCCAAGAGGTGGTATCCGTGCCTACTCTGGCATTGAAATCCCCAAGGAGTATAAGTTTGTCTCCTTTGGGAACAGATGTTAATACATTGTGCAGGTCCTCATAGAACTTGTTCTTGACATCATCTTCATTGGTCATAGTTGGTGCGTAGACACTCACAATGGTTGCATGCTTCCTTCCATTCAGCAGGGGCAATTTAATGGTCATGAGCCTGTCGTGTATAACCTTTGGAAATCCAGCTAGTTTGCTGACCAGGGCCGACTTAATGGCAAATCCCACACCGGATTGGCGTCTTTCCTCGCTTTTCCTTCCACTCCAGAAAAATGTGTAGCGTGCACCTATTTCACAGATTTGGCCTTCTTCTGCAAGTAGTGTCTCGCTCAAGGCTGCAATGTCGATGTTGTACCTGCCCAGCTCTCTCCCAATCAGTGCTGTTCGTCTCTCTGGACCCGACTCGCCATCTCTGTAAAGTAGGGTGCGTACATTCCAAGTTCCGATTGTTAAGGGAATATGATTTGCTCTTTTAGCTTTACCTGTTTTTTCTTTGTTTGTCTTGGCCTGATGAAAACCAATGGGTTGAGTTCATCTGTCCCTGACAGAGTTAGGTTCAATGTATTTTTCTGAGCAAGGCCGATGGCCCATGATCATCTAATAGGGATCAGTGACGGGGAGGCTATCACCAGTTGTGTTATATATTTTACAGGTTCCCTCTGGTTGGGATGAAGAACACAGAACCTTTGAAAAATCAGATCCCAGATAATTATTGGGGCAGGAAGATTGGCCAGCAACTTTCTCAATGGGCCTATGCTAGAAGAAGTTGATAAACATTGGCTCGGTGGAGCTGAATAGTATAAGTATCCTACAGGATAAATACTGATAACATTCCTAAGAAGATTACACAATACCAATAGACCGCAACATAGTAGTGAGTTTTGATTCCATACCATTCGTGAACACACCAGTGGTGATGGATGTTCAGTCCACTTATTACTAGATCAGTAGGGACTGATGTTCACATTAGAGGAAATCTAACATTGAAGTGTAGTTGTTCCACATATCAAGGAAATTATAACATTAGGACAATAACGAGAAAATAAAGAGAACTGTAGAACATTTCGCAGGAAGGAAAAACGTCATGTTCATAGGACAGTGTTCCATGTTTTTTTTTCACTGCGCAGGAACTATGAGGTTTCAGTTTTCTATAAACTATTAGGAACAGTTTTTGTTAGGAATAAAAATAGTATCGTTCCCAGATTGTAGATTTGAATGGGAATCAGATTTCATGGTCATCAGAGCTCCTGGAGGAGGACATGTCTGGAGAGAAGGACACGACTTCGGTGAGGTCCATTGTGCTGATTCTTGTGATGTCGTGTAATCCTTGCCATGATGAGTGGACTCTGATCATGAACTTTGTAGTCTGACCTCTACATTTACATTAGAATGCACAACACACATTTTCTTCGCATACAAGCCTCACATACACTACACTATTTCTTTTAATAAATTAATCTTTATTAATTGTTGGAAGAATGAGTTGTTGAATATCTTGCGTTGGGGAAGAATGAGAGGGGGCATAGTACGACAGTGAGAGAGAGAGATAGGAAAATGTGTCCATGGGCTGATGGAGTGTGTTGGACGGAAGCTGGTGGATTCTCCAGGTTATTAGAAAGGGGGTAAAATATAATGTGGGTGTTGGCTCCCCTCACTCCAGGGACGACACTTTAGATTAAGACACGACATTATTGGGGGCCCGTCCGGGATCTTTGGACAGAGGGATCTCTCGTACACGTGATCTTTTGACAGCGAGATCTCTCGTACACCTGATCCTTTCACAGTGGGATCTATCGTACACGTGATCCTTGGACAGCGAGATCTCCTGCAAGCAGGATCATTTGACAGTGGGATCTTCTGACAACGGGGTCTTTTGACACGAGATCCTTAGTTATAAGACGGAGATATCATATTGGAGAATCCAGCTAGAGTGAATGTGGATAGGGGTTAGGACAAATATCTTACCTGTTCACACTTCACACGTCTGCAGAGGTCTGTGGTCCTGATTCTACTCTTGTCACTGAGTGATTGTGTTGTGGTGTGCTGGATGTGGTGAATATATAGATTTATAGCACTTGTTCATATATATATATATATATATATATATATATATATATATATATATATATATATATATATATATATATTAATTTGCAGTAAAATTGTACTCAATCTGCTAGCTTACCTCTCTGAAATGGCCACTCCTAAACAAACCTCAGCAGAACTAAGGGCAAAGGAGGAAGAAATGGGGTTTTCAGGTTCTTCTCTAACGGATTACATACAGGAAGTGGAGAGAGAGTATCGTCAAGCAGAAAGTGATGATCGAAAGGCTGAGTTGGAATTGAGGAAGATGGAGCTAGAAACTAAGAGGTTAGAAGCTGAGCAAGCAACTAGAAGGATGGAACTTGAAGCTGAGCAGGCAGCCAAGAAACTGGAATTGGAATCTGAGCAGGCAGCTAGGAAACTTGAAGTTGAGGAAGCTGCTAGGAAACGGGAAGCGGAGCAGGAGGCTCAGAAAAGGGAGCTCGAGTACATGATGAGGGAACTCGAGTTGAAGAGGCAATATAATGGAGACACTGAGGGGGCAGTTGGAGGTTCCTCCGTCCCAGGCCCAACCCCAGCAGGTGGACATGGTTACCATGCTATGAAGTTTCCTCTAGCGGTCTACGAGGAGGACAAAGAGAAGATTGACCAGTACCTTCAACGCTTCGAGGCCATGTCTGTTGCTATGGGTCTGGACCGTAACAAATGGTGTCTTAAGCTATCCTAGTGTTTACGCGGGACCGGCTACGAGGTTTATTCTCGGCTGCCACCAGGACATGAGAACAATTATGACGAATTGAAGACGGCTCTGCTGAAACGATTCGAGGTTACGTCACAGACCTACCGGAAATAATTTCGAGCATCGAAACGAGAACCGGCGGAGTTGTTTGCCGCCTACAGTTTGCGTCTAAAATCCTATCTCCATAAGTGGATGGAATTGGCTGGGTTCGCACATGACTATGAGAGTCTGGAAGAACTCATGGTTGTCGACCAGCTGAAGAAGCAAATGTCAAAACCTCTCAGGACGTTCCTGGGAGAACAAGGAGCGGAACGTATTGACCTCGTGACAAAATTAGCAGAACGGTTCGTCGAGGTACATGGGGAGGCAAGGGAAAACTTTTCCACCAACACCAAAGGTCAGGAGAAACATGACAAGAAGAAAGCCAAAAACTCAGGAACCAAAAAAGGGGAACCTTATGTGCAAAAATCAGAGGATAGTTCAGAGAAGAAGAAGGAGGGAAGCAAGAGCACTTCAAGCTCTACACCAAAACGACCGTGGTCGGAGAAGTGGTGTTCAATTTGTAAGTCACCCTCTCACAATACAAGGGACTGCAAATCGAAGGCTAAGATCCCTCACTTCGCAGCATGTCAAGTGACTTCCAAGGAGGTTGTGACGGAAAATGCCAAGGTCAACAAGGAAGCTCGCCACCAGGAGAGCTCACTCAAGTCCGGCACTAGGAAATCTAGGACAGGGAAATGGTGCAACCAATGCAAGTCAAAAACGCACAATGCTATTGACTGCAAGGGAAAGTCAGGAGACTCTAAATTCGTCGTGTGCCCCGGGAAACGTAAGGTGGAGCCCACTAAACAGATCGAGGCCGAGGAAGAGACTCCAGACCAGGATAAACCACCTGTAGTGGAATTGGTAGCGGTTAACGGTCGTCAAGTGGAGTGTCTGTACGACACAGGACTGGACGGGGATGCCGTGATTTCTGCGGATCTGGTACATCCACAACAATTCACAGGAGAGACCATGGAGATACAGCCTGCACAGAGGAGTGCTGTAGCCATGAAGTTGCCCATTGCTAATGTGGAGATTCGGTCAAGGTATGTCACCGGCACAATCAAGGCCGCTGTATTGACCGATCCCATTTTTCCATTAATCCTTGGTTGCCGGTATGTCTTTCTGGGAATGCCCAGGGAGCCAATCCATATGGGAGCAATACAGACTCGCTCTCAGACGAGAACGGAAGAGGCAGAAGCAATTCTGACTAACCCACTGCCGGGAGAGCTACGAACTGCCCAGAGTGAGGATGCTACTTTACGTCCTTGCTATAAAAAGCTGCAGAAAAGTGCTGATCCACCAGGACGGTGTCAGTACTACATGAAGAATAGGATACTCTACATGAGAGCGGGAAGGGGAGACAACCTATATGGTCAGTTGGTCGTTCCGAAAGCTCACCGGTCCCAGATTCTTCATATGGGGCATACCATCTCCTTTAGTGGACATATGGGTATTGACGCCACCATGCAGCGAATTTCCTTCCATTACTATTGGCCGGGAATGACAGATGATGTGCGTCGGTATGTGAAGTCATGCCCTGAGTGCCAGAGGGTGGCACCGAAACACTGGACAGCACCTGTGGTCTTGGGTGAGATTCCCATCATGAACTCCCCTTTCGAGAGGGTAGCCATCGATATCGTGGGTCCACTTCCCAGGACTAGGAATAGGAACATATATATATTCACAATGGTGGATTGCTGTACAATGTGGGGTGAGGCCATACCGTTGACCACGATTGACTCGAAAAGAGTGGCGGACGCACTGATGGAGGCCTTTACCAGATTAGGCTTTCCGGATCAAATTCTGACGGACAATGGGTCCCAGTTTTGTGTAAAACTCATGGAGGAGGTATTTAGGGTGTTTCACTCTAACCACATACATACCAGCCCTTACCATCCTCAAGCCAATGGACAAGTAGAGTGTTTCAACGGCACGTTGATGACAATGCTCAGGAAACTGGCGCAGGAAAAACCTGATAGGTGGGATGAATATATCCCAGCAGCACTCTTTGCCTATCGGGAAGTTCCTCATGGCTCAACAGGACTACCACCCGCTACGTTGCTGTTTGGCCGTCCAATCAAAGGACCGTTGGAAGCCATGTTGAGGAGTTGGACTGAAGAGGGGACATCAGAAGAAGTGATCTCTTCCTATAAATACGTGGAGGAACTGAAAGAAAAACTCCACAAGGGATGGACTTTGGCGAATCAAAACTTGAAAAAGGCCAGAAAAAGACATGCGGCTTACTACAACCGTAGGTCTAAAGACATATCTCTAGAGGTGGGAGACAAAGTCTTGTTGCTACTCCCTACGGGAAACAACAAACTGGAGATAGGTTGGCAAGGACCATTTCCCGTGGAAAGGGTGATATCCAGAACCAACTATCAGATCCGGATCCGGGGAAAGTCGAAGATTTTCCATATCAATCTCTTGCGGAAATACGAAGAGAGACCCAGAGACAGGGCGGCTCACCTCATGGCAATGGCAGTTGCAGTGGAGACAGAAGTGGGAACCAGCGAGGGCAGGGAATATCCCCTGGTACACCAGGAAACCTACAAGGTGAACTCTGATCTGACCTCCCAGGAGAGGGAAAAGATAACCCAGGTTCTCAAGTCTCATAAGGAGATACTGACTTATAAACCAGGACGAACAAGGTTGGTTGAGTTCGAGATGACTTTGACCACACAAGAGCCGGTTCGCCAGAAGGTTTACTCAGTGCCATTCTCTAAAGAAAAAGCCCTGGAGGAGGAAATTCAAAAACTGCTGGAGGATGACGTGTTGTATAACAGTAAGGGAGTTAGCTTAGTAGTGGAGAGTTAATGAATGCTGCGCATTCATTAACTAGTGGGAAATCATAGTTGGTGAACGTGTGTGCACGAATGGGTCGAAGTATCCAGGGGTTGCATGGGAAGAGAAATGTGATTACTTCTTACTTTTTCCTTACTTTCTAAACTTCCTTAGGTGCGCACCAAACCAATCTTTTTTCTGTCTATACTGGAATAGCTAGAATGTGAGTAAGTGAGAAAAAGATAAGGAAAATATCTTCAATTTTTGTCAATCATAATTTAGATGGACACTTTAAAAGCGGTTCGCTTATAGAGAGTTTTGTAGAGAGTTTTTGTATAGAACTTTATAACGAATTTTGTAGAGAGTTTTGTATTATTGATATTGTATGAAGTATGTCTCTGGTTAGCATTTGGCTATGATGAGATAGGAGGGTGAGATTTGAATTAGGAAATATATGTGAAGGGATTGTTGGGCAGGTGTGGTATAGAACCGTAGAGTTAAGTGGTTAAGAGTTGGGGTTGAGACTTTTTCAGGGAAAATGTCTCCTTGAAGAAGGGGAAGTATATAACAGTAAGGGAGTTAGCTTAGTAGTGGAGAGTTAATGAATGCTGCGCATTCATTAACTAGTGGGAAATCATAGTTGGTGAACGTGTGTGCACGAATGGGTCGAAGTATCCAGGGGTTGCACACACGTCACTTGGGACTTGGGATTCAACTAGGTAAACAGAAAACATGTCCGTAATTACCATCACCAGTTTGAAGATGTATTATTTCAACCAATAAACGCATGTTTATATAACAGACGAGACTTGTCCACTATATCGACACGAGCCTTCCACTATACACAGCCTTATCGTATCACCTGTACTGTTATAGTTGCACCCTCCACATCCCCATACAATGCAGGGGTAGTTTTGTTACGGAAACCTAGTGGAGAACACCGGTTGTGTAAAAGACTACCGACTTCTGAACAGTCATACACAATTTCAGGTGGAACCTTTGCCGAATCCAACACAGTTATTCGCTAGGCTCCATAAGGCTCGGTATTTTTCAAAGGTGGATCTGAGTCGGGGGTACTATCAGATACCAGTCAAACCAGAGATTCGACCCCTGTTGGCTTTCAGTACACCCAGTGGACACTACGAATTCAAGGTCATGCCCTTTGGACTCAGCAATGCACCTAGTGTGTTTACACGCATGATGAGGACTTTACTTGATCCTTTACAGGATCCGGCCATCATCTCATTCATGGATGATATTCTGATTTCCAGTGACAGGTTGGATGACCACTTGCAATCCTTGGAGAGAGTTTTTAATAGACTCAAGGAAGCAGGGCTTACATCTCGTCCAACCAAATGCATGATTGGTTACCAGACTCTAGAATTTCTGGGTCACACCATTACTCCAGGACACATTGTCCCAGAATAGAAGAACCTGGAGAAAATCAGAAATGCACCAAGGCCAAAAACGATGAAGGATGTGCGGTCTTTTCTCTCGTTGTGTGGGTTCTACCACAAATTTATCCCACATTTCACTGAACTGGGCGCTCCATTGACGAAAACCTTGAAAAGGGGATTCCCGGACCAAATCATTTGGACACCAGAATGTGAGACTGCCTATAGTCAGTTAAAGAAGGCCTTGGTCAGCAGGCCTGTATTGCAGCTCCCTGACCTTTCCAAACCATTTGTGTTGAGAACGGATGCGAGTGGGATTGGGATTGGGGCAGCTTTGTTACAGGAAGGAAAAGACGATGCTTCGGTTTTGAAACCTGTGGCATACGCAAGTAAGAAACTACTCCAGGCTGAGAGGAATTATTCAACCGTCGAGAGAGAGTGCTTGTCTCTCGTATGGGCCGTGCAAAAATTCCAGCCCTATTTGTATGGAGTTAAGTTTCGGGTCCAGTCGAATCATCAGCCCCTGATGTTCCTGGCTACTTCTCAGAAGCTCAACGCCCGTTTGATGCGATGGTCGTTGTTACTTCAACCCTACAATTTCACAGTGGAGTACATTCCTGGGAAGGAAAATGTTGGAGCGGACTTCTTGTCAAGACACCCAGCTCCTGAAGAAGAGGAATGAATCATCTGGATTAAACTCACGGTGGAGAAGAGTGAGATGGACTACTCTCTTAAGAGGGGGCCTATGTCACGAAAAAAACACCGTGATTAACTAGTTGATGACAATATACGGTTTCTGATTAAACGGCCTGTCTTCAAGGCCACAACTGCTTTAACATAGACAGAGAAAAAACAAGTTGGATTCAAGTTAACATCAGATGATAGAAATTACAAAAGACTTTTTGTATGCACAGCTGCAGTTGTTTACAACAAGTGGCAGATAGATCAAACGGCACCGCCGACCTTGAGGATTGCCTGTTGGACAGAGAGTAATTCTGACGAATTGTCTGCCCCTAAACAACACCTGCTGTTGACAGAAGAAATGAAGTCTATAGATCCCAGGCTGGAGGGACCTTTGATGTACGGGAAAATAGTCCCGACCTGGAGGCAACCTGGGGGAGGGTTACATCGAATGACGTGACTAGGACATTCCTAGGCTGAATGAGGACAAATTTGTTTTCGTTAGTTTTACGCAAGAGTGTGGGCCTGGGTGGAAGTGTTTTGACTGGCGCTGTTTTAATTCGCAAAGAATCTAGCATGTTCGATATCAACTAATGTTGAGGAGCATGTGTCCTTTATGGCAAGCATAGATTCGATGTAGGATAGGGCTGTGTTTATAAGGTATTTACAATAAATCGTTTAGATGTAAATAATGTGGAATAATCTAGTGTTGGATATAACTAGAGTTTAGGTCATTACATAGCGTAATTAGGCCTAATTAATTTAGGCAGTAGCATGGTTGAAACAAGCTAGAGTAGTGAAGTGATAATTGGCTCTGTTAGTTGAAAATATAGTAGTGAAGTATTTATAAGCCTTACTAGTCGAGAATTGAGTAATGGGGGAAATTGGGATATTCAAGTGGGTGCTCCCTGATGGGCGGGGTTCCGCATTCTGTTTTTTTTTTTCTTCTTGTCTTGGCCTGATGAAAACCAATGGGTTGAGTTCATCTGTCCCTGACAGAGTTAGGTTCAATGTATTTTTCTGAGCAAGGCCGATGGCCCATGATCATCTAATAGGGATCAGTGACGGGGAGGCTATCACCAGTTATGTTATATATTTTACAGGTTCCCTCTAGTTGGGATGAAGAACACAGAACCTTTGAAAAATCAGATCTCAGATAATTGTTGGGGCAGGAAGATTGGCCAGCAACTTTCACAATGGGCCTATGCTAGAAGAAGTTGATAAACATTGGCTCGGTGGAGCTGAATAGTATAAGCATCCTACAGGATAAATACTGATAACATTCCTAAGAAGATTACACAATACCAGTAGACAGCAACATAGTAGTGAGTTTTGATTTCATACCATTCGTGAACACACCAGTGGTGATGGATGTTCAGTCCACTTATTACTAGATCAGTAGGGACTGATGTTCACATTAGAGGAAACCTAACATTGAAGTGTAGTTGTTCCACATATCAAGGAAATTATAACATTAGGACAATAACGAGAAAATAAAGAGAACTGTAGAACATTTCGCAGGAAGGAAAAACGTCATGTTCATAGGACAGTGTTCCATGTTTTTGTTCACTGCGCAGGAACTATGAGGTTTCAGTTCTTTATAAACTATTAGGAACAGTTTTTGTTAGGAACAAAAATAGTATCATTCCCAGATTGTAGAGTTGAATGGGAATCAGATTTCATGGTCATCAGAGCTCCTGGAGGAGGACATGTCTGGAGAGAAGGACACGACTTCGGTGAGGTCCATTGTGCTGATTCTTGTGATGTCGTGTAATCCTTGCCATGATGAGTGGACTCTGATCATGAACTTTGTAGTCTGACCTCTACATTTACATTAGAATACACAACACACATTTTCTTCGCATACACGCCTCACGTACATTACACTTTTTCTTTTAATAAATTAATCTTTATTAATTGTTGGAAGAATGAGTTGTTGAATATCTTGCGTTGGGGAAGAATGAGAGGGGGCATAGTACGACAGTGAGAGAGAGAGAGATAGGAAAAGGTGTCCATGGGCTGATGGAGTGTGTTGGACGGAAGCTGGTGGATTCTCCAGGTTATTAGAAAGGGGGTAAAATATAATGTGGGTGTTGGCTCACCTCACTCCAGGGACGACACTTTAGATTAAGACACGACAATATCCCTTACATGACGTTGCAGCCAACACCAGCATTTTTTCAGCTGCTGTTGATGTACTAGGCAAGTTTTACGTTCAGTAGTTTGTCATTGCTTTCTGAACGGCCGGCTCCCATACCAACACGTTATAACACAGCGCGACACGGTCTGCTGCACAAATCTGTCGCAGCTGAGTTTTTAACTCCTGGTATATATAACTAGCCAAAGTAAATATCAGTAGCGCAGTGGCTAGCACAACTGCCTGCCTGCCCGATGGTTATGTATTCGAATTCACATCCATGCTATTTTACAAACTGTACAGGGGCTCTCGTGTTGACGAGGCCTAAACTGTTACTAGGAAATGCCCTGGGTAGTATAGATGGACGGGGGGACATTAACCACATCACTCACCAAACGACGATTGTTCTTTATTTTTTTACCTTATTTTCTTATTCCCGTACACACAACAAGCCTCGTCGCGTATACAAGTCAACTACATTTAACATGCCATATTGTTGGAGTAAGTCTATATTTATTCATTTTTACGAACATATAGAATTAACACGATTATCATGCATAAAGCTTCAATGATACATTATCATTTTAGTCATTGCGATTTATACCATAAAAATATTATGCTATAGAAAGCACAGTGACTACACACACCGGTTTAATCATAAGCTGCAAACAATTTCCTGTTGTGTATGCCAGTTTTGATTGTCTAATTATTACAGTAACCACTAGTTATATCAATACATCTACTACCAAGTTAACTCTTTTCTTAAATAGCATATACCAGTGGCAGAATGCGTTATTGGTGTAATTAAAACACAAAAAACCTTTATTTCTACACAGTATTCAACATCCAAGCTAGGTTATTATTAAATAAACGTGCAATTCCTTTCTTACTGACGTGGCGTTGAAAAATCTCTGAGCAAGAACATTAATGTGTATGTAAATGTAAGATATTCAGCAGCCATACAAATATCTGAGGTTTGAACACATAAATACACCTTCCATCAAATTAAATACCATTAGCGGTTTGTGTGGTGCATTTATTAAGATGAGAATAAAATAATTTAAGCACAAGGAGTATACTATAAAATCTAAATAAGTTAGAAAATAAAGTTAAACTTAACCACACGATTGTTTAAACTACTGCATTGCATTACAAGTATATACTATATCTTAAAACTTAATGTGCCAATCTGATTGTTGCTTGTTCTTTCTTTTGTAGAATATGTAATGTTAACCAAATTACTAATCCTATGTCTTCAAATACATGTCGAGATTGTTGTTTATGAGTTAAGAATCTGTCACGTTTGTTTACTTTACTCGGTACATGTTATGAGCTTGTAGCTCAAGATCTTAATTGTAAGATTACAGAGATGACTTCTTGCTTGAATTGTACGTTCATTACAAATAAATTACATCTGTGTTTTGACAGTGCACTGCTAAAATCCATCTACAAACACACACACACACACACACACACACACACACACGTATATATATATATATATATATATATATATATATATATATATATATATATATATATACATACACACACACACACACACACTGTGCATGTGGTACAACATATAACGTTTATTGACGAATCGGCACACGCATGGGGGTGGCTGTGGTGGGGGTATTGTGGTGAATATCACTCCAGCTACTTTCACCTCCCAAGACATGTCCTGGTTCCTGTTCAGGCTGTTTCGACCTGTACACAGAGAGGATTCGCCCCAAGGAAAATGATGTCATATTCGTTATAATCACCTCATACTTTCTGGGATAAAATCAGAAGATGAACATGTAATAATAACTATATTATTTTGAAAAAAAAAAATTGCATGTCCCACTACATTTCTGTTTTTCAATATGAATTATTGTGATATTTTCATGTTCATTAAAAAAAAAAAAAAAACATATACATTCACTATTAGGTATGTTGTCATTAAACTAACGCATGCATTATTTGAAATACAGTAAGTTCGTAACTAAGTAACGGGGTACTGTACATTATACCATCTGATGACATAGACGCCTACTTATTTCCCCCCGAAATGTAGGGCATACTATGACCAGCGAAGAGTACACACTTACCCCAAATCCCTTTCGATCAAAGTCATGCGAGGTCGCTAGGGGTAAGTTATAAATACAGGTGGCTAGCAGATGACGTATCTTTCAATAATGGTCATCATTTCAGCTGTGCACACAACAATCGGATCAGTGGGCATTGGTGGACCACTATGAACTGAAAGGCAAATTGTGGGACTAAAAGGGCCCACAACCAAAATAGGGAGGTGAGGACCTCATGGAGCGGCTCTTGCCTCTGGAGGATCCGAAAGCCATTATTTAAAACGAAAGATGCCGGCTGGGTGGTCTTTGTTTCCAACCACATCGGGGCGTGTTGAATGAGCTTCATCATCATCATCATCATCATCATCATCATCATCATCATCATCATCATCATCATCACCATCACCATCATCATCATCATCACCATCATCATCATCATCATCATCATCATCATCATCATCATCATCATCATCATCATCATCATCATCATCATCATCATCATCATCATCAAGTGTCCTGATAGCTACGTAGGCGTTCATATCTCTCCCCATATCTCGATGTTTGGAGTACAGGGTTAACTCCGCTGATATTACTCTATGCCTCAAGGAGCTTACACGAGGGTAAAGGCAAACGGTTCGACATCATTGCACAGACGAGTTTTAACCTAAATGGCTCGATCTTTTTCAGCATAGAGACCCGCCGAAAGCGTCGCATAAAGCACGAGATCCGTAGCTAACGCGGCAACCTTCGGGAGCTTCCGAGAAAACTGCACTCCTGAACCGAATGACCGAGCCCGAAATCGAACCCACAATCGTAGGACCGTTACACAGGCTTAACCATTCGCCACGGAGAATCACATGGTTTTTGATTTAATTGATGACCTCAATTCACGGTTCTACCCAACTTTACATGAGTACCAGCAAATACCCTGCCAATTAAAGGTGATCGGTGTAATACTAACCAGTGGCGTCACTGGGGTTGGTGTCACCCAGTGCGGTAAACTCTTGGTGTCACCCCTCTAGACTTTCGCCATGGTCTTCTTCCGAGTGTTCCTGTACCATATATGATCGCATATAGTAATGTTTGTAAAATAAGTCAAAAAGTTAATAAGGACATAAGAAAGAAAACAAATTAAACAATATAACTTCAATACTTCAGGTAAAACATAAATAAAGAACTTCGACAAACTCGGACAAAGTTAAATTTTTGTTATTTAACATTAAAATTTCTAAAATTAACAATGAACGGTTATGAAACCCGACTAGACAGAGCTATGTCTGCTTTGTCAAATTTGCAATTTTTTTTATTTTGGTGTCACTCCTTGATGGTGTCACCCGGTGCGGCCCGCACCCCCCGCACCCCCCTAGTGACGCCCCTGATACTAACTACATCATCTACCCACTGCAGACTGATGGAAAAAATATGTGTCTAGCACATATAACCAAGGAATACATTAATTGTGAAAAGCAGAGGATACCACTATGGGCAGGGTATAGTGTAGTACGGGCACTGCCATTACAAAACGAGTTTGCATTCAACAACTAATTTACTCTGTATTGTTCCACTCTTATTACGTGTCTCGTATACTAGTGAAGCCTTTATTAATTAAGCAAGACATTAAAGAATATGCAAAATAATAATAAATATATTCATATACAATTTTTTTTTTCTAAAAGAGAATTGTTTTCTCACTGAACAATTCATATGCTTTGAATATAAGTGTCTGAGAGTGTGTGTGTGTGTGTGTGTGTGTATGTGTGTGTGTGTGTGCGTGCGTGCGTGTGTGCGTGCGTGCGTGCGTGTGTGTGTGTGTGTGTGTGTACACTAACGTTTCTGAGCAACGTGTATCTTTAAGTGTCTACTAAAGTTTGTGAATACTGTTTATATGTAAGTCAAAACTTGATCTTCAGAATACCGTGCATCTGTATGTGTCTATTATAGTTTATGAGTACCATTTATATGTATGTGTCTACTTAAGTTTCTGGGTACTGATTATATGTATTTGTCTACTATAGTTTCCGAGTACCGTTTATCTTTAAGTGTCTACTAAAGTTTCAGAATACCGTTTATTTTTATGTCTACTAAATTGTCAGTGTAACGTGTTTCTGTATGTGTCTAGTAAAGTTTTCGAGTAATGTTTATCTTTATGTGTCTACTAATGTTTCTGAGTGACGCTTATCTTTATGTGTCAACTAGAGTTTCCGAATACCATTTATTTTTGTATCTACTAAAGTTGTTTAATAAAGTGAATCTTCATGTGTCTTATAAAGTCTTCGAGTAAAGGGTATGCCGCAAATGTGGTAAATAATACAATTAACACACGATGGAAAATAATTCAGAAACATCTGAAGTTTGCATAGATCTACATAGCATAGATGCACATTCAGGAGTCTTACTAAGTCCGAAACTTGTATCAATATTGAATTGGGTATTATTAGCTGGATTATGTCAAGCAATTGCTGTGTTTGGAACCTGTGCAAACGTGGTGAACATTGCATGTTTTATTAAGCAAGGTTTCAAAGATGCAGTTGATGTCAGTTTATTTGGTGAGTACAATCATTGATTATATTAGGCTTTTTGCATTGTATCCCCTATCTCGAAAAAGCATCAGTACGCCATTGCCAGCATAGTGATATGCAATTTTAACACAGTGTAATCGTCGTATGCCGTTCTCCGTGGCCAAGAAGATTATGGAAGCGATTCGTAATCCCGCTTACCCGCGTTCGAAACACAGCTGCGCTCGATTTGGTAGCAGGCCGCGTTGCGCTCGGTTTTAACGAATTGGTATGGGAGTCGGTCGTTCAGTAAGCAATAGCAAACTACTTAACGTAAACTTTTCAAGATATCAACATCAGTAAAATGATGGTGTTGAGAGTGATTTCCTGTAAAAAGGATATGCAAAAAAAAAAAAAAGTCGTATTCTGAATAGTATTATGTCATGTGACGGTAGTGCGAAAGCTTCTAAGTGTGCATTGGTGGTGATCTAGTGTCTTCTTCTTATATTCTTATCATTCTGTTTCGTCGACTGGTTACTTCTGGTGACTCGTGTTACTGGCTTGGAAGGTCTCGCAGGCGGATACTTAGAAAGCAACACCACAACTAGACGGTGGGCCGTCAAACACAATGAGAACATTGTCACTCTCAAACAAACTCAACAAGGCCGTTGCGGTCAACACTTCAAGGACGACTTTATTTGCGGTGCTGAACAATCAGTTACATTACGCAGTATCCCATCAGCCGACCGCAGCTCCCTATCTAGCTTATTTCTCTCCGGAAGGCGCGTTGGTCACCGTTTTCACTGGTGGCCATATGTACAATGCGAGGATTGCCCAACAGTCTTTCACAAGTTCTTTCTCTCTTGCCCTAAATGTGGCTGCACCAAATACAACTTGCCTACATGATGAGAGTATCCTATCGTTTGTTTCGTGTAGTTGTCCTCGCTGTTAACTTGTCAGCCTTAATGTGGATCTTTCATAACAGTTTTTCAATGACTACTGGCTTCTGTGTGTGCGCTGATTCAAAAAACTTAGTGTCTGTCTCGAGGTTCCGTGCCAAAGAGAAATTGTATTGTTTGAATTGTTAGAAGATTGCTTTTTTTCGTGACGTCCTTTTATTACACGCAATTAGTGAGTTTCTTACTGAACATTTTAGGTTTACGAAATAGTATATTTTTAGCATCTTCAGAATGTTTTGCATATCCTTTACAGGACATCGCTGTCAACACCAGCATCTTTCAGCTGTATGTTGATTTCTTGGCAAGATTACGCTCAGTAGTTTGCCATTGCTTTCTGAGCGGCCGGCTCACATACCCCGTAAGTTACCGATGCGATTCGAACCACTGCTGATTCTCACCGTCATCACGTTACCTACGAGAATATACGAGATTACGGAGAGAAGTCGCTAACCTCTAAGCCGCGAAGCCGGCTTTTAGCATCTACTCATGGCTTTATGTGTGTGAAATCTAACTCACTGGTTTCTGTGACATGGCATATTACTAGTTCAGCATAATTAATTATCGTGTTTACATTTATGTTACACACGCTTGACTGCCATTATTTTATACCTTATATACATACGATATACAAGAAGGTATATCAGATATGTTCACAGTCAATACAGGAGTGAGACAGCGATGTGTGCTCTCTACTCTGCTATTTAATATCTACATTGGCATAATATTCAAAGATGAAAGCCTTGACAGAACAGATTCAGAACATGTAGAACTCCTTACTCCAGATGACACAACTGATCCACAGGAAATACATGAACTTCTTTTTGCAGACGATCAGTGCCTGTTTTACAGCAATGAAGGTAGACTACAAAATCATATTAATAATCTGAGTTCAACATGTAGCAAATACAATATGAGTATAAATACAGCCAAAACCGAAGTAATGCAAGTTAGCAGATCGCTGGGCCCACTACGTATACAGATAAATAGCACAACTCTGAAACAAGTTAAAGAATTCAAATACCTTGCAAGTATGATCGCAGAAGATGGCAGATTGGACAGAGAAATCGAAATCAGATGTCAGAAAGCTAGTGCACTTACACATCAACTATCACCTACCATCACATCAACTACCATGACTGACCTGAAACATCCACACATACCCATGTCCGTAAAACGACAGATAATAAACAGCATATTCACACCAACCCTATGCTACCAATCTCAAACTTGGACTATATCCAATTCACACTTTCGCAAAATCAACACCTGCGAGATGAGATGCCTGAGGAGAGCTGCCAACTTAACAATCCGAGACTGAGTAAGAAATGATGTTATCAGACAGACAGTAGGATCAACACCTTGTGCCACATTTATTGAAAGACAGAAGATCAAGTGGTGTGGCCATGTCGTTAGAATGTAACACCAACAACTACCATCACTGGTCTTACATCTAAGCTCATCCGCGACGAGGCCAAGAGGACGCCCAAGTAGAAAATGGATTGACGACATCAAAGACATTGTACAGTCATACGGAATGACACTAGTCAGTGCCGCACACCGGGCGTTGGAGCGCAAATTATTCCTCCCCACGACGCTTGACGGCAGAAGTGGAAGATGATGATGATGATGATGAAGATGATGATGATGATGAAGATGATGATGATGATGAAGATGATGATGATGATGATGATGATGATGATGATGATGATGATGATGATGATGATGATGATGATGATGATGATGATGATGAAGATGATGATGATGATATATGATATAAGTTGTTCTTTCAATGTAATTTTTCAACATGATCATCGCAATCACCACCATATTTTTTTGCCGTTTGCTGTATTCTAGGCAGTTTTAAGTATAGTATTTTGTCATTGTTGCATGAACCGCCGACGCTCATATCAGTGTAAAAATCAACACAAAGCGGCCTCTATTCAGTTCGCCTGAGACTAACTTAGAACACGGCGTGTTCTGATTGCGCAGCTGCGTTCAAAACACTTAGGTCATCAGGACTTAAATAGTATCTCATGGTGCATTACCCAATTGTTCCGGATTTTAACTTAGACATATTCTAGATTCACGTTACCTTGGGTTCCACTTCTGGTCCGTCGACTGGTGTTTGACCATCAAGAATGATGATGACCATTCATTTCATTAAGTGGTATTGCAAGTTTGGCGCCGTGAGTTGGACGTTGGCTAGCAAGGAATATTTTAGCACATGTTCTTTGATAATATGGGCAAAGATTGGTTGACGTTTCACGAGAAGGGTCTCCTGTGTTGGTTTTTTTCTCCCGTCTTTTATTTTTTTTATTTTTACAGCTCTTGCAGTCCTGTTCGTTTCACAAGTGTGTAATGAAATACACACTGAATTTATTTCTGTCTTTGGCAGGAATCTCTCATGTGTCGTCATGAATTCCAAAAGATTCGAGCGATATCTTGAGTGTATTTTAAGCGTTTCCTCTGGCCCCCTTGTGGGCAATTACCTCAATGCAACTTACCCTAAACAATATCGTTTCCGGAACCTATGATCTGGCATGCGAGTCAGGTGACCAACTCAGCGAATCTAATTCTTTATTAGTAGAGTGTAGATACCGGGCATGGGCGCTCTGTCAAAGACTTCAGTTTCTGAGATCTTATCTTGTCATTTGATTTTCAGTAGCTCACTAAGGCTGACTGTGTGGAAGTAGTTTAATTTCTAGTATATACGAGTATGTCAGTGTGTTATTTAATACCCCTTGCAATGACTCTTGTTTTTACCGATGGACACCCCCCCCCCCACACACACACACACAATCACACAATCACACACTCACACATGATTAAACACGACGCTTAGTACATTAAAACTATAGATATTGTATTTCTTCTCTAAGATATTGTATTTCTTCTTTATCTTAGAGAACATTCTAACTCTTATGGCTTAGAAGATAGTGTCCAACATACACAATCGAGGGTGTAAAATCAGCTGCCGGAGTTTCTGAAGCAGACGTTTCTGAGTTGATTTCAAGGATATGAGACGGCCTCTCAATAAGCAATGGCAAACTTCTGAACTATAATGTCCTATTATATCACAAATGACTAATACACGTTGGGGTTGTTTGCAACGTCCTGTAAAGAAGGAGGCATTTAACTTAGATAAACATGTATTCCATTGAGTTTGATCTTGCATCTGTATGTATACTTACCACTTCTCCATGATCAGGTCTAGCGTTGTCCGATTTCGGCTCACTGATTACAGTCATGTGGTCCAACATCTGCAACACCCCGGCCTTTTACGAAGCAGACCTGCCTTTTGATGTGATTGGTGTGTTCTACCTCACAAGCGCCATGCCTCACGTGATGTTCGTTCGTATCACTGCCTGGATTACAGCATTCATCACTCTTGAGCGGTGTCTGTGTATAACCATTCCTCTGAAGGTATGCAAGTCAACTCGTCAAGGTTTACGTCATAAATTGTTTCGGGTAAATGCTGCTAGCCCAAGCTGTGTGTGTGTGCGTGTGTGTGTGTGTATGTGTGTGTGTGTGGAGAGAGAGAGAGAGGGAGAGAGAGAGAGAGAGGGAGAGAGAGAGAGAGAGAGAGAGAGAGAGAGAGAGAGAGAGAGAGAGAGAGAGAGAGAGAGAGAGAAAGCAACCGCAACTAGATTGTTGATGCTGTCAATATCAAACTTGTCACTTTTACTATCCATTACATTTCTCTGTAGACATTTTAGTTGGGTCAGCCTGAGGGTTGAGAACAATGTTATAAATCGAGATCAATGATTCGAACACATGAAAACCGTCGCCTAGAGGCAAGCACACTAAACACTGCGCTACCACTGCTCCATTAAGGGTATGTGCGTATGTAATTCTAAACTATGAGCATCCTACTTATTCTCAATGGGTACGTAATAGGTTCAGTTTTAAATTTGGTGTGCTTCTTCAAATAAATTCTTAAGACTACTAGGTGTCCGTGTTTAGTAACATACTAATATACATGAGTGTGCAAATGAAACAGTTTGATGGTGCAACTTCTGAAGAGTTTGAAATCAAGAGTGGAGTTAAGCAAGGTTGTGTACTAGCTCCCACCCTCTTTGGAATATACTTTTCACTTTTACTGAAATATGCCTTTCGTGATCAAGATGGTGGTATATACATTCACTCATGTTCAAATGGTGGCCTCTACAATGCTCAGAGATTGAAGGCCAAGACCAAAATTAGGAGGGTACTGATCAGAGAGTTGCTTTTTGCAGATGATGCTGCAGTTACGACCCACTCTGAGGAAGAATTGCAATGTCTAGTATCTGCATTCTCCCATGCTTATTCTGAATTTGGTTTAACAATTAGCAAAAAGAAGACACAGATTATGTCACAAGGTGCACATGGGGTACCATCAATCTTTATTGACGACGCCGAACTAGAGATGGTAGACCATTGTACATATCTAGGATCAGTGGTAAATAGCAAATTATCCCTAGATCAGGAAATCAACATCCGGATTGGTAAGGCAGCAACAACAGTGAACAGGTTAAGAAAAAGAGTCTGGGAGAACAGGAAGCTTACTGCCAAAACAAAAGTCCTTGTCTATCAAGCCTGTGTCCTTAGTACTCTTCTTTATGGCAGTGAAACCTGGACAACTTACTCACACCAAGAGAAACGTTTAAACAGCTTTCATATGCGGTGTCTGCGAAGAATTCTTGGTATTAAGTGGCAAGAGAAACGTTTAAACAGCTTTCATATGCGGTGTCTGCGAAGAATTCTTGGTATTAAGTGGCAAGACAAAAATCACAAATACTGAAGTATTGGAAAGATCAGGTTGCGTGACGGTTTATTCCATGCTCATTCTTCGTAGACTTAGATGGATAGAAGGATGGATGATGGTAGAATACAAAGGACATCATTTTTGGTGAATTACAGATGGGTAAGAGATCTCAGGGTCGGCCTCTACTACGATACAAAGATGTGTGTAAGCGGAACATGATTGATACAGGCATTGATAATGCACATTGGGAGCAAGTCGCCGCTGAACGTGTTGCATGGAGGGCAAACATCAGAAATGGAATAAAGACAAAGGAGAAAATTATTGCAGATAAGTCACACACTGAGCGTGTGAGACGTAAGATGGTGTATGATGGTGGAAATGACCACGTGTTCACATGCACCCACTGTGAACGGACATTTACAGCGCAAATTGGCCTTATCAGTCACACTCGCTACCGCCATAGGTAAAAGTTATTATGCCTTTTTAAAGCACAAACTATCGTCTGTCAAGACGGCAAGGTGCCAATGTGCAAATGACACACATTTGGAAGATTCATATATATATTACTAGCTGACCCGGCCCGGCTTCGCCCAGACCCTGGTGGGGAGCATATCATTTAATTCATATAAGTAGTCATATAAGTTCTCGTTCCCGTTCCCGACTATCTGTCTGTCTGTCTGTCTGTCTGTCTGTATGTCTGTCTGTCTGTCTGTCTGTCTGTCTGTCTGTCTGTCTGTCTGTCTGTCTGTCTGTCTGTCTGTATGTCTGTCTGACCCGGCCCAGCATTGCCCAGCTCCTGGTGTGGAGCATCTAATTTAATTCATATAAGTAGCCATAT
>OY992881.1:102739402-102891902 GCA_963921405.1 Cepaea hortensis | reverse complement strand
GTCCTAGTTGTTCACTGTGTGCAACAACCGCATCTACTAAATCTTGCAGGTCCTGTTCATTGTCTGCAATCAAGACTGTATCATCTGCATATCTAATGTTATTGATGTATCGTCCCCCAATGTTGATTCCTTCCATATCTTATATATTTCTGAATATATTTTCACTGTACAGGGAAAAAAGATCTGGAGACATTACACATCCCTGTCTCACACCTCTTTTAATAGGCTTATATTGACCTACATCGTTATCAATTCTGATGGCAGCTTGTTGTTTCCAATATATGTTTTTAACAAGTCTAAGATCTTTTCCATCAATTTGTAGATCTTCAAGCATCCTTATCATGTCGACATGTCTCATAAAGACCTACATCTTTGCTTTATTGACTACACAAAGGATTTCAATGAAGTAAGACATATCAATGATATGAGGATTCTTGTAGATCTTCAAATTGATGCGAAAGACCTTAAACTTGTAAAAATCATATATTAGGAACAACAAGCTGCCATAATGATTGATAATGAATGAGGCCAATACCAGAATATTAAGATATGTATGTGAAAGATGTGTGTAATGTCTCCAGATCTGTTTTCATTTACAATAAATGTATGTGAGGAATCACCATAGGGGGACGTAACATCAATAACATTAGATGTTCGGATGATACAGTATTTATTGCAGACAATGAGCATGATCTGCAACATTTAGTAGAGGCAGTTGTTACACACAATTAACAACTAGGGTTAGAATTAAATTGTAAGAAGACACAGATAGTGGTAGTCAATAGGAAGAAGTAATTACCACAATGTAATATACCAGTAAATGGTAATATTCTTCAACATGTGAATCGGTACAATTATCTCGGAACAGTCACAACATCTGATGGGAGAAGCCTTGAAGAGATTAGAACAAGCATCGCCACGGCGAAGGTAGCCTTTTGCAAAATGGAAAACATACTGACCAATAAAAAGGAGAAAGGTGTCATTTGCAACGAGAAAAAGAGTTTTGTAGTGCTACATATATCTAATATATTTGTATGGATGTGAAGCGTGGACAATGAGCAGACAAGCTGAAAAACATATGATGGCTGTGGAAATGTGGTTTTTCAGGAAACTGCAAAGAATACAGTCAGAGAAATATAGTCCTACAAGAAACAAAGAAACACCGTAAACTGATTAGCATTATAAGACGTAATCACAATTTTTGAAACACGTTATGAGATGAACTACATTGGAGAACTTGTTGACAACAGGCTTGATTAAGGGTGCAAGCACAAGGGAAAGGCAGAAAAGTAAATACCTTGATGGCTTTGGCCGCTTGGTATGGTTAGGCAAGATTGCTCTCATTTTGTTCATCTTTTTATTCTTCTTTTCCCGTCCTTATGCCTTGATGTATTCACCGAAGGATCTTCTCCTGTACTATGTCTAGCGTTTCGTTTATGTATTTGTTTTGCTGATGAAGACTAGTCGCCAAACGTCCTGTATGTGTCGTAATTCTGTTCTATAAAGCTGCATTACTTTGTGTTATTTTATATTGTTTATAGATATATGACGAATGGTTGTAATATAAGCCAATATGCGGGATAGCATGGCAAGATAATAAAACAGACAGGAAAGCATAATCCACATGACTGCAAGTTCCACATAATGCCTCGTAAATCTATATAATTTAATTACTAGATAAAAACATGCGCGACGAAGTGGTTAAACCACCTGCTCCGTGTTGCGAAGATCCTGGGTAGTTTTAGAACTCCGTCATTCAGTTCACGGGTGCAGTTTTGTCAGGTGACTCCTGGGGTCATCATTGGAGCTACAGAGTTCGTTGCTCCCTGCGATTCTTTCTGCTTAAAGTTACCGAGTCATGAGAAATAGAACGCGTGGAGCAGTGATATCGAACACATTATTGATAAATATGGGCTGTATGTATTAGACATGGCCAGTACCGAGTCATGAGGAACAAAACGCGTGGAGCAGTGATATCGAACACATTATTGATAAATATGGGCTGTATGTATTAGACATGGCCAGTACCGAGTCATGAGGAATAAAACGCGTGGAGCAGTGATATCGAACACATTATTGATAAATATGGGCTGTATGTATTAGACATGGCCAGACATAAATGATGAAGCCATGTATTGGAATCTGTGTGACGATTTGCATGACATCCGATATCACAATATGTATGGGATAAATTAATTACGTATTTGTTTCAGATAAAAAGCATTATGACGGTGAAACGAGTGTTCCTGATTATTGTGTCAATATTCATCATCTTCATAGCAACAGGATCTCCCGTGTACGTGGTCAACTGGCTAGAGATGACATTCGTACCCAGCAGGAATAAAACCCTGATTGGTTTGGTTCGAGCAGCATCTAGAGATGATGTCGAGAAAACATCTAATATGACAAACAACACCGTGTTCCCATTTACAGCTTTTGGAATTGTCAGCGTTTGTACCGTGATTCTTGTCATTAAACTTCAGCAGAGCAAAAAGTGGAGAGAGAAATCTACAACGGTATTTAAAGCTAACGTTGTTTCACAGCGTACTCAGAAAGTTTCTAAAATGGTGGTAATGATCTCTTCATTATTTATTGCTTGCTTTATACCAATGAGTGTTGTGTTTATTGCTATGTTTATGATACCGGGGCTTTCAGTCGATGGCCAGAATTTCTCAGTAGTTTTGTTGGTAGGTGGTATTGGTACAATCTTTGAGTCCATTAACTCATCCATGAATATTTTTATGTATTATCGCATGAGCAGTAAATTCAGAGATGCGTTTCGTGGACTGGTATATAAATGCGTTAATATGGACACTGCAGGAGACACAGCGGCATAGATAGTACCTCGTTTAATTATCATTCCTCGAATCAACAACAAGAAACATGAATAAGAATTCTAAACGACCGGACAAAACAAAATACACCTTCTTCACAAGATTGCAAACCTGTTAGATTGCCCGGTTAACATTATTAGTAGAAACGCATGCCGAGTGTTCGCTTGTCTTTAAATGACAATGGTATGCTGTTGAGACACAAAATAATACACATGCTTGTGTTTAACAACTTGTGTGCTTTCCCTATCACATTTAATTGACCTAAAACTAGTCATATCAAGTCGTGCAAGATGTACCAACATCATACATTCCACAAGGTCGATTCTTCATTCAGAAGAGGTTCTGCATTCGTAAGTATTTCATTAAAAAGTGGTTACAATTCTATATGATCGACGTCATTGCACAGGGTTTTATTCCATATGGTTCGATCTATTTCCGCAGGGCAGACTGTCTAAAGCCTCGTCCAAAGCACGAACTCTGTAGCTCCGGCGACGACCCCCAGAAGTCTCCAAGAGAAGTGCACTCATGAATCGAACGACATAATCCGCCGGAAACTAACTTACAACATTCTAAGTTGGAGGCAGGCAGCGTAACCACATGGCCACGGAGACTGCTGTGCAGCGGAGCATTATTTCAATACGTCACGGAGTTACTACAACTGGTAGTGTTGTCACCTGAAAGCTCAATATCATCATCTATTAAAGCAATAAGCCTGGGCGGTCATGTTTTGCAAGCTCACGCGATCACCAGAGTTGTGGATCAGTTCAGTGTTCTTGTCTCGACCATATTATGTGGCCAAGCCATCCAAGTATTTACTTCTCTGCCTTCCCCTTGTCCTCTCCTCATCAATCTTGCCAGTTGTCGTCAAGTCCTCCGTGTTATTTCTTCTAATAACGTGTCTCCAAAACTGTGACGTCTAATTTTTTCTAATCATTTTAAGGTTTCATTTGTTTCTTGTACGACTTTGTCATTGATGTTTCCGTTTTTCCATTGTATTCTTTGCATTTTCCTCAGAAAGATATATACAGTACAACTATATTCACTTATACATATTAATGATAAGTCAACGCTGTTTCGTGGTAAACTGAAGACTTATGAATTAAGACTGCGCCAAACTTCATTGGCGAGGTCTATGGCATTTAGTTTCGGCAAACGAAAATGGCAACAAATTTACATGTACCCTAAGCTGACCCTTGACTCTGTGCTGCCTCCGTTGCTCTACGCTTTAGGGAGAGATAGAGTGTACCTAAACTGCCATTTACTGCCAATATAGTACCATTCGGTGTTCTCCAGCGCCTCTCTTCTCATCACATGACCAAAAAAAAGCTGTTTGTCTCTTTCTTATTGTTGTATATAATGTTCTAGTTTCGCCAGCCTCTTTAAGGCATTCGTCGTTAGTTACTTTGTCAGTCCAAGGAATTCGCAACATTGGTCTAAGGAACATCTCTGTTGCTTCCAATCTCTTCCTAATGTGTACATTTATATTCCAAGATTCTCAGCCATACAGCAAAACTGGTTCTATATAGCACCTCAGCACTCTCTTTCTTACATTCAATGATACCAACTTATTGCATAAGATATTCTTCAGTTTTTGAAATGCAGCCTCTGCTTGACCTATTCTGCTCTTGATCTCTGTAATGCATCTTCCATCTGATGTTATAAATGTTCCTAGATATTTAAAACTATCCACTTGTTGAAGAATTTTCCCTTCTATTTCTATTTCACATTTGGGTGTCACCTGTTTCTTTGATACCACCGTTGTTACTGTGTTTTTTTTTATATATTCAAAGAGAGTCCTTTCTTTGCACTCTCAATTGTTGTAGATCTGTTTCATTATCCGCTATCAATACTGTGTCATCTGCATAGCGTATATCTATATCCATAAAACAGAGTGTATGTTTGTGGGTATTTATGTATTGGATGCGTTCGATAACGGTACATCCGATTGAGATGAAATTTTCTACACGTCTTCCTTTCATTCCTGTGCAACCGACTATAATAATTTCTTAATGTAAAATCTTCTACTTATTTAATAACATTTACTTTTCCATTTTCATTATATAATGGCTATATAGCAGGGGGACTTCACTCTAGAAAAGTTATTTCATGGGGCATAACTTTTAATAACATTTCTATATACTTTATAGTCATATTGTTGGACTTACTTGCACTATTGTTAAACTCTTTGTCTATAGTTATTTTCAGGCATATGAGTTATAATAAATAATGATATAATCTTTAAGGCATTTTCAAAGTTTTCATAAAAATAATGCATAATGCATAACATTGTAACCCATCTTTTTCTACAGTTTTCATTGAATGGTGTGTGGAAGGACATTCTTTTAAGTTACTGTGCGCCAGGAGCTTGGCGAAACCACGCCGGGTCAGATAGATAGATAGTCGGGAACGGAAGCTTATTTGACTACTTATATGAATTAAATGACATGCTCCCCACCAGGGACTGGGTGAAGCCGGGCCCGGTCAGACAGACAGATAGAGAGACAGACAGTCGGGAACGGGAGAGCTAATATGACTACGTATATGAATTAAATTAGATGCTCCCCACCAGGGACTGGGTGAAGCCGGGCCGGGACAGACAGACAGACAAACAGATAGTCGGGAACGGGAGAGCTTATATGACTACGTATATGAATTAAATGAGATGCTCCCCACCAGGGACTGGGTGAAGCCGGGCCGGGACAGACAGACAGACAGATAGACAGACAAACAGATAGTCGGGAACGGGAGAGCTTATATAACTACGTATATGAATTAAATGAGATGCTCCCCACCAGGGACTGGGTGAAGCCGGGCCCGGTCAGACAGACAGATAGACAGACAGACAGATAGTCCGGAACGGGAGGGCTTATATGACTACTTATATGAATTAAATGAGATGCTCCCCACCAGGGACTTGGTGAAGCCGGGCCGGGTCAGCCAGACAGACAGACAAACAAGCAGACAGACAGACTGATAGATAGATAGATCCCCTCCAGGGCCTGGGCGAAGCCGGGCCGGGTCAGCTAGTTATTTATATTATAACCTCCAAATATTATTCATGGCTTTCCTTTGATCCCTCTCATTATTACTTCGCTATAGAGGGAGAATAGATCTGGTGACAAAACACCTCCCTGTCTTACTCCCAACTTTATGTGTTCATAATTTCATTCTTTATTGCCCATTTTAATTTCTGCTGTTTGATTCCAGTAAATAGTTTTTATTATTCTGAGATCTTTCCCATCAATGTTAATATCTTCCAACATTTTAATCAGTTCATCATGTTTTACTTTATCAAATGCCTTAGTATAATCTATGAAGCACAAATATATGTCTGTCTTTGTCTCTACTGATCTTTCTAATAGTGTTCGTAATGTCTATATTGCATTGTTTGTACCTTTTCCTTCCACAAATCCATACTGTTTCACCTTTTTATTTTCCTCCATGTTCTTCTCATTATAATTCTGAGATAGAAGCTTAGTGACATGATTTATGAGGTTAATTGTACGAAAATCTTCGCATTCAATTGCTCCTGGTCTTTTTGTTATAGCTATAAATACAGATTTCAACATATCACTTGGTATTTATCTACTGATATAAATATAATTCAACATTTTGGTTAATATATCTACTCAAAATTCTCCCATTACTTCTAATTCGTCTATTGTGATTCCATCTGGCCCAACTGATTTTCCTTTCTTCATTTGCTTGATAACGTCATCGACTTCTTCTTTTAGAATAGGTGGACCTTCTAAGTTACTTTCTTCTGTTAATTCTGCCCTTTCTCCAGCATATAAGTCTCTTATATAATAATTCCACTGTGAGGTTTATTTATAGGGGTTACATCTGTTAGAATGTAACACCCACTTAAGAGGAATTTAATTGTCTGAGGAATATTATCAGGGTAAGCCCAACGGGGATGGGTTCCTATCCTCTATCAAGATCACCTTCTGGAAGCTAAATTTTATTGGCTCGTGCCCCCACGTGAAGATATTAAGGATGTGTTGTATTTACACGAATTAATGAAGAAAAAAAAATATACATATATAGATAAAAGTTTAAGCTTCTTGGAAAGGTGTGTGACCACGGACTGTTGCCACTATCCCAAAATTGGATGCCCTTTTCTATCACAAGGGAAAAGGTGCTAGTGTGCAGGTGTCCGCCCTCATACGGTCTAAATTAATATTGTCACATATGATTTATAATACACAAGTATTTGATAGACCAGACCAACAATATCATGACAAACCATTCACAGTATAAACAGGACATACAGTGACATCACATAATATTTGTGTTTACAAACAATATGTAAGAATCAATCAACAAATGGTCTGGTAACATAAAGTGTAATAAATCAAAAAATATGACAAACAAATATATTATTTTTTACATGGAGTACATCTCTGGGAAAAACATGGTCAGGTTTACAAAGAATACCAACTGGTGTGAATGCATAATTATGGGAAACATAAATCCAACAGTTGATTTATTAACACTACATTAAAGTATCCTAATGCATCACTAAGTAGATACTGCTTTACAAAAAAAGGATATATATATCACCGGTGCAGCTGATATCTGCCGGTAGGTACTTCAGTTGTATATGATTCTGATTCTTCCCTGGAAACAGTTCTCTAGCAGAGGGTCATCTCTTATGTAAGTGAGGGGTGATAAAGTTCTTCAGTAGGATCATCAGGAATTCTCAGTGGGTTCATGGGTTACATGGGTGAGATCTTGGCAGGATGGGGGTGGTGGATGATGCAAGGAAATGGGCTGTACTATTTGGGCTGGCAAAAGATGGACATGACATACAAGTTTACCGCCTTCAGCAACCAAGACCGCATCTTCAAAACAGTAGGCTTTCAGTTAAGCGCCCCATCTGATGGTCCAAACAAAATACAACTTCATAAGCATTTGCCTACAATTTACATATCAGTAAATCATAAAACGTGTCAAGAAAAAAAAAATAAAGACAAAAAAATAAAGAATAAGACAAGAGATGGAAGCATGTGTCTCCTCAATAGTGAGAGCTCCCTCTTATCTGCATAGATGGCATTCAGTCAATCATATCATGCTGTATGGTCCTGATGGGATCAACTCTTGGTGCAACCAGGACAATGAAATAAGATAATCACACTTTAAGACCAGGGAGTCTGATTGTGATCAGGTTATCTGGTTATATTAAATTAAGTTGATTCAAAGTCATCAGGATGTAACAGTCATGTTTGTACAGAAGTTATGTTGTTGTAGAGGCATGATGTGATTAAGATAAAGGTATAGTGTGATGCGAGTGGGTTGAACTAGATGCATACTATGGTAGATGCATGGGAAAGATGCATGTAGTGACACTTCCTAGTAAGCCAGAGATAGGTTGAGACTGTTGCTTGATAAGACAGGGTGTGTTGAGATGGATGTAAGTTGAGTTAATGGTCAACCTTATAAAATCATCATCATCACTGTCATCATCAGGTGCTTGTAAATAAGCTCATACTATTTTCTCTGGGTTCAGCTTAGATCTCCAATGCCTATCACCATCATCATCATCCTCAAGTGTTGAGAGTTAATTGTCCACCATATAATCTCATCAACATCATCATCAGCATGTATTGATATAACTGCCTTTATACGCGTTATGTATTTAGCATACGCACTGGTTTAAACAAAACAAGTATGGTCATTCCCCGCAGTCTCTTCTAAACAAAGGGCTGGGGGATGACATTGTTAAACCACCCAAGATTTCAGGTTATCTCATGCACATAGACAGAAATGGGTTGTTTTCCAATCATATTTCAGAACATAAATGGCATGCCCTTGACCGTAAGAACCACCTAATCATCATATGACTGCGTAAGGTTGTCGGTGTGTGCAACGTCCGGCTAACATTTGGGTATATGGTTTTAAAGAGATAGACTCTTAATCTACATTTCCTCTGTGAAAGCATCAATGTTCAGCAAGTACATTTGAAAAGCACATTATTCATATACTGAGAAAAGTAAATATATACAGATTATAACATAATATAAGGGAATATTCTTCCTTGGCATATTGTCACAAAATATACAGAAATCTTCTTTTAGTCGCATATGTAACCGACTATAAAGAGATATAGTGATATACTTTAGTAGCACGTGTTAACAAAATAGAAATATTCTTTTGCCAGCACATGGCAACAGAATGAAAATACTCTTTAGCCGCCTGTGTAAAAGAATGTAAAGAATGTAAAGAAATCTCCCTTAACCGCCTCTCGTAAACTATGTACGAAAGTTTTCTTTAATAGTAGATTGCAACAGAATGTAAGGAAATATTCTTTAGTAGTCAATGACAACAGAGTGTCTAGCTGAAGTTTCTACTAACAAGTTCAGTAAACAGAAACATGGCGCTTGTTTTCAATCCCACAAGAACACAAAATTAGACTATGATCATTTGTAAACATTTTAAACAGTACATCAGCATTATAATAAATGTAACCATTGTATTACCTTACTTCAAGAATAGATTGGTCACACAATGAAGATTTGCCTGCCGAGGACCCAGAACACCTGCTGGTCTTGAACACAACATGTGAACTTACAATCTAAAGTGAGAGCCATATTTCCTGTTCCCTCAAAATTGCGCCTAGCAGGCTTCCACTTGCTGTTTCCGGCAATAGGCATGTTTTGATCGTCTCTGCGCAACGCAAAAGTATGGCGTGTCGTTTTTATCAGAACTATGAAGTCGAAGGCTGTGCGTTGGCTGGGAATATCTCACAAGGCTCCCATCCAAAGACAGTTCTTAGCGAGAAGAACTGGTAGAACAGACACTCACGGGTTTCCGACTCCTCTTCTGATGCTTCCGGTCTCCCATGTTTGGTACTGTCTCCTCCTCCAATGATTCATCCGGAACTGGATGTCGACTCAAGAAGTCTGCTCCCACATTAAGTTTCCCAGGTACATACTCAATTTGGAAAGAATATGGCTGTAAGAGCAACGACCATCTCATGAGCCTTGCATACAAATTCCTTGAGGCTGCCAGGAACATTAAGGGTTGATGATCACATTGTACTACAAAATGTTTTACGTACAAATACGCCTGAAATTTCTCCACTTGGTTTTCTCAGTAACACCACACTTGCACTGTAAGGGGACTCAGTTGGTGAAATGATTCCAGCCAAGAGCATTTGCTGTATTTCTTCCTTCAAACTGGGTTGTTTGGCCTAAGGAACGGGATAAGTTTTGGCACGCACAGAAGTAGGGTCTATTAACTTCATGTCAAACTCTACTAAATTTGTAAGCCCTGGCTTGTCCGTAAGTTCATCTGCATGTGTAGCCAAAAGATTCTGGATCTGCTTCTGCTGATCTGGTTTTAATGTAGGACTAATATCCACATCTTGAAAAGTTTCTTTTGCTTGCAGAGGGTATTCTACTCCCATAGTGTTCCCATGGTCCACTTCTGTAGCCACTGCCAATGTCATCAGATGCGCTGTTTCGGTGGTAGATGGCCTTTCATTATGTTTCCTTAAGAGGTTTATGTGATAAACTTTCAACTTCCCTCTGATGGAAATTTTGTAATTAGTACGAGAGATCTTCTCGGTCACTACATATGGTCCTTTCCATCTGTTCTGACTTGTAGGTAGTAGTAATTGCACTTTCTCTCCGGCCTCCAATTCTCTATCATTTGCCTTTCTGTTGAAGTAGCGTGCCATTTTATGCTTAGCTTGTCGTAGGTTGACAGACGCTAATCGCCATCCATGTTGTAGGCGGTTTTTCAACTCAGCAACATAAGAAGAGGCAGTCACCACTGTCTCATCTACTTGATCATCAGTCCATGTTCTCAGTAAAGTTTTAAGGGGTCCCTTAATTGGACGTCCAAACAACAAAGTTGCTGGAGCAATCCCAGTTGAGTGATGAGGTACTTCCCTATATGCAAATAAAGCTGCAGGTATGTACAAATCACAATCCTCTGGTTTCTCCTGGGAAAGTTTTCTCAGGATACTAAGAAGAGTGCCGTTCCAGCGTTCCACAGTTCCATTCCCGGCCGCGTGATATGGACTTATGCAGATCTGTCTGGATTGAAATAACCTAACATCTTCTTCCATCAGCTTACTTTTGAACTGTGATCTATTATCAGTTAGGATCCTAATAGGAAATCCTAGTCTGGTAAAAATTCCAAGCAAGGCTTCCGCTACATGCTTCGAATCGCTTGAAGAAATTGGCACAGCTTCCGCCCACATGGAGCATGTGTCAACAAGCGTAAGAATAAATCGGTTCTTTCTCTTTGTCAGGTTGAGAGGTCCGACTATATCGATCGCCACTTTTTCAAATGGGGTACCGGATACAGGCATTTCTCCGAGTGTAACTGGGACTGTCCAGTGTTTAGGAGCAACCTTCTGGCATTGCGGACATGATTTTACAAAACGTGCTATGTCGGTTTGCATTCCAGGCCAGTAATAATGAGCTGAGATACGTTGTATGGACGCATTAATTCCCATGTGCCCAGAAAAAGGTTGACTATGTCCCATATCCAAAATTTGAGCTCTGTAAGCAGAAGGAACAACTAACTGGGCATGTTCCTGTCCTCCTGTTCCTGCCCTTCTGTGAAGCAATCCATTCTTCATATACATCTCACCTTTGAGTGGGGGTGAGTGAGCTCTAGGCAGTTTGTTGAAACAAGGCGCCAAAGTGCTATCCGCTGCCTGGGTCTTTTTCAAATCCTCTGGGTGAGGATTATTTGGTATCGACTCTTCCGGAGCTGTTCTAGCTTGAAGTCTCGTTGTCATGGCTGAGACAATTCTAGGCTTTACTGGATCTCCTAAGAATAGATATCGACAACCAAGAATGACGGGGTATATGGGTTCTGAAAAGACTGCCGCCTTGATTTCCCCCTTCACATATCGTGAGTTGATGCTCACATTTGCTACTGGAAATGACATTGGAGCTATGTTTTTCAAGGTCCCTGTAGTTCGACTGTTTCCTCTGTTACCTGATCAGGGCTAACCAAAGAGGAAGATACAATCGCGTCAAATTGCAGTCCCGTATCGTAGAGACACATGACTGAAACGCCGTTGAGTTCAACGGATTCAACAACCGGAATTCTGGAATAAGTGTCTTCGTGGTTTTCCAAAGAAGTTCCACCAGTGCTCACCTTCTTATGTTCCTGTTCTGTCAAACAAGCTGCAGTTTTAGGAGTAGTTTCCCGCTTACACGCTTTCGTATGGTGTCCGGTAGTCCTACATTTTAGGCAATATGCTTTTCCCTCCTTCTGAGCCTGTTGAACTAAAGGTTGGACGGTGTTTTCGCCTTGTTGGTTTTCTGGTTGGAGTGATTCTCAATTTTCTCCTTCTGCTTTTGAGGTTTTTCCGGATGAGAAGAACTGGTCGTCCGACGAGTTGCTCCTACCTCCTTCTGAGATTTCTCAAATCTCTCTGCTAGAATGATAGTTTCTTCTAGTCTTTCTGCTCCATTTTGTGTTAGAAAAACCTTCACTTCTGTTGACATTTTCTCTTTAAGTTGGTCAATAATAATCATCTCCCTCAGGCCTATGTAGCTCTCATCAAACTTTCCTAAAGAACACCACTTATGTACATAAGTTTTCATTCTCTCCACTAACTGTGCAAAGCACTCCCCAGGTTCTTTCTTAGCAGACTTGAACTTATTCTTATAGGTGTCACCGCCAACTTCGAAACGGGCTAGCAATGTTGTTTTGAGTGCATTATAGTTGCGCTGTTCCTCCTGCGTCAATCTGGAGAACACTTCGTACGCGTTGTGCCTCAAACCTTGGGACAATTTCACCACCCATCTAGTCTCCCCCAACCCACAGGTGTAACACATCTGTTCAAATCTATCGAGATATGCTTCCAACTGATCTGTGTGTTCATTGAAGCGTTCAAGCGGAAATGACATTGCTCCAGTATGATGGTGAGTCACATCCAAAAGAACATCTGTCGCTGGACTAGCTTGGGATGTAGACAGGGCAGTACTAACTCCCGTCTCCATTCGCAGAATTTCCTGCTCATGTTCCATCCTTTTTAATTCCAGGACATGTTGATATTCCCTTTCTCTACTCTCCCTCTCAGCCTGAAGTTTTCTCTCTTCTAAAAGAAGAGCATGTTGACGTTCTTTGTCCCTATTCTCTATTTCAGCCTGAAATTGTTTCTCTTTTGCTACAATTTCTGCTTGTAATCTTTCATGTTTCTCTATCTCATCTGAAACATATTTTGCCAACTCATTACCTGCCAGACCGCACAATTTGCCTGTCTCCATATGCTGGTTACGCAACTTGGCTAATTCAGCCATTCTTACCTTCTCTTCTATATCTGGAAAAAATCTGGGTGTTCTAGGGCCTCGGTCAAGCTCAGCCTCAGTGATCCATTTTAGAAGATATAAAAATAGCATGCAAAAATGGGTTAGCAACACAATGTCACTAATTAATTTAACCAGTGCGCACCATATGTTCAGGTAATAATGGGAACTTATTCACTAAGAAGTTACACTCCTAAACTCTTTAGCCCTACTGGACCTAATAAGAGTAAATACCACACTCCCCCCTTCCTATATCAAGATCAACTACCTGTAATGAGATTTCCCTTGTCCGAATATTCCTGAATGAAGTCTTACTTATGTTTGGGCTGCTAGGGGTTTAAATGTCCCTCTATAAGATTCCACACTAGTGAGGAGATTATAATTAATTCATTCCAGGACGAGCAAGTCCCACTTGTGAGGTTTATTTATAGGGGTTACATCTGTTAGAATGTAACACCCACTTAAGAGGAATTTAATTGTCTGAGGAATATTATCAGGGTAAGCCCAACGGGGATGGGTTCCTATCCTCTATCAAGATCACCTTCTGGAAGCTAAATTTTATTGGCTCGTACCCCCACGTGAAGATATTAAGGATGTGTTGTATCTACACGAATTAATGAAGAAAAAAAATTAGTTATAGTTATCATTAGTTAGTTATCAGTTGGGGTATCTTCGTTGCACTCCGGACATGTCCATAGGTGCTCAGATCCTCCCCCCAGCATATGCATCAGCGTCCGTTGGCTAATAGTGCCAGTTCTGTGTTGGTTGACGAGGCGCTTTGTCTTCCCGATGTATCTCTCGCGTCTGGCTGTGCCGATTCTTACTCCCAGGTCTTTCATCCTGGAAAGCGATGTGGAATCACTGGCGTCAAAATCCTCTGTTCTCGCCATATCTTTAAGGGCGTTAATAACATCCGCACGATCCATGGGCTGGCCATCTACAGGGGGTGCAGAGCCAGCCAATTTATCAGCTCGTTCATTTCCCTCGACTCCCGCATGTCCCGGGACGAAGATGAAGGTGACTTTGCGGACAACAGACTTCCGCAGCGACTCAGTCCACTGTCTACGTACAGATCCAGCTTCGACCTTCTGAATCATGCTCATTGAATCACTTAGTACACACACGTTGGTTTAATGCTGTGATTCCAGCCATATGAAAGCCTGTGTGAAAAAAAAAAAAAAAAAAAATATATATATATATATATATATATATATATATATATATATATATATATATATATATATATATATATATATATATATATATATATATATATATATATAAGTTTAAGCTTCTTGGAAAGGTGTGGAGACCACGGACTGTTGCCACTATCCCAAAATTGGATGCCCTTTTCTATCACTGGGGAAAAGGTGCTAGTGTGCAGGTGTCCGCCCTCATAGGTCTCAATTAATATTGTCACATATGATTTATAATACACAAGTATTTGAGAGACCAGACCAACAATATCATGACAAACCATTCACAGTATAAACAGGACATACAGTGACATCACATAATATTTGTGTTTACAAACAATATGTAAGAGTCAATAAACAAATGGTCTGGTAACGTAAAGTGTAATAAATCAAAAAATATGACAACCAAATATATTATTTTTTACATGGAGTACATCTCGGGGGAAAACATGGTCAGGTTTACAAAGAATACCAACTGGTGTGAATGCATAATTATGGGAAACATAAATCCAACAGTTGATTTATTCACACTACATTAAAGTATCCTAATGCATCACTAAGTAGATACCGCTTTACAAAAAAAGGATATATATATATATATCACCGGTGCAGCTGATATCTGCCGGTAGGTACTTCAGTTGTATATGATTCTGCTTCTTCCCTGGAACCAGTTCTCTAGCAGAGGGTCATCTCTTATGTAAGTGAGGGGTGATAAAGTTCTTCAGTAGGATCATCAGGAATTCTCAGTGGGTTCATGGGTTACATGGGTGAGATCTTGGTAGGATGGGGGGTGGTGGATGATGCAAGGAAATGGGCTGTACTATTTGGGCTGGCAAAATATGGACATAACATACAGGTTTACCGCCCTCAGCATCCAAGACCGCATCTTCACAACAGTAGGCTTTCAGTTAAGAGCCCCATCTGATGGTCCAAACAAAATACAACTTCATAAGCATTTGCCTACAATTTACATATCAGTAAATCATAAAACATGTCAAGAAAAAAAAAAAAAAATAAAGACAAAAAAAAAAAGAATAAGAAAAGAGAGGGAAGCATGTGTCTCCTCAATAGTGAGAGCTCCCTCTTATCTGTATAGATGGCAATCAGTCCATCATAGCATGCTGTATGGTCCTGATGGGATCAACTCTTGGTGCAACCAGGACAATGAAATAAGATAATCACACTTTAAGACCAGGGAGTCTGATTGTGATCAGGTTATCTGGTTATATTAAATTAAGTTGATTCAAAGTCATCAGGATGTAACAGACATGTTTGTACAGGAGTTATGTTGTGGTAGAGGCATGATGTGATTAAGATAAAGGTATATTGTGATGAGAGTGGGTTGAACTAGATGCATACTATGGTAGATGCATGGGAAAGATGCATGTAGTGACACTTCCTAGTAAGCCAGAGATAGGTTGAGACTGTTGCTTGATAAGACAGGGTGTGTTGAGATGGATGTAAGTTGAGTTAATGGTCAACCTTATAAAATCATCATCATCACTGTCATCATCAGGTGCCTGTCAATAAACTCATACTATTTTCTCTGGGTTCAGCTTAGATCTCCAATGCCTATCACCATCAGCATCATCCTCAAGTGTTGAGAGTTAATTGTCCACCATATAATCTCATCAACATCATCATCATCATGTATTGATATAACTGTCTTTATACGCGTTATGTATTTAGCATACGCACTGGTTTAAACAAAACAAGTATGGTCATTCCCCGCAGTCTCTTCTAAACAAAGGGCTGGGGGTGACATTGTTAAACCACCCAAGATTTCAGGTTATCTCATGCACATAGACAGAAATGGGCTGTTTTCCAATCATATTTCAGAACATAAATGGCATGCTCTTGACCGTAAGAACCACCTAATCATCATATGACTACGTAAGGTTGTCGGTGTGTGCAACGTCCGGCTAACATTTGGGTATATGGTTTTAAAGAGATAGACTCTTAATCTACATTTCCTCTGTGAAAGCATCAATGTTAAGCAAGTACATTTGAAAAGCACATTATTCATATACTGAGAAAAGTAAATATATACAGATTGTAACATAATATAAGGGAATATTCTTCCTTGGCATATTGTCACAAAATATACAGAAATCTTCTTTTAGTCGCATATGTAACCGACTATAAAGAGATATAGGGATATACTTTAGTTGCACGTGTTAACAAAATAGAAATATTCTTTTGCCAGCACATGGCAACAGAATGAAAATACTCTTTAGCCGCCTGTGTAAAAGAATGTAAAGAATGTAAAGAAATCTCATTTATCCGCCTCTCGTAAACTATGTACGAAAGTATTCTTTAATAGTAGATTGCAACAGAATGTAAGGAAATATTCTTTAGTAGTCAATGACAACAGAGTGTCTAGCTGAAGTTTCTACTAACAAGTTCAGTAAACAGAAACATGGCGCTTGTTTTCAATCCCACACGAACACAAAATTAGACTATGATCATTTGTAAACATTTTAAACAGTACATCAGCATTATAATAAATGTAACCATTGTATTACCTTACTTCAAGAATAGATTTGTCACACAATGAAGATTTGCCTGCCGAGGACCCAGAACACCTGCTAGGCTTGAACACAACATGTGAACTTACAATCTAAAGTGAGAGCCATATTTCCTGTTCCCTCACAATTGCACCTAGCGGGCTGCCGCTTGCTGTTTCCGGCAATAGGCATGTTTTGATTGTCTCTGCGCAACGCAAAAGTATGGCGTACCGTTTTTATCAGAACTATGAAGTCGAAGGCTGTGAGTTGGCTGGGAATATCTCACATCCACCTCGTAATTATAGCATCTTCCTCCAATAATATATTTCCTGTTTTTGATTTTAAACAACCTGTATTTATTCTTATATTTCTTCCTGTAATCTTATTGATTTGTTTGTTCATATTCTTTGTATCTTTAATAGAATTTAACTCAATATTCTTGTACTGTTCATTATATATATATATATATATATATATATATATATATATATATATATATATATATATATATACACACACACACACACACACGCAAAGGACAAACTGATGATGAGAGAAATGTTTTAGGAGACGTTGTATTGTTAAACAGAAATAATGCAGTGACTTATTTATTGAATTGTGCACAGAAACTGAGGTAACGATGACCAACACACTGTTTAAACAATATCCACGAAGACTCTTAACATGGAATTCCCCGGACAGTACTATCAAAGACCAGATACAGTATATGTTAATTCAAAAGAGATGGAGATCAAGCAAAACATCAGCAGAAATTCTACGAAGTGCAGACTGTGATGAAGATCATCAGTTATTAGAAGCAGATGAGAGATTAAAACTCAAAACGCTTACTCGAAGATCAAGATCACTTAGTTTCTATCTCCGTAGCAAAATGGTCAAACCGTCTGACTCGGTCTCCGAAGATTGTTGGTTCGATTCCTGGCCGCGTTCTTTTGTTCACGAGTGCATTTGACTCTTGAGGGTCGTCGCTGAAGCTAGAGAGTTCATGCTTTGTCGACCCTGTCTACTTGTAAGCGACTTATTTTTTACAGATGTTATTTCACAAAAATACCATATTTGAGGAGAAGAAAGCATACACATATATCACGCATTATATAAAAAAGATATGGGAATATGTTATATGGTCAAATGATTGGAAGATATATATCTTCATTCCTATATCAAACAAAGGTAACTATGAATTATCCACAACTATAGAACTGTTGCCCTGATCAGTTATGCAAGTAAAAATCTACTAAAATTCATAATGGGAATACTTCGTAAGAAAATGGAAGAAGAGATTAACGTGGTTCAAACTGAATGTAGACAAGGAAGAGGAACAAGAGATCACATATTCAAAATGAGTTTAGTAATAGGGAAGTGTAGAGAAATGAATGCATATGTATTCTCATATTGTGTGGATTAATAAAACGTATAAGACTTTTTACAACATCAGACACTTTGGGAAATAATGAGGTAAATGAGCTTTCCATCACATGTAATACAACTCATAAAAATGCTATATCTAGACCAACAAGCAGCGTAGAATAGATGGCGAGACATCAGATTGGTTTGACACCAAGCAAGGAGTCAGCCAGGGTTGTGTGCTGTCCCCATATTTGTTTAACATGTATGCCGAAAATATAATGAGAAATGTTTGAGATGATATAACCAGAGTTAAATATTATTTCCTATATATCGGTGGTCATGAAATACCAGAGATTCGATATGCTGATGATATAGTATTACTATCCACATCACAGAATGGTATAGAAAATATGATAAACTCAACCCAAAAGAATAATGAAAATTACAACTTATATCTTAAAACAGCAAAAAAAAAAAAAAAAAAAAGACAATGTATACAGGCTAACACTAATATGGCAATTAAATATATGCTTTTGAGGAAACATTGGAGCTAAAAAATTTCGAATATATTGGGTTATTAAGAACCAACAATGGCGACACAATGAGAGAAATTAAAAGACGAATATCTATTGCTCTTCAAAGACTAAAATAACTTAACATATTGTGGCGTGGGACAGACAGACCGACACAAATTAGATTTTCACGAGCGCGCATCTTTCCCATTGCATCATACGCCATTAAGAACTGGACACTTACTAAATAGGCTGAATAGCGCATACATGCCTTTGAATATAACTGTTATAGTGTGTTGCCGGGGCCCATAAGGGAAGCAAAGAATAACAACACTGCAGCCTACCACGTATATCGTAAGAGGCGACTAAGGGGGCTTGATGGTTCCGTCGCCCTGCTACTGAGTGAGTGCGTGGCGCGACACTGTGAGCGGTGAGTTTCGTGTGAAATGCTTTTGAATCTGCCTGAGGTTTTTTGAAACGTGGCTGCATGTTCGGAGTGATGGCAGGTGGCTATGTCCCAGAGTTGACCGGTTTTTGCCTTATGCAGAAATGGGTGTCTGCTGGGCTTCTGGTTGACTGCCACTGCCATCAGCGATGAACTGTATTTTCGTGGACTGTATGGGTGAACATCTAGGAAACATTCAGATAGGAAAATGACTGCCGATTCCATCAGAGATGAACAGAGTGTTTCGTGGGGGACTGATGTGTTGACAGTCTGGTGGCGGCATTATGCACAGTGTATCTGTACGGGCTGTTGTTTGTCGAGACTTCTGTCTTTTCCACTTTTCACATTGGGCAGTGGGGAGCATTTTGTGTGATATTCACTGGCACAGGAACGGAGCATAATGGGGACGACCCGTTGCTGTGAAGTTGGAACTGCAACTAACTGACTAACTAACTGTTATAGATGTATCTAAGAATATCTTGGATAAGGAAAAGAACAAATGCATCCATACAAAAAGATCGTTATTCCGAAGCTAATTGGCAACTTAAGATGATAAAACAAAGAAAATTGAAATATAGTGGTCACTTCAGACGTCATGAAATGTTTGGAGAGAACAATAATGGAGGTATATATGCCTGGGAAGAGAAGACGAGGAATCCCAAAGAGAAGATGGGGGGGGGGGGATGATGTGGGAGATGATCTCCAGAGGGGTATATCGGACGCGGGACATCTTGCTTATGGCCGAGAAGATTTTCGGAAGGTTATTATGGTAGCGAGGTTCTACAAAGAACAAACTACTGAATGAATGAATGAATGAATGAATGAATGAATGAATCCACGATATTTACTGCGGAAGTCGAGCAAGAGCTGACACGGTGAGAGTTTATTATTTTTTTTTTTACATTTGAAATCAGCAATTTGACTCTTCTTTGTACTGCAACAATGATTTTCCATTCAATAATTTACTTATAGCAAGTGTTTCGTTGCCGGTCTCCCGGGCGAAGGTTTTAACGACTTTCTGCGTAATCCCGTATATCCAGGTGTGGAACACAGCTGCGCGAGATTCAGCAGCAGATTGCATCGCGTTGGTTACTTACAGGGTATGTGAGCTGGTCACTCAGAAAGCAATGGCAAACTACTGAGCGTAATCTTGCCAAGAACATCAACAACAGCTGAAAAATGTATGTGTTGACTGCAGCTTCCTGTAAGGGATACGCATCTTTTAAAAAAATGTTTCCTTGGAGGTTCTTTGTATTATCATTTAAACGCTAACGTCCATCTTCATTTGAAATATGGATGTTGTCTCAGTAATCTTCTGAAATTATCACTATCAAAACAACTAGGTGATGACTTTCCAAATGTGCTACAATGTCGTTTAGTCTACAATACGCTTATAATTAACAGTCTATCAGTGTTTCATCAAAAATATGCTTGTCATATGTGATTAACTATGGTAGACAACAGGCATCGGATTATACACGCTGATAACACTAGTCAACAACCAAACTGCACTAATATGAAAATATCTGAGCTTCACATATTTTGGTGTGCTGAAAACGAAAAGGGCTTTTAACTTTATTGAATGGATCTAGTTCTCAAGATATATGCTACTAGTTTATTTAATGACGGCCAATGTAAATATATGACGCAGCTGTTGTAGGTGTCTGCATACTTTTTTTCTAATGACCAGTAACAATGTATTTTGAAGTTTATGATACAATACCACCTATGATTATGTCACCTTTATATATAAATATCTTATCTCTGATACAATTTTGCCATTAGTTAGTGCATTTGTCCTTATCAAAAGTATCACAGTTAGATATGCCAAGGACATGTGTGAAAAGTACTAAATATTTCGGTTTCATATGTGGTGATCTGACATTTCTATCACACACAAAAAATATAACTACAGTCATTAATAAGGCGCACAGTTTTTATTTTGCACCTTTTTTTAATAATAAAAAAATCATACAGAACAAAACAGTTACTTGCTTATCATTTACATGACGTTGCATTCAACCCCGGCATGTTTTAAATATTGGTGATTTCTTTGATAAGGTATGTTCTGCAGTTTGTCTGAACGACACATGGCGGACGCGAATGTTACTGGTCAAACCAATTTGCGCTGTAAATATTCATCCACAATATGATGGATGTGAACAGACGGTCAGGTCTACCATCACGTGCCATCCGACGTCTCACACGATCAGTGTGTGACCGATCTGAAATTATGTTCTCCTTTGTCTTTATTCCATTTCTGATCGTTGACCCCCCCCCCCCCCTCTACAACACGATCAACGGCGACTAGCTCCCAAGGTGCAATAGCAATGTCTGTATCAATCATGTCGCGTGCCATGAGTCTACTCGGAGGGGAAATAGACTGATAACAAGTCAGAAAATAGTCGGTATTGTTGGTTATTCTAACCCCAGTTGTTCACTGTATGCAACAACCGCATCTACTAAATTTTGCAGGTCCTGTTCATTGTCTGCAATCAAGACTGTATCATCTGCGTATCTAATGTTATTGATGTATCGTCCTCCAATGTTGATTCCTTCCATATCTTCTATATTTCTGAAAATATGTTCACTGTACACATATGTGTCATACTTACGGCTACCCGGGCAAGGTTACTGGGTCATTATTTTTGTTTTGTGTGAGAAGCATTAGTCTCACGTCATTTGAAAACGATGTTGTTTTTTATAGGAGGGGGTAGTGTAACATGCCTGGGTTCATTAACATTAGGTGTAATGGACCTAAGCGAAAGTGGTACTATATAAATAATAGACGGCCCTTAGAAATAATAGACGGAGGTAAAATCAGGCTGAGTGGTAGGTCCCATGAAAGGGCAAATAAGAAGATAGACGGGGAAGGTTGGGGGCAGTGAGTTTAAGGGGGGATTCGAGGAGGCGTCAGCCCGCTAGTGTGGTTGTGAGGCAGACAGTTTGGCTGGGGAGTAGTGTTGTTTGGAGTCAGGGGACTGGATATAGGTAGTTGAAGCCCAGACCCAGAGAGGGTCGGATAAATAGGTGAAGCCTAGACCCAGAGAAGGTCGGATTGTTAGTTGAGGCCTAGACCCAGAGTGGGTTGGATCGAGTGAGTTCGGACCGGGGAGAGTGGCTGGTTAACTGCCGTGGTGAATTAAGAAGGCCTGGAGAATGCGGTGTTATTTGAATGTTAGGTTGTGATGAGAATATATTCTAGAATTCTATATATATATATTGCAATGGAGCTTATCCTAGAAATGTAATGATGATGAGTATAAGATAGTAACATACAAAACAGGGATGGATCAATAAGGCCTAAGTATATTTTGGTAATGCTAAAGATGTACATAGGGATGACATAGACGGATAAACGCCCTATCTATAATAGCATCCGTATGTAACAGACTCTATGCAGAAAGTCACTCACATGACGTCGTGTAGAAAGCCTCTCGATCTCCAGCCATTTCTCCTGCCAGCTACACCCTGATGCCAAAGGTATCTTTAATATCCTGTGTCTATCTTGGTGCTGGTCGATCCCTGCATCCTCTACTAGCAACCATGCCTACCATCAGTGTTATTTCCACGCCACCATGACGTTTGATTTGGCCCAAATATTTATGTTTCCCATAAATAATATTGTTTATGAGCCAGTTTTCTTCTATGTTCAGATCTTGTACAATTACAGATTTTGTTTTTTCGTTCACTATCATTGAACTCAAGCGTAATCCATACACGTACTACTATTTCTAATGCACACGACGTATTATTCGTGTGTGGATTTCCCTATTACCAGCGTCCCTTGCCATGAGACGAACCCACTCCGACTTCTGCGTTACTTGTAATTTACATCTCCAAGTCAAGAACGAGAAGTCAACATGTTAGTCCCACTGACCGGTGTAGTGGTTGAACCCGTAATCTCGGCATCAGCACACCGGAAGTTTAAGAGCCAGCGATCTTATTCATTGGACAATGCTGACCTGCTAGAACTCCAGTAATTGTATTATTCTTGGTTCACGACATGTTCAGATGTTTTCTGTATCACGTGAGTTCAAATTCACCCAGTTTTTACTTTTCATAGCGGAATAACGTAGCGATAATTAATGGATAAATGTAATTGATGGTTTAGACTTGGGACTCAACTGAACGTCTTGCCTGCACTCACCACGTCGATGTTTAGCATGAATTAAATAATGCCACATATCCCCCATGATGTCATCTCGTGTAACAGAGACTGCTGAGCGCAGGCACTAAAAGAGATAGTGCAGTCCTTATACGTACTTATAATTTTCACTAAACTATTGCAAATGCTCATAATCTCCTTCAGTTATATTTGATTATGGGTGGATGTGCTGCACAGATTGGTGTATTTTTATATTTGTGAGTTCTTTTCTCCACTTCTTATCACCAAATTCTCCACCATTACGAACAGTACACATCGACCTGCTACGGACAAAAATCTACACGGCGCGGACAATCCACAACATGCCTATACTTCATATCTTTGGATCGTTTGTATGGACAATTTATTTTTCTTTCACTATTTGCCAGCTCCTCATTGCAAATGTCCTTTGGAATGCGCTCATTTGAAATGGGACACATATGCGAAACCAACATATTGTACGCTGCATATGAAGCATGTGCATGGTTTTTAAGTAACATGTGAGAGCACTTCAGCACTGTTGACTATGTCTTTTTCATCTGCGCAATGATAAAACACATGTATGTAAATTGGAACGATTTACATATGTTCATATGTGGTCCATTATTAGGAATTAGAATAGCACACATAAAACATGTCATGTTGCTGCACACTGGCACAGAAAGGGGGGGGGGGGGGGGGTGGCATGAACAAGATTAAGATTGTTAGATTGTTGCCATCAGTTAGCCAGTTGCAAAGACCTTATGGATACAGCGCTGCTTGAAGTGAACACTGTCGGCGGCTTTGGCGTTTGAGCGGATTCGGATTTTAAAAATTGACCTTGGCTCCAAAGTCCATTCAGCCACAGATGGGTACCACGAATGTCTTGGAAGATCAAATGTATTCTTTATTTAGTGTCATTATAATAATGTTGTACTTTTTTTGGTCGTTTTCACTTGTATCCATTATATTTACAGTCAAAGATATTCGCAGCATTCGTCTCTGGAAGAACATCTGGGTTACTTGCAAGCTCTTACTAATTTGTCCGCTCGCATTTCAATATGCACTACCATACATTAGAACAGGTTGTATCTATATGTCAGTGAAGCAGTTCTGTAATCATCGTTAGGTATTAACTGCTCCGTTGCGAAGGCGTTACGGACGCAGTTTTGTAATCCCACATACCCGCGTTTGAAACACAGCTATGAGAGATTTGGCAACAGACTGCCTCTGGTTGGTATTTTATGAAATGGTATGAGTGCCGGTTGTTCAGTAGCCTAACGGCGCTGCCCGGGCAAAATTTCGAGTTAAAAATCTACCCAAAGTATTTCAGGATCCTCGCCGATGCAACGGGGTTCGTGCATTGAGCTGAGTTTCTCCAGACTCAGGTTTGAGTTAGGAGGAAAACAGAGCATTTATGGATTAAACCGTGTGCCGTGATGTTGATCCAACGACTAAACTAAACTAAACTGTTCAGAAAGCAAGGGCAAACTACGGAACGTAAACTTACCCAGTAATCACGAACAGCCAAAAATGCTGGAGTTGGCTGCTATGCCCTGTAAAGAATATGCAATTAGCTTAACTAACTTTTCATTATTATTTTTATCTAGTTGTTTTTCTTGCGTAGTAGATTTATATCAAGAATACAGTGAAATAACGACGGTCGTGAAAACAGATGTCATTCCCTGATTACTGAAATTAACGAATATTACTGTTATTTAATTATGAACGCCTATTGAATCACGACAGTGGAGTTTTAAAAAAAAGACATGTAAGAAAATACTCAACTCTAATACACAACTGATACAGTACAATTTGTATGTCATAAGGATACCAGGGTAGAAATATATTCTTTAACATAACAACATCTTGTAAATAGATATCATCGTTATACAGACCAAATTAGAACATCGCAAGCCATGCCGATTTCTTCGAATGCTTACAGGTCACCGTAATAATGATAATTCGAAGCAAAAACAAAATATCATGAAGAGGAAGATGACAACAATAAGTGCTCTGTGTTTCAAAGTAATAAGTAACATGCTTTCTTCAATACTTTAGTTGGACTGCAGAACAGCTGCGAACAGAGATACTATACGTTTGTTTGCGTGTATACGTACACACGCACACACAAACACACACACACACACACACACACACACACGCACGCACACACACACATATATGCATATATATATATATATATATATATATATATATATATATATATATATATATATATATATATATATATTCTTTTTCTCCAGCATTCCGAGCAATTGAGGTTCTTTGCTGCAGATACAAGCCGTCTCCATTCGTCTCTCTGGTTGACCTTCTCTTGCCAGTCGGTGATTCCAAGTGCTTGTAGGTCTGTATGTATATTATCTCTCCACCGCCTTCTTGGTCTACCTCGGGGTCTACGGTCATTTATTTCTTGAGTGTAAGCGAGTTTTGTTTCCCTATTATCTTCCATTCTTTCTATATGCCCCAGCCATTGCAGTCTATTAGCCTTCATGATACCAGTGATTAGCGGGGAGTTAAACAGATCATAAATGTATTTGTTGCTTCTTCATTTCCACTCTCCACTTTGTGTATCCCTAATAGGCCCAAAGATGCGTCTTAAGACTTTGTTCTCAAATGTCTGTAACAAGGCTTCGTCTCCTTTAGTTGTACTCCAGGTTTCAGAGCCATACAGCACAACTGGTCTAATCAGTGTTTTGTAAATTGTGATCTTGGTGTTACAAGATAGCGCATTTGATTTTAGCAGATGTTGTAGTGCACAGTATATCTTATTTCCAGAGTTGATTCTAGCTTGTATTTCTTCCCTTATTATGTTGGAGCAGTTGAAGATTGTACCCAGATATTTGTATGTTTCCGTTCTTTTAATGGTCATATTATCTATTTGTATGTGGCCATAGTTTTTAGCCGTTCCTTCTCTTGAAATTAGCATATATTCTGTCTTATCTTGGTTGATAACCAGCCACATTTGTTGAGCTTTGTTTCTGTAAGTGATTCAATGTTTCCAGTGTCTTTTGTTTATTTTCCCCTATAATATCTATATCATCTGCATAACCAAGCAGTTTGGATGTTCCTCCAATAGCACATTACTCCTTTACCTTCCTTACAACTTTCTCTAGAGCCAGAATGAAAAGGAGCGGCGATAGTGCATCACCCTGATTCAAGCCAGATATTATTTGGAAAGGGTCTGATTACCTGCCTTTATATGTTACTATATTATAAGTATCTTCTATGCATAGTCTGGTCATGTTAACTTCCTTGGTATTCAAAATTCCTGCATTGCATTCCACAGACTATTCCTATGAACACTATCATAAGCCTTTTTAAAATCCACAAAAATGTTATGGAGATCTCTATTATATATATATATATATATATATATATATATATATATATATATATATATATATATATATATATATATATATGTGTGTGTGTGTGTGTGTGTGTGTGTATTCCTACACACACCTATTTGTGCGCGTTGATACACTATTCAAATGCTAAATACTGTATACATGGAAGGATCGGGAGCCAGTGATAAGCTGAATTACGCGTCCGAATGATTGACAGTGACTACCTCTACTAAAATATAGTATAAATATAGTCAGGCAGTTCAATGTCCTTTGATTGTATAAATAGTTTCAGAACTGTGTGTTTGCTTCAAAACATGAGATCTCATTCCATAGCATTACAGTTATAACATATCAAAATGCATGTGTACAAAAGGCAATCTTCTGAGTAACTGAAGCCCTGAAACACGTCGATACATACATATTTTCGTACCTCCAATGCGCCGTATACAAATCGTATATGCACGAATAAACAATATCAAGTTCTGGTTATTACCTCAATCATGTTCGTTATTAATTAGTAGTAGCTTCGTAGCCGGTATCCCTGGAGTTAGCGTCTTTCTCCGTAATCCAGTATATTCTCGTGAGTAACGTAACCTGTGCCAGAATCGGTAGCCGTTATTACATCGTTGGTATCTTACGGGGTGTGTGAGTCGGTCGCTCAGAAGGCAATGGCAAACTACTGAGCGTAATCTTGTCAAGAAAACAACAATCAGCTGAAAGATGCAGATGTTGAGAGCGATGTCCTGTAAAGGATATGCGGAAAAAAGTAGCTTCGTAGAAGGTAGTGCTGTTACAGTATGAACCGTGTTTACTTCATTAAGAAGATTAACTGGTCATAGTAAGGCACCTGTATACTGAGCAATTTTATCATCGTTTTGTTTGTTTCCTGACTATATCGATTCTCACATCTATAATGGTATTTATCCATGCCTTACCCTTGCTCTTCTCCCATCAGTGTTGCGAGTTGTAATTAAGTCTCCGAGGAAAAGTATTATTTGAACATAATCAATAGGTGATTTTTAGCAAAATATATTTTCAGTACATTTAAATATAATAAGATGAACACTGAGGTAAACATCATAAAAACCGACGTTCATGTTTTCTTAAACTGGGTGGATAAACTAAGCACTGGAAAACATTAACTTGCTATGTTAAGGTGTTGCTAGCGCAGTGACTAGCACACTCGAAGGCAACCCCGGTAGCCATGTATTCCAAGCCTCCTTAGGGCGCGCATTACTGTTATTTTTAAATGTCCCGGTCTCCCAGATTGATCTAGACCGAAATTGGTACGAGAAATGTTCTATATAAATATAGGACTAGCATATTTTCCCCCCACACAAATAAACGTACTTCCGTAAGTAAACTTTGTTATAGAAAGAAAGTAAATAAACAATGCCATTGAAACAAGTGTCCTCAGACTCAGGAACAGAACATACTAGATTAGGAAAATACAGAAGCAAGACCCTCTGAAATCGAATAATCCAACAGAGAAATGGAAAGTGGAGTCAGCAATAAACTCCAGTTAAAATGCAAGAAATTTTCGCTGAGACAAAAAGATCGCTATGTGTAACGAATGAGGGAAGACACATTACATAGTTTCCCAAAGTTTCCAATACAACGAAGATTGTGAATTAGTTAGTTAGTCTTTCCTCTTGAGCCTAAGGCGGAGCATAGGGCAGGAGTCATGGCTCTCCATGTCTGGCTGTTCGCTGCTACCTGTTGTAGATCTTGGATGTTTACTTGGCCGTTGAATCTGCCTTCTCTGATGATGGTTCTACGCAGGGTCTCTCTTGGTCTTCCCCGTTTTCTTTTCCCTACTGGTGACCATAAGAGGGCTTGGTTGGGAAGTCTTGTTTTGTCCATTCTGAGTACATGGCCGATGTAGTTCCAACGGCGTTTACTTATAAAATTTGATACAATATCTTGCTTAGTCTCTTGTCTTATTTGCGTATTGGTTCTGAAATCTCTCAAGTGAAGGTTTAGACTTCTTTAAAGACATTTGTTCTCAAAATTGTCTATTCTTTTAATCTAAAGCTACCGTTGATTTCCAACTCTCACATCCATACGTTAGCACTGGAATCACACAAGAGTTGAAGATTTTAAGTTTCGTATGTTTGCTGAGTGTCTTTGACATCCAGATGTTTGACAGTTTATTGAAGGCACCAGATGCCAGTGCGATTTTAGATAATATTTCTGTCGTTGAGACCCCTGTAGATGTCATTTTGCTTCCTAGGTATGTGAAGCTGTTGACTTTTTCAAGAACATGGTTGTTTAATTTGGTGTCGTCTGAACTGTTCGTAAGATCCATAGTTTTTTTTTTTTCTTTTTGCAGTGTTAATTGTGAATAGAACCTGGGAAAATGCTGCTGTCAGAAGATTACCTATTGCACATACAAGAGAAATCCTAAGTTGACAGTATAGCAAGAAAATGATTGTCGGTGAAACTTTACATAAAAGACATGCCTTTCCAACAATGTGATTACATATATATATATAGTGTTTGGTGGCTGCACGACACGCTATTCTCATGTTTTAGGTTATACTAATAATGTGTATGTAATACATATAAGCTACATTACATACATTCACCTACCATGTTAATGACTGGGAGAAATACATTAACCCATGATTTAGTATAAAGTTACAAAAACAACATATATTGGATAAAAATACCAATAAAGTTTGTGAAGCATCCTAGACAAGGTGTGATAAGTGCGTGCGTCTATAGCGGTTTGTGATGGCAGTATTAAGCCACTTATCTGACAGCTTTCTGGTTGGTTCTGCCTCTACACTTGGTCCACATATTGTCTGCACAGTTCTTAGCTTATCACAGTCTGTGGGCTCTACAGCTCTTGATCGGCAATACCGATCTGGAACTTAGTAATGTACATTCCTTAGATCAAGCACGGTAGGTCAACATGGCCGCATGGATAAGAACGCTTGTTCTTAAACATCCAGTGTGCTGATGTCGGGGTAAGTGATTCAACTCCCACACCGGACATTTGGACTAAAATGTTGACCTATCGTTTTTGACATTGGGATGTAAATTACAAGCACTTCTGAAGTCAAAGTGGGTTCGCCTGAAGGCGAGGGACACTGTTAACAGGTAACGCTAATCCACACGAAACATTCAGACCAGAACTACTAAAAGTAGTGTGTATGGACTACGCTTGGATTCAAAGCGAAGGAGCGCAAAATAATAACACAAAAAAAAAACACACAACCAAAATAAAAACTAAGCACTCCAACCTATAAATGTATGCGCCTCATACCTACACATTTATGTATAATTGATTTTTAGATTCTGATTTCAGAATCATCTTGAAGACTGTAGTGTGTGTCTTAACTTCTTAGCTTTGTTCGTTGACTTCAGGTTGTCTCAGCCTTTAAAAAGAGTAACATTGGTTTAGATAGTTCTCTCTCGATTACGAATCGAAGTATCATCTGCGAGTGATTGCGTTGCAGATATCGCATCCCCCACTCCGCTCTAACCTGTGTAAGAAAGGTACTGGAAGAACACATCTGAAAAGCGTGACGATATTGTAAAGTTACTATGACTAGGGCACAGATTGTGGAAAAGCCATGCAACAAACATGTCTTCCAAGACAGTCTCAACTTAGTGGCTTTACGGGGATTTTAAGGCTGTTTTTCGCTTCACAAACTATCAAAAAGTGACTTGTCTGGAATGTATAACTAGCGCCAGTAAACAGAGGTAGCGTAGTGGCTAGCAACACTGATTGCCGGCTCGGTGGTTATGTGTTCGAATTCACATCCATGCTATTTTACACATTTGCAGGGGCTCTCGTGTTGACGCGGCTAACATGTTACTAGGAAATGTGCTTGGTAGTACAGATGGACGGGGGACATTAACCACATCACGCATCATACGACGATTGGTTTATTCTTTAGGCTTACAATTGCCGTACTAACAACAAGCATCGACGTGTGTAAAAGGTATCTACATGTAACATGACACATTGTTGGGGTATTTCTATATTTATTTATTTTTACGAACATATAGAATTAATACTATTGCTACGATTCCTACGATTCTATATAGTTTATAGATAGTGAGTGGCACCTTGCAGTCTTGACAGACCAAAGAATGTGAGATGGAAGGTGGCCAAAATTCCATCACAATGCCTGGGCATAGCTCCAGAGAAACATGTGGTGCCCAAACGACATGATCCCTCTCTCGGCCCAGTCCTGTGTATTCCAGAGGAATGCGTAACCAGTACATCTGGCACAAGGTAGGCTGCTGACGCTGGCGGCTCAGCGTGAACCTCGCCATCACGAGCAGGTGGCGAGTGGTGGCCAGACCCTGGAACCCAAGGGACCCGACTTAGAGGCGTTCAACCAAGTCCCAGAGGTGAGGGCCTCGTACGCTCCTGTATCGTAGGACGCGCACAACTGTCAATCACAAGTGTCCGGACCGTGTAAAGCGTGTACTACCGTCAGACTCTCCTCCTGACTTGTGCAGATCCCACCGACCACCGGGAATAGGCCCGACGGAGATATCACAGGAGATAGTATAGTATAGTTATATATAAACTACGATTCCTATAGTTTCAATGACACATTACTGTTTTAGTCATTGCCTTTTGTAGTTATTGTACTTTATATAACACTTTTCAATGGTTAGTTAGTAGACTAACTAACTAACTAACCATTAAAAAGTGTTATATAAAGTACACTGACTACAAACCGGATTAATTATATACTGCAAATAATTGTCTGTAGTGCATGCCAGTTTTGATTGTCTAAATTATTACAGTAACCACTAGTTATATCAATATGTCTACTGCCAACTTAACTATTTTCTTAAATGGTATATACCAGTGGCAGAATACGTTATTGGTGTAATTTTAGAAACAAATTACACGTTAACTGTTATTTCTACACAATGTTCAACAGGCTAGGTTATTATTACATAAACATACAATTCCTTTCTTACTGACGTGAAGTTGAATATTTCTGAGCAATAACCTTAATTTGTATGTAAATGTAAGATATTTAGAAGACATACGAATAGCTTTGGCTGAAATACATGAATATAACTGTATATCAAATTATATACTATTATGCGGTGTGTGTGTGTGTGTGTGTGTGTGTGTGCGTGTGTGTGTGTGCGCGCGCGCGCGCGAGTGTGTGTGTTGTATTTATGAAGAACAAAATAAAAAGAGTGAAAAACAAGGATTATAATATTCTAAAATTCTAAATATGTTAGACATTAAAGTTAAATTGAAGAACACTTTTGTTATTACTACTGCATTATATTCAAATTAAATCCATTTTAAGACTTAATGTGCCAATGTGGTTGCTGCTTGGTGTTTCTTTCGTAAAATATGTAATAATTACCGATGTACAAATCCTATGTCTTTAGATGAATATCGATAGTTTTGTCTACGAGTTATAAATCTGACACTTGTGTTTACTTTACGTAGTACATGTTATGTGCATGTAAGGTATTAAATGTAAGAGTGAATAGATGACTTCTTGCATGAATTGTACGTACATTACAACTACATTACCTCCGTGTCTGACTGTGCATATCTTACATCCATCTACGCTGTGTCCTTCATCTTCTCAGCCTAGTCTGTACACATCACTGCATACTGATAGATTCTAGACTTTCTCTCTCTCGCTCTCTCTCCTCTCTCTCTCTCTCTCTCACACACACACACACACACACACACACACACGCATATATCGTTTAGTCGAAGGATCAACATCACGGCACACGAGTGCAACCCAGAAGTGCTCCGTTCTCCTCCAAACTCAAGCTTGAGTCAGGAGAAACTCAGCTCAGTGCACGAACTCGGTAGCACCGGCGAGGACTCTGAAATACTTTGGGTAGATTTTTAACCTCGAAATTTTGCCGGGCAGAGCCGTTAGGCTGCTATTTTCAGATTTCCAACTGCCAAGGGATGTTTTACGTGCGCAACAATACATACGGGTGTCCGATCTCAAGACCCAGAGACCAGGGGAAATTTTATGACTAGAAGTCCACTGAAAAAATCCCTGTCCTCACCGGGGCTTGAACCCGGGACCTCCAGCACTCGAGGCGGACACCATGCCTTGAGAACACCCACCCCCTAAGTATATATATATATATATATATATATATATATATATATATATATATATATATATATATATATATATATATATATATATTTAAATATTGAGCACAACCTACTACTGGCAACGCTGATCGTATTCTGGTATGAACCTAAAGCCTATCTACGTCAATATGGAAGCACTATACTCGAGTTTCGCTCTCGTTTGAGCTCGTCAGTAGTGCATATCCCTGACTGGATCCGGAAACAAGCCCCGGATCACTGGCGTGTGAAGCGGGTGTGTAAACACGCGGCACACGCTGGACACGCCAAATTATTATAACAGAATATCACAACGCTACCCATCATAGGCTATGCTCAAGATTGCCCAAATCGCCGCGACTGACGTCCGTCAATCGATGTGGACCAGAACGATCAGGACTTCTCACTGGCAAGGAACACCAGGCCTCCTAAAATCCAGTGAGCAATAATCAAATTGATTATTTGGTTGTTTCGGGATTTGAAATTTAAATATTGAGCACAACCCACTACTGGCAACGCTGATCGTATTCTGGTATGAACCTAAGGCCTATCCACGTCAATATGGAAGCACTATACTTGAGTTTCGCTCTCGTTTGAGCTCGTCAGTAGTGCATATCTCTGACTGGATCCGGAAACAAGCCCCGAATCACTGGCGTGTGAAGCGGGTGTGTAACCACGCGGCACACGCTGGACACGCCAAATTATCATAACAGAATATCAAAACGCTACCCATCATATGCTATGCTCAAGATTGCCCATTCGCCGCGACTGACGTCCGTCAATCGATGTGGACCCGAACGATCAGGACTTCTCATTGGCAAGGAACACCAGGTCTCCTAAAATCCAGTGAGCAATAATCAAATTGATTATTTGGTTATTTCGGGATTTGAAATTTAAATATTGAGCACAACCCACTACTGGCAACGCTGATCGTATTCTGGTATGAACCTAAGGCCTATCCACGTCAATATGGAAGCACTATACTCGATATATATATATATATATATATATATATATATATATATATATATATATATATATATATATATATATATATATATATATATATAGTGCATACTGTACTGGCTATATAGGTTTATAAATGAAACTGCCCACACGAGTTTGCTATGGTGAATATCATGTTCAGCTACTTTCATTGCCGGATAAATTTCCGGGTTCTTCTTGTGCATGCTGTTTCGACCTGTAATACCCAGATGATTAGCTCCAACGAAAATCATGGCATAGTCGTAATAATAACCGCATACTTTCTGGGATAAAACCAGAAGATGAACACGGCTGTCCATAAACCTATATGTTAAACATATTATTATGCTGAAAAAGTACATGTTCCACCGCATTTCTGTTTTTCCTTAGGGAATACTGTGATATTTGCGTGTAAAATTTCATTTCTTATATACATTTACAATTAGGTCGGTTGTTGTTAAGCTAAGGCATGAATTATTTGAAATACAGTACGTTCGTAACTATGTAGCGGAGTAGTGTAAACTATACCAACGAAGACATAGGCGCCTACTTATTTCCCCAAAATGTAGGACACACCATGGCCAGTGAAAGAGTACCCACGTATTCCAGACTCTTTTGGGTCAGAGTCATGTGAGGTCTCGACGGCAAGGTTATAAACACAAGTGGCGAGCAGTTGCAATGTTTTCAGAACTGGTCATCATTGTAGATGTGCTAACAAGCGTATTCCGGCTGGTTATCTTTGTTTCCATCCCCATCGGTGGATATTCAATGGGCTTGATCATCATCATCCTCAAGTGTCCTGCCAGCTTACGTTGGCGTTCATGTCTCTACACAGATCTCGGTCTTTGGCATTCTGGATCAACTTTGCTGATGATATTCCTCCATGCTTCAAGGAGCATACAAGAGTTTAAAGGCAAACGGATCGACATCATTGCACCGAGTTTTACCCCATTTGGCTCGATCTCTCTCCGCATAGAGACCCGCCGGAAGCGTCGCACAAAGCACGAGCTGAGTAGCTCAAGCGGCAATCCTCAGAAGCCTCGGAGAAAATTTACCTCCTGAACCGAATGACCGAGCCCGAAATCGAACACAATCTTCGGAGTGCGATGCAGGAGCCTTAACAACTTCGCCACTGAGACTCACATAATTATTTTTATTTTGGTTTGTTTTAAATTGACCTCGGCTTCTGGTTCTACCCAACTTTTAATGGGTGCCAGCACATATCCAGCCAATTTTGCTGCATCATCTACCAAGTGCCGATTGGTCAATACGAATATATGTCTGGCAGCATATACTCAATGCGATTTCGAGCTCGAAAAAGAATCCTTCCCGTTTGTAAATCAGAGGATACCACTATGGACTATATTATGTCCATTGGCCAGATTATTTGCTGGATATGTGCCATTACAGACATAAACTGCAATCAATAGTTAATTTTCTCTGTATGGTTCCGCTCTTAATACGAGTCTGGCGTACTAGTGAAGCCTGCATTAATCAGGCAAGACATTAAAGAATATGTGAAATAAAAATACATATATTCAACTACATATGTTATTGTCTGAAATAGAATTGTTTTCTCAATGAACAATTCATGTGATTTAAATATAAGTGTGTGACTGTGTGTGTGTGTGTGTTTGTGTATGTGTGTGTTTGTGTGTGTGTGTGTGTGTGTGTGTGTGTGTGTGTGTGTGTGTGTGTGTGTGTGTGCTAAAGTTTCTGAGCACCGTTATCTTAACGAATCTACGTTTCTGAATACCAATTATCTGTGTGTTACTACAAGAGTTGTTTTAGTGTTGTTTATCTGTATGTGCCTAATATAGTGTATCAGTACCGTTTATCTGTATGTGTCTACTAGTTTCAGAGTACCGTTTATCTGTATGTGTCTACTACAGTTACAGAGTACCGGTTATCTGTATGTGTGTCTACTATATTTTCCAGAGTACCGTTTATCTGTAAGTGTCTTCTACAGTTTCCTAGGACTGTTTATCTGTATGTATCTACTACAATTTCCTAGTACCGTTTATCTGTATGTCTACTATAGTTTCCGAGTACCGTTTATTTGTGTGTGTCTATTATAGTTTCAAAGTACTGTTTATCTTTGTGTGTCTAATAAAGTTTATGAGCACAGTTTAAATGTATTAAACAACCAGAGTATCTACCGAGAACTGTTTATCTGTATGTGTCTACTATAGTTACCGAGTATCATTTATCTGCAAGTGTCAACTATAGTTTCCTAGTACCGTTTATCTGTATGTCTCTACTACAGTTTCCTAGTACTGTTTATCTGTATGTCTACTATAGTTACCGAGTACCGTTTATGTGTATGTGTCTACTATAGTTTCTGAGTACCGTTTATTTGTATGTGTCTACTATAGTTTCCGAGTACCGTTTATCTTTATGTGTCTACTATAGTTACCGAGTACCGTTTATCTTTATGTGTCTACTATAGTTACCGATTACCGTTTATCTGTATGTGTCTACTATAGTTACCGAGTACCGTTTATCTGTATGTGTCTACTAAAGTTTCCGTGTACCATTTATCTGTAAGTGTCTTCTACAGTTTCCTAGTACTGTTTATCTGTATGTGTCTACTAAAGTTTATGAGTACAGTTTAAATGTATTTAACAACCAGAGTATCTACCGAGTACTGTGTATCTTTAAATCAAATCAACTTTATTTTAAAAGGGTCACAAATTGGGCACGCAGGCCCGCCTTACTTTCGGCCCTTCCAATCACTCATCTTTCGTTCATCAATGGTGCATTGTACATTTACATAGGAAGAAACAAAAATATTGTCAAATGAATGTTGTAAACATAAACAATACAAATTACCATGTTATGAGGCACATATCCCACCCACCATCCCACACACACTCACACACACACTCCCAGGGACACATAATACCCCACCAACCGACCCATCCCCCTCACACAATCTCCCATCCACACACACTGCCGTCAATCGTTCCCCCAACCTACACACACTCACCACCCTCAGAAACATCTTCTACCAACCCACACTTACAGCACCCACCCACATACACATCCTAACCCATACACCCATCCCCCACTCACACATCCTCTACCCACCCACCCACACCCAAAACTACCCATGCCCCAACCCCACCTCTATCGACCACACATTCCCCACCCACACACAAACCCCACTAACCCACACATCACGCACCCACTCATATATCCCCAACCCATACACACATATCCCCACCAACAGACATCTCCCTACCAACAAACACACATCTCCCTACCAACCTATATATCCCTAATCCACTCACACACACACACCCCACCACCCAGACATACATCCACACTCACCCACACGTGCACTAACTCACATTCCCCACCACACACATATCCTCCACCCGGCCCACACACATCCCCGACCCATACAATATTCCCCCCACACACACTACACACAGGTAACCCGCACCCACACATCCCACACCCACACACCAAAACATCCAACACCTACACACCACACACATATCCGTTACCCATATACCACCAAATATCCCCAACCACACACCACACACATGTCCCCGTCCACACCCACACTGATAGCCTCACCCACATACCACGCAAATACCCCCACACCACACAAATCCCACACCCATGCACACATCCCAACACACCACACACATATCCCCAACCAACATACCACACACATCTCCCCACCCACACACACACACATCCCCCACCCATCCACCAACAGACACACACACTCACTCACCCACACATCCTCCAATACGCATCCACACACCCCGCAACCGCCCACCCCTAACCAAACATCTCTCAATTACACATACCCCCACCCACACACATCCTCCACCCACTCACACATCCCGCTCCGACACACACCCATCCCTCACCCACCTATATATTCTTCAGCCACTCACACACATACACCCACACATCCCCCACCACCCACACATACTCTACACACACATATCCCCCACCCATACACACATTCCCCGCACCCATCACACACATCCCCCACACAAACACCACACACTATCCCCCCACCTACCACAAATCTACACCCACCCCCACACCACACACATCGCCGACCCACAAACCACCCACATATCCCCAACCCACACACTATACACTTCTCCCCACCCACCCTTACTTCCACAATGCACCCACAACTCATCTCCTACCCACACACCCCCGGGACCCACACATACTTCCCCCTAACCATCCACACATCCTCACCCAGCCACACATATCCCCCACCCATACACACATCCCCCGCAACCATCCCCTACCCATACACACATTCCCCACACCCCCTACTTACACCCCGACACATCCACCCACACATACCCCCACCCACAAACACCCACAAATCTCACTACCCACCAATACCCACACACCTCAATCCATCCAAACACATACCCCCACCCACACATCACCCACACACCTCCCCACACTCACACACATCCCCCACACACACTCACACATCCCACATCTAGACACACACACATAGTACCTCGCGTGATCATTGAAACTAAAATGAACAGACTCCCACACTTTACTCATACACATACACTGACGATTGTCGAGAGCAGTCTCACAAAAATGTACAACATGGAGAAAAATGTGTACATATACAGTGTGTGGCTTAAAAAAATAGTGATGCTCCCATACACAGAGATACACGCAGAGACAGGCACACACACACGCACACACACACGCACACACACACACATTTATGTGTCTACTAGAGTGTCTGAGTACCGTGTATCTATATGTATCTTTATGTGACTACTAGAGTTTCAGAGTGCGTTTATCTACATATGACTACTAATGTTTCAGAGTACCGTTTATCTTTATGTGTCTACTAGAGTTTCTGGGTACCATTTATATTTATGAGTCTTCTAACGTTACTGAGTACTGATTATGTTTATATGTCTACTATTGTTTATGTGTACCGTTTATCTGTATGTGGTTAGTAAAGCTGCCTAGTAATGTTTATCTTTATGCATCTACTAAAGGTTCTAAGTAACGTTTATCTGTGCGTGTCTACAAGATTTTCCGAATACCTTGTATCTTTGTGTCTACAAAATTTAATTAATAAAGTGTGTCATGTGTCTTCTAAAGTTTCTGAGTAAAGGGTATACTGCTGTGGACAAAGAACCCTATCAGAAGACCCTCTATATTGTAAGGGCTAAAATTAACAAATGATGGAAAATAATTCAGAGACATCTGAAGTTTGCGTAAACCTACCTTGCATAGACGCACATTCTGGAGTCTTACTAAGTCGGAAAGTAGTTTCCATTTTGAACTGGATACTGTTAGCTGGATTATGTCAAGGAATAGCTGTGTTTGGAACCTGTGCTAACGTGGTGAACATTGCATGTTTTATTAAGCAAGGTTTCAAAGATTCAGTTGATGTCAGTTTGTTTGGTGAGTACAATCATTGATTACATTATTGTATCCAATAGCATTACATTTTGTAAGTAAGTTATTACCAATATAGGAATATACAAAGTACACTGTCTAATTGTCGTATTCCGAATAGTATTACTAGTTCAATATAATTAATTATCGTGTTTACATTTTTGTTGCACAGTCATGACTGCCATTCTTATGGATATTATATACACGATATAAATTAGTTACATGCCCTTTTTTAACACGATCGTTGCAATTAACACCATATTGTTTTTTCTTTGCTGTGTGCAGTATTCTATTAATTTTACGTTCAGTAGTTTGTCATTGTTTTCTGACTCGCCCACGCTCATATAAGTGAAAGGCAGCACAAAACGGACCCGTTTTCAATCGCCCGCCACTAACATCGAACACGGCATGTTTTACTTGTGCTTTCAAAACGTCGAAACCACAGACACCTGTGACATACTGACTTAACTGGTCTCTAATTTTGCGTTGTTCATTTGTGCCGGGATTTTTACTTGATATATATTCTAGATTCTCGTTATCTTAAGTTCCATATCCGATCCGTTGACTGGTGTTTGTCCATCTAGTATGGTGATGATCATTTATTTCATCCAATATGCTTGTCAGTTTTGAGCCATGAGTTTTAAGATGACTGGCAAGGCTTACTTTGGCTTGAACTGTTCTTTGACACTGTGGGCAAAGAATGGCCGCCGTTCCAGGAGGAGTGTCTTCTGATAGGGTTCTTTGTCCAGTCCAGTCTTTGTCCCCAAAAAAAATTTATTTTTTTTTTTTAATTTTTTTTTCTTATCTCTTGCAGTCATGTTTGCTTCGCAAGTCACTACATTTTGCAAACAGCGGCCACCCCCCGGGCAACAGCTGTGAGAGGCTGGCTAAACCAGGCATGGGTATCCGATTTGGTGTCAAACCAAGAGGTAAACTAGGGTATGCCTACCCAGCATGTGAAGACAGGATTCGGCAGACTGCGCGGAAGAAATCATTCCTGATTCAACGGGCAAGACGGCGTTTACATGCAAAGCGTTGTGGAACGTAATGAGCACGGCAAGGCACGTAGAGCGCCCTGGTCATCCACTGCACCTGTATTCGTCTCCAATCGTCTCGACTTGTCTTGCCACTGGACTCAGATGGACTCAGGCGAGAGAGTGAGGTTGACGAATTGCGCAACTCTTCCTCACTTTAATCCAAGTCATCGCGCAAGTCATTCTTCATCCAACATCACATATCACCTTCAAGCCCTGTGGCGATGGGCGAGCGGCAAAGCGGCAGGCGTGTGTACGCTGGCAGCCGTAGTCGCAGACCTGCACACAGGCGGCTCAGGCAATATGGTCGTCTTCTACTGACCGGAGCAGCAGTGGGGTTCGGCAGCCCCCTGAGCGACTGAGCAGCCCTCTATAGGAACACACTGCTCACCTCCATAGCATGAGGAAGGGGCTAGAAAAGGTGCCCTAAACATTGTCTGCTTCATCACTACCTAACCAGCTAGCCGCGGTTGGTGGGTACCCTAACTGCGGTCGACATACAAAGAAAGATAAAACAAGCAAAGCTAAAAGAATAAACCATATTCCCTTAACAATTGGAACTTGGAATGTACGCACCCTACTTGACAGAGACGGCGCGTCGGGTCCAGAGAGACGAACAGCACTGATTGGGAGAAAGCTGGGCAGGTACAACATCGACATTGTAGCCTTGAGCGAGACACGACTTGCAGAAGAAGGCCAAATCTGTGAAACTGGTGCCGGCTACACATTTTTCTGGAGTGGAAGGAAAAGCGAGGAAAGACGCCAATCCGGTGTGGGATTTGCCATTAAGTCGGCCCTGGTCGGCAAATTAGCTGGATTTCCAAAGGCTATGAACGACAGGCTCATGACCATGAAGTTGCCTCTGCTGAATGGAAGGAAGCACGCAACCATTGTAAGTGTCTACGCACCAACTATGACCAACGAAGATGATGTCAAGAACAAGTTCTATGAGGACCTGCACAATGTATTAACATCTGTTCCCAAAGGAGACAAACTTATACTCCTTGGGGATTTCAATGCCAGAGTAGGCACGGACACCACCTCTTGGAGTGGCATTATTGGAAAGCATGGAGTCGGAAATTGTAACAGCAATGGACTCCGCCTCCTTCAGACATGTGCCGAACATGATCTCCTGATTACGAACACAATTTTCCGTCTCCCCATGAGAAATAGGACATCGTGGATGCACCCTCGCTCGAAACACTGGCACCTCATTGACTATGTCATCGTCAGGAGGAGTGACAGACAAGACGTTCGAGTGACAAAATCCATGTGTGGTGCCGAATGCTGGACAGACCATCGTCTCATTGTCTCGAAAATGAACATCCACATCAGGCCACCACGGCGTCCTCAAGGGGCGAAAATGCAAACAAAGCTAAATGTCACCCGCCTAAACAGCAAGAAAATGCAGCAGTCGTTTGAAAATATGCTGGAAGACCGCCTCAAGCCCAATGCTGAAGCTAAACAGGATACAGAAACAGAATGGAGAGCCCTAAAGGACCCAATTTACAACACTGCTATGGAAATCCTGGGTCCTACCCCCCGAAAGCATAAAGACTGGTTTGATGAAAATTCCGAAGACATCAACAAATTGCTGGCCGAGAAACATCTTCTCCTCAAGGCACATTTGAATGACCCAAAGTCAACATCAAAAAAAGATGCTTTCAAGAACATTCAGAGAGTAGTGCAGCAGAAACTTCGGCACATGCGGGACTCCTGGCTGAGCAGCAAAGCTGATGAAATTCAGGGCTTTGCTGACAGACATGATATGAAAAACTTCTACGACTCACTGAAAGCGGTCTATGGTCCTTCATCACCAGGCATAGTTCCCCTCCTCAGTGCAGACGGGGGAACATTGGTCCAACATTGAGCAAAATCTTAAATGCAACTTCCTTCTTCGATGATGAAAGCATCAACTGCCTTCCTCAAGTTCCCACCAATGAGACACTTGATGACCTGCCAACCATAGTGGAAATAAACAAAGCCATCCAGCAACTCTCCAGCTGCAAGGCACCTGGTCCTGACTCCATCCCAGCAGAGATATACAAGGCAGGTGGGCCGGTCCTAACAGAGCAGCTTCGCCAAGTCTTCACAAACATATGGATGAACGAGACCATGCCACAAGATTTTAAGGACGCGTCAATAGTCCACCTTTACAAACGTTAAGGAAACCGCCAATCCTGTGACAACCACCGAGGCATCTCCTTGCTTTCAATTGCAGGGAAGATACTCGCCAGAATTCTTCTCAATCGCCTCACAGCCCATCTCGATCAAGCTCTTCTTCCTGAGAGTCAATGTGGTTTCAGAAAAGAACGTGGAACTGTTGACATGATTTTCGCTGCAAGGCAGCTGCAAGAGAAATGTCAGGAACAGAACTGCGAAATGTTCTCCACTTTCATTGACCTTACCAAGGCTTTTGATACGGTTAGCAGAGAAGGACTGTGGAAGATTATGGCAAAATATGGCTGTCCACGAAAGTTTGTCCAAATAGTGCGGCTATTTCATGACGGCATGCAGGCAAGAGTAAAGGAAAATGGTGAACTGTCTGAACCCTTTCCTGTCACCAATGGAGTGAAGCAAGGATGTGTCCTGGCACCAACACTGTTCAGCCTCATGTTTTCAGCCATGTTGATGAATGCCTTCGAGAACGACGACATTGGAATAGACATCAACTACCGTATGGATGGAAAGTTATTCAATCTCAGAAGGCTGAAAGCTAAAACCAAAATTGGCAGCGGCACCGTCAGAGAGCTCCTGTTTGCTGATGATTGCGCTCTATACGCCAACTCAGAGGCGGACATGCAACATAATGATTATTCCATTTCTCTCCCATACATGGTTGTACAGTCTACCAAAAACCGCGCATCCCTTGGAGGTTCTTGCATTCACTTCGTTATCGATTGTGGCAGCTTGTGACACAGTGCTGCCGGGGTAGGTGAATTTGTCCACAACACGGAGTCTATGACTTTGATATTCGGCTCGATGTGACTTATTCCTAGAGCTGGCTGGTACATAACTACAGTCTTGTCCAAGTTGACATTGAGCACACAGTTGACACAGGCATACATGAAAGCTGAAACGTTGTGTTGCATGTCTGCCCCTTAGTTGGCATATAGAGCACAATTTTCAGAAAACAGGGGTTCTCTGAATCCAAGACCACTGGCGGGCCGTTGAACAACAATATGATTGTAAAACATAGACACTAACCAAACAGGGTGGGAGTCTCCGTGGCCTAGTGGTCAAGCCGTCTGACTCAGGCTCCGAAGGTCGTGGGTTCGATTCTGGGCCGGGCCTTCAGTTCACGACTGCAGTATTTCGGAGACTCATGAGGGTTGTCGCTGGAGCTACGGAGTTCGTGCTTTGTGCGACGATTTCTGCGCTACGGAAAGAGACTGAGCCATACGGGATACAAACCCGGTGCAAGCGACTTTTTAAGGGTGGAAGGAATCTGCAGGGTTTATATATGGGTGTTATCGCTAGCTGTAACGAGGAACCAAGACAGAAACACACCCCCAATGTTTATGTTATCCCGTCTTTCTCTTATGTTACGTTGTGGTTGGCAATGTTTATACCACACTGCCTGTCTTTCTATCCACAGTTGTCTGTACATGCATATTCCTATATTACTACACAATGTGAGATGCACTATATATCGATACAACACTGCAAAATGTCTAAGAAGTTTGTGAGAAATATACGAGAAGGAAAGGTAAAGAGGAAGTTAGCTTTCTACGGAATACATATGATGTATTTTAGTACATATGTCAGTGTGGTATTTACTACCCCTCGCAATTACTTATGTTTTTACCGATGGATATATGCATTCACCTGCCAGTTGCTTGACTGCATGTCATATATTTTGGAGAGTTGTGTACATCACATGACAAAACACGATGCTTAGTATATTATAACTATAAATACCGTATTTCTTCTCTAACTTAGGGGACATTCCAGTTATGTGGCTTAGAGGATAGTGAAACAAGAAAGTGTCATCATTCCCCAACATGCAAAATCGAGGCTTCAAAATCAGCTGTCAGCGATTTGGAAACAGATTTCCCTGTGTTGATTCCAATGTTATAAGACGTCGGCCACTCAGTAAGCAAAGACAAACCATTGAACTACAATTGCCTATTATATTAAAAACAGCCGATACATGATGGAGTTGTTTGCAGCGTCATGTTAAAGGCTTGCATTTAACCTTGATAAAAATCTTTTCGCCTGAGTTTGATCTGTTAACTAAATGTAAACTTATCACTTCTTCATGATCAGGTCTAGCGTTGTCCGATTTCGGCTCACTCATAACAGTAATGTGGTCCAATATCTGCCAAACCCCGGCATTTTATGAAGCAGACCTGCCTTTTGATGTGATTGGCGTGTTCTACCTCACAAGCGCCATGCCTCACGTGATGTTCGTTCGTATCACTGCCTGGATTACAGCATTCATCACTCTTGAGCGATGTCTGTGTATAACCATTCCTCTGAAGGTATGCAAGTAAAATTGTCATGGTTTACGTCTTCAGGTGTTTAGAGTAAATGCTGCTAGACCCAGATGGTTGATGTGGTCAATTTCAAACCTTTACTGTCCAATACATTTCTGTGTAGACACATTAGCCTGAGTCCACCTGTGAGCTGAGAACAGTGTTAGCAATCATCATCAGTGATTCGAATAGGTTCCCCCAGTCAATGTAACAGGATAGGTTGGGGTAGGACGTATTGATGTTACACTTTTAATATCAGGACTAGCTCTAGTTAGGTTAGATGCAGTTAGTCCCCCGACCCCGTAGACACTAGGACTTGTCTTCCCTATATACTTATTCAACCCCGGGAAAATCCCTGCTGGGGGATCGACCCGATAATTAACACAACACACAGTCCATTGAACTTTAAACAACCGGTACATGTATTGACTTAACATAGAACAGAAGAGAGTAGGTGAAGGATAAGGCAGTTGCATTATTCATGAGACAGATCAAACGGTCGTCACACTTAGGGTAGAGCTGTCATAATTGGGCAGCTCAAAGAATGTATATCAGTCTATAGTCTGGAAACGCTCACCGGGTTTCTCTCGGGCTTCCTTCCCAGCGTGAAGTCCAGGTGGCTAAAGGTTATCCCTCACGGGTCTCCGGGACTTGTTCCGCAGACAAATTATACAGGAGCGATAACTCCATCGTAGATTACTTGAGTAGGGTAGGAATATATAAGTCTCAGGTGGTACCAATTCCGGCTCTGAAGCTGCACAAAGTCACACTTGAAGAAAACAGTCCTAGCTGGGCGGAAATAATACTCTCCTGGTGCCACCCTTAAGCAAATTCACTAATCCAGAAGACCTTCCAGTCCTAGTCCAACGTGAGGACACGGGTAGCGTTGGCAGATTACGCACTGTCCTGTCAACACACCACATGAGAATGGTGGTACCATGTAGAATAAGTTTTGTCAAATGTTAGCAAGGCCACAATTGTAACACAAGACACATTACTTGAAATTCGGAAGTCTCAGCAGTGGTGTAGGCGGGCGATGATTAGTTGATGGGCCAAGACCGTTGGCCTGCAATAATACTGCACTTTACTCCAACACTGGAAAATAGGCTTAGACACCAGTCTTGGTATCAGTCTGGTTCCACAGCATCACCTGCGTCATCGCTTCCATCCTTACGCCTACCAGAAAGCTGATCCTGAAAGGAGAGCAACTTGTGCTAGACTCTAGAACAACAGGTTGATTGATTGATTGATTTAGGAATCGACATCACAGCATTCGGGGCATTCCCATAAGCGCTCCGTCCCCATCCTCAGCAGCCAGTGAAGAGTTCCAACACTAATAGTACCAGTAGCAATCTGATTATATGTCCGTCTCGCCTTTCCTCTGAGCGTTGAGCATCGGCCAGATCCCCTCGTCACTCCTCGCTGTCTCATTCTTGCCAGACCATGGTAATCCATTTGCTCCTCCGAGGTGTGCACGTGCTCCCACAAGGCCGCAACCACGTCTGCCTTGTAATGTATCAATACTCCACCAAGTTCTGCAGAGCCAGCCAATCTGTCCGCCTGTTCATTTCCCAGCACACCGGCATGCCCCGGAGAAAAGATCCAGGCGATGCTTGTCACCCGTGACCTCCGAAGCGAAGCAAGCCACTCCGCACGAAGCCTGCCCGTCCTCACCCTCGTCAGCATGCTTTCTGAGTCAGTTACAGTCACGATGTGTGTGTGTGTCGTATTCTCCATCCAGAACAACAGGTTGGCCAAGCCCTATCTATGGGCAACCTGCCCTCAGAATAAAGGGACCAACATACAACGGATCCCCAACCCCGTCATTATTTATGCCGAAGAGAAGTAACCGTTATGAAGGGGACTTTACCTAGTCAGACCGCTTCAGGATCTGCATTGTCTGAGAACCGTATGGGATATGGTACCAGTCCCGTCTTAGTTGTATCCTAACCTTAGGAACTCAGTAACACCATCAAGTCTTCGTCTCCATCACACGGATGTACCTGCACCACCACCTGGCCTTAGACTCATCTCGAGGGGATATCTGTCAGGTCAGACCATCCCTCTGCCATCCCTCTGTGCGCTGCTTTGGTGGCGTGACCGTTTCTAAATATTCCCGGCCTGTTGACACGCGAAACGAGTAGCGACCGGGAGACGACTTTATAGGCGGCTATTTAAGACGATAAACAAAGAACATCCACCCTACCTTATGAGATAAAATCGCCTTCCTCTCTGCCTTCAGAACCAGTCAAGCCTCTTGAACGGCTGTATAGACGATCCGGAGGTGCACTCCCAAAGGAATCCATCTCCTCTTGAATGTCAAGCTTTTATTGCTTAAAGCTATCCAGACATTAAGGCTGGACGCAATTCAAAGAATAGGGTTTTAACTGCAGCTCGCACCATACATTGACGTCACATTTTTCAGTGCGTTGCTTCCGCTAACGTTTCATGTTTTCCGGGAGTTCGGGGAGAAGCTATTATTTCTTATAGCACTTTTCCTCGCGATTACAGCAGAAATCTGAGGGAATCTAGAGTTCCCATGAGCAGGGCTTTCTGAACTTTACAGAAATCTATAAGAAATACGATTTCTAACAGAAGCCAAAATCTTGCAGAGGGGTTTCCGACCTCGGAATCTCCCGTAGCTAAAATTAGCCGGAAATTCTCGGTCCGAATAAATGCCGAATCTACAGACATACAGGTGATTTTGTGACACTGTCGCCGAGAAGCAAGCGATACCGCTGCCCCCTTAAGGTTACGTCTGTATCTAACTCTAAAATGTAGGTTCAGTTCTGCCTGTGCTATGGTTCTTCAAATATGTTCTTAAAACTAGTAGGTATCCGTATTTAGTAACAAGCATGCGTTTGCAAAAGAAACAAATCTGGAAGAGTCATATATATATATATATATATATATATATATATATATATATATATATATATATATATATATATACACACACACACACACACACACACACAGAGGCATATAGTGAGATCAACACCTTGTGCCACATTAAAAAGTAGAAGATGAAATGGTACGGCCATTACGGTAGAATGCTATACCGTTAAATGTCAACACTGTTCGCTACATCAAAGAAGATATGACACGAGAGTATATGGGCGCCAGAGAAGAAAATAATGTATGACATTAAGGACAGCGTAAAACCACATGGAATGAAACTCTCCAGTGTCGTATATCGGAGCTGGGACGTGAAATATTCCACCACACGACGCCTGACTCCAACATTGGATGATGTTGATGATGTTCATGGTGTTCATGATGCTTTATGACGAATTGTTGTACTATAGGCCAATATTCGGGATAACATGGCGAGATAAACCAACAGGCCAGAATGTATAATCCACACGACTGCACCTTCCACATAATGCCTCATGAGTCTTTTAATTGCTATTTTCAAACCTATATGTGAAGCGGTTAAATCACCTGCCTCGCGATTCGAATTTTGCGGGTTTTTCTTAGGACAGCGTTATTCGACTTACGAGTGCAGTTTTGTTGGGCGACTCCTCGGGTCGTCGTTTGAGCTACGGCGTTTGTTCTCTGTGCGATGCTTTCTGTGGATAGTGACCGAGTCATGAGGGATAAAAAGCGCGGATAATTTTCTTTGGGCGCTCGCTCGCTCGCTTTAAACTCACATGTAGTCCATATACACGGACTTCCGGTCCCCAGCATGACGGTTGGGCATTGAACCGCTATGGCGTCTGGAGTATTTATCTTTGTGTCTGCGGTTAGCATTTCGCATTTTCCTCATGTTGGAGTGGTAGTATATGGTTCCGTCGCCCTGCTACTGAGTGAGTGCGTGGCGCGACTCTGTGAGCTGTGATATTCACGTGAAATGCTTTTACGTGTCAGCTTTTGTTTGTATAGTGACCTGCATGTTCGGAACAATGGCTACCGGCTGTTGCTGAATTGACTGATTTGCCTTTTCGGTTCACGAGTGCATGTTTCAGGAGACTCCTGGGAGTCGGCGCTGGAGCTACGGAGATCGTGCTTAATGCGACGCTTTCGGCGGGTTACCCTGCGGATAGAGACAGAGCCATGTCAGAAAACCCCGTGGAGGACTTTTGTGTTGGCATTCTGGCGGCGGCATTATGCAGTGTACATGCGCGGGCTGTTGAATTGCCGAGACTCCTGTCTGTTCCACTTTTCACATTGGGCAGTGAGGAGCATTTTGTGTGATATTCACTGGCACATGAACGGAGCATAACGGGAACGACCCGTTGCCGTGATTTTGGAACCGCGACTAACTAACTAACTAACTAACTAACCAACCAACCAACCAACCAATCAACCAAACAACCAACCAACCAACCACAACCAACCAACCAACCAACCAACCAACCAACCAACCAACCAACCAACCAACCAACCAACCAACCAACCAACCAACCAACCAACCAACCAACCAACCAACCAACCAACCAACCAACCAACCAACCAACCAACCAACCAACCAACCAACCAACCAACCAATCAACCAACCAACCAACTAACTAACTAACTAACTGTAGTCCATACACACAACTTCTAGTAGTGCTGGACTGAATTTTGCGTGTGGATTAACTTTCCTATTAACAGTGTCCCTATCGATCCTCTCGTCTTTAAATCGCCAAGCTTTTCATTCATCATTGATGAAGATGAGTGTTGTGTATTAGACATGTTAAAGTTAAAGTCAGTTGCATATCCTTTACAGGACGTCGCGGTCAACCCATCATTGTTGATGGTCTCTTGGCACGTTTACGTTATGTAGTTTGTCATTGCTTTCTGAACGATTGGAACCCATACTATTTCGTAAAATCCAACGCAAGACGGTCTGCTGCCAAATCGCCCGCAACTGTGTTTCGAACGAGGGTAGGCGAGATTAGGAACTGCGTCCGTAACTCCTTCTCCACGGAGCGGGCGTATTAGACAAAGCCATATATAAATGATCACGGCCTATAATGGAATCTATGTTGCAATATATGCATGACATCGGACATCACAAAATGTATGGGATAAATTAATTTCGTATGTGTTTCAGATAAAAAACATTCTGACGGTGAAACGAGTGTTCCTGATTATCGTGTCCATATTCATCATCTTCATAGCAACAGGATCTCCAGTGTACGTGATAAATTGGCTAGAGATGACATTCATACCCAGTACAAATAAAACCCTGATTCGTTTGGTTCGAGCATCTTCTAGAGACGATGTTGAGAAAACATCTAATATGACAAACAACACCATTTTTCCATTTACAGCTTTTGGAATTGTCAGCGTTTGTACAGTTATTCTTGTCATTAAACTTCAGCAGAGCAAAAAGTGGAGAGAGCAATCTACAGCGCTATCTAAAGCAAACGTTGTGTCCCAACGTACTCAGAGAGTTTCTAAAATGGTGGTAATGATCTCTTCACTGTTTATTGTTTGTTTTATTCCAATGAGTGGTGTGTTTATTGCCATGTTTCTGATACCGGGGCTTTCAGTCGATGGCAAGAATTTCTCAGTAGCTATGTTGGTAGGTGGTATTGGTACAATCCTTGAGTCCATTAACTCATCCATGAATATTTTTATGTATTATCGCATGAGCAGTAAATTCAGATATGCGTTTCATGGACTGGCATGTAAATGGGTTTAAAGTGACATTTCATGAGACATACTGACATAGATAGTATCTCGTTACATTATCACCACATCATTCCTCGATTCAACAACATGAAACGTTAATAATTCCAAATGACTGGACACACAAAACACGCCTTCTTCTCAAGATTGCAAACCTGTTAAATTGCCTGGTTATCATTATCAGTAGAAACGCATGCCGAGAGTTCGACCGTTTTTTTAAAATGAAAATGGTATGCCGTTGAGACACAACATAATACACATAATGTGTTTATCAGCTTGTGTGCTTTCCATATCACAGATAATAGACTTAAAAACTGATAGTAATATCAAGTCGTGAAAGATGTACCAATATCATACAGCATACATTCCACAAAGATGATTCAACATTCTCCATTCATAAATGTTTCAGAGATGAATGGACGTGTAGCGGATTAAAATGATTCTAAAGGTCAAGAGGCTCAACTTCATTGAACCGAGTGTTATTAAATATGGTTCGGTCTCTTTCCGCTGGGCGGACTACCCAAAGCGTCGCACAAAGCACGCACACCGTAGCTCCAGCGATGGTCTCCAGGAGTCTCCAAGAAGACTGCACTCATGAAATGAACAAGGTAGCCCGGAAACGAACTAACAACATTCGAAGCGCCAGGCAGGCATCGTAACTACATCGCCACGGAGTTTGCTGTGCAGCGGAGCAATGTTTCATTATATAACGGAGTTACTGCAACTGGCAGTGTTGTCACCTGACAGCATCATCATCATCATCATCATCATCATCTGCCATGGCAATAAGCCTAGGTGGTCATGTTTCGCCATCTCACAAGATCACCAGAGTCGTGGATCAGCTCGGTGTTCTTGTCTCGGCCATAACTCGTGGCAAGGCGATCCAGGTATTAAATTCTCTGCCTTCCCCTTGTTCTCTTCCCCTTAATCTTGCAATTTACCAAAAGAAACAGCGGCTGCAGCAGGATATAACAACATGGATTGCAAAAAAAAAATATGTATATTTAGCTCCTGCGAAAAGATGAGACATACTAAACACAGACACAGTGTACACACCTTTTAATGGACTCCGAAACGGTGAAAAGTAGTGAAAATTATCCAACATATCAGACACAATCAACAAATATATAATAATAAAGTAATTAACAATAATTAAGTATTATAAGACACATAAGGCAATCGACGTTTCGAGTCTAAGAATCTTCTTCAAGGACAGGACAACACAAACATATAAAAAAGATTTAAAACACGAACACACAAAATGATAGCAATAAGCACAACTCCTGTGTTGTCGAGAAGGCACAATCTTGCCAGTTGTCACCAAGTTCTCCAAACTGTAACTGTTTCGTCTCATAACGTGCCCCAAAACCTTTGACTGTCTGCGTCGAACTTCTCTAATCGGTTTACGGTTTGTGTTGTTTCTTGTAGGACTTGGTAGTTGGTTTTTCTGTCTGTCCGTGGTATTTTTTTGAATTTTCCCCAGAAAGATATATAATATACAACTATATTCGGTTATACATCTTGACGGTCAACACGGTTACTTGGTAAACTAAATGCTAATGAATTATACTGCGTCAGCCTTCATGGAGAGGTTTCTGGTAGTTAGTTTCGGCAAAGGAAAATGGCAATTGATTTACATTTACTCCAAGGTGGCCCTTGACTCTGTGTTGTCTCCATTGCTCTATACTATACTATACTATACTATACTATACTATACTATACTATACTATACTATACTATACTAAATTATACTATACTATACTAAACTATACTATACTATACTATACTATACTAGACTATACTATACTATACAAGTACTGGAGAGTTTTGGTCATAGACCATAACTTTAGGAAGGGAAAATCTCAACTGCACCTCCACATGGTAGAGGATGGAAACACACCACGGTGTGGCTAACACAGCTCTGGGGACCGAGTATCCACCTGAATTAGTGGAAAACTCTGCAGCTGAGCAGAGCAGGGCACTCACTTGTCCTGACAGTCGGAAATGGCTGTCAAAGGCAAAGTTAAAAGATCACCATGTGAATGTGGAAGGCAAGAGGAAACCACCACATTATCTTCCCAAGATTTCATGGCGACACACATTTCAGAAATAGTGAACGACTTTAATGGCTGTCATAGGACATCCTCGTCCGGTAGGGACAGTCATGAGCCACAGGTGACACCAGACCATCATCCAGCTACTGATGGCAAAACTAAAACTATAACTAAACTAAATACATTTAGAGTAGGAACATGGAATGTTAGGACATTAAATGAGCTAGGAAAGTTAAACAATGTTCAAGAGAAATGGAAAACATGAAAATGAAAGTACTAGGCATAAGTGAGATGAGATGGAAGAGATCTGGAAAAATTATAACCGACAAACACACAATAATTTACTCTGGAGGGGACACACATGAAAAAGGTGTAGGAATAATATTTGATGAAAAAACAGCCAAATCTATGAATGGATACTGGTGTATTTCAGATAGAGTTATAATGGTCAAAATCAAAGGCAAACCAATACATATAAATATTATACAAGTGTATGCACCAACAACAAGCAGTAGTTATGAAGCAATACAACACTTTTACGATGAAATAGAAATGGCAATAGCTCAAATAGGATCACTAGAAATAAAAATAATACTGGGAGATTTTAATGCAAAAGTAGGAAAGGGAAAAATAGAGGATATAGTGGGGAATTACGGTTTAGGTACAAGAAATGAACTAGGAGAGAAACTAATAGAATGGGCAAATGTTAATTATATGATAATTTGAAACACATGGTTTAAACACCATAAAATACAACTATACACATGGAAAAGCCCTGACATGAAAATACGCAACCAAATTGATTCAATCAATCAATCATGTGCCATGGCGGAAAGCGTGGGCGGTCATGGTTCACCATTTCACTCGATCACCAGAGTCGTGGATCAGCTCAGTGTTCCTGTCTCGTCCATTCCATGAGGCCAAGCCATCCAGGTATTTTCCTCTCGGTCTTCCTCTTGGTCTGTTCCCTTCTATCTTGCCAGTTGTCACTAAGTTCTCCAATCCATTTCTTCTCATAACATGTCCAAAAAAATTTGACTGTCTACGTCTACATACTTATTAATAAAAGATGTAGAAATGCATTATTTAATGTAAAGACAATGCCTGGTGCTGACGGTAATAGTGATCATGTACCACTATGTGGACAAATAAAAGTAAGATTAAAGAGAGGGAAAAAATGTTTAAGAACTTGAGACTTAATAAAGAGGTTCTGACAGTAGATAAAGAAATTCAAGAACAATACAGAGTGACTGTGAATATATAGGTACAATACAATAGCTAAAATACGGAGTATAAATGAACAATGGGAAAATGTTAAGGGACTCCATTCATCAAACTAGCAAAGAAATATTACCGGACAGAAGCCAAAAAGCTAAGAAAAATGGATGAATGAAGAAATCTTAATGCTGATGGACAAAAGGAAACAGAATAAAAATGACAAACAAGAGTATGCTAAGATAAATAAAGAAATAAGAGATACATATGTGAAAGCAAAAGAAAGGTGGTTAAACGAGCAATGCAAAAAATTCCATTAAAGATCAAAAAAGTATGCACAGACAAATCAGTGAGCTCACAGGAAGAAAAATAAGAATAAATACAGGGTTTTTGTAATCAAAAACAGGAACGATATTATTGGAGGAAGGTCCTGTAACATGTTAGGAGTAGACAGAGGGCCCAATTAGTAGTGGTCTCTGTAAATATATCTTGAATAATAGATAAAGGGTATGATTTTGCACGTTTTGTCTAGAGGTTTCTCAAATGAGATAGATAATCATTCCCGCATAGCTCTTTTTAGGAACCATTTTTACTGGCTCAGAACCCCCACTGTGAGATTCCCAAGTATCTACACAAAAATTTATAAAAGAAGGAAAATGTCCCCTCAAAGGCCATAAGAAGATCTGGACTATTCGCCCCTGTACAACCGAGGATTCAATTCTCTCATCATAATGTTGTCAGTGTGCTTTCAGTCCGCCACATTAGATCTTCCCTTAGTTTATTTGTGTCAAAGTGACCTATGTAAGTTGTCCAATTAGACCTTAGGACTTTAGGACTCAATATTAGCAGACACACTCAACAATAACTGTACTTAACATCTGTTGAACAAGACATCTACATGACAGGTTCTTGACAAATGTGGGACATACATTCACATGGAAATGTTTACACCACCAATTGAACAAAACATACATCATGAGAGATACTTGACAACATCTATACACTTTTTAAAATATCTGTAACCAACCACAGTAAGATAATACATTATCCAGGAACAATACTTGACAGGAACTGTACAAGACATTCACCTGGGACATGTACTTAAAAACAATGGTTCAATAATATTATTTATTGAGTTACAGGTGATGTTGAGTGAAGACCAATGGTTCATCCTTTTGCCATATCTACATTTCAAAAGGTATATAATATACATATATGCAGAACATGCATGCAGATAAAACATGGTACAACAACTCCTAAGTACTCAACCAGCATATCTCAATATATTCTCCTCCTCCTCAACTCTAATCTCTTTCTACAAAACTGATTCACTGCACTTTCATCACTTCACTGTCATTGGGGAAAATTATAGAATCCTTGTTATGGGAAAACTTAAGGAAGGAACTACTGTTCTGGATCATTAGCATTCTGTTATCATCCGTAATTGCTGTTGGGAAAGTTCCAGGTAGCAGCCTTCTTGTAATAAGTCCCATGCAAGATAATTCCCTCTTGAGAACAGAATTTGAGGTGATGATATTGTACTGAATCCCAATGTTGACCAGACTGCCTTGTGAAGCTGACAACTGGAGTAATTCAAATGGTTGAGGTTGAGGATATCACTCTCCTGACAATGGGAGATGTATTCTCAGTACATGTTAATCATGACTTGCTGAAGAGACCCAGAGGTAGGAACAAAATCCAATATACTGCAGCATCTCACCTAGCGAGTCTGACTTCACACACTTTTCAAGTCTCACCAAACAATCACTGTGTGAGCACCATGCTGGGTATTCTCTAAGTTAAGTCTCAGATGAAAAAAACCACTGCAAGATTTACTTCACCATGTTTCCTTGAATGGGGTTAACAACAAGAGACTTGTTTTCAGCTCTCAGATGATAATGGCATAATGATTACAATAATGATCACTATAATGATCACAATAATCCAGATGATGGAATAGAATTACTCAGAATCGTTGTTCTCCCATTGTCTTTCAGCGGTTGGGGAGCTGAAGTTGAACTCTCCGAGAAATTCTGTCACTTCGGATTCTAGGAGAATGGTAGGTGTTACATGGGACACAGGATTAACTCCATGAGCCTGACAGAGGCAAACTGTAGACAGGGGTCATCTTTATAACAAAGCATTGTTTTACTGTACTCCAAGACAATGTAAACAATTGTAGACCAGTCCTGGTAACTGTTTATAAACAGTGATTTTAGTTGACTTGGACCAAGGCATGTCATGTCATGAAGATAAAGGCTGGCAAATCAGCCTGTGTTCTTCTGCGGTTATCCCTGGATATCACCTATAGGGAGTTAGTTCTGAGTCTGGGACTCCTGTTTGGTTGTCCCAGAGAAAATAAGAAGCCTCTCCACCATCCGTGTTCTCTGTTGATACATAAAAGGGTCAACATTTCTTTACATTTGTTCAAAGATAATGTTATATCAAACATCAACATACACAGATGGAAATGGGGAGGTGAGGGGAGGGTGTTGACCAAACACACCTCTCCTTGTTGGTGATGGAGTGTATTCCACTCTGATGGAGTGTGGGTGATATGTTTTCATTATTCACTCCTATTTGTGGTAGTCACAAGCCTATATGCTGAGACAGGGGTAGATTAACACAATTACAAGCATTTTATACGTCTAAGTTCGTACAATGTTTAAACCACAGTAAACCTGGGCACAATGAGGAACATGTCATGAATTGGCTGGCAGGCGTCGCTCCTAATGGATAAAACAACAGAAACAGTTGTGGTGAGAAGTTGACGTTCCTGTAATTTTCAAAGGACAGCGATCGTTACTTTAAACACTAGCCGTACTTATTGAAGACGGGAGCGAAGTCCCGTGATATCGACCGGAAAAGTTCAAAGACCAGAGTTTGTATTTGAAGTAACGGAGACGTAGGTCGCGTGACCAGGAGAATCACCGATGTCCAGAAAGATCGTTTATCTCAAGTAAGTTCGGAGCATGATCAAACAGTTGGATCTCGTAATACTGTGAACCGAGTCCTTTGAACAACGGAAAAACAACGATATAATGGGAGATCGTCTTTATCAAAGAAGGTGGTAGGTACGGTTGTACGGGGATCAAACGACAAGGAAAAAGAACAGAGGCTGATGGGTTAAAAGCAAAACAAGTGACGTAGTCCAAGCAAATTCTTTGTGGACTGAAATTACAGTTTTAAAATAGGTTGAAGATTGCACTTAAGACCGGTGGAGTGTGGATGTAATTCAGTGCCATAATAGAATATATATCACAGAGTATAGGTTGTGTAAAGACAACCAGCCCTATTCCTTCATGGGATATAATGATTTACTTCTAGGCCTAAAAAAGATTAAATAAGGTGATTATAGATGGAGGTATATTAGAACTCTAGCATAGTGAACTTGTGTGTCACCGTAGTATAGAGTGTCGACCGCATTAGGCTGAATAGTGATTTAAGCTGAAGCGAGTGATGTGTAAGTGCCCTCGGAAGGATAAGTCTACAATTGGATTTATGTGTTTTTCTTTAGGGTTTCTTTCTTTTACCTTCTATAGGGTAGAGTGTTGAACTACTCTGTCTTATACAAGAGTATAGCTATATGATGATATAAAGAGGTTACTTACTGAATATAGCCTATTACCTACATTCACGTATCATAAGTCGGAGTTGAGTTTCTCTCATAGGCTGTATTTTATTTGGCAGGTTCCCTGCACTTGAAATTGAAAGTGGTTACCAATCGGATCAGAATCAATTGGTCATACTCGGATGGAGTAAGAAAGTATTCCAAGCTGTGAACAATGTTTGGCAAGGTCAGACAAGTGAATCTATAATATACCAAATAGAGAAAGAAAAAAATATAATTAACATTCTCCATGAGTGACAAACCGCAGTGTATAGACTATATATTGTTGGATCGGTGTTTACCTTCTTCAATACAAGGGATATATTATCGACCGGTATATCGTGTTTGTAGAACTAAAGGACCCTAATTAACTCAATCAAGAAAACAATCAGACATTAACAAGAACTATAAATATTCCAGATTGTCGAATGTGTATAAGTGAAAAACACGAACTAAACAATAATTCAGTGGAGACTATATTATTCAAAAGTTTCCAGAACCTAGTGACCAGAAACCAATCATCAGTCAGAGAGACGCCGCTGGGTGAGCTATTTCCTGTTATGTGAATGGTGACGTCGAATGGCTGTATGATGATGACAAACTCTGATGCTGATCATAGACTATAGCTGTCACACATTCAAGATAGAGAACACCACCTATATTCACACCCATACTTCGCACACACAACTGACACTTTTCAGCAATAAATGTTTTATCAGTTTGTTCGAAGCTTGTGTTAGTGGGGGTATGTGAGGAAGGAACGTGAAAAGGGAGATTGTCTGTTGAGAGAGAGAGAGAGAGAGAGAGAGAGAGAGAGAGAGAGAGAGAGAGAGAGAGAGAGAGAGAGAGAGAGAGAGATAAAAAGACTTTAAATAACAAGGGGATGTAAGTAGACAAAGGTCCACCAGCAGAGAAAAACTTAGAAAAGGATAATTAACAGGTGTGCTTGTTGATTCCACTTTCTCCCCAGGGACGACAAGCGACAGAACAGACACAGTAAAGAAGGCACTGTAAGGCAAGCAGCATGAGCAAGCATTGTGAAATAGCAACATGAGACAGGCATTGTGAGGCATATGGAAAATAGGCATCATCTACAACTGCAATATGAAATATGCAACACAATTTGACATCTGCAAATTAAACAGTAACCAAACCAATGGGTGGTACTTTTGTTACATGGATGTCCTTCTCCACACACACTCATACAGCAATGCCAGACCTCACCCCTCTCAGACCAGACTTGGCTCACAAGTACATATCATCACCATCATCATGTGCTCTTTCCCCACTGAGTAATGTCCATATCTACTACAGTAGGTAAAAGAAGCCAAATTGCATAAGCAATTGTTCACATATGTAACAAAGCACATATGGGGAAAACATGTTATTCCATGTAAATTTGCATGAGCCATATAATATATTCAGCCAACTAAGACACAGGTTCGAACACATATTGTCCTTTTAGGAACTAGTTCATATGAACCCACCAACAGTAGCGATACCAGTGTAATACTTCAGAGAGAAATTGTATTAACTCTCCTGAGCGTAATCTTGCCACCAGGCATCACAGGAACTTTGTAATTCTGGCGTGCCATACACGTCCTGCCTACATATGGATATTGAAGCATCTCTCCTTCTACTAATGTGAGAGGCTACTTATAAAATCACCAACTCACTCACTCCAACATTCTCAGCATTTACAAAGGAACGTGGACATGTTACAACACACATTCTGATCTAGAACTGCCAAATGTTAACTCACAAGAGCAGTGTACAGTTTGGTTAAGAATGGGTCATGACAGGCATTTAGAATGCACAAAGAGTTTGCGAATCTGCATTGAGTGTAATTTACAATCATCAAGCATACGCAAGCAGTCACAACAGGGGAATGATATGCACTTGGGGAATACAGTGTGGAAGACCTGACAGGTTGAAGAAGCAGTATTCAGAATACTTTCACAATGAATTTCTGTTTGTTTTTCACTTACACATTTTGCCATAAAATCCTCTTATATTCTTTTCTTTCGTCCACTAGGCATAACCACACATTTAAATGTTTTAAAGTGGTACCTGTTATCCAGAGAACAATATATTACGGAATCTTTAGGGCATTATGATCACCACATCACAGATAGCGACTGCTCCGTGTGGAATCCGAGCTCAAACTACTAGATTTTTAAATTTGACCTAGTGGATAGCGTGGTCTCCCACGTATTAGCCAATCAAAATACGGGCGTGCGCCTTTTCCCTATCCCACCGTGTTCTGGAAGGTTCTATTCTATTAATAACCCTGCTATCTGGATGGTCTCCGTTCAAGATTAAAAGTATTATTATGGATGTGGTGGGCTGGGAATGTTGATGAATGATCCATCATTTCACAGGTGCTATAATGAAGATGTGGAATGAGTATATAAGAGAATTATATAATGGAGAAAGGGAAGAATTAACAGAAGAAAGTAACTTTGAAGGTCCACCTATTCTAAAAGAAGAAGTCGATGACGATATGAAACATATGAAGAAAGGAAAAACAGCTGGGCTAGATGAAATCACAGTAGAAGAATTAGAAGTATTGGGAGAATTTGGGATAGATATATTAACCAAAATGCTGAATGATATTTACAATAGTGGATATTTACCGAGCGATATGCTAAAATCTGTATTTATAGCAATATTAAAGAGACCAGGAGCAATTGAATGTGAAGATTTTCGTACAATTAACCTCATGAACCATGTCACTTAGCTTCTGCTCAGAATTATAATGAGAAGAACAAGAATGAAAATAAAAATGGAAGTTAGTGAAGAACAGTATGGTTTTATGGAAGGAAAGGGTACAAACAATGCAATTTATATATTACGAACCCCAATAGAAGGCCAATAGAGAAACAGAGAGACATATATTTATGCTTCATAGATTATACTAAGGCATCTGATAAAGTAAAACATGATGAGCTGATGAAAATGTTGGAAGATATCAACATTGATGGGAAAGATTTAAGAATAATAAAGAATATATACTTTAATTGTATTCAAGATTGTATTGTAAAGAATATATACGTATATATATATACGTTGGGGGGCTGAGTGGACTCGAGGTATGGTGTCCGCCTCGAGTGCTGGAGGTCCCGGGTTCAGGTCCCGGTGAGGACCGGGATTTATTTTAAAAAATCCACCTGGACTTCCAGTAATAAAATTTCCCCTGGTCTCTCGGTAGTCATATCGGACGCCCGTGTGTATTGTTGCGCACGTAAAAAATCCCTTGGCAGTTGGAAATCGAAAAAGAGTAGCCTAACGGCGCTGCCCGGGCAAAATTTCGAGTTAAAAATCTACCCAAAGTATTTTCAGGATCCTCGCCGATGCAACGGAGTTCGTGCATTGAGCAGAGTTTCTCCAGACTCAGGTTTGAGTTAGGAGGAAAACGGAGCACTATGGGTTAAACCGTGTGCCGTGATGTTGATCCAACGACTAAACTAAAGAATATATACTGGAACCAAGTAGCAGCAATTAAAATGGGAAATAAAGAGGGTAGTTACAGATAAAGCTAAGAGTACGGCAGGGGTGTGTCTTGTCACCCGATCTCTTCTCCCTATATAGCGAAGTAATAATGAGAGAGATCAAAGAGAAGCTAGGAATACTAATCGGAGGATATAATATAAACAATATACCCTATGCAGATAACACAGTATTGGTGGCAGATAGTGCAACAGACCTACAACAATTATGTGACATTGTAGTATCAGAGAGTGCACAGAAAGGACTCTCCTTGAATATCAAGAAAACAGTAACAATGGTGATATCAAAGAAAATGGAGACACCAAAATGTGACATAGAAATAGAAGGGGAAATTCTAAACCAAGTGGATAATTTTAAATACCTAGGGGCACTTATAACACCAGCTGGAAGATGTACAACAGAGATTAAGAGCAGAATAGGGCAGGCAAATCCGCATTTCTGAAAATGAAGAGTCTCATCTCATCTCATCATGTTCCTCTTGTACCTTGCGGTATCGAGGTGAAGTATAAACATCGTGAGAGTGCCCGATTAGGGGCTTCATATATCGATATTCCCATGGACTCTGCTATTCCCTCTGTCCAACGTTTACGTGGTCGGCCTCTTCCTCTGTTTCCATCTGGTCTGTAAATCATTGCTTGTTGTGGTATGCTGTTGACGGGTAACCTACTTGCATGGCCAAACTATTTGACTTGTTGCCTTCCAATCAAATCTAGTGCTGCTTTAACCCCTACTTCAGTCCTGATTTCTTCATTTCTGATCTTATCTCTTCTTGATACGTTGAGTATTCTTCTCAGGAACCTCATTTCTGTTGTTGTGATTTTTCTTTTCTCTTTTTCTGTCATTGTCCAGGTTTGGCATTGGTAGCACAGAGTTGGTAGGAAGATTGTGTTGTAAAATGCTTTCTTAGTAGTTATTGATACATGTTTGTTCTTTCGTATTGGTGCCATTTGTCCAATGAGTTGGTTTGCCTTATTGCATCTATTTTCGATCTCGTCTTCTGATCTGCCATTTGATGATATTATAATTCCTAGGTACTTGAAACTCTTTACTTGTTCCAAGGGATGTTCGTTTAGGTGAATTGTTGTTGTTTGTTCTTCTTTAGTTATAGTCATTACCTCTGTTTTTCTTGTGCTAATTTTCATGTTATGTTCCCTACACATGTCGGTTAGACTATTCATGTGGCCTTGTAATTCAGCTTCTGATTTTGCTATTAGTGCTTGGTCGTCCGCAAACAGGAGTTCTCTAATGGTTAGATTTGCCGATGTTTCTTCTTCTGTGTTCTCGCCATGCGGTATTCTTGCTGTCTCTGTTTGGCTGTTTTTTTTTTTACATATGTTGTCTATATATGTTATGAACAAGAGAGGGGACAGGACACAGCCTTGTCGTACTCCGGATCTTATGGTGAAGGGTTCTGAGTGTCCTCCAGTTGCTCTCACTATGCATTCACTGTTGTTGTATAAACTTCTACATAGGTTTGTTAGATGTGTACTCACTCCACATTGATTAAGGATTTCCCACAGCTTGTTTCTATCTACTCTATCGAATGCCTTTTCTTGGTCGACAAAGTCTAAGTAGATTGTTTCATTGAATTCGATTGATTTTTCTATAAGTTGTCTAAGAGCAAAAATGGCATATGTGCATCCTTTGTTTTTCCTAAACCCAAGTTGTGTTTCGCTTAGCTGGGGTTCTAAAGTAGTTCGTAATCTTTTTTCATTAATTTTGCAAAATATTTTCCCAGTATGACTCAACAGTGAAATGCCTCTATATTGTGTGCAGTCTCTTTTGCTGCTTTTGTTTTTCCAAATTGGGATAATTATGGCATTTCCCAAATCTCGTGGTGTCTGTTGTTCTAACCAAATATGATTGAACAGTCTATCTAGTTTAGCTGTTCCTACTTCTCTTGTTGCTTTAATTAGTTCATTTGGTATTTCATCCTGTCCCGGTGATTTGTTCAATTGGGCTAATCTGATGGCTTCTATAATTTCTTCTTTTAGTATGTCTGGTTCTAGTTCTTCCGTGACATCTGTGCAGGTCTCTTGAATTCCTGTGACATCTGATGGAATCTTTTTGTAGAAGTTTCTACTTGCCTCCTTGTAGTTTTTATTTAGGATTTCTCCATACTCTTTCCAGTCTTTTTGTTTTTCCCTCTTTACTATTCTACTCACATGTCTTCTCGCTATTCTATATTATATGGAATCACATTCCTGTTTTTGCTTCAACCACTTTTTGTATTTTTCCTTTTGTCTTTTACCGCTTTCTTTACTTCTGCGTTCCACCAACTTGTTATTTTCTTTATCCGTTGTTATCCCCGGCTAAAGCAAATTTATGGGATACGTGCAAACTCGATTCGAACATCTCGAAGCGAGAAGGCAGAGTGGAAAATTACAGGAGAAGGAAGTCATTCACAGTCATGAACTGGGTTGGCTGTGGGAATGCTAGGAAGATAAAGAGTCGTAATATTAGACGAACGGGTAACTTCTGATGACCAGAATCCTCCTGTCTTGCTTGCTCCACGGCGGAGATTCTGTCACTCACTAAATTAGCATTATTCCACAAGTCCACAGCCTGCTCTGTACCAGATGGAACTCTTTATGTGATGATTTATTTAAACTATTCCTTCGTTTGGTTTACGGCCAGTATATTTCTCTAAGGGGATGTACTGTTGTCAACATCTCAGAACTAGAGGATAGATTAGACTCGGGTCCAGACAGGATGAAGTGCACTCACAGAACAAACATTATTCTCTGTTCGGACATTTTCAATCTAATTTATTATAATGTCACTCTAACGAACAGCCTCTCGGACTTCTCTCAAAACATATCACATACACGTAGACAATGCATTTGACAAGTTATACAATATAGCATCTGTCTATCATAATCAATCACAGTATCTAAAGTTAAAGTAATCTCTAATGAACTTTAGTAAATGGTTCCCCGAAGCTAAACCCTTCCACTCAGTCCGATGTCCAGTCGCAGTCTGAGCCCTGGCTTGCGTCCCGTGAACACGGAGTGCTGGCGCACTCGAGCACCCCGTGAGCGAGGGTTCTCACGCTTCAGGCGGGCTCAAGGGTTTAACTGCGCAGTAGAGGATTTGACCTCGAATGTTCGGATCACGAAAATGATACAATATTGTAGTTGCTGGAATAACAGTTTTGGGCAGAGCGAAGAGGATTCTATATGTAGTATCGTATTATCTTCGCTAAGCAGACCTATTCTCTTTGAAGATTACGTTTAGCTTACACACTGTCGGACAAGGGGGTTGGTTCCAGCTCTTAGCGTTGACTACATGACGAAAGATAGGCCACATATTTCCCCGTGCACCCAGGCTTACAAAATGTGATGTTTTAAAACTGATCATACCCACAGCAACTTTCTGCTACACAAACAATAACAGACAACAACAGACAAAATATTATATATTAAATGAAATATCTTTAGAAAGGCCTGATCAAGCTCGGATGAAAGCAATTAACAAGATCAACCGATGTTGAATTCAATGTGTGAAATTACCACACACACACACACACACACACACACACACACACACACACACACACACACACACACACACACACACACACACACACACACACACACACACACACACACACACACACACACACACACACACACACACACACACACACACACACACACACACACACACACACACACACACACACACACACACACACACACACACACACACACACACACACACACACACACACACACACACACACACACACACACACACACACACACACACACACACACACACACACACACACACACACACACACACACACACACACACACACACACACACACACACACACACACACACACACACACACACACACACACACACACACACACACCCACCCACCCACCCACCCACCCACCCACCCACCCACCCACCCACCCACCCACCCACCCACCCACCCACCCACCCACCCACACACACACACACACACACACACACACACACACACAAATGAATGTATGTTGTCGTCTTATAAGATCTAAGATAACTGACACCAGTATTTGTTTATGATGCAACACGTGCGAAGACTAGAGCATTTTCTTTGGTACTTCATTTTTAATTCACTGCAAACTTCTTCTTCTTCTTTCGTTCGCGTGAAATATATATATAACTGCAATGTTGTCTCCTGTATGAATCTAACAGTCTTTTTTAGTTCACTCAGCCTCAGCGATTCATAGTTTTGTCTTCAACTGCAAACAAACCGCGTATTTATTTTTAACACTGACCTAGATCTTGTGGGAACGTCGATTATCAGAATAGGGATATCGGGATTCGCTACGTGGTTGGTTGACAAGTGTGTTTGTAGCAAGATCTACCCAAAACCGCATGTCATTGTCTTCGCAAACTGACCCCCAGATACACCAAAGATGGTCGAAGACAGATGGAGCATACACAAGATAAGAAGAGTAGCACAAGATATGGATATACACTCAGACAACAGTAACGGCCTTCACGGCCAAGAACTATTTATTGCATCCATCCATCTGTCTAGCAGTCGACCTCACACTCAACGGAATTGATCGACAACTCAATCAATGTATATGATTATTTAATGCACATAGTTTTTCACGTCACACAAATGACCCTAACCTCATACACTAGTTGCACAGTAATTTAACACACTCCTACACCCACTATGGAATCATCATGATGTTACGTGATTTCTCGGGAACTCCCAGAATTCCTTTGTTTGTGGTGAATTCAAAATGAAGTACCTTTTCTGTAAACTGGTACGAACTTGTAACATACTAGGCGTGTATGTTACCAGTCGATAAGTGGTTTTTCGAATGAAATTCGCTAGGTATAATATGAGGTTGTTAAGAATTGTTCAAATAATTTACATGGCTGAGAGCAATATTGTTTTTATTGATGTTTCTAATATGTAAAGGTCTAAATCATTAGCCATTTTTTTTTTAGATATCTAGGCAAGCGGCTAAAGCAGAAAATGATACAATATTGTAGTTGCTGGAATAACAGAGTTTTGGACGGAGCGAAGAGGATTCTATATGTAGTAATCGTATTATCTTCGCTAAGCAGACCTATTCTCTTTGAAGATTACGTTTAGCTTACACTTACATATTCAAAATAACAAATTCACATATATGCCTGAACCCGTCTGAACCCGTTGTTTGAACTTTCTCACTTTATATAACCTTGACCGAAAATTCATTCCTTAATTCAGTAGCATTTTCTGTGCAGAACCCCGCTCCCATAACAACCGTCTGCAAAACTTATCAGTCATATGCTACATGTCCTGGGTCCGATACACCCATCTGGAGATAATCTGCCACAACCTGCACTCATCTTCTCTCTGGCCTTCCCCTTCCTCTTTGTCCGGGCACATACCCCTCCATGATTGTTGTCTCCAATTTTTCATGACGGTTCAATGACTACAATATTTCAGTTATTTTGTTTTATTGTCTTTGGTAGCCAACGTTTCTTCAATATTCAGAACGTGTCGTATGGTTGCATTTATTCTTTTCTGCATTCAAGATATTCTTAGAACCCGTTTATAACATTTATTCTCAAAAGCATTTTTGCGCGATTCAGCTTGTTTAGTAAGTGCCCAGGTCTCACAGGCGTATTTTGCAATGGGAAAGACGCATGCTCTTAAAAACAAAATGTTTTTAAGATCTATCTGTCCCACGATGCAATTTATTCAGTTGTTTTCGCTAGATTCAAAATCGGAAGCTAATATTGCGGTTCACAATGTTGATAGACTAAGATAAGATTTAATTGTCCTTGTTGTAATGCAATTCCATCAACACATATCAACCCCACCCAGATGTTCACACAAGGTGAATTCCTGTGCACGATTGTGAGATTTGATATTCTGCACCTTTCTACCCATGGGTTGATACCGCCAGTTTTCATAGATAGAGTATGACTACAGGTAGTCAATCTTACGCACATAAATTACGACATTAAGGCGCTGACTCCTGACTTACAATAAGAGCAACATTAAGTGTGATGAGTTCATTTCGAAACAGCACTAAGGATAATTGCATTTCGCAGAGTGCCATTATAGTTTTACCAGGATGATATGCTACGTTTCAGCAATGTCACGTTTATATATGCTAGGTTGGTGTGTTGAAGCAATAACGTAGCATGACCGCTAGCCAGTCCCAGCAGCGTTGAACTCAACATTTCAAACCAGTCGAGTAGGAAGTTATATACACTCTTTAAAATAATACATTTCTACAACAGCAGTAAAAATAAGGAATTTAACATTCGGGTTCGTTCTGGTATATCGATGTGAAGAATAATCATGCGCCATGTAAATAACAGCTCTGTTATCATGTCAATCGATTTAACAATGTTCCAAATTTGTTAAGTTTATATACTGAAGTGAAATAATACCTTAACTGATAATATACTTTCATATAAGTTTACGTGATGTACGTAGTTAAGGAAATTTGATGTTTTTTTCTTAGATGCCAACGTAGGTCACTAGGAAGCTACAGTTTAGTTACAATTATTTTTTATACGTGTTCCTCTATTTTATAATTGTATTTCGCTATTTATTTACTGAGTAAAATAATAAATATTTTGGATTACATTTTACTGTTGTCAATGACAATCACTATTGTAAGATGTATAGTTAATGTCTAATGACACTATATGTTCTATGTTATGCTCTTGGAATTGAACATATATAAATGGTGCACTGATCAGTGCGTCGCGTCAGTTGTTTACACGTGACAATATACATCAGTTTTCATATAGTTTAAATTACACGTTTTCGTTGCTGAAATAGACACGTACCCTTAACTGTGTACAGAAATACTCTAAAATAATATAATAAGAATAGCAAAGTAATAGACGCAATCACATACCTTGAAATAAATTGTATATCTCGTGCTTGCCCGATGTTTATATAAATCAATCGGCAGGGGAAGTTACAAAGGAACGTAAAGGACGTTGTAGCCAACAACTGAACAACCCGGCTGCATTTTATTTATAAGCATCACCATTTTTCCCGGTCTATGCTTGAAAATAGTTTATGAACATTCCACTACACCGGGTATACGATTGTTTAAGTGAATAACATGGATAGACAGTGAAACCAGTGTCCAGGTCCTGCAAATAACACAGATGAAAACCGTAAACTGATTAGAGAAATTAGACGTAGCCTGTCACAATTCTTTGGACACGTTATGAGAAAAAATAAATTGGTGAACTTGGTGTTAATCGGCAAGATTGAGGACAAAATAACAAGGGGAAAGCAGAGAAGTAAATACCTGGATGACTTGGTCACGTAGTGTTGTTGAGACAGAAAGACAGACCTGATCCACGACGCTGGTGATCGTGTGGGATGTCGAAACATGACCATCCACGTTTATCAGCACTTCGCACGATGGTTATGATTCAATAAGCATTAATACTCGTACATATATCAACATGAAGCAAACAACATTAGCAATCACATTAAAGGACTATTTTTTCTCGAGTATGTTGGCATATGTTGCAAGCCCCATGTTTCTAATGACCAACTGGCACTCGGATGGTCCCATTGTTAACATCACACCGGGCGCTTCTACTGGCCAGGGCATTTGTCTGGTACCCATTTTAGCTTCAGCCGGGAAACTCGGGTAACTCTATTCAACATCCGCCTTGATAGAGTCTAGAACGCACGGCTTCCAGGCCGCCCTGCGCTACCTCGGCTTACTCTCAATGGGTTATGTGGTCTATACCATGTCCGCTCAGCAAATTTCCTGGTTGCCATGTTATTCTGTGTCGTAATGAGATCCCACACCAAATTTAAAAGATACCGCTCCGACGGGATTCGAACACCTGAGCACTGGGCAGATAGAAATGTGCGCTAGCTACTGTGCTACCACGGCTCCTGAAAGAGTCTAGTACAGGGTGTAGTTTTAATAGCTGCGCAATGTTTGAAAATATTGCCGGTCCAAGTTTTGTATTTACCTATTATGTTGCGCCCCAAGCCTCTTCACAGAAAGAATGTTTATACAAATAGAGATGCCTGGACTTAACATAAATGGAAGAATCATAAACAATCTTATTTATGCTGACGATACCGTGTTACTAGCAGAAAGTGAGCAAGAGTTACAAGACCCAGTGAAACAAGTAAACAGGCACAGTGTAGAATGTTGCTTAGATATTAATATTAAAAAAAAAAAATGATAATTATCAGTGGAAAGGAAAGGTCATCAATGAACATCACAGTTAACGGGGAGATACTAGAACAAGTAACAAGTTTCTCCTATCTTGGACATACAATAACAGATAATGGCAGACGCGAAATAGAAATCAAAAATACAATAGGAATGGCCAAAAATGCTTTCAACAGCATGAAATCAGGAGTAATAATTGGTACTGCCAGACGCGAGAGGTACATCGGGAAAACGAGGTGCCCCGTCAACCAACACAGAACTGGCACTATTAGCCACCGGACCCTGATGCATATGCTGGGGGGGGGGGGGGGGGGAGGGAGGATCTGAGCACCTATGGACCTGTCCGGAGTGTAATAAAGATACCCCAACTGACAACTGATAACTGAAATCAGGATTAACATCTAGAGGGATTAATAACGCATTAAAACTGAGAATTGTCGTATGTCACGTGTAAGGCACTACTGTATTGTGCAGAAGCCTTGACATTGAACAAGCAATTAGAAAGTCGCATAGAAGCCATGGAAAGGTGATATACAAAAGAATATGTTGTATTTCATGGGGAAAAACAATCAAATGCAGAGGTTCTAGAAAAACTGGGAATAAAGAGAGCTTTAATAACGAAGACACAAACAATAGATTGCACGATTTATTGCCTGGCATATTTCGCTGCATCTCGTCAGGTACATAGTGCAGAATCCACACACCATGAAGTAAAATAACTAGATAAATCCTTTAAGCTGAAATATACACATGTTCGCAGAGTAATGTCAATTGTCTACCAAGGTAATTTTAAACTGACTAACATGTCTTTCACTTTGCACAAGGCTGGCTTGTGTAGATTAATCATTATGGCTTCAGCAAACTTTAACAAGCGAGTATTGTGTGTGTTACACAACACGCGAAAGGCACTGTCTCTATCAATCGCATGGGCGCTTTCGAGCATATGCCTAGCAATTGATGAAGCGGGGAGATTCCGGTGTGTTGTCCCACTAGGCTCCCCTCACCTGTGTGTAGTATTTTCTCGACCCATTGAGGTATGTGTTCCGCAACTCTTTTGTTGAACTGCCGCTCTGTTCTGCAAAAGGATTTATCTAGTTATTTTACTTTATGTTGTGTGAATTCTACAGTATGTACCCGACAAGATGCAGCAAAATATGCCAGGCAATAAATCGTACAATCTATTGTTTGTGTCTTCGTTATTCAAATTCACTATGGGAAAACATTGTTTTGAATAAAGAGAGCGTTGATGAAAGAAATAAAGATGAGGCAAGTGAAATATTTCTTCCACGTTAAAAGACATGATGCTCTTATTAAAACCATACTGGAAGGCAAGGTTTAAGGCAAGCGAGCAAGAGGTAGACAACGATACAAGAAGGAAGATATCATCAAGAGATGGACGAACATCGGTCTGAGAAGGCAAGAGACATAGTGTTGGAGATCCACTGCAGCCAACCTTCCTTGGGGAGACGGCACCTAATTGATTGATTGATTGATTGATTGATTGATTGATTGATTGATTGATTGATTGATTATGTTGCATGAACTTTATAAAGGGTGAATACAAAACTTGGATCGGCAGTATTTTCAAACACTCCAGTCATTACCGGTACACCCTATACATGTCGAAAAAAAATACACTGTCGTGATTAGTGGACGTTAGCTACAGTTAGTTCTATATCTACACAGGACATGTCAGTCATCCCTAACATTAAATAGCTGTATGTTATTATATAGACAATTTCAGTAGTTTATTATTATATTGTGAACGGCCAACGCTCATACCATTGTAGAAAAGCAACGCAAACCGATCGCCCTCTACTAACTTCGAATCCAGCATGTCGGGATAGTGAAACTGCTTTCATTTGCCCTAAGCCAGAGACGTGGACTAGAGTAACGGTAACACAGCTCAGCCCTGTGGCATTTTTCTACATGTACACCGCTGAGGTTCAGTGTGGTATAGAGTAGATGCATTTATTTGAAAACTATACGGTTTTACTGTGTACTTAACCAGCAACTGATCATGCCACTCCTGTTGCCTTTCGATTATCAGTATCAAGATTCTGCACCGGGCTATGATGTAAAATAGTATATGGTCATCCCTCTAAACCAGTTACAAAGATGTTAAGTAAAATAACACACAAGAAACGCCATTAAATACAACAACATAAACATAATTGGATAGCTGTAAGTGGGTATCAACTTAATAATGTATTAACTAATTGAGATTGAAACTAAATGTGTCCCGAAGCAGCCTTCTTGTAAGGGTAAGTGAAATGGTAGAGCCATTACATTGTGTAGGCCTGCATCACTGAGGAGAAGTGGACAATCGTTATCCTTACTTAACAGGAGACGAGCCGATACGCCGAGCTCTGGTTTTATTAATTTAGCTGTTATAAAACAAAAACCAAATAATTATTTAACAAGTTAGAATAACATGGTGAAAAAATGAACAAGAACGACACATCCACAAATGATACATTGTCATTTAATGTGTAACACATGCATCAGTGTTTGTCCAGTTGCAATAATCACAGCAAGTTCTCAAAGCGCACTGCTACATAATCAGCCAATCATACAATGTTGGTCACATATAATATGCCACTAGTTTGTTACCTACGTGTATATACATCAGCATACTAATTGGTTTATACCAAAAAATAGAAGCAAATTTTTTAAATAGTACCCATTAAAAAAAAGGTCTGTAGCTGTGTCCTTTAGCCATGATTACAAATGACAAACGGCTGAAAATGTTTCTTGAGTTGACACATCATCCAGTTCGATCTAAGTAATAATAACAAACAGGAAGTGTTCCAGAAAGTCATGCTGTAGATGAAATATTTACTACATTACTCATCAAGCGCCAGTTGATCTATACATATACATTACTCCATACTCAAGACGCCTTTGGTGTCGAAAAGAGATTTTGTTTCTACTTAGAATTATCAAAGTATAGTAAATGTGTCATAGAATACACCCGACCTCGTGTGTTTATTAATAATGTAGTAAATATGAATACATTATCTTGGAAACTTAGTTTTACATATCAATTTAGACATAGTGGCTAGCAGGCATCACTGCTGGACCGTTGGCCATGCGTTCTATTCCCCCTCGCGGAGGACATGTTAATATTGACAAGTGTATCCATCCTAAAATTGTACCTGGGCTGTAAAGGCGTGGTGTTGACCACATCCCTCATCTTATTCTGATTAGGATCTGGACCAGTATTTAACCTTCACGACAAACTTTTCAAAACTTGTCAGGTCTCTCCGTAGTTATGAATCTTTTTTTTTTATTCGCATATCCTTTACAGGACATCGCTGTCAACAGCAGCATCTTTCAGCTGTCTGTTGATTTCTTGGCAAGATTACACTCAGTAGTTTGCCATTGCTTTCTGAGCGGCCGGCTCAGTTATCCCGCAAGTCACCAGCGAACCGATCCCAGCTCTCGCCCGCTACGAGATTCTGCGTGATAAACGGGATTACGGAGAAAGTGTTGTAATTCCTCGGCCAGAGAGACCGGCTAGTTATGAATCTAGGGTACCGATATAGCACATCCCGAAGATTCAAAAGATGGGAGCGGTGGTAGAATTGTGGCTAGACGGCCGTCTGCCGTCTCTTGGTCACGTGTTTGATCACATCGAAGTAGTTCGAAGTTTTAAAATGGACGTGAGCTCGTTTGGCCAAGCTGACTTCAAATATTGCAATTGTGAGCCACATGTTTTTAAATTTACAACATTATTAATGTTTTCATTGTTTAAGAATTCGATAAATTAAGCAGGAAACAGACTATCGATAGAAATAACATTAACAGTTACAGTATATGGTTTCCTTCTTTGAAATACCGATACTTTTCTCATTACATGTGTAACATGGTGGGCAGATAATAACACTATAAACTATGCCACAAGCAATTTTAATTATAATCTTTGAGTGGGTTGTATTTACAATTGCGTGCCAAACAACTGTTGTTTTCGGAATATGGACAAATACAATTAATATTATTTGTTTCGTGAAACTAGGATTCCGGGATCCTGTCAACATCAGTCTTTTGGGTAAAGTGCCAGATGTCTATTTTACTTTGTCTGGACATATGATAAATGTCACGATTGTTACACTAAGATACATAATATGTTGCTACATTGTGTGAAAATAGGATATATATATATATATATATATATATACATATATATATATATATATATATATATATATATATATATATATATATATATATATATATATATTTGGCTTGTTACACTATATGTGTCAATACGATAGTTGAAATTTGCGTTCTATTATATGTGATCCTATGATACGTGTTAATTTGTTAAAGTGTGTGAAAATATTGAAAACAGTATGCTTGTTACACTATATGTGAAAATACCAAAGCTGTGATTTGGGTAACAAATATGTGATAGTGCGAGTATGTTAACGTCGCTGGTCGGGAGCTATGACGATAATGTTATGCACTTTAAGACTAGGGTTTGAATCTTGCTGGAAAGACTGAAATCATATTTCACCTTGCACTCAGGCTTACACAATGTACATCAACAGGCTGCCTAAATATAAAAGATTGAAAACATAATAATAGAAAACGGGCAAATTTGACATGTATGGTCAGATTATGTGAAAAACCTGTATGATGATAAGAGAAAAAAACAGTATGATGTCTGAAATAATAATGAAGGACAATCAGTTTTGAAGATGCAGGTTCGGAATGTTCTTAACCATATCAAATCTGACAAGACCCCCGGTTTAGACACCACACTAGGAATTATCAAAGACTTAGAAGAATATGGAATAGACCAAGTCACCAGACTGCTGAACACACTATATGATACTGGAGATATACCTCCTGTATTATGTAATTTTATTTTATTGCATTTCCCCCACCCCCCCCCCCCCACCCCACCCCACCCAAAAGAAAAACATCAGGAACTTTGAAATGTGATCAACATCGAACATTTAGTATAATGAGCCACATCATGAAAGATTGTGCTAAGAATTACCATGTAAAGAAGTAGGAACAAAATACAACCCAAAATAGAAGCAAGGAACAGTAACTGTGTACATGCTTAGAACATTAATTGGACGTTCTATAGAAGTAAACAAAGACCTACATTTTTGCTTTATTACAAAGTATGTCGATAAAGTAAAACATGTCAACATGATAAAGATGCATGCAGATCTACAAACTGATGGTAAAGACATAAGACTTGTGAAACACATATATTGGAAAAAACAAGCTGCCACAAGGATTGATAATAAAGTAAGTCAACTGGAACAGAGATGTGTACTGTCTCCGGATCTGTTTTCCCTTTACAGTGAAAATGTGTTCAGATATGTAGAAGTAATACAAGTAATGATCATTGGGGCACGTAAGGTTAATGACATTAGATATGCGGGTGATACAGTAATGATTGCAGACAATGAGCAGGATCTGCAACATTTAGTAGATGAGGTTGTTAAATACAGTGAACATCTCGGATTAGAATTAAATTGTAAGAAGACATAAATTATGGTCGTCACTAGGAAGAAATACCACAATGTAATTTACATATAAATCGGTATATTCTTTAGATGACAGAAGACTGTTTACAACTAATGGAAATATGAAGACACACACACACACACACACACACACACACACACACACACACCCACCAACACACACGCACACACACACACACACTCCTATACAATCCTAACAATTATGAAGAGATTCACAGAGAAGTCAGAACATTATGTAATGCGGCAATAAATGTTCACCAATAAAAAGGTGTCAATTGCAACGAGAAAAAGTGTGTTGAGGTGCTACATAGAACCTTTACTTTTGTATGGGTGTGAAGCGTGGGCAATGAGCAGACAAGCTGAAAAACAGCTGATGGCTGCGGAAATGTAGTTTCTGAGGAAAATACAAAGAATTCCATGGATAGACATAAAAAAACCAATGACCAAGTCTTACAAGAAACAAATGAAAATTGTAAACTGGTTAGAGAAATTAGACGTAGACAATCAATATATTTTGGGCATGTTATCAGAAGAAATAAATTGGAGAACTTGATATCAACTGGCAATATCGAGTGGAAGGGAACAAAGTGAAGGCAGAGAATTTAATGCCTGGATGGCTTGGCCACGTGGTATAGTCGAGACAAAAACACGGAGCTGATCCACGACTCTAGTGATCGAGTGAGATGGCGAATCATGACCGCCCACCCTTATCGGCATGGCGCATGATGGATAAGTATGTAAAATATTATGAATATGATAGTGTGTTGAACTTTATATAAACAGTTAACTAATGTGATATGTGTAACACTTTATCCGAAATTATGATCAACGTAATGGTTTTATGATACGTAAAACATGATACACGATTGCTGTTTACTACACATGTTTAGTTTATTAACTAATTGATCTACGTTTCTTTTTAAATGCGTTACCACACATCACAGACAGCAAAGTATATTTCGCTGAGTCGGGTAGGCGCCTAGTCATGACAGAGGTGACTGGTGACATCCTAGAAATTGCAGGCATGAGAAACAGCTCCATCACTCAAAGAATACCAAGCATCTTCATACAAGGTTACGTGAACATACATTAATTGTATTGTACTAATACACATTGATTGCTGCGCAATTAGTAGGCATTAAAGATGTGGTGTTTGAAACAGAAATTAAGTATATTCTGGGAAGATAAGAAGAGAAGTTATAAGAAGTTGACTTGTGTAGGTAATCCGAGATGACACATCATAATTACAGGTAACACAAACTCTATTGTGTCTCCAACAGGAACAAACATAGGGGTTTGGGTTTTTCATTGACCGTAAGGGCTAAGACGATGGTAGTGTAACTATCAATAACGTCTAAAATTTCAGTCTGGTCAAGGTATAGGGTCAAGACCAAGTGAGACACAGGCCTGCTGTCTTGTAAATACACTGAGAGCAATCAGAGACTTATCGTATAGCAGGTGCTTAAATGAACGTCTCTCTCCTCCAGGCGTGTCAAAACACCCCTCAATCCCTTGCCATTTCTTCTGTTTCCTACACCATCTTGCCAAATGTGTCTACATTGACCCGTGTTCATCTTCGAACTGGACGATCCCTGCAAGTACAACCTGGCACCATCACTGTTATTGTTTTTTTTTTCGAAGCCACTGAGTCGTTCAATATGGCCCAAGTATTTCAGTTTCCAAGACAGGATACATTGTATGATCCAGTTTTCTTTCATGTTCAGATCTTCTAGAATTTCAATGTTTCTTTTTCTTGGTCCACGTTATTCAAAAATTTGTTCTGTAATATTTGAAATCAAAAGCCATATTTTTCTTCTTCAGTAATTACAAAACTATCCATATCTCACATCCGTATGTGGCCACACACATATAAGTGATTGTCTTCAACATTGTATTGTAACCTGATTACTGCTGCTGTGTCATATGGTCTTACCACTGTTTAATTTCTGCAGTGAAATGGTCAACCTGCTTCTAATTTCCTTTGAACAGCCCCCACTTTTGGTGGTTACGGAGAGAAGATGTTCAAAGTTTGTGACATTTTAAATTTTTTGCTTGTTAATAATCACACGCTAAGGAGAGTAAATCAGAAAAAAAGTGGTTGCCTATAACGGATGTACCGAGTCGCAGGTCCGGTGAAACAATGCCAAATAACGTTCATGGTGATGTTTCGAATTACAAGACATCAGACTGATAAAACACCACGGAGCCCCTTCAGGCGGCGATAAATGCAGAGACTCCTGCCTCGGAGGAGTTCATGCAATGCCGTAGGACTTCTTCCTGGGTTCTGTGGAGTTTAGGTTCAGAGAGACATAGTATAATCTTTTGACTAAATACAATGGACACAACAGTGGAACACAGAAACATAAGCAAATAAAAAAAAAACCTAACTAATCGCCTTTATGAAGACATAACTGATGTTTCAAGATCCAGAAAAAAGACACACACATCGCCTATCAAACATTTTCTGTTAGAGGTTATCGCGGCTTTAGTTTCCGGTTTGTTTTAATGCTTAAGCGAAACGCAAAACCAAATAGAGAAGTATATGTTAATTGTAACAAGCAAACACACATTAAAGAACTGACAGAATGATAAAAGGTGTTGACATTAGAATGTATACATACAGCTTAACACTTTTAAGCGCTGACATAAAAGGTACCATATGAGTAATAGTAAAATACTTATATAGCTCGTCAGAAAGGTTGGGATGATTGAATGATGACAGCTCCTGTTGGGAAGGTGACATGGTGTTGAGATATTATGTTGTTATTATTATTGTTAATGTTTTCTTTCTAGAATGCCGGTTTCTCCTTCGGTGGACCCGGGTTTGAAACCTCTGTAATGTGTGGATATTTTATTTTTTGGTCGGGGGAAAACAAGAAAACTCGAACCTGCACAGTTAGCGGCGACTGCACCTACCAGGCGGCCTTAATACCTTAGACTCAAGACACCCCCCCCCCCCCCCCTATACCGCAAATAGGCAGTAGATGACAGATTTTTACTGACAGTGTTTTCTTGACTAAGATTTAATTACTCACATACTCGCATCTCCCCCATTGGCATTGTGACAGAGTCTGTTGACAATGGCATATCTTAAAGCGTTGGGGCAAACATTACAGACTGTCCTAGCTTCAAGTTCAGACCAGTTACCGATCAAAGCTTAGGGCCTGGTCTGCCCTGCCATGATATCTAGTGTTTAGGTTGCATTTCCTCGCACTAGAGTGATGATTGTATAATCCCAATTGCGCTGCTCATCGGAGTAAACAAACAATGATCACACACATTGTAAAACCGATACAATAATGAAAATATAAATGTGACAAACACACATAATAAAAGAACAAGTACATCAACAGGCTGTCTAAAAACTAAAGATGGCAAAGTCATAATAGAAAAAGATCAGATTCTACATGTATGGACAGATTATGTGAAAGACCTGTATAATGATAACAGAAAGGAACAGTATGCTATTAGATTTAATAATGAAGGACCAGAAATTTTAAAGATGGAGGTTCAAAATGTTCTTAAGCATATGAAAGCTGGCAAGGCCCCCGGTGCAGATAACATCACAACAGAAATGATTAGAGCTCTAGAAGAATTTGGACTAGAGCAAGTCACTAGACTACTGAACACATTATATGATACTGGAGATATACCTTCTGAATTATGTAATTCTGTATTTATTGCAATCCCAAAGAAATCAGGAGCCTTAGAATGTGATCAACATAGAACAATTAGTATAATGAGTCACATCACAAAGATTTTGTTACGAATTATCATGCAAAGAGTGAGGAAGAAAATACAACCTGAAATAGGGGAAGAACAATGTGGTTTTGTAGAAGGAAAGGGTACAGTAAATGCTGTGTATATGCTGCGAACAGTTATTGAACGTGCTTTAGAAGTAAACAACGATATACATCTTTGCTTTATTGACTACACAAAGGCTTTTGACAGAGTTAGACATGTCAACATTGTGGATATGCTTGCAGATCTACAAATTGATGGGAAAGACATTAGACTTATAAAAAACATATATTGGAAACAACAAGCTGCCATAAGGATTGATAATGAAGTAGGACAATACCAACCTATTAAGAGAGGTGTTAGGCAGGGATGTGTAATGTCTCCAGATCTTTTTTCCCTATACAGTGAAAATATTTTCAGAAATGTAGAAGACCTAAATGGAATCAGCATTGGAGGACGAAACATAAATAACATTAGATATGCAGATGATACAGTATTGATTGCAGACAATGCACAGGATCTGCAACAATTAGTAGACGCTGTGGTTGTACACAGTGAGCAGCTGGGGTTGGAATTAAATTGTAGGAAGACACAGGTTATGGTCGTCACTAGGAAGAACGAAGTACCACAATGTAATATACAAGTAAATGGGAATATTCTTCAACAAGTGAATCGGTTCAATTATCTCGGAACAGTCATAACATCTGATGGCAGATGCCTTGAAGAGATTAGAACAAGAATCGCCATTGCGAAAGTAGCCTTTAGCAAGATGAAAAACATTCTGACCAATAAAATGATGTCAATTGAAACGAGAAAAAGAGTGTTGAGGGGATACATAGAGCCTGTTCTTTTGTATGGATGTGAAACTTGGACAATGTGCAGTCAAGCAGAAAAACATCTGATGGCTGCAGAAATGTGGTTTCTGAGGAAAATGCAAAGAATACCATGGACAGACAGAAAAAAAAATGAACAAGTACTACAAGAGACAAATGAAAATCGTAGATTGATTAGAGAAATTAGACGTAGACAGTCAACATTTTTTGGACATGTTATGAGAAGAAATGGACTGGAGAACTTAGTGACAGCTGGCAAGATCGAAGGGAACAGACCAAGAGGAAGACCGAGAGGAAAATACCTGGATGGCTTGGCCACATGGCATGGACGAGACAGGAACACTGAGCTGATCCACGACTCTGGTGATCGAGTGAAATGGCGAATCATGACCGCCCACGCTTTCCGGCATGGCACATGATTGATTGATTGAATGAAATATCTATATATATAAATCAAAGTGTATGTATGTAAATATGTATGTATGTAAATATGTATGTCCTTTATTTTTTCGCTAACGGCCCATCCGATTGAGATGAAATTTTCTACACGCCTTACTTTCATTCCAGAGCTGTCAACTGTCATAGTTTTTTTTCCTTCTTCCTCCACCTCCCTCCTCCCCCTCCCAAAATACGTACGTAAATATATGATGATGATGATGAAAGAATCCCCGAACCAAAACGCTAGGGAAAGGGAAGAAAATGACGTGACTACACATTAGCTAAGGGACTTAACTCTAGAAAAAGTTATTTCAAGGGGCATAACTTTTAATAACATTGTTGTATAACTTATAGTCATATTGTTGTATCGTTTTCAATGATTTATAAACTCTTTGTCTATAGTTATGTACCGGCATATGAGTTATAATAAATAATGATACAATCTTTTAGACATTTTCCAAGGTTTACATAAAAATAATGCATAATGCATAACATTGTAACTCATCTTTCTATACTTAAGAAGTTATCTAAAAGATGTTGAACAATATCATCGCATATTTAGTGTTTTCCGCCATCATATCGACACGATTCGCTTGACAGCACTTCTCAGCGCTATCAAGCCAAGACGCCTTACACATTTCAAGCAGTCTGATACGGGGGGAAAATGGCACGTCGTAATAGCACAAAGAAACAAGCAGCTTCCAAGATGCATAGTGAGAAAACCGACCAGACTATCAAGAAGACGAACCTGCCTTTGGAGAGTCTGCATGCAAGCTGTAATAAAGTATCTGAACCTACAGTCAATGAAACTACTAATAAGAAGAGCGACGACTACCCACAGACGAACACAAAAACTTGTGAGAGGAAGGAGGACCAAGACACCAGAATCAGAAACACTGATTCAAACACAGTCAGATGGGTGGTCAAGCGGCTAAAAATGGAGCTTACTGATCAACAAATACAGAAGCAGCTGCAGGAAGAAAATCTTCACGTCAACATTTTGAAGGCAGAGCGGATTCTTACCTACTCAGAATTAATTGAACTTAATGCATGTCTGAAATCATCAGTTTTGTGGCGACACGTTCAGAAATTGACTTTGAAGACCAACATGCGTGTACAACTACAACATGATGCATCCGCAGAAGTTTTCGCAAAACAATTGTTGGATATTGGGAATGGAAAAATGCCAATCGATGAATCCACACATAGTATCACGTTGCCAACAAACTTCTGTAACATCACAGCAACTATAGACGAATTAATTGACAAAGTTTTCCCAAATATGGCACGGAATCACAAAAATCATCAATGGCTCAGTGCACGTGCTATATTAGCAGCTAAAAACAACGATGTCAATGCCATCAATTGCGCCATTCAAAACGAAATACCAGGCGAAGCGACAACGTATAAGTCCATCGATTCTATGATGAATCAAGACGAAGTTGTCAATTATCCAACTGAATTCTTGAATTCCCTTGATTTGCCAGGCATACCGCCGCACGTTTTAACATTGAAAATTGGCGTGCCTATCATTCTTCTCCGAAACATCAATCCACCTCGACTTTGCAACGGTACCAGGCTTGCAGTCAAAAAGATGATGAACAATATCATCGAAGCTACAATTTTGAATGGGAAATTTAAAGGAGAAGATGTACTGTTGCCTCGCATCCCAATGATTCCAACAGACATGCCATTCGAATTCAAACGCCTGCAGTTTCCGGTGCGAGTTGCATTTGCCATGACGATCAACAAAGCACAGGGACAATCGCTACAAGTGTGTGGACTAAATTTGGAAAATCCGTGCTTCACACACGGACAGCTATATGTGGCCTGTTCACGCGTTGGAAAATCTTCGGATTTATTCGTCTACGCACCAGACAGAAAAACAAAAAATATTGTTTATCAAAAAGCACAACGTTAGACATCATATTTGGTGTTCGGCCATAACTTGAAATTTATACAAGATTTAAAAAAAAATAATCCTAGCATTAAGCAAACTTTTCTCCTCTAGATAGACAGACAGACAGGCAGGCATGCAGGCAGGCAGGCAGGCAGGCAAGCAGGAGAGGAGGCAAAGAAGAGAAGAAGGATGGGAATATGAGAAGAAGTAGAATTTGGGGATGAAAAAGAGGGGAAGAAGAAAAAGAGGTTGAGAAGAAGAAGGCGAAAAGGATGAGAAAGATAAAAAAAAAAAAAGGAGGATGAGGAGAATAGAATGAGAAATAGTAGAAAAGTACAAATGTCTTCATGCTTTTTAAATGCATTATGTTCTGGTGTTTCTTTAACACATTTGATCCTGGGGGAAATTTTTGGCTTTATGTCATAGTCGTAATCTAACACCTTTAATTTTGGGGTATATTTGACAAAGCTGCCCTCGTGTAACTTTAACCCATCCTGCCTTGATTATTGCTTGAGACTCCTGCCTCTGAACCACTTGGATCCAACATTGATTATCCTCTAAACATGATTGTCAGAAGATGTTGATTTAAGTGCCGGGGTCCATGATTGTCAGAAGATGTTGATTTAAGTGCCGGGGTCCATGATTGTCAGAAGATGTTGATTTAAGTGCCGGGGTCCATGATTGTCAGAAGATGTTGATTTAAGTGCCGGGGTCCATGATTGTCAGAAGATGTTGATTGAAGTGCCGGGGTCCATGTGGTACTTCCAGCATGCCAGCACAATAATAACAACATCAAGTGCTGTTGTGTTTAGAAAATAGGTGCATAACATCGTATATTCACAGCAAATGCCCGGTATCAGTTGCAAGTTTATTTGTTGCTTTCACTTTCTGTATTTCAAACTGCTATAATAATAACTCTTTCTGTTCCAGGAGTTTATTACTTTAAAATAACACATTTGTATGATATTCTTCATGTCAAGTTTCTCAAATACAAAGTTAGTTTATCTATTTGCAAATTATTTAAAGTAGCCTCAGCAAGTGTTACATAAAAACTGCACGTCATTACGAGTGCAAATGACTCAAGAGTCTCATTGTTGATGTTAACCTAATGAAGAAATAAATCACTATTACTGCCTCTAAAATTGTCTTATTTAAAACGAAATCAGCCACAGGCAAGTGAGGACTACATTATTGTATTACTTTAGGCTGACCGTACATACTTCACGAAATCATGCTCATTATGTGAACGATCCTGCAAGATTCTCGACTCTACAGCAGACAATATAACTATAGTGAATATTTCTTGAATTCAATAATTCAGTTTTCCATTTCATGTTTTCAACTTGGCATTGCTTGTCAGGTTCTGTGCGAAGCCGGGCCGGATCAGACAGATAGACAGACAGATAGACAGACAGACAGACAGATAGATAGTCGGGAACGGGGACGTGAGCGTATATGACTACTTATATGAATTAAATGAGATGCTCCACACCAGGAGCTGGGCGATGCCGGGCCGGGTCAGACAGACAGACAGACAGACAGACAGTCGGTAACGGAAACGGGAACTTATATGACTACTTATATGAATTAAATGAGATGCTCCCCACCAGGGACTGGGCGAAACCGGGCAGGGTCAGGCAGACAGATAGACAAACAGATAGACAGACAGATAGACAGTCGGGAACGGGAACTTATATGACTACTTATATGAATTAAATGAGATGCTCCACACCAGGAGCTGGGCAATGCCGGGCCGGGTCAGACAGACAGACAGACAGACAGACAGACAGACAGACAGTCGGTAACGGGAACGGGAACTTATATGACTACTTATATGAATTAAATGAGATGCTCCCCACCAAGGACTGGGCGAAGCCGGGCCGGGTCAGCTAGTAAAAGATAAATGACTCAACATATTTCTGTACTCATATTGTTGTTTTCAACGTCATATTCTAAGGTTATTTATATTTCATTATCAGGATTGGCAATTTCTGACATGGGATGTTTAGTAACGGCTCTCTTTGTTAACATCGGCTATACGCCTGCCGTCAATGATGCGGATTTACCTTTCGAGACTTTGGAATTAGTTTACCTAACGGTTGGTATGCCGCACACAGTCTTCTCTGGTAGCACAGCTTGGCTGACAGCTTTAATCATCGTGGAGAGATGCTTGTGTATAACTGCACCATTTAAGGTTTGCACCTATTAGTAATATAATATAGTAATGTAAATAACTAGTACAGGTACAGTAAATGATCTTTATTCGCGCATTGTGGCATACAAGGTGCGAGGTACATACGTTCTATGTGTGTAGACGAGAAGTCACCACATGCGTGATGTGGTTAATACCACAGGCTGCGCTTATATTCAAGAGATAAGCATTCTGTGGCAGGACTACCTGTATGTCTAGTTCATGTTTTTTAAGGACTTAAACAAACAGGAGAAATCATAATATGCGAGGATTAGACTAAATAATAAACGGGCGGGAGATCATGATTTCATAATACATATATGCATAGTGCATGCATAAATAAATACACACACACACACAAACACACACACACACACAGACACACACACACACATACCTGCCTGCTTGCCTGCTTGCCTGCTTGCCTGCATCCATACATACATACATACATACATGCATACATACATACATACATACATACATACATACATACATACATACATACATACATACATACATACATACATACATACATACATACACACACACACATACATACATACATACATACATACATACATACACACATACACACACACACATACAAACACACGCACGCACGCACGAACACACGCGCGCGCACGCACGCACGCACACGCGTGCGCGCACACACACATACACAGACACATACACACATACGCACACACACATACGCACATACGCACGCACGCACATACATACATACAGACAGACAGACAGACAGACAGACAGACAGACAGACAGACAGCCAGACAGACAGACAGACAGACATGCAGGCAGGCAGGCAGGCAGGCAGACAGACAGACAGAGAGACAGACGGACATACACACGTACACACATACATACACACAAACACATACACACACACACAACAGTGGCACCTTTTTGTCTTGACAGACGATTGTTTGGTACATTGTGCTTAAAAAAGGCATGATAACTACAACCCATGGCGGTTGCGAATGTGACTGATAAATCCAATTCGCGCTGTACATGTTCATCCACAGTGGATGCATGTGAAAACATGGTCATTTCCACCATCATGCACCATCTTACGTCTCTCACGCTCTATGTGTGCTTTATCTGCAATCATTATCTCTTTTGTCTTTATTCCATTTCTGAAAGTTGCCCTCCATGCAACACGTTCTGCGGCGACTTGCTCCTAATGTGTATTATCAATCCCTGTATCAATCATGTCCCGCTTAAACACATCTTTGTATCGTAGCAGAGGCCGACCTTGAAATCTCCTACCCATCTGTAATTCACCAAAACAAGATGTCCTTTGGTATTCTACCATCATCCATCCTTCTAACGTGTTATAACAGAGCATTGTTATAAAGGAAATAATGGGAGGTCGGATAAGGGAGTGAAGATGTGGCGCCGGGTATGTCTTTGGTTTTCTCCTATTTAGTGGAGGAGCCCAAAGAGGCACTGCACGAAGACGCACATCGTCTTCGTGGTAGTAATACGTCTGGGTAGCAACAAAAACATTGACAACGGCAGTTCGGTTTTTATATTGATAGAGGCAACACGCGTTACAATTTTGTGATAGTCAGATAAGCGTTAACGAGAGGGGTTACATCTGGTATGTTAGTTTCAATTTTTTTAAAGATGGGAAAACATCTCTAAAATGATTTTTGTTTTAAGAAACCGAATTGAAGCTAGCTATTTTTAAATTGCCAAGTAATTAGTTCTTTTTTTAAGCAACTACCCTAATGAGCACTATTTCCCAGATAGCTGAATAAGATGGCCGACCCATTATGAATGGTTTGAATGTTCCGTATTTATATTATAGAATTTCCTAAGCTAGGAATTAAAAATCATGGATGAATCCAGAAAAGTGACCAACGTGTGTGTGTGTGTTGAAGATTCTTCTAATTGGGTGAGTGATGCTCATTTGGTAAAATTGTTAACTAGGTGTATAGAACAACGCGAAGATTACTGATATAACCACTTCTTATGGATTAATAACCCATGGGTCACAGCTTTGATTTCTCTCGATGGACAGACACGGTTACAGAGAGAGAAAAACTGGTGCCGTGACCAGGCTACGAGAAATTGAGTTGTCGCGGTGAATGGAAGCAGGTCAAGAAATAAGCCTAGCGCATTGAGAGATATCGTCTTCAGAAGTTGTATATGCACCCTGTCATGTGCATACACAGAAATATGTTCAGTCCAGCGCATTGAATAATCTCGTTTTCAGAAGTTGTATATGCAATCTGTCGTGTGCATACACAGAAATATGTTCAGTCCATCGCATTGAATAATCTCGTTTTCAGAAGTTGTATATGCACCCTGTCGTGTGCATACACAGAAATATGTTCAGCCCAGCGTATTGAATAATCTCGTTTTCAGAAGTTGTATATGCACCCTCTCGTGTGCATACGCAGAAATATGTTCAACCTGGTGCATTGAAGAATCTCGTTTCCACAAGTTGTATATGCACCCTGTCGTGTGCATTCGCGGAAATATGTTCAGCCTGGCGCTTTGAAAGATATCGTTTTCAGAAGTTGTATATACACCCAGTCATGTGCATCAGCGGAATAATGCTCCGCCTGGCGCATAAAAAAAGTGTGTTTCGGAAATTCTTCGGTGCAACCTTGTGCGTGCGGACTTGAACGCAGTGAGATTATATTTTGTGTGTATTAGGTCACAGAAATAGGTGGATTGACAGACGAAGGGAACGCTGGAGGAAACAATACCACGGACAACTGGGTAACGATAGTATAATTAATTAGAAGATAATTTAACGTAATATTTTTGTATGTGTTTTAGTAAAGCTAATCTTTGCCTAATTGAGTAGTGATGGGTAATGAAGAGTCGTTGTTAGGTAATGTGCTGGGTAGTATGGGGAGGGCAATAAACCGTTTGGATATGCCCCTGAAACAGCAAGGAGTGGCCACGGACATAGAAAATTTAGTGGTCAAGCAAAAATCGTTAAAAGATGGATGGTGGCTATAGAAAAGACGGCCTTTGTGATGGGTGCTATGGATGAAGAGAAGAAGAAAATAGCATTTCAGAGCAGTATTAGTCCAGTTTCGGATCATATTAGGAGACAATTATAGTCCGGGTTACCAGAGACCTGGGAGAAATTCACAAACGACCTGGCACATAAATATGCTGAAATTACTGACCCACAACATGTCTTCTCGGTTCTGTGACCGTCTAAACAAGAGAGAGGTGAGAGTGTGCTGTTGTTTAGTGATCGATTGGTAAATCTCGCAGAAGAAGCGTTCTTAGGACAAAATGTACAGGGGGATGAGGTTGAAAGGATGTTGGTGGGAATTTTTGTGGACGGATTATTTTCCGATGGACTAAATTTTAAACTGATGCGCGAGAATCCGGTTAGACTTGCGCAGGCAGTAGATATAGCGATACAAGAAGAGAGTTTAAGATAAAGATTTAGGTTAAGAGTTGGTAGAGAGTTAGGAGGTAATATAGAACAAAGAACGGAGGAACCCATGGAGGTGAAATACTCAAGAAACCGTTGGTGAAGACGTGATGGTGTGGAGTCCAGAAGAGAAATTCAAGCAGTGGAAAGGAATGATAATAGGTACTCTGATGGAAATGGAGTCCAAGTAAGGATGCGACCCAATGCGATACATGTGAAGCCACGCCGGGGCATCACATGTTGGGGTTGTGGTCAGGAGGGACACATTTTTAGAAATTGCCCACGGGGATATGGAATTAACGAGTCTGGTGATGTCGCTCCTAGAAGATCAGGTGAAGGTTATAGACGCCAAGAGAGAAAGGAAAACCGACGCCCCACTTACTGAATAGGACCGACGGGAGTGGGAGTAGCTATCAGGTCCCCAGTAGAGATAAGAGATGGGAAAAACGAATCAATTCGGGCTTTGAAGCGGTTATGCACACCACCAATATGAAAGATCTGAGTTCATGTGTTGTACAATTGGGCAGACACAGAGTGAGGACTTTGATCGATACGGGTGCGGAAATGAGCATTATTAGGGAAGCTTCTTACAAGAAGACAATAATGAACCATAATAAGTTATTGAATAATGAGGCCATATTACAGTCCGTCACAGGAGAAACTCTGGGAGTTGTGGGAAGAGCAGCTGTAAACTTTAACCTAGGAGGAGTGGAACTGAAACATATATTCCATGTAGTTAAAAACATGAACCGAAACATGATTCTAGGGAGAGATTGTTTGGTCAAGAATGGAGTTAGACTTTATTTTGACCTAAATAAGCTGAGAATTAAAGATACTTACGTAAATTTAGAAGATGAAGTGCATGTGGCGTCTATAGTTAGAGTAAGAAAACGTATGGTGTTGAAACCACAGGCGATAAACCTGATTCAGGCTGGATTGAAAATAAACCCGTATTTTTGTGAGGGACAAACGGTCAGGGCAATAGAGTTAGAAAAAGAAATAATCGATGAACCCTGGTTAGAGGTCACGGATGGAATAGTTAGACTAGGCAGACGATTTGATTTTCAGGTAATGATTGTCAATAATACAGGTAGGACTATCACATTGAGTAAGGGATGTGTGGTGGCTAGAGGGAAAGAATACGTGAGATTACCAAGGGCACCAAGAAACCGGGTGAGGGGCGAGAATAAACGGAACAGCGTAAAGATGGACCGCAGTAGGACTAGAGAACAAGAAGGGGATATTAAATCTAATTGTCCGGACCACAAGGACATGTGAAGTGGTAGGAGACAGCAAGGAAGCAGACGAGCAAGAATATCGGGAATAAAGATGATTCAAGAAACAGAAAATAGAACCAGAGAACAAGATTTATTGAAACAGTTACAAGCTCCTATAGAGCATAAAGAGATCTTGGAGAAATTAATTAAAGAAAATCCAGATGTATTTCCTATCAATTATATGGAATTGGGCAGGACCCAGACGGTCACTATGGAAATTGATACGGGGAATCATGCACCCATTAGGTTATAATCGTATAGAACACCTTTGAGGAACAGGGAAATCGTCGAAAGGGCAATAGAGGACATGTTGAAGGCCGCGATCACAGTATGGTCGAAGTCGGAATGGTCTTCGGTCGCCGATTGTCATTGTTAATAAGAAGGACGGAACGCACCGATTTTGTTGTGACTATCGGGCATTAAATAAAATCACTAGGAATGTGGCGTATCCCTTGCCAGTGGTCGATGATATATTGGGACTACTCAATGGTTCTACATTCTTCACCACGCTAGATGCCAGATCAGGGTTTTGGTGTATACCAATGTCCTCAGATGCCCAGAAAAATAGTGTCTTTAGCACCCATGTGGGATCCTTCGAATTTCGGAGAATGACTTTTGGATTAAGGACGGCCAGTAGTCATTATATGTCCTTGATGGACCAGGTATTAAGTGGAATGCACAAATTTGCGTTAGCGTACATTGATGACATACTTATATATACTGCAGGAATAACTTAAAACATATCAATTTGGTTTTATATAGATTGCGAAAACATGCAGTTAAACTCAAACTTAGTAAATGTGAGTTTCTGAAAATGGAGACAAAGTATTTGAGATTCATTATAAATCGAGATGGAATTAAGGCGGATGACGAAAAAATCAGAATGATAAATAAATTGCCTGCCCCAACCACTGTAAGAGATGTTAGAGGATTTATTGGGATGTTCGGTTATTACCGGAGATTCATTCCGAACTTTGCTAGGATAGCTGCTCCTATCACCAATCTGACCTGTAAATATGCTAGATTTAGGTGGGACGACGATTGTCAAAGAGCCTTTCTATTCCTTAAGGAGAGCTTAAAAGTGGTGCCTCTTTAGGCCCATCCTGATCTTGATAAAGATATGACCTTGTATACCGACGCCTCAGATTGAAGCATGTCTTACACAACCATACTTGGAACAAGAATCAGGAATAAAATGGGTGAAGAATGAAAAACCGATTTATTTCCTGTCTCATAAACTTAGTAAAACGCAAAGAAAATGGTCCACGGTAGAAAAGGAGGCCTATGCCATACATTATGCTTTGCAAAAATTGCATTATTACTTACACAATGCCACTTTTGTAATAAAAACAGACCACATGCCACTGAAGTCTTTATTAGAGGCGCCACTTCAAAACAGAAAAATCCAAACATGGGCTCTAAACCTCCAAGGTTATAATGCGCAGGGAGAATATATTTCATTGAGAGAGAACACCTGCGCTGATTTATTGTCTAGGATTCCCTATCAAGAGAATTCAAACGAAATAGATTAAGGGGAGCCTGATTTAGATGATAGAACGTGGAAGGTAATTATAATAGAGTCTGGAAAAATTGATAGAACGAAGAAGGAAGATACTCTAGGAGAAGATCAAACAGAGTAGAATTAGTACCATTTTTATCCTTATTAGAATTTGATATGTAGAAAGAACAAGATAAGGATGACAACGTTCGGGAGATAAAACAAAAGTTGAAAGAAAAAGAAGAAAATAATTTTTTAAAAGAAAACAATTTATAGAATTAGCTGAAGATGGACAATTGTACTATATTACAGACAACAGAGGGGAAGGAAGGTTGACAAAATTACGTTCCTCGGCATATAGAGAAAGAGGTACTAAGGGCCCACTACGAACTAAACGGTTATCTGGGAAGAGATAAAATGTTTTACGCAATCAGGCTCAAGTATTATTGGCCAAAATTGTTTAAAAGCATCGCTGAACATATAGAGGCGTGTGAGAAATGCAGATTAAGAGAAATGAAGGAGATCAAATGCCCACTACAAGAAACCGATGTTCCACAATACCCGATGCAAAAAATAAGCTTAGACATCTCCGGACCACATCCTAAGACCTTGTCAGGAAATGTCTATTTGTTGCACATTGTAGATTGCTATAGTTTATTTCCGGAAATTTATCCAATCCTAGTTAAGAGCGCCGACTCAATAATACACATATTTTTACAGGATTTTATACCAAGATTTGGTTGTCCACAGATAATTCTCACGGACAATGGAAGAGAATTTGTAAATTAAAAAATGGAAAAAGTAACACAGGAATTGCACATGTATCATCTGAGAACGGCTATTTTTAATCCTAGGGCAAACGCAAAAAATGAACGCCAACACAGAACGCTATATAACATAATGGCTAAATATATGGAAGATCATGACAGGGATTGGGATCTATATTTGGGACTAATGTTGGGTGCAATTCGGAAGAACAGTAATGAGAGTACGGGGTTTTCGCCTTTTTATCTGCTTTACGGAAGAGAATCTGTCTTGCCAATAGACAACTTGTTAATACCCAGGAGGAAGTATATGGGAATGGACTTCCATGAGATAATTTTACAAGAAATGCATAAGGCTCATGTAAGGTTGGAAAAAAAAATGTTTCTTTAGCAAAGGAGAGACAAAAGAAATACGCAGATCGAAATACCAAATTACAAGAATTTAAGGTAGGAGATAGAGTGTATTATAAAAAACATAAACGGGATTCTAAATTCGACAGTAAATGGCTGACAAATTATTATGTGTTGGAAAAATTAGGCCCAGTTACATACCTCATAAAAAAATCAGTTGACGGGGAATACGGCCAGCGTTCCCGTGCATCATCTAATAAGAAGAGGGGAAGAAGGATTAGAAAAGGCTGACCAGCAAGTAGGGCAAAAGAGAAGAACTAATTACGTAATTCTCCCAGAGTTGGGAACAGGGGAGAATCATGCACAATATTGCCCAAGAACCGTAGAGGATTCCTCTGGCATAAATTGGGGGGGGGGAGACCTCTGGAGAACGGGACGCAGTGTTAAGAAGTAACTATGACAGTCAATAATCCAGTCTAGAGGATACGTCGTCGGAAGAACAGGATTCCCCTTATAGGAATACGAGGAGAGCTGCGATTAGAAGGTTAGAGAGACAAAGACAAAAAGAAATCAAACGAATGAGGCAACTCCGAGACCGGTCCTCAAGTGAAGATTCTATTCCGGTCTTTGAGAGGTTACAAAGGATACAGGATAGGGAAACTAGATGGGAATTAGAAAACAAGGATCAGGATAGTAACGATTGTAAGGATATTAATGGCATATTAAGTGATGAAGGTGAGAAATATTACTGTTCTAATACAGTGGTTCAGTGTTGAAAATTGGAAAGTAAGCGGGGAGATGATCGAAGGAAAGACCAACAAGGTTCAACCATACCTTAATAACTACCCAAATAAGCACTATTTCCCATATAGCTGAATAAGCTGGCCGACCCATTATGAATGGTTTGAATGTTCCGAATTTATATTATAGAATTTCCTAAGCTAGGAATTAAAAATCATGGATGAATCCAGAAAAAGTGACTAACGCGTGTGCGTGTTGAAGATTCTTCGAATTGGGTGAGTTATGCTCATTTGGTAAAATTGTTAACTAGGTGTTTAGAACAACTCGAAGATTACTGTTATAACCACTTCTCATGGATTAATAACCCATGGATCACAGCTTTGATTTCTCTCGATGGACAGACACGGTTACAGTGTCCTATCCATCTAAGTCTACGAAGACTGAGCAAGGAACACACCATCACACTATCTGATCTTTCCAGTACTTCAATATATGTGATTTTGTCTTGCCACTTAATACTAAGTATTCTTCTCAGACACCGCATATGAAAGCTGTTTAAACGTTTCTCTTGGTGTGAGTAAGTTGACCAGGTTTCACTGCCATAAAGAAGAGTACTTATTACACAAGTTTGATGGACAAGTACTTTTGTTTTGGCAGTAAGCTTCCTGTTCTCCCAGACCCTTTTTGCTAACATGTTCATTGTTGTTGCTGCCTTGCCAATCCTGATGTTGATTTCCTGACCGAGGGATAATTTGCTATTTACCTCTGATCCTAGATATGTAAAATTGTCTACCATCTCCAGTTCGGCGTCGTCAATAAAGATTGATGGTACCCCATGTACACCTTGTGACATAATCTGTGTCTTCCTTTTGTTAATTGTTAAACCATATTCAGAACAAGCATTGGAGAATGCAGATAGTAGATGTTGTAATTCTTCCTCAGAGTGGGTCGTAATTGCAGAATCATCCTCAAAATGCAACTCTCTGATTAGTACCCTCCTAATTTTGGTCTTGGCCTTCAATCTCTGTGTATTATAGAGCATGAGTGAATGTATATACCGGCATCCTATTCACGAAATGCATGTTTCAGTAGAAGTGAAAAGTATATTCCAAAGAGAGTGGGGGATACTCCACAACCTTGCTTAACTCCACTCTTGATTTCAAACTCTTCAGAAGTTGGACTATCAAACTTGATTATACCCTTCATGCCTGTGTGGAACGATTCCACGATGGACAGAAGAGTTGGTGGGCAGTCAATCTTCTTTAGTGTCTTGAGCAGACCCTCACGACTGAACAAATCAAATGCCTTTGTGAGGTCGATAAAGGCAATAATCACTGGTTGATTTTGTTCCCGGCATTTTTCTTGCATTTGTCACAATGAGAATATCATATCAATTGTAGACCGGTTCTGTCGGACGCCGCACTCTGATTCAAGGTAGACTTGATCTCCTAGGTCTTGAAGGCTGCGCAGAACAATTCTGGCAAATACTTACCCAATAATACGCAGAAGTGAGATACCCCCTTGTTCTTGTATAGTTTTATGATGCTTGAATCTTTTAAATCATGTGGGACTTGTCCTTCTCGCGAGTATATCTCTATTAGCTGGTGGATCTGTAGAGTGAGTGTGTCTTGCCCACTCCTGATAACCTATATTGGAATCCCATTCTTACCTGGAGCGTTGCCAGGTGCAAGTTCATTTATAGCACACTTAACTTCTGTTATGGTGGGAAGTGTGTACAGGTGGTCATGAGTTGGCAGGGCCTCTATCGCGTTGATGGCATCATCCGCTTGTTTGGTCTCATTTCAGTAAAGCTCTAAATAGTGAATTACCCATCTATCCATCTGCTGTTTCTTATTATTGATGATTTCTCCAGTTAAGGTTTTCAGTGGTGCACTTCTTTTGATCATTGGACCACAAGCTTTCTTTATATCTTCATACATACTTCTGATGTTTCCCTTATCACTTGCATTTTGAATTGACTCACATAACTTGATCCAAGAATCATTTGCACACTGCCTGGCAGCAATTTGCACATCCTTCCTAACTTCCTTCAGCTCACTTAGAATGATATGCGTTGTTTTTTCCTTGTTTCTTAAGAGAGGTATCTTCTTTTTATTAATCAAGGGCTGCAGTGTCTTTCTGTTTGCCGCAAACCAGTCCTGCCTCTTATGATCCACAGTGCCGTAAACCCCCACCGCTGTTTTATAAAGAGTTTCCTTAAGTTTACCCCATTTTTCACTTAGTGTATAATTTTCTGATGTATCAGTGAAAGCGTCTTCAAGTTGTTGTTGGAAATTAAAGCACTGATCAGGATCGTGGGTGTTAATAATATTAATCCTGGGGCTAGATGTGTGTTTAGCTGTGTAGATTCTCTTGGGTCTCTGTCTACCCCTTGCAACAACCAAAGAATGATCCGTATCACAGTCAGCACTGTGATGACTTCGAGTTAATGATATATGGTTCAGATGTTGTCTCCGTGTGATGATGAAGTCCAGCTGATGCCAATGGCCGGATCTTGGATGTTTCCATGTGACCTTATGAAGATGGTTTGGTTTTTAAAGAAAAGAGTTTGTAATACATAGGTCATTACTGGTGCAATGCTCAAGTAGCGTTTGCCCATTTTCATTCATGCGACCGATGTTGTATTTTCCCAGGCACACTGGCTGTGAACCTGATCATATACTATCTCCCTTTTTAAGACCTTACTTGACAAGACCAAACCTTACATCTGTCTAGATAGCAATCTAGACAAGATGGGGAAACATAAATTACAAATATGCATTCATTGGCGTCTGTGCACTAATGGACTTAAATGCTAAGGCAGAATCATGAATGTGGAAATCTTGGACATAATTACAGGAACAAATACAAGTGGAGCAAGGGGTGAAGAAAAAGCACTGGCGCTGGACATGGCAGGCGCTGAGAAAATCTAGAACAGGAAAACTAGAAAGTACTGTGTCTCATTCCAGAGGACAAAATAAATAAAGGAAAACCTAAAGCACATGAAGATGAAAAATATTAACAAAAACGAGTAATATAAGTAACAGATGGACGGAGCTGCATGAAATAGATCAGATATGCTGCTCGGTATTAATTATTTTAATGTGCATGACCCAATGTGGGATGCAGAGCGAAAGAAGAAGTAAGTGCTCGCATATGGGCGACTTCTTGCACTTTCCTTGATATTTCTCTGGAATACATATGCAGTGGTTATTTTCCGAGAAGTAGGTCGAGTCTGGACACTTATCACAATCGATTTTAAACTGTCTGGAAAGACAAAAGGAAGTGAAAAGTAGGTTGCAACAATTCCTTATCTCATTGAAATCTAGTATATATAAGGGCCCTATACTAACCATCTCTGTGGTAGTATCTGTTAGTAGTGATCTTAAACTGTACCCATACACTACATTATAATGACTTGAATACATGTTCATTCACCACTATCACATTGCAAACTTGATGTTTTGCTAACTTACCTAACCTCCTTAGCGTTCAATTGCATTATTTTATTATCCTTTGTGATCATATACTAATGTCATTAGCAATAAATGTTTGGGTTTTACTCACATTGTAAAACTTCTTTAGGTAAAGTCAATCGTCACACGCAAGAGCCTGTCGATTGCCATCGCTGCTATCTTCATTGTTCTATCGTGCAGTATAGCCCCAGTGTATAATGTCAACACACTGCAGTGGAAGTTTTACGCCGACAGAAACAAAACCATGTTGGGCCTTGTTTACAGCGACAGTCGAGAATTAGTTGAGAAAATCTCTTTTGTAGTGAACAACGTTGTCATTCCACTGTCTGCCTTCATTGTTATCATCGTGTGTACCGCCGTTCTTGTAATCAATCTTAAAAAGACAGCAGAATGGAGACTGCAGTCAACAACTTCTGCCCAGGCTCTCAATGTATCATACAGAAATCAGAAGATAGCCAAGATGGTCGTGATGATTTCAACTTTATTTATTGCATGTTTCATATCTAGCAGCATTATGTTCATAGCCATGGCAACGCAACCTGCACTCTCTTTGGACGGGGAATACAAACATTTGTTCATAACGTTTGGTGGTCTTGCGCTTGGTTTGAGACGATCAATTCCGCAGCAAATATTTTCATCTACTACCATATGAGTAGTAGCTACAAACGTGTATTTAATATGATGTTTCACAGGAAGTTAGTCGACTGAATTACAATTATGTCAATGATGATGACTGCCTGAATTTTCATGTGTGCTTATTGGATTACTGCCCTATGGGATTATTAGTACGTTATCATGAAGTAATTTAAATGCCACCAAGAGCTGTGTTACAGGGAAATATGTTACTGCAATCTGAATGTATGCATAGGAAGGGATGGCTGGATGTGGTAAACTAGTTATTGAGACAAATATGGCGTTAGCAGAGCCCAGAAGACAAGTTCAAAACCAAAAAAGTGCATCCGCCGTTTTCCCAAGCTCCACAGCAAAATCAGTAGTGCAAAAGACGAACTACGAAGAAGGATTACATAACTGCAGTTTGTTGTCACAATTCATTTATTTAACGAGCTGGAACAATCTCAAAATGTATGGGTGTATAATGACTGCTCAAGCAGAACACTGGTTAAAAACTGCCGTTCCATGGTCGTTTAACAATCAGCGTGCTCAAATCAGGTCTATCGTCAATTAATTAAAGCTATATATCTCATGACACAGAACATAAGTCATGTGCAATTTTAAGAACATGTAGTTCATCAACTACCGTTGTAGTCAATTACTGTTAAACGTGATAGCTCGTTAATCTATAGGTCTCATTTCGAAAAGGTCTAATTAAGCAAGGCATCATCCACACATGCTTTAAGTTAGCAAGGTCTTGTCCACAAATGCCCTAACACATTTTCTTATACTGTACTCTCAATTACTACAATTTGGGGTACAGTTATTGATTTCGTTCTCTTAAAGAGTATGACTTCAATATTTCGCTTAAGTTTAACGAATTCACACTTGCGTTGCTTTGAAACACACGCAAAATATCAAGCGATAAGAAATTCTCACTCCGAACGAACCAATATGATCTTAAATGGAAATTCCTTTAACTTTCTGACCTTCTAATTTCTCTCCTGTCATAAATTGGTTCATGTATGTATCTCTCATTATCTTACTAATGAAAAACAACCAGAAGAATATATGCATTATAAACATATAGAAAATGTGCAATATGCATTACTACATTGTTAATTAATAATAATTATTTTTGAGATAACTGTAATAAGGCCGTTAAATATAACAGGACGTTTAGTATTACAGGACGTAGTCTTTATTTTTTTTCTTTTTAAGTTGCGTATCCCTTACTGGACGTTGCAGTCAACACCAGCATTTTTCAGCTGCTGTTGATGTACTAGGCAAGTGTTACGTTCAGCAGATTGCGATTGCTTTCTGAACGACCGGCTCCCATACAAGAACGTTATAACACAACGCGACACGGTCTGCTGCACAAATCGGCCTAAGCTGAGCTTCGAACGCCTGGTACCTGGCTCACGAACCGCGTTCGCAAGCCTTTAGCCACGAGCGTTCTGGGAAACAGGTCCCTTTTTGGGTCTTGGCTAAATTCAGTTTGCGAATGTATATATGTGTAATTGGTATCTTTAATTCGTTTTGGAAGAACGATCCACAACTTATTTGTGTTTATGGAGCAATGAATGTCTCTTTATAACTGAATTGGAACAGCAATCACAGAATGTGCAGCAATAATCATGCTATATCTGTACCTGGGGAGAATAAAATATCTTGCTTGTGGATTATATAGAATATGTGTGATATTGAACACATTAGTAAACATTATTTGCTGCTTGTTTAACAAATGCTTGACCATGCTTTTTAAAGGTTGTCTTTCTATTAATGATGAGGCCCAATGTTTTATGTTCACTTAGGGACGCAGAGGTGTTTCCAAAGCACCAGGGCTGGGTTCTATACTGGCCAAGACCTATTGACGCGTCCTCGCCGAGCGTCCTGGGCAACAGGTCCCTTTTGGGTCCTGGCTAAAGTCAGTAGGATCGTTGATTCCTCCGAAGTCGGAGAGTGTCTTCCTGCACGGCGAGGAACCACCAGTCTGCACACCAATAAGCCAGACATGGGACAACGGATACTCACGCAAACCTCAGGTCCTGTATGACATCACACTGATGTTGGACAACAGGATGTCTTCATCCGACATACAGGACTTCGCGCTGGAACAATCAAGCAGCATGTTAACTTACACTTTGTTGACATGCTACCAGCGAAGGAGTAGTCTTTACTGATACATTATTAAAATAGTTTGCGAATGTATATATGTGTAATTGGTATCTTTAATTCGTTTTGGAAGAACGATCCACAACTTATTTGTGTTTATGGAGCAATGAATGTCTCTTTATAACTGAATTGGAACAGCAATCACAGAATGTGCAGCAATAATCATGCTATATATGTACCTGGGGAGAATAAAATATCTTGCTTATGGATTATATAGAATATGTGTGATATTGAACACATTAGTAAACATTATTTGCTGCTTGTTTAACAAATGCTTGACCATGCTTTTTAAAGGTTGTCTTTCTATTAATGATGAGGCCCAATGTTTTATGTTCACTTAGGGACGCAGAGGTGTTTCCAAAGCACCAGGGCTGGGTTCTATACTGGCCAAGACCTATTGACGCGTCCTCGCCGAGCGTCCTGGGCAACAGGTCCCTTTTGGGTCCTGGCTAAAGTCAATAGGATCGTTGATTCCTCCGAAATCGGAGAGTGTCTTCCTGCACGGCGAGGAACCACCAGTCTGCACACCAATAAGCCAGACATGGGAAAACGGATACTCACGCAAACCTCAGGTCCTGTATGACATCACACTGATGTTGGACAACAGGATGTCTTCATCCAGCATACAGGACTTCGCCCTCGAGCAAGCAAGTAGCATGTTCACTTACACTTTATTGAAATGCTACTAGTGATGGTTTCACGGGGTCTCTGTGAAATTAAAGTGTTCCGTTTTTTGTTTGTTAAACCAGATGAAAGATATGTGGCATAAACTAAGAGCAGAATAGATCAAGCAAAAGCTTCATTTCAAAATGCAGTAAGTCACTACTACCATTTACATGGTATATTTTTAATGACTGTGCATTTTATGAAAGTATTGCCGTTCCAAGTTTTGTGTTCGCCGTCTGTGGAGTTCATAATAAGTAAATACAAAACTAGGAACGACAATATTTTCAAAAACTGCACAGTCATTAACAATACACCTTACAGTATGTACAAGAGACATTTTAAATAGCACTCGTTTTGCTGTTTGCCAGTGAATAATGCAACGAGAATCCAAATTGTTATAAGACTTAGAAGCAACGGGGATGTGGTTCGTGAGACGATTGTTGTGAATAACTTGGACTTCCAGAGTATCTACTAATGATTGTCTGAAAGACACTTATGAAACTAGAACATCATATACAACTTTAAGGAATCGACTACAATTATGCTTTGGTCATGTTATGAGAATAGAGACGTTGGAGACCATTGTGGTAACTGGAGAGATCAGTGGGAAAGGAGGCAGAGACAGAATGAAGAAATGCTGCTGGATGGACTGAGGGGGTGGCATTAGGGAATATCATCAGCAGAGTTGATACAGAACACCAAGAACAGATATCTGTAGAGAGATACAAACACCTATGCCAGTTGGCACAGCACATGCTGATGACGTATTTCTGTCTGGAATCTGTTAACCTCAATTGTGTTTTACTTATGTTTAATCGCATACGAATTGCATAGTTCTACTAAATTACTTTTATTAATTTTTCTTGTGGCATAGAAAACTCCAATTATAATTTCCATCGTCCAAAAGATCGTTTGTCGGTGAATGATATAAGAGAATATCATTTATCTCAGTGGCAAATAATACAGAGAAAAGTATAAAGCTTTGATGATCTCCAGTATTTCCGGTTTGTGTTGTTGTAGAGATTCCTTTCACAGATACTACTTATTTTCTTTTTAACAAACAGGATTGTATGAAAGTCACAAGAAAAATACTCGGATGCATGATAAACTAAGTGGCGGTCACAACAGAGGTGTAAACATGTATAGGGGAAAGTAAAACATAATGTCAATAAAGCAATTGATAACCTGATCTCCCTTGTTTGGAGTCACTTCAAGGGACAGATCATACTCTAATGAAGGCATCAATATAGAAAAAGATGCGAAAAATACTTCGATAATGATAATAAAAAGATACACAAAATAAGATGAGCTTTAATAGTACAAAGTCATTTGTGAATATCAAAAGAAATTAAACAACACAAAATGCAGAATATTTTAACTTTAATGACTTACTTATATAAACCTTACCGAACGAGAAAAAACAATACTATTACGAGGGCGAGTCAATAAGTAAGACACACAGTTCTGTGGCATGGCAGGTAAATGTAGTTGGTGTTTCCTACAGGTGTCATTCGGTGACAGCAACATGGAACTTTAAATTCCAGTTTGTCAGGTAGCGCTAGGTGTCTCATGCGCATGCGTAACGCATAAACAAACTGGCGACTGTACTTACGAAGTTTACAACCAAAGAGGAACGATGCTGTTGTGCGTTTTTTTTTTTTTTTTTTTTTGCCAAAATGACTGCCTGAAAAGGGCATTCATAAGGTAATGCTTCCTGTTTATGCTGACAAATGTTTGTTCCGTAAAGCGGTGCATAGCTGGGTAGAAATATTTTCTCAAGGACGCTCTAAACATGTTGATGAAATCCTATCAGGCCGTACTGTTGAGATTGCAACAGAAGCACCCATGCAGCGGCTGGAGGAGATGATTAGAGGTGACAGGCGAGTAATGATATACACTATAGCATCTGCAAGAGGGTGCTCACATGGATCAGCATACAGCATAATGCATGATCGATTTAAATTTAAGAAAATATGCTCAAGGTGGGTAACCAGACAATTGAAGGAGGAACACAAAATGAAAAGATTTAGCCTGTCCTTGCATCATCTCTGTCGATACGAAGATGAAGGAGAAGACATGCTGAACAGAATTGTTACTCGGGACGAATAATGAGTGCATCACTACCAGTCCTAATCAAAGCGTGCTTTAATGCAATGGAAACATCCTTCTTCGCCTTATTTCCAAAAATTCAAAGTTACGCCATTAACAGGAAGGTTATACTGACAGTGTTCTGGGATTGTCAAGGAGTGCTTTTAAATGATTTCAAGAAGAAAGGTGGCAATGTAAATTCTGAATCGTACTGTGAAGTTATATCGATGCTTCATGATGCAATTTGAAGAAAACGTCTAGGACTGCGGACTAGAGGAGTGTTGCTTCTTCATGACAATGCCAGACCACATACGGCTCGATTAACTCAGGAGAAAATTAACGAACTAAGGTGGGAAGTTCTGGAACATCCACCTAAAAGCCCCGACTTACCCCTAGCGATTTCCACCTTTTTGGTCCACTGAAAACCCACCTTGGCGGGAGACATTTCGCGAATGATGCCGAAGTGGAATGTAAAGTGAAAACGTCGTTTAGAAAACAGAGCACGCAGTTCTATGCAGCCGGTTTGGGAGGACTGATGGAACTATGGGATAAGTGCATCAATGTTGGTGGAAATTATATTGAGAAATAAATGGACAATGTATGTATACAAATAAACTGATTTCAAGTTGTTATCATATTTATTAATTTTGCTACAGCCATCTGTGACTTACTTATTAACTTACCCTCGTATACTCCTTATGTCTTGCGTTATATAACCTGAATTAACATAAGAAAACAATACCATGGTTGACAATTGAAACGTATTGATTGCTTATGTTGTAATGCTCTTCCCTAAACATATAAACTCCACCCAAATGTTTACACAATGTGAAATCATGTGTCCCATTGTGAGGTTTGACAGTATGGACATTTCTACCCGCGAGTAGATATAGTCAGTTTTCTTAGATAGAATATTGCTAGACGAAGTCAGTCTTACGCAAATAAAATACGACATTAGCACCTTGACTCCTTATCTACAATAACAGCAATATTGAGTGTGACAAATTTTCTTTTTTCGGAACAGTACTAAGCATTAAAACAGTATATATAAAAGAAAAAAAAACTGTTCATAAAAGGTTATGCACGTTTTAATTTCACAGACATGTCATTATAGTTTTATCAGGATGGATATGTTAGGTTTCAGCAATGTCAGGTTTATATATAGTAAGTTGATGAGTTGAAGCAATGGCGTAGCCTGATTGCCAGCAAGTCCCAGCAGCGACGAAAGCCTCATTTCTTACCAGTTGAATAGTAAGTTAGATACCCTCTCTAATATAATGAAATAAAATAACAACATAATATAACATATTTGCACCAAAAATGAAAATGGCATTTAACATTCGGGATAGTTCTAGAATATCGTTTTGAAGGATAATCATTTACTATGTAACTATCTGCACTTTTATAATGCTAGTCAATTTAAGAATATATCATATAGCTACTAATAATACTAAAGTGAAATCATACCTTATTTAACTGATAATATACTTTCAGCTAATTATATGTGATCACATAGATAAGGAAATTGGAAGTTGTTTTCTTAGAGGTCATCGTAGGTCACTAGGAAACAACAATCTAGTTACAACTATTTGTTATCTTTGCTCTAGTATATTATAATAGTTTTTGCGAAGCTTATTCATTGAGTGAAATAATAAATATAGTGTAAACTGGTTTACTATTGTCAAGAACAGTCAATGTTGTAAGATGTATATTTAATGTCTGATGATACTATATATTCTATGTCATGTTCTTGGAATAGAACATATATAAATATTGCACTAATCGTAACATCGCGTCCGTTGTGTACAAACTGCAATAAACATCAGTTTCCATATAATTTAAATTACATGTTTTCGTTGCTGAAATATACACGTATCTTTTACTGTGTAAAGAAATAGATCTGAAATAATATAGTAAGAATAACAAAGAAATAGACACGGTGACATACCTAGAGGTACATTGTATATCTGGTGCTTGCCCTATATTTATATAGATCAATCGGCACGGGGAAGATAAAAAGCAGCGCAAATGACAATTTTATACGATTATTTTGGAAATAAGGTGCCAGCCAACAACTGGACATGCCAATCCCTCTGCCTTTTATTTATCAGCTTGAAGATTCGGAACCGCTCTATGCTGTGAAAATACTTTATGAACATTCCTCTAAATCGGAGTTACGTTATTTTTAAGTGAAATGATATACAAAAGAATCTAATGCATATAAACACATAAAGCACACACGTTTATAAGCAAAGAAAAGGAATATTTTACACCAGTATTTTTCAAATGCCGGTCTCTCTGGCCGAGGGGTTACAACCTTTCTCCGTAATCCCGTTTATCACGCAGAGTCTCGTAGCAGGGCGAGAGCTGGGAGCGGTTCGACCCCCGCTGGTGACTTGCGGGATAACTGAGCCGGCCGCTAAGAAAGTAATGGCAAACTACTGAGCGTAATCTTGCCAAGAAATCAACATACAGCTGAAGGATGCTGATGTTGACAGCGATGTCCTGTAAAGGATATGCAAAACATTTTATTTATTTTTCAAATGACCAATGGGTACCCGGATGGTCCCGTTGTCAACACCTCGCCGAGCGCTTCTACATTTTGTTATGTCTTCACTCGCTTTGAACTCAAGCGTAGTCCATAGACGTGCTTCTACTTCTAGTCCAGGGGGTACGGGGTGTCAGGCATTGGTAGCACCTTTGATAAGGATGACTCTCATGTCCTTTTCAGGACCCATCCCCCACTGGTCCAGGCCTGACACCCAGCTCGTGCCTGTGGCTCCTAGTAGCTGTCAGCATGCGACAGCGGCCACCCTCCGGGCAACAGCTGTGAGAGGCTGGCTAAACCAGGCATGGGTATCCGATTTGGTGTCAAACCAAGAGGTAAACTAGGGTATGCCTACCCAGCATGTGAAGACAGGATTCGGCAGACTGCGCGGAAGAAATCATTCCTGATTCAACGGGCAAAACGGCGTTTACCTACAAAGCGTTGTGGAACTTAATGAGCACGGCAAGGCACGTAGAGCGCCCTGGTCATCCACTGCACCTGTATTCGTATCCAGTCGTCTCGACTTGTCTTGCCACTGGACTCAGATGGACTCAGGCGAGAGAGTGAGGTCGACGAATTGCGCAACTCTTCCTCACTTTAATCCAAGTCATCGCGCAAGTCATTCTTCATCCAACGTCATATATCACCTTCAAGCCCTGTGGCGATGGGCGAGCGGCGAAGCGGCAGGCGTAGGTACGATGGCAGCCGTAGTCGCAGACCTGCACACAGGCGGCTCAGGCCATATGGTCGTCTTCTACTGACCGGAGCAGCAGTGGGATTCGGCAGCCCCCTGAGCGACTGAGCAGCCCTCTATAGGAACACACTGCTCCCCTCCATAGCATGAGGAAGGGGCTAGAAAAGGTGCCCTAAACATTGTTTGCTCCATCACTACCTAACCAGCTAGCCGCGGTTGGTGGGTACCCTAACTGCGGTCGACATATAAAGAAAGATAAAACAAGCAAAGCTAAAAGAGTAAACCATATTCCCTTAACAATTGGAACTTGGAATGTACGCACCCTACTTGACAGAGACGGCGCTTCGGGTCCAGAGAGATGAACAGCACTGATTGGGAGTGAGTTGGGAAGCTACAACATCGACATTGCAGCCTTGAACGAGACACGACTTGCAGAAGAAGGCCAAATCTGTGAAATAGGTGCCGGCTACACATTTTTCTGGAGTGGAAGGAAAAGCGAGGAAAGACGCCAATCCGGTGTGGGATTTGCCATTAAGTCGGCCCTGGTCGGCAAATTAGCTGGATTCCCAAAGGCTATAAATGACAGGCTCATGACCATGAAGTTGCCCCTGCTGAATGGAAGGAAGCATGCAACCATTGTGAGTGTCTACGCACCAACTATGACCAACGAGCATGATGTCAAGAACAAGTTCTATGAGGACCTGCACAATGTATTAACATCTGTTCCCAAAGGAGACAAACTTATACTCCTTGGGGATTTCAATGCCAGAGTAGGCATGGACACTACCTCTTGGAGTGGCATTATTGGAAAGCATGGAGTCGGAAATTGTAACAGCAATGGACTCCGCCTCCTTCAGACATGTGCCGAACATGATCTCCTGATTACGAACACAATTTTCCATCTCCCCATGAGAAATAGGACATCATGGATGCACCCTCGCTCGAAACACTGGCACCTCATTGACTAGGTCATCGTCAGGAGGAGTGACAGACAAGACGTTCGAGTGACAAAATCCATGTGTGGTGCCGAATGTTGGACAGACCATCGTCTTATTGTCTCGAAAATAAACATTCACATCAGGCCACCATGGCGTCCTCAAGGAGCGAAAATGCAAAAAAAAAGTTAAATGTCACCCGCCTAAACAGAAAGAAAATGCAACAGTCGTTTGAAAATATGCTGGAAGATCGCCTCAAGCCCAATGCTGCAGCTAAACAGGATACATAAACAGAATGGAGATCCCTAAAGGACATAATTTACAACACTGCTATGGAAATCCTGGGTCAGCCCCCCGAAAGCATAAAGACTGGTTTGATGAGAATTCCGAAGACATCAACCAATTGCTGGCCGAGAAACATCTTCTCCTCAAGGCACATTTGAATGACCCAAAGTCAACATCAAAAAGAGATGCTTTCAAGAACATTCAGAGAGTAGTGCAGCAGAAACTTCGGCACATGCGGGACTCCTGGCTGAGCAGCAAAGCTGATGAAATTCAGTGCTTTGCTGACAGACATGATATGAACAACTTCTACGACTCACTGAAAGCGGTCTATGGTCCTACATCACCAGGCATAGTTCCCGTCCTCAGTGCAGATGGGGGAACATTGGTCACTGATAAGAAAGAAATCCTTCAACGCAGGGCAGAGCATTTCAGCAAAATCTTAAATGCAACTTCCTTCTTCGATGATGAAACCATCAACTGCCTTCCTCAAGTTCCCACCAATGAGACACTTGATGACCTGCCAACCATAGTGGAAGTAAACAAAGCCATCCAGCAACTCTCCAGCGGCAACGCACCTGGTCCTGACTCCATCCCAGCAGAGATATACAAGGCAGGTGGGCCGGTCCTAACAGAGCAGCTTCACCAAGTCTTTACAAACATATGGGTGAATGAGACCATGCCACAATATTTCAAGGACGCTTCAATAGTCCACCTTTACAAACGTAAAGGAAACCGCCAATCCTGTGACAACCACCGAGGCATCTCCTTGCTTTCAATTGCAGTGAAGATTCTCGCCAGAATTCTTCTCAATTGCCTCACAGCCCATCTCGATCAAGGTCTTCTTCCTGAGAGTCAATGTGGCTTCAGAAAAGAACGTGGAACTGTTGACATGATTTTCACTGCAAGGCAGCTGCAAGAGAAATGTCAGGAACAGAACTGCGAAATGTTCTCCACTTTCATTGACCTTACCAAGGCTTTTGATACAGTCAGCAGAGAAGGACTGTGGAAGATTATGGCAAAATATGGCTGTCCACGAAAGTTTGTCCAAATAGTGCGGCTATTTCATGACGGCATGCAGGCAAGAGTACAGGAAAATGATGAACTGTCTGAGCCCTTTCCTGTCACCAATGGAGTGAAGCAAGGATGTGTCCTGGCACCATCATTGTTCAGCCTCATGTTTCCAGCCATGTTAATGAATGCCTTCGAGAACAACGACATTGGAATAGACATCAACTACCGTATGGATGGAAAGTTATTCAATCTCAGAAGGCTGAAAGCTAAAACCAAATTTAACAGCGACACCGTCAAAGAGCTCCTGTTTGCTGATGATTGCGCTCTATACGCCATCTCAGAGGCGGACATGCAACATAATGTTTCAGCTTTCTCACATGCTTGTGCCAACTTTGGGCTCAATATCAACTTGGAGAAGACTGTAGTTATGTACCAGCCAGCTCCAGGGAATAATCACACTGTGCCGAATATCAAAGTGAATGATCATAGACTAAGTGTTGTGGACAAATTCACCTATCTTGGCAGCACTGTCTCACAAGCTGCCACAATTGATGACGAAGTGAATGCAAGAATCTCCAAGGCCAGTGCGGCCTTTGGCAGACTGTACAAGAATGTATGGGACAGAACTGGAATAAGCCTGCAAACAAAGCTAAAAGTCTACAAAGCAGTTGTATTATCCACACTGCTATATGCTTGTGAAACCTGGACTGTTTATCAGCGACACGCTAGGAAATTAAACCACTTCCACACAGTCTGCCTAAGGAAGCTACTGAATATTAAATGGCAAGACAAGATTCCAGACACTGAAGTCCTAGGAAGAGCATCCATGCCCAGTATCCACGCTATACTGAAAAGAATCAGATTCGTTGGGCTGGTCACTTGACTCGCATGCCCTATCACAGGCTCCCTAAACGATTTTTTTTTACAGCGAACTGCGTTGTGGTAAACGCTCCAGAGGAAACGCTTTAAAGACACTGAAAATTTCACTGAATGCTTTTGGAATTCAGCATGACACCTGTGTCGCGTAATGTTGACTATTTTGACAGACAAGGATCAGAAATAGCAACCAATAGACTTTCAGGATTCCGAAAGACTAATCACTGTCGAAGAAGAGGCCGAAATGGCTCGAACTAGGAAGTACTATTCGGAACTGTCCCAGGAATGACCAGGTCTTCAGACAGTGTTCAGGCACAGATAGGTAAAGCGAACAACCGTACTAGGAATAATTCTAGACAGTAGGCTTAATGAATCTGGCGACGAATGCCTGCAAAAATTAAAGAGCCCCCTTTAACTGATCCATTCTCACAACATGGAGGAAGAGTACAAATATAAAGTTACAACTTGCATTCCTTCTCGCTCTCTCAGTATCCTAATATTAAATTAGAGTATAACAGCAACAGACTAAGTATGTTTCTGGTATCACATATAATTATTAATTTAATGAAATACTGTGGCATGTAAAAGTCTGTTGCCCTAGTGTGTAGGCAATCAAATCCTAGACTAAGTTGGCAGGCTAAAGGTGTCAGCCGAGGAGGTTGGCCACTCAGCTCAAGATTTGGGTCCGGCTTGTCAACTCGGGTGATGTTCCAGTTCAGGTTGCGGATTCACTCTCCGGCAATAGACATGGTGCTCACGACCGGTAAGTATGCGTTGATGCAAGTTGCTGGCTCATGGTACCACCAAAGAAGGTGCAGAACTGCTGGAAGTTAATCAGAAAAACAGAACCGGTGAATGCTTGTCCTACGTCCAAGATACTCTCATTGCACACCTCGCTCTCAGTCTCATATTCAGACACGACTAGCATCACAAGACTATCACCTCTGTCACAGACACATCACTATGACAACACAATGACAAATGGCTAACGTGGACAAATACTATTTTCCTTAGCCACATATTATCAATCTCATCAGACTCAGATGCACATGTATTCCAGTTTACAGACACGGACACATCAATGTATATTTCTGAGTCTGATCACACTCTACAACATTCTTACTATGATGCATTCACATATATTATAAATCACACCCATTACATTTAACACAATGAGTATGAATCCCACAGATTACATTTAACTATGAGGCACGAACATTGATTATTAATCACACAGATTATATTTACTCGACAATGTATCACCAAAGATTATGAATCACAGATTACATTCACATGACGAGGTATGAACATAGATTATGAATGACAGATTCCCTTCATTCGAAGTACACCACAGATTATGAATCATACGGAGTACATTCAATCGACGAAGGAACACCATAGATTATGAAGCACACAAATTACATTCACTTGACGAATTGCGAACATATATTATGAATCACTCAGATTCTATCTCAGCACATGAAGCAGTATTGTAAATTATAATTCTGATTCACTCCCGAAACACACAAATTAAATTCTACAGGGGGTTGAAGTATTAACATAGGTGTAGAGCGTAGGCAGTGAAGGACTGCGTTGAAGCAAGGATACTGATGTGAATGAAAGGCCTGTCCCACGCTGTCATGAGATGACCTCTGACAAGCGTGGTCTCCAGTAGACTATGTGAAAGAATTATTATTTCACAATTAACTATCAGTATTTCCTGTCACCGTTTATTCATCCGAACTACCCCTCTCATTCTATAATTATATTCTTCACTGGCGATATATTATTCTAGTATATATTATATTAATCCCTAGTTAAACATCAAGCTTCATTGTCTGACCATTCTTCGATAGTCCAGTTCCCGCCTGTTAGATTTCGCCATTTTGTGTCGTCGTTCCCTTCATTCTTCATTCCTCTATTTTGGTCTTAGTATAATCAGCGTCTCCATTAATTATATATTTATTCTGGCTGTAGTTTACGATCCCTGTTCTCTAACATTAGTTATCGCGTAGTTCATCCTGAATCTACACTACAAATGCCGGTAAATATATACATGTAAATTCGTACTAATTAATTAAATCAACGTACCTTCCAAAATGTGGTGATTAAACCTCTCCACGGGGGAACAGTGCCACTAGCAGTGTAAATATTACTTTTTGGTATCAATTTGGCTAGCAATTTGCTATTCCCAAATATCGGCTAACTAGAGCCTGGATTATTTTGTTGCAATATGTCTTTTTACAGCTAGTATCGGCGCCTGTGTCCTACCGCTTCGAGTTAGTCGACCAAATGGACGATCTGCCGGCTGACGACAACTGGCCAGGCAGATTCTCGTGTTGCCACCCGGGTCGCAGGCTAAAACTGAATATGTTATTCAGCCAAACTTGCGCTGGGGCAGAAGGCATGCATAACTAATAGTTCTATAATATACTGTATAATATATATTTTAAAAACACTAGAATATTCACTAGGTTTACAGGAGATTAAATATATTAAATTCTCGCCAATAATACAGGCATATTTATAGATATCTACAAACATGGGAAAATAGGGAAAAGATCGTTTTCCTAGATATATTTATATATGAAAAATATGATCTGCACTGTAATTTAAGCAAAAATAAAGGGGGAGACTGTCTATTACGTCACAACCTGGGAGACTGCAGCCAGAGACCGAAATTCGTGGCGTGCATCATTACGCAAAGGTGCAGTCATATGTGAGGCAACCAGGACTGCAAGAGCTGTGAAGAAAAGGCAGGACAGAAAAACCACTGCAGGAAATCCTCCTCCAGAGACGTCAAGCATTCTTTGCCCACATTGTCAAAGAACATTTCGAGCCAAAATAGGCCTTATCAGCCATCTTAGAACCCACGGCTCCACACCTTCAACCTCACTGGGTGAAATGAATGGTCATCATCATTCTTGATGGACAAACAACAACACTTCTAGTCCACTGGACTGATGTTTGCGTGTGGATTAGCTTTCTATATTACCAGTGTCCTTCACCATCAGGCGAACCCACTCCGACTTCAGAGGTACTTATAATTTACGCCCCCGATCAAGGTCCATAATTCAATATTTTAGTCCAACTGACCGGTGTAGGAGTTGAACCCGCAACCCTGGCATCAGCACACATGATGGATTCTAGAGAAACACGTTTTCTTTCAATCAGACTCACGCACCCCGTGAATATGCAGAAATCGTATCCATTTTCGTCATGCTGACCTCGACCGCATCAACTTGCCAGAGCAGTGTCTGGTACTCATTTTAGGCAATTTCAACCCGAAGTCCGGGTAACACTTCAAAATCTCCTTTGATATGGTCTAGAACGCACAACCTCCAGGCCGATAGACAAGCTAGCTATCCACCGCGCAACCTCGGCTCACTCCCCTCACCATCATGCCCGCCGCCTTTAATTCCCATCACATTTCCTGGTACACAAGCCAGTCTGGCTGTCTTTTGTTTATTAGCATCAACATTCTGTACTGGTTTGTGCTGTGAAACTAGTTCATGAACATTCATCTAATCTGAAGTTACATCATTTGTATGTGAAATAACACGCAAGAAACATTATTACAAATAACGACATATACATTATTGGATAACTGTAAGAATTTATTGAAATAAAATTTGTACGGAAGCATTGTCCTAATGGCCAGTGAAGTGGTAGAGCCATTAATGGTGTAGGCCTGAGTCACTGAGGAGGAGTAGACGAGCTTCCCCTCATTTAGCAGGAGACCAGCCCAGACTTCGAACTCTGGTTTTGTTAATTATTTTATTAATATATTTGTTTTATTAATTAAGATGTTTATAAAACAAACGCCCACAGATAATTTAACGAGTAACAACAGCTTGGTAAAAACAGAACAACCACGATACGTACACCAATGATGCCCTGTCAATTAATGTGTGAAACATGCATTATTATAATAGTGTTAGTACAATGTTAATAATCAAAGCTCACTTTCAAAACCAGAGTGCTAAATAATCAGCCAATCATACGTTGTTTGTTTTTTTTTTAAATCACAAATCACGTGCCACCGATTTGTAACTTACGTGTGTATGGACACAAGTGGCTAATCCTGCATAGCAACTATCTTTATGCCAAAGAATAGAAACTGATGTAAAAAAAAAGTTAGCTGCATATCCTTTATAGGACACAGCAGTTAACTCCAGCATTTGTCGGCTGTTTGTGATACCAGGGCAAGTCTGTCTGCTGCCAAAACGCCCGCAGCTGTGTTTCGAACACGGTTTGAGGAATAACAAATTGCGACCTCACATATTGAGTGCCGATTAATCTTTTAAAACATGGGGCTAGCGGCATTTATCAAACAGAACTCAATGCGTATAAAAGGGCGCTATACTTTATTTTTATCCTTTAGGAATATATTAGCCAGTTCAAGAGTCAAATGAAATAAATCTCGTTAAGGGTTACGACAAATCTAGGTCACGCTACAAAAATGCTACCAATGGCATTCGACGTATTAATGTTGCGTTTCTTCGGACCTTTATTTTGATGTTTTTATAGTTCAAGTACATTGACAAAATACTGTCAGTTTTAAACTTTAAAAAATAAATAACATGGCCATTAAAAAAAAAAAACAAAAAAAAAAAAAAAAACTTAAACATAGCTGAGAACTTTCTTGCTTGCATTCCAGCTGTTAAACATGAAAACGACTGTCATTAATTTTTTAATTTTTAAAAACAGTTAAAGTAAATATTGCTATCGTACATTGAAAGTGATTTGCAGTTACTTTACTAACTGAACTACTAATACGGGGAAAGTATACTATCAACAACTATGTCAGAAGATATTATAATCACAGTCTTCCAGTGCATTATATTTGATGCTGTGTGTCAACCAATAGTTGTATTCGGAATCGTGACAAACATAATCAACATTATTTGTTTCGCGAAAATAGGATTCCAGGACCCTGTCAATGTCAGTTTTGTGGGTAAGTATGTTTACAACTACGACATTTATCATTGTCCACAACAAACACCTCATGTATCATATATTCGCTTACATTATAACATATGTCGTATGTATCATATTTTGGCATGTAGTGTAGCAAAAATATAGGATCTAGAAATAAAACACAACTCGAAAGAATTGCATGAAACTATTTTTGAAATAGATTTACAATGAAGAAAAATAATATAACAGGAAATGGTTGTATCAGAGGAAAAGGTGGAGAAAATATAATTGATAATACTGACATAATAAAAATATGGAAAGAGTACACAGAAGAATTATTCGTGGAAAGAAGGGTCAATAAACCAACATTGTATAATGCTCAAGAAGGTCTAAACATATTAAAGGATGAAGTAGAAATAGCTATTAAAACATGAAAGAAGGACAGGCTGTAGGACCTGACATGACATCAACAACTATGATAAAATCGGTATCCAGCTTTGGCATTGATACTATTACATATATATATATAATACTATGTACTGTCCCAAGGATTTGAAAACATCCATTTTCATCATACTACCCAAGAAGCCAAGAGCTGTTGATTGTGAGGATTACACAACTATTAGCTTAATGAGACATATAACTAAGATACTACTCAACGTCATACAAGAAAGAATTCAAAATGATTGATTGATTGATTTAGGAATCGACATCACAGCATTCGGGGCATTCCCATAAGTGCTCCGTCCCCATCCTCAGCAGCCAGCGAAGAGTTCCAACACTAATAGTACCAGTAGCAATCTGATTATAAGTCCGTCTCGCCTTTCCTCTGAGCGTTGAGCGTCGGCCAGATCCCGTCGTCACTCCTCGCTGTCTCATTCTTGCCAGACCATGGTAATCCATTTGCTCCTCCGAGGTGTACACGTGCTCCCACAAGACCGCAACCACGTCTGCCTTGTCATGTATCAATACTCCACCAAGTTTTGCAGAGCCAGCCAATCTGCCCGCCTGTTCATTTCCCAGCACACCGGCATGCCCCGGAGAAAAGATCCAGGCGATGCTTGTCACCCGTGACCTCCGAAGCGAAGCAAGCCACTCCGCACGAAGCCTGCCCGCCCTTACCCTCGTCAGCATGCTTTCTGAGTCAGTTACAATCACGATGTGTGTCTGTGTGTCGTATTCTCAATCCAGCGGAGAGCCGCAGTGACTGCCCCCACCTCCATTCTTAAGTTGGATGTTGTGGTATCATATGCCAGGCTCTCCTGCACCAAACATCGACCATTAGCTTTGGTTATGAACCCCCAGCCACTTCTCTCACCTCTTGACACCGAACCATCTGTGTAGATAATCACATCACCCGAGTGAGCATTGTCCTGAATTAGTTGCTGGATTTCGACTTCCGTGGCCCCTGCTGACCACTCCCTGCACTCCCGGCTTAATGTGATTATAACTTTGCACAAGTCTGACTGCTCCGCTGGCACTCTGACCCACTCCTCTCCACGCCTAATGTTCTCCAAGGGGCACACCTGTCTGATCGTATCCTCCGCCTGGGCCATCCATGATTTCCCTCTTATCAGTCGCTGACCCTTAACTGCGTCCAGCGCCTCATGCAGTGGGTGGTCTGTGTCTGCAGCTACTCTGGGGTATGCCTTCGCCTGCATCACCTTGAGCCTACCAGCAACAGTCTGCAGACCAAGGATGTAACGCATACACACTACTGGGGTGTCTCTAGTGCATCCCAGAATGACCCGCATAGCTTCGTTCTGTATGCGCTCTAACTTCAACAGCTGACTCTCTGAGACAGTGAGCAGACCTAATCCATAATCAATTACTGAGAGGATCAAGTGCTGGTATAGTGTGAAAAGCATTCTCTGCTCTGTGTCCATTGCGGCCATAGTTTTAAGTACACTGAGTCCCTTTTGAGACCTTGTCACAACCGTCTCCACTTGGTCCTTGAAGGATAGGCTCCTGTCAAATGTGATCCCCAGATACTTCAGTTTGTTCTCTCTGCTGACATTTCTACCATCTATCGCGAGGCTTGGGACATCAGATCTTACAATCCTGTTGTCCAGAGAGCACTACAAAACAGCCGATAGAGTACAACATGATAGACTAATTACATGCCTTCAAGATATAGGAGTAGGCGGAAAGGACATCAGACTTTAAAAACTTGTACTGGGAACAAGTGACGTCAATTAGATGCGGAAATAATTAAACGTGGCATATATAGATAAAAAGTGGAGTACGGCAGAGACGCGAGTTGTCCCCAAGCCTCTTCAACCTATATGCAGAAAATTTTTTTAAACAAGTCGAAATGCCTGGACTTAACATCAATGAATGAATCATAAACAATCTTAGGTTAGTTAGTGAGTTAGTTAGTCGTGGTCCCCATTACGCTCCGTTCCTATGCCAGTGAATATCACACAAAATGCTCCCAACTGTCCAATGTGAAAAGTGGAATAGGCAGGAGTCTCGGCAATCCAACAGCCCGCACAGGTACACTGTGCATAATGCTGCCGCCAGAACGCCAACACAAAATTAATCCACGAAAACCACAGTTCCTCGGTGATGGACTCAAAAACAATCTTAGGTATGTTGACGATACCTTGTTACTAGCAGAAAGCGAGCAAGAGTTACAAAACCAAGTGGAACTTGTAAACAGGCATATTGCAGAATGTGGCTTAGATACTAGCATCCTAAAAACTAAAACAATGGTAATTCACAATGAAAATGAAAGGTCATCAATGAACATCACAGAAATCAAGGAGATAATAGAACAAGTAACACGTTTCTCTTATCTTGGACATGTAATAACAGATGATGGCAGAAGTAAAATTGACATCAAAAAGAGAATAGGAATGGCCAAAAATTATTTCAACAGCATGCATCAGTATTAACATCTAGAGAGATTAACAACGCAATGAGAGTGGTAGCATCAAGGAGGAGTGGTTACACAGGTATCTAATTCCCTTGCCGAAGCATGGCAAAGACCAAACAAAAATTCAGGGATACCGGGTAATAACCATGCAAAATACAATAGGCAAGCTGCTGGAGAAGTTAATTGCCTGAAAAATATCAAGCCAGTTAGAGAGGCAAGGTTGTTTCCCACCTGCCCTTGGAAGGTACCGTCCAAACAGAAAAACCTAGATCAACGCAGCAGTTTGTCCTCATGTCTATGAAGGTTTCCACTCAGGCATTGAAACATGTGCTGCGGCGATTAATCGTGAGGATGCGTAAAATAAGAGTACCGTTGGATTTCTTAATATTTCAGCTTCTTGAACTCAAGATAAGTCCATTCCTCCTAGTTGGATCGCTACAGCCCTCTTCCAATGGAAAGTAGTGTTTAGATGTGGCAGTTGGACTTCTGAACCAATAATAATATATCCTGGCCTACCACTGGGATCACCATTATCTCCGGTGCTTTTCAACGCCTACGCTGTGAGAATTACCAGCGAGCAGATCAGAGGACCAGGGAGGACATTGTTGTATGCCGACGATGTGTTAGTGTATCGTGAGGGTAAGGATAGAGATCGGGTTGCTGTGGAACTATAACATAACTAAATCGCATAAGCTTGGTGTGTGGAATCTGGGGTAGTGGTCAACCCAAAAAAAAGGCAGCAATGACATGGTTCTCTTTGAATAACCATATTGTCAACACTCCAACACCAACTGTAAATATGTGTTCAGAGACTGTGGAAAGAACACTGGCAATGGATTACCTGGGATACGTTTTGATCGAAGCCTTGCTTATAATAAGCACATAGACCAGGTGATAACAAAGGCAAAGCGGGGTTTGGCAGCGATGCGGGTGATGGCTGCAGCAAACTGTGAGCAGCGCCATCTATGTCTTCTATACGAAGGTCTGGTCATGTCTGTTTTTGAGTATGCGATGGCAATCCTGACTCTCAGCCGTAAGCAGATAGAAAGGATGGAAAGGATACAGAACAAAGCCATGCGTATTATTCTTGGATGTACAAGAGATACAGCATGCAGAGCGATGCGCTACCTTCTTGATTTTCTAACCAATTGGGACATAATACAAATTTGCAGAGCAAGTGCCTACCTTAGAGTCAATACAAACACACAACATCAACTGCATAGTGAAAGTAAGAAGGTAAAGGGCGGCAGGTTAAAAATAAGAGTGTCGTGGATGGGTCAAACCAAAGACATTCTTCAACAGGTGTGTTAACTTGAGGCCCTAGAACCTGGCGAGGAGTGGGTACAAGTGCCAACAGATTTATGTACGCCTTTTTTTCAGTTTGCATCCAACTAGACAGAAAATGCAGACAAAAAAATCCGGCTGCTGTGGATGTGGAAGTACAACGTTGATCTTCGAGAATTCGTTAAAGGATGATGCTGTCATTTACACAGAATAGTCGGTCGTTCGACGAGTGAGAAGTTCATGGGCCTTTACGGCTCAAGCCGGAGGGAGAATTGTGAAGGAAGATTCTGGGGCATTTGCTTTAACCACAAGTAGCCTGACTATGGAAGCCATGGCAGTAAGTAAAGCAATAACATGGCTGGAGACACAGACATTCACTAGAGCATATTTCCTTAGCGACTTAATGGGCATGCTCAAGAATATAGAGATGGGGTGGATCTGAAGAGAGTCGCTGCTGTCTCTGGAGCGGTCTCGGCTGGCAAAGATGAGTTTCATTGTTATGCCATGGCATGCGGGTGTACAAGGAAATGAGCGGGCTGACAAGCTCGCAGGTGAGGCTACTGTGGAAGACGGACGCGCCATGAACCAGGCTGACATTCTGAATGCTCTACGTGCTCTAAGTCGTTCGCAAGAACCAAGTGATGACTGAATTTACAACCATGGTCAGGATGCGAGAACAGCAAATTAAAAGAGGTTTGGCCAAACAAGAACACTTCGTAGGAAGTCAAAGAATATTAATAAACCAACACAGAACTGGTGTCGATAGCCGCTACAATCTACGCTATTTACTGAGGAGGGGATACGAGCACTTATGGACTGAATGGTTCGATGTGCAATGAGGATGATCTGTCGACTAACTAGCAAACTAACTAAATAACAACGCATTAAAAATGAAATTGTCAAATGTTACGTATATTCAACACTATTGTGTGGCGCGGAAGCGTGGACATTGAACAAGCAACTAGAAAGTCGAGTACATACCCCGGAGACGTGGTTATACAGAAGAATATGTCGTATACAATTAAAACAAAAATAATCAAATACAGAGGATCTAGAAAAACTGTGGATGAAAAGAGAGTTTATGAAAGAAATAAAAAAGATCAAGTAAAATAGTTAAAAGACATAACATTCTTATTCAAACCATACTGGAGGGCAAGGTTAAGGGCAAGAGAGCAAGAATTAGTCAACGATACAAGGGGGAAGATAACATCAAAATATGGACGAACATCAATCTGACAGAATGTAAAGTCAAGGCGAGAGACAGTGTTGGAGATCCACTGCAGCCAACCTTCATTTTAGAGACGGCACCTTATTGATTGATTGATTGATTGATTGTAGCAAATATCACAATATGATAGCTCGCCGTTATCAAAGATAATTACCAGATTATCATTGAAAGTATCTGGCTCCAATTTGTATGAGGTTGGGTGGGCCCCAGAACTATACTGATAGGAATCATATAATCATGCCACTGTTGGGGTTTGAAACAGGACCACTGTCTTGACAAGAGTCATAGATTTATAAAACGCATTATTAAAGAATGAAATCAGGACTAATAGTAAAATTGCAACCAAAAATGTGTTTTGGGAAGATGTTAAAATGGATCAGTCACCACCTTGAGAAGAGAAATCTCGGCACACAAAAACAAGGAAAACCAGGAAGAATTAGATGTTAGTTAGTTAGTTAGTCGCAGTTCCAACTTCACAGCAACGGGTGAATTAGATGTTATAGTAAATCATACCCCAAGATGGAGTTGTGTAATTAAGTGTGTACGTTTAAACACAATTGTCCTACCAACTCTATGCTAACACTGCCAAATGTTGATAATAACAGAAAATGATAATCAGAAATATTACAACAATGAGGAGAATGCTCAATGTATCAAGAAAGGAAGAAATCTTGACTAAAATGGTGTGGAACATCTGGCAATATAATTCAGCAAGCCTATGTGAACTTTATCCAAATTACACCTTCGCAAAATCAACACCTGCGAAATGAGATGCCTGAGGAGAGCTGCCAACTTAACAATCCGAGCCCGAGTAAGAAATGCTACTATCAGACAGACTGTGGGATCAACACCTTGTGCCACATTTATTGAAAGACAGAAGATCAAGTGGTTTGGCCATGTCGTTAGAATGCAACATCAGCAACTACTATCACTGGCCTTACATCAAAGATCATCTGCGACGAGACCACGAGGACGTCCAAGAAGAAAATGGATTGACGACATCAGAGACATTGTACAACCACACGGAATGACACTATCCAGTGCCGTCCACCGGGCGCTGGAACGCAAATTATTCCTCCCCACGACGCTTGACGGCAGAAGTGGAAGATGATGATGATGATGATGATGATGATGATGAAGCCTATGTGAAAGATCAGTAAGGGTAAATACTGCGTCCTCCCCTAAAACACGCTCGCGCGCACACACACACACACACACACACACACACACACACACACACACACACATACATCCATGCATCACTCTATGCTAGTTTTGAATGAAAATCAATAGTGTGTTAGTATGAACATCCGAACTACTTAGGCGTCATCTTTTAGCTCATTCAGATCTCTTTACAGACGCCATACCATTTGTCTCAAATCGGAAGATATACACTCTGCAGTATTAAATTGTCGTCTCCCTGGCCTAGGGGTTAGCGACTTTCTCCGTAATATCGTATATCCACGTGAGGAACGTAACTTTCGCGAGAATCGGTAGCGGTTCGTTGGTGACTTTTGGGGTATGTGAGCCGGCCGCTCAGAAAGCAATGGCAAACTACTGAGCGTAATCTTGCCCCAAGAAATCAACAATCAGCTGAAAGATGCTGATGTTGACAGCGATGTCCTGTAAAGGATATGCGAAGAAAAAAAAGTATTAAAGTAGAAATACAGAATCCTGTTACACGCCTTTGAGACTATTTGGCATAGTGTACCAGCACTATTTTGATGGACCGATCGGCACACGATAGACGTTGTGAGAGATATCAAAATGCCCGTCTTTCCTTTACAGGAAATATTACTGAAGCTATTTCAATCGTGTATCCTGAGAGGAGCCATCAATGAAAAACCGTCCTACTAGATTGGGATTAGAACATATGAGCAAATGCATGTCCTTTGCAGGACGTACGATGGATCAATCCAAGTTGTTTGTACATGCAATTCTACGTTCAGTAATTTACATTACAGTGATTTTAAACAGGCTACCATAATGTGAATGAGAGGTTAAATATTCAAACTTTAGAAGCGAGTGAATATCGTTGGAGAGGGGGAAAAAAAATATTTTTGTTGCGTATTCCTTACGGGACGTTGCAGTCAACACCAGCATCTTCAGCTGCTGTTGATGTACTAGGCAAGTGTTACGTTCAGAAGTTTGCCATTGCTTTCTGAACGACCGGCCCCTACACCTTTTTTCGAAAAAAACCAGCACCCGCCGCGTTTCGAACACGGGTATACGGGCTCACAAACCGCGTTCGCAAGCCCTTCAGCCACAGAGACCGGTTGGAGAGGAAAGGGACATTTTTAAATGGAAATGGTAGTCTTCATATATATCCTGGTAGAAAAGTCAGATCCAAGAGCGGAGTCACATTTTGTTTAGATAAAACACCAGCAAAATCATGCGTTGGATATAAACCGTTTTATAATACAATCCTCACTATCAGATTTAGAGGCAATTCCCCCCCCCCCTCCCATCCCCCCCCCCCAAAAAAAAACAACAACAATAAACAATAAAACAAACAAAACAAACATAACTTTTATAGAGATATATGTACCGACATCAACAACAGTGGAGGATGAAAGTGAAGATTTTTACAGCACATTGCAATAAACATTAGATAAAATTAGCCATAATGAAAAAACAATAATAATGGAAGAGTCTAGCGAAAGTAGGAACAGGGAGATCCGAAAGTGGAAGACACTTTAGGAAAATTTTGATTGAGAAACAGAAATGATGCAGCTGACAAATCAAATTAATTTTGCGCAGAAAATCAGTTAACGATCGCCAACACACTTGTTTAAACAACACCCCAAAAGACCCTTCAGATGGACGTCCCAGGACAGTACTAGCAAGAACCAGATGGATTGTATTTTAATACAAAGAAGATGGAGATAAAGCACAACATCGGCAAAGCCCCTACGAAGTGCACACTGTGATTAATCAATCAATCAATTAATCAATCAATCAATCAATCACCAGCTTTTTTTCAGCTGCTGTTGATGTACTAGGCAAGATTACGCTCAGTAGTGTGCCATTGCTTTCTGAGCGACTGGCTCACATACCCCAGTAAGTTACCAGCACGGCGCGAACCGTTGCCGATTCTCGTGCAACTACGTTATTCACGAGAATATACGGGATTACGGAGAAAGACGTTAACACCTACACCAGGGAGACCGGCTAAGTTAAGGATAGAGACGGCATTATAAGTCCTTTGCTGGACGTAACGATTAACCCTGATTGATTGATAGTCGTGGCTAGTGTACTTTATGTAGTTTGTTATTGCTTTCTAAATGAGAAGGTAATATTTATGTCCACTTGGTTGATATAGGGGATAAACCAAATGCCTTGAAACGATAAAGAAAATAACAATGCGATAAAACCCGCGCACACACACACACACACACACAAACACACACACACACATCGCATGTCGTCTGCAGGACTTTGCGTTAAACTCAGGTTAATTGCCTATGCAACTTTGCTTTCACTTGTTAGCCTTTGCTAAAGACTAATTGAACTGATATAGGTCATACTGACAAAATATATAGAAGATCTATGTGACGGACGAACAGCACACTGGCAACATTATGTTGAGTGAGAGGGATCCTCAGTTGTACAGGCGCTAACAGTTCAGATCTTCTCTGGCCTTGGGTGAACTAGTTACTTCTTATATAAATTTCTGTGTAGATACATAGTGGTCTCACAGTGGGGGTTTGAGCCAAAAGAAGAAAAATGTTCTCCAAAAACAGGCTATTGCGGGAATGATTAGCTCATTTGAGTGACCTCTAGACAAAACGTGCTAAATCATATCCTTTATCTTGTTATTTATTATTCAAGATATATCTCCAGAGAACACTACAAACTAGGTCCTCTGTCAACCATCAAATAATGAACCCACTACATCAAGAAGGAAAATAACATAAATATGTGATCAAGCGCAAAGCAAAGTAACATTCATCTTTAATACATGCCATATGACAATTAAATCATTAATTAAGGATAACAGACAATTAAGTCATTAGCAATATATATATATATATATATATATATATATATATATATATATATATATATATATATATATATATATATATATATATATAATTAGTAAAAGATAACAGGCAATTGAATCATTAGTCAACGATAACAGACATTGGGCAGTTGGGAGAGTTTTGTGTGATATTCACTGGCACAGGAACGGAGCATAATGGTGACGACCCGTTGCTGTGAAGTTGGAACTGCGACTGACTAACTAACTGACTAACATACAATTGAATCAGAATCATTAGTAAAAGATACACGACTGTTCACTCAGCAACAAAATGGTATTTGTAATCTCCAATCCCAACGTTACTGATGTTTTCCTTCTCAGGACTGGCCATCTCTGATCTGGGATGTTTAATACCACTAGTCTTAACCAACATATGTTTGACGCCTTCCTTCAACGATGCAGATTTACCATTTGACTCCATAGAATTCCAGTACCTCGTCAGTGGAATAACACACACAGCCTTCACTCGTGTGACAGCCTGGATGACAGCGTTAATCATCTTAGAGAGGTGTCTGTGTATCACTGCACCATTTAAGGTTTGTTTCTGTTGGAGATGTCAGTTAGCACTCTATACGATCCGCACAGGGCAAGGAAGGTGTCTTTGTATCACTGCACTATTTAAGGTTGTTTCTGTTGGCGATGTCAGTTAGCACTCTATACGATCCACACAGGGCAAGAGGTGGCTTATCCACACCTCAAGGCCTGTTGGGTATATGGTGCTATTGATAAATGTTTATTGACAATTTGACACTCAGTGATGATGCGGTTTGCGTTTATTAAATGCGGTAATTCCCAAAACATTAACTGGAAAACAGTTTAGGCTGTACAAAATGGGTAGCCATCTAATGAAGAGCCTCCATGATGGGAACTCGAGCACATGCCCACCAGATAGGTGGGAAAGTGTGCTTGCCATTACACTACAGTCGCACCATCTGCAAAGTTTATGAAATTAATTATTACTTGCATAACTGTGTGTTCGATTTTATTCACAGTGCTCATTAGAATAGAGTATGTTCACACATATATCTAGGAACACGGATAACATCAGATGGAATATGCATCGCTGAGGTAAAGAACATAATAGAACAAGCAAAAACTGCTTTGTACCAAATGAAGAACGTTTTGTGCAATAAGTCATTGTCCTTGAACGTTAGTAAGTGCGTTCTTGCTTGTTACATAAAACCAGTGTTAACATACGGCTGCGAATCCTGGACAATTAATAAACAGGCGAATAAATCTATGTTAGCATTATAGATGTTTTATAGAAGAATGCTAATAATTAATTGGACAATCATGATGAGCATTCTGGACACTTTGAGGGAAGCTAAGTCATAAAGGCAGCTTATCACAAACATCAGAAAGAGGCAGTCGTCGTTTTTTGGCCACGTTATGAGAAGACAACAATTGGGACATATCGTGACAACCGGACAAATGTACGGAAAGAGAGATAGAGGAAAACAGTGGGAGAAGATTCTGACACGCATTGGTCCAGGCCGTGGAGATAGAAGTTTGTGGAAAGGCATGATCGCCCACACCAGCTGGTAAGGCACTGGATGGGGACGATTTTGTTCACACAGAGATGCATGTGTGTGTATATGTGTAAGAGCGTATGTTTGGTGAGTGTGTGGGTGAGTGTGTTCTGTCTGTAGAGAACAAAACAATTTGCTACTGCCTTGTCCAGTTGATATTTAAATATGATATGCATTAACCTATAACTGGAAACATAAAAACTAGCGACAAGAAGGTGCGATATAAAAATATACATTTAAAATCAGACGATGACTAGGAAAGCGATCAGCATCATCATGTGCTATGTGCACTGGCCTTGGCTTTCATGCCTCTCCACAGATCTCTGTCCAAATGTTCTGGATGAACAATGCTGATGATATTCCTCCATTCAACCGTCTCAGTTCACCCAGCAGAGTTGTTATTAGTCTATTTTTGCTTCTGTTGTCATCAATCGTTAAAGTAGCCACGATCTCCCAATGCCTCTTTTCTCATCACATGAGCACATATTTATGTTTGAATTTTCTCATAGGTGTATATACTGTTCTAATTTCATTAGCCATGTCTATGCATTTTTAGTTAGTTACTCTGGAAGTTAAAATATTCACAAAATTCGTCTCAGGAATCACATCTATGTTCCTTCCAAGTTCTTCCCATTTCTTTTTACTATCCAACATCCACTGTCGTACAACAACGCAGATTCTATATAACATTTCAGCATTCTCTTTCTCACATTTAATTATAGTGCCACGTACATAAGATACTTTTCATTATTTTAAACTGATTTTTGCTTGCCCTATTATGTTCTTAATCTCTGCTATGCATCTCCCATCTGATGTTATAATTGCCCCTAGGTATTTACATTTATCAACTTGGATGATTATGTTGGCTTCTATTGTTGTTTCACATTTTGGTATCACTTTTAATTTTGATGTAAACATTGTTTCTACTTCTTGATATTTAAGGAGAGTCAATTTGTGCACTCTCTGTTACTACTATGTTCACAAGTTGCAGATCTTTTTGCATTTTCCACAATCATTTCTGTATCATCCGCATAGTTTAGACAGTTTAAATTATAACTCCAGTTCGTAGTACTGGATTCTCTTTCCTTATTACTTCGCTATATAGATAGAAGATATTTGGTGATAAATCACATCCTTGTCTTACTGCTAGCTTTATTTATTCTTCCTCATCACTGTTGATAGCTTCCAACTTGTTTATCAGTTCATCATGTTTTGTTTTATCAAATACATTGTTATAATCAATAAGGCACACAAGCAATACTCTGACTGCCCGCCTGTTTGAGTTTCGATCGTAGACCATTTGCCAACCAAAGCCTAGGACCTGGTCTGCCATGCTACGGTATTTAGTCTTCAAGTTGAATTTCCTCGCATCAGGATAAGGCTTGTACTCTCCCATTTGCGCCCCTCCGCCCTAAGCCGTTGCACAGTGTGAGGTGTTAGGGTGATTCCCGCCTAATATTCGGCGCTAACGGAAAGCAGGTAGTACCGTCTACTGTCATACGGTAGCTCAGTCATATCTGACTAAGACCTGTCTCGGGATGGTGACTACTTCAATAAACAAGTGTCTGTATTGTCTTTAAACAACAGGGCTAGCGCCGTGTATCCAGAACGCCTCATGGCGTAACATAAATCTATCATGTAATTTACTTATTTACCGGGGAGGTGAAATTCTCGGGTCTCAGGTTTGACTTGGGAGTGGAACGGAGCACTTATGGGTTACACCCGTGTACCGAGATGTTGATCCGTCGACTAAACTAAACTAAATTACTTATTTCCTTGTCTGAAACCATGCATTATATTTGCATCTTATAGTCTGTGTAATCATATTCCAATAAAGTAATAATAGTTTAAGAAAATAAATAATAATGTTGTTTATTCACATCTTTTATCTCTACCAGGTGAAGTCAATAATCACACATAATCGACAGTCTTTTGTCATCGCTATCATCTTTGTTGTTTTACTATGTGGCGAAACTCCAGTGTATGTGTTCAATCAACTAGATTGGAAGTTTTACCCCGACAGAAATAAAACCCTGCTGGGTATTGTCTTCAACGAGAATCGAGGGGTTTTTGAGAGAATCTTCTTCTTAATTAACAATGTTGTCATTTCATTTTCTGCCTTTATCGTTGTGATAGTTTGTACGGCCGTTCTGGAATTTCATCTTCAAAAGACAGCAAAATGGTGACTGATGTCGACAAGTTCAGCCCAGGTTCTCAGTGTGTCTATGAGAAATCTCAAGGTAGCCAAAATGGTAGTCATGATTTCTACTTTATTCATTGTATGCTTCACATCTGTCAGCATTATATTCATAGCTATGGCAACACTGCCTTCGCTCTCTTTGGATGGAGAATACAAACAGCTACTTTTAACGATTGGTGGTATTGGAGTATGTTTGGAGTCCATACATTCATCAGCAAATGTGTTCATCTATTACCACATGAGTAGTAGCTATAGACTGGCTTTTAATAGAATGTTTCACATTACTTCAGTAAACCGAATACCAGTCGATCTGTTAGGTCGATAAATCTATCATGAAGTTCCATCTGAATATGCTGGATTACTGACTTGTAATTTTAGTTAAGAACTAAAATTCTCACACTGTCATTTGTTGGTTGGAAATATACACATAGATTTCATGAAACACGTGTCTAGCCTAGATATATTTTCATGCCGTGTTTTTCTTATGGTTGTATCGGTTTGTGTTTGTTGTTTGTATGCTGAATAAGTCTTTGGCCGCAACGTTCATATATTATTTGTGATCGTGTTCTGGTAGATTTTACCGTCTACTTCTAGGTCGTTAGTGATTTATTTATTGCAATAGTGAATTATCCGCATTGTGATTTAAATATGATTACTGACACGGCTGCAGCTGGCCATGATTATTTGTTAATGACCTTTCACAATCTTCATATACACGAGAGTGACATGACACATTGTGCAGACAACAAAAGGCAAACAGCTCTTCCTGGACTTTCCAGCAATCAGCGACGATGTCAAGGTTGCGTGTCATTACTTACAACGATCTGTCTTCTGAAAGAAATATTTGCATTCTACATCATTCACAAGCCGATGGTAGTCATCTAACGGTGTTTCATCACCTGTTTTATGTCGTCAGCAACTGGCAGACGAGGATATCTCGTGTTTCTTTCATACTCACAATGGCACAGTCACGTCTTCACGAGCTCTAAGACAATGTCATGTAATGACACATGTCGCAAGGGAAACCTACAGTGACCCAGTTTAATATCCATAGACTACTTCGACGTGTCATCCATTTCTAACGAATTAAGACACGTTCAGTAAAGTCACAATCAATTCGCCAAGTATTCAGAATATATCATTTCAGTTTATATCATCGACACATCAAGATCACTTCACACACGTGAAATGTATTCAGTGAACGTAATTCTGCAAACATGTTGTCTGGTGTTACTAGCCAAAACTAATAAACACGATAAGTTAGAAGGACCTGTTGGTGCCTGATCTTTTCCCCATTAAAAATAAACTCGTTCGTTCTTTAGTTTTTGTGTTCGTTATTTTTGTATTTTCTTAAGAATATTTACACATTAGTAGTAGTAGTGTTGTGTCACCGCTTTACGCGGTGCTGAAGTGACCTCTTCAGGGCACAAGCCTGGGCAATGGAAATCGGATAACAAGCTGTTGTCCAGTAGCAAGTTCCCCCTCTCCACGTCGCCGATGTTGACCAAGGGAAAGGAAGTAGCCAATGCAACTTGTCATCGGTGCCGTCGCAGGAGTTGTCAGAACTATGTTGTTTACAACATGGAACTGCCTTAGGGACTCCATCTCAGGATTTGTCCTCAGGGTTTACTCCCGAGAACATTATGTCTTTAACTAACAATACATAATCCTGACTGAGACACCAACCCTTTGAATGCACTTGCGAGCTGCTTGCTTCTGAGACGATACTGCATTATTTTACAGCTGCTCTAATTAAGTATTCCAATAGGGGTTGTGTTGTTTACGAGTATCTCTTGGTATTGCTTCCCACGTTGCCAGTAATGAGAATTCGGCGACCTTTTCAAATGATTTATTTATATCTTTATCTCTGTTCAGATTTGTAATGGGTATGATGGTGCGATGCTGGCACATTGTCCAATCTGTCTTGGTGTCATCATCATCAAGTGTCGTGCCGACTGGCGTATGCTTTCATGGCTTTCCACAGATCTCGGTCTTTGGTTTTCTGGATCTACTCTGCTGCTGATATTCCTCAGTGCCACCGTCTCAATCCATCCAGCATCATTTCTCTTGTTCTGCCTCTGCCTCTCTTCCCCTCGATCTTTCCAGTTGTCACGATGTTCTCCAATGCCTCTCTTCTCATTACATGAGCAAAGAAAGTTGTTTGTCTCTTTCTTATTGTTGTATATAGTGTTCTAGTTTCATTAGTCTGTTTCAGGCAGTCGTCGTTAGTTACTCTGGCAGTCCAAGGAATTCTCAACATTCGTCTAAGGAACCACATCTTTGTTGCTTCTAAATTCTTCTTAATTTGTTCATTTACATTCCAAGCTTCACTGCCACACAGCAAAACTGGTTCTACATAGCATTTCAGCACTCTCTTTCTTACACTTAGTGATAGTGACCTATTGCACAAGATACTCTTCATTTTCTGAAATGCGGCCTTTGCCTGCCCTATTCTGCTCTTAATCTCTGTTGTACATCTTCCATCTGATGTTATAAATGCCCCTAGGTATCTAAAAGTATCCACCTGGTTAAGAATTGTTCCTTCTACTTCTATGTCACATTTTGGTGTCACCATTTTCTTTGATATCACCATTGTTACTGTTTTCTTGATATTCAAGGAGAGTCCTTTCCTTGCACTCTCTGTTACTACAGTGTCCAACAATTGTTGTAGGTCTGTTGATTTATCTGCCACCAATACTGTGTCATCTGCATAGCGTATATTACTTATATTATAACCTCCAACTAGTATTCCTGGCATCTCTTTGATCTCTCTCATTATTACTTCGCTATATAGGGAGAAGAGATCTGGTGACAAGACACATCCCTGTCGTACTCCTAGCTTTATCTGTTCGTGACTACCCTCTTTATTTCCAATTTTAATTGCTGCTACTTGGTTCCAGTAAATATTCTTTTTAACTCTTAAATCTTTCCTATCAATATTAATATCTTCCAACATTTTAATCAGTTCATCATGTTTTACTTCATCAAATGCCTTAGTATAACCTATGAAGCATAAATATATGTCTTTCTGTTTCACTATTGAACTTTCTATTAGTGTCCGTAATGTATATATTGCATTGTTTGTGCCCTTTCCCTCCACAAATCCATACTGTTCTTCACTAATTTCCATTTTTATTTTCTTTCTGGTTCTTCTCATTATGATTCTGAGCAGAAGCTTAGTGATATGGTCTATGAGGTTAATTGTACGAAAATTTTCACATTCAATTGCTCCTGGTCTTTCTGGTATAGCTATAAATACAGATTTCAGCATATCACTGGGTAAATATCCACTGCTGTAAATTTCATTTGACATTTTGGTTAATATAACTACTCCAAATTCTCACAATACTTCTAATTCTTCTATTGTGATTTCATCTGGTCCAGCTGTTTTTCCTTTCTTCATATATTTCATAGCGTCAGCGACTTCTTCTTTTAGAATAGGTGGACCTTCTAAGTTACTTTCTTCTGTTAATTTTTCCCTTTCCTCATCATATAATTCTCTTATATACTCATTCCACCTCTTCATTTTATCACCTTCCTCCAGTAATATCTTTCCTGTTTTTGATTTCAAACACCCTGTATTTATTCTTATTTTTCTTCCAGTGAGCTCACTTGGTGTAGTATCACATTAATAGGTGGCTAATTTCTCGAGAAAGTGGATGTTCTACAGCTATAATGACTGGCCAAGATTGTTTTCCAACACATCGAGTAATTGTACATTCCAGATCCAGTGAGTGAAAATACATGTCAGGTATAGTGGTGGTCTGTTACTGTCTCGAGAAGAAGATCAGTGGGTCGGTTGGCTAAGTTACTGAGATAAGTCTATTCTTATCTGGCCAATTCTTCAGCTGCTGTCGTCTTGTCCATTGATCGTAACCCTAACTATCTCTGCAATGGCAGAAACAATCTTGACAATAACATTTGTATTTATATTAATAAGTGTGTATGTACTTGTCGAGCGTGATGGCTCAAAACTAATATTTGATCGGGTATAAATATGAACTTTCAGAATTGATTTTAGGTACTGATACTCATTTATTCGATATATGCTTCGTTCTAGCACGTAATGACATCATTTTCTACCAATCATTATCGACCTTTCGTTTGTGGTTTCGATATGATAGATAGCGCTGGTAGCTCTGATGTTGAAAGTCATGACGTCATTGAAATGGGCTCTTGCAGGCACATACATGTGCTTGTTCCTCATGCAGGATGGTGTTCATCTCTGTTTGTTTGCTGTTCCTCCAAATTCCAATACATCATGTTGAGTGTTTGATTTTACCAACCGCATTATTCGACTGTGGCCTGGTTCTAAAGGGACACCAAGGCTGGATGTCCGGAATTTGTGGTTGAACCCTTTCGGTGTAAAGAGACTGTCAATGTAACGAATGAGAGACCATCACAGGGAGAGCGCCATATTGTATAGTGAATATTCATTGAAAATGCTCGTTACATCCTCATTGCTGTGGTGCGCGTTCTGGCCGCTTGTCGCCCTCTTCAGCAGCTTTTCATGGTGGTGTAGACCGTGGTCTTACTCCAGTATACAATAAATGAATGTAATTATCTAGCACAGGCTAGGTTTACGGCGCCAGAGACTCGCCGTTGATCCAACTCCTCTTAAAGTAATACTAATCTGTCGCAACAATGCCAGGCAGGAGCTAGACTTCTGTTATCAGAGTTGATTAATACTTGTGTTGGGTACGGAGTGTCAGGCATTGGTAGTACCTTTGGTAAGGATGACTTTGATGTCCTTTTCAGGACCCATCCCCCACTGGTCCAAGCCTGACATCCAACTCATGCCTGTGGCTCCTTGTAGCTGTCAACATGCGACAGCGGGTACTCCTGGGCAACAGCTGTGAGAGGTTTGCTAAACCAGGCGTGGGTAGCTGATTTTGGTGTCAATCGAAGATGCGAACTAGGGTATGCCTACCCAGCATGTGATATTCATTTCTTGTCATCAATGGAGTGAAGCAAGGATGTTTCCTGGCACCAACACTGTTCAGCCTCATGTTTTCAGCTATGCTGACGAATGCCTTCGAGAACAATGACATTGGAATAGACATCAACTGCCGCATGGATGGAAAGTTGTTCAGTTCAGAAGGCTGAATGCCAAAACCAAAACTAACAGCGACACCGTCAGAGAACTGCTGTTTGCTGATGAATGCGCTCTATATGCCAACTCAGAGGCAGACATGCAACACAATGTTTCAGTTTTCTTAAATGCCTGTGCCAACTTTGGGCTCAATATCAACTTGGAGAAGACTGTAGTTATGTACCAGCCAGCTCCAGGAAATAATCACACCGTGCCGACTATCAAGGTGAACGGTCATAGACTAAGTGTTGTGGACAAGTTCACCTATCTTGGCAGCACCGTGTCACAAACTGCCACAATTGATGACAAAGTGAATGCAAGAATCTCCAAGGCCAGCGCGGCCTTTGGCAGACTGTACAAGAATGTGTGGGACAGAAATGGAATAAGCCTGCAAACAAAGCTGAAAGTCTACAAAGCAGTTGTATTATCCACACCGCTATATGCGTGTGAAACATGGACTGTTTATCAGTGACACGCTAGGAAATTACACCACTTCCACACAGTCTGCCTGAGGAAGCTATTGAAGATTAAATGGCAAGACAAGATTCCTGGTGTTCTAGAAAGAGCGCCCATGTCCAGTGTCCACACTCTACTAATGAAGAATCAGATGCGCTGGGCTGGTCACTTAACTCGTATGCCAGATCACAGGCTCCCTAAACGAATTTTTTTCGGCGAGCTGGGTTGTGGTAAACGCTCCCAAGGCGGCCAGAGGAAACGCTTTAAAGATACTCCGAAAATCTCACTGAAAGCTTTTGGAATTCATGTTGACACCTGGGAGACTGCTGCTAAAGACCGTAATTCGTGGCGTGCATCATTACATAAGGGTGCAGTCACTTGTGAAGCAACCAGGACTGCAAGAGCTGTGAAGAATAGGCTGGAAAGAAAAACCACTAAAGGAGATCCAACTCATGGAACGTCAAGCATTCCTTGCCCACATTGTCAAAGAACATTTCGAGTCAAAATAGGCATCATCAGCCATCTTAGAACTCACGGCTCCATACTTTCACCCCCACTGGATGAAATGAATGGTCATCATCATTCTTGATGGACAAACAACAATGCTTGTAGATCCCGGCTAAGAGAGCGATTTAGAGCCGATGGCGGTATCGTTTTGCAACTGAAGTAGAGAATACACAAATGATTATGTTATGGCTGTATAATATTCTGTCTTGATTCTCAGAGTTGTTCGCTTAGTGTAGAATGAGTTATGGCATTCTTAATCAAGCAATCAGCCAATCAGGTACCATCTCCACAATGCAGGTTGGCTGCAATGGATCTCCAACACTGTCTGCCTCTCGCCTTGACTGTACATTCTGTCAGAATGATGCTCGTCCATCTATTTATGTTATCTTCCCACTTGTATGGTTATCTACCTCTTGCTCGCTTGCCCTCAACCTTGCCTTCCAGTATGGGTTTTAAAAGAGTGTCACGTCTTTTAACTTGGCCGAAATATTTCACTTGCCTCTTTTTTATCTCTTTTATCAACTCTCTTTTCATTCCCAGTTTTATAGAGCCTCTGTATTTGTTTCTGTTTCCATAAAATACGACATATTCTTCTGTATATCCACATCTCCAGGACATCTATTCGACATTCTAGTTTATTGTTCAATGTCCAGGCTTCCGCTCCATACAATAGGATTGAATATTCATAACATTTGACAATTCTCTTTTTAAATGCGATGTTAATCTCTCTTCTTAGTTTTTTCTACGAGCAGTTGAACATGAAAACATGATGACATGAAAATTAGCACAAGTAACATGGAGGTATTGACTATAACTAAAGAAGAAAAAGCAACAACGATTCACCTAACCAAACATCCCTTGAAATAATTAAAGAGTTTCAAGGACCTAAGAAGTATAATATCATCAAATGGCAAATCAGAAGACGAGATCGAAAATAGATGCAATAAGGCAAACCAATTCATTGGACAAATGGCACCAATACTAAAGAATAAACATGTATAAATAACTACTAAGAAAACACTTTACAACACAATCTTCCTACCTACTCTATGTTACCAATGTCAAACCTGGACAATGACAGAAAAAGAGAAAAGAAAAATCACAACAACAGAAATGAGATTCCTAAGAATAGTACTCAATGTATCAAGAAGAGATAAGATCAGAAATGAAGAAATCTGGACTAAGATGGGGGTTATAGCTGTACTAGATTTTATTAGAAGGCAGCAAGTCAACTGGTTTGGCCCTGTAAGTAGGTTACCAACTAACAGTATACCACAACAAGCAATGATGTACAGACCAGAAGGAAGCAGAGGAAGAGGCCGACTACGTAAACGATGGAAGCAGGGAATAACAGAGTCCATGGGAATATCGATACATGAAACCCATAAGCGGGCACTCTCCCTCTGTTTATACTTTACCTCGACAACGCAAGGTACAAGAGGAACATGTTGAGATGAGAGATGAGATGAGAGTTAATCTCTCTAGATGTTAATACTGATTTCATGCTGTTGAAAGTATTTTTTGCCATTCCTATTCTCTGTTTTATTTCTATTTCACTTCTGCCATCATGTGTTATTACATTTCCAAGATAGGAGAAACGTGTCACTTGTTCTAGTATCTCCCAATTTACTGTAATGTTCATTGACGACCTTTCCTTTCCATTGCTCCATTCCATTGCTTCCACTCCATGGCATTCTATAATTCTATTAGTTTAAGTTTATAATAATCACTTGTTTTGTATAAAAATAATAAGTACACATAGACACACGTAGAGCTGTGTACCGGGTGTTGGGACATCATGTAGAACTGTGCAGTTACATTTATGTTTCTTCGCCATCCTCCTTTTAAGCGTACCCGTTTGGCAAATTGCATCAAACTTGAATATAAATGGGGCCTGCATATAAATAGAACTCGTCTTGCTCTTGCTCTGTTGATAATCAGAAAGATTTTGTAATGTAAATATTGAGCACACCCCACTACTGGCAACGCCGATCGCATTCTGGTATGAACCTAAGGCCTATCCACGTCAATATGGAAGCACTATACTCGAGCCTCGCCCCCATTTGAGCTCGTCAGTAGTGCACATCCCTGACCGGATCCGGAAACAGTCCCGGATCACGCGTGTGAAGCGGGCGCGCAACCACGCGGCACACACTGGACACACCAAATTATCACAACAGAACACCACAACGCTACCCATCGTAGGCTATGCTCAAGGCTATGCTATTTTGTAATGTGTTTTGTGTGCTACGAAAGACTTTCTAAACTCACTTTCACTATACGTGTGTTCACGCTTTTAATTATTAATATACTACGAGGTCAAGTCAATAAGTAAGTCACACAGTTATTAGGATGGCAGGTAAATGTAGTTGGTGTTTTCTACAGGTGTCATTAGATGACAGCAATATCTATCTTTATATTCCCGTTCGTCACTTGGCGCTAGGTGTCTCATGTGCATGCGCAGCGCATACACAAATTGGCGACTGTTATTACGGCGTGTACAACCAAAGAGCAAAGTGCTGTTGTGCTTTTTTGTGGGCAAAAAAACTGCCTGCAAAGGACATTCATAAGGAAATGCTTCCTGTTTATGCTGACAAATGTTTGTCCCTTAAAGCGGTGCGTAGTTGGGTAGAAAATAATTGCTCAAAGACGCTCTAAAATTGTTGATGAAATCCGATCTTGTCGCCCTGTTGAGATTGCAACAGAAGCACCCGTGTAGCGGATAGAGGAGATCATTAGAGGTGACAGGCGAGTAAGGATAGACTCTGTAGCATATGCAATAGGGTGCTCACATGGTTCAGCATACAGCATAATGTATGATTGATTGTCATTTCCAGGACTACTGACTAGAGGAGTGTTGCTTCTTCATGACAATGCCAGACCAGATACGGCTCGATTAACTCAGGAGAAAATTAACCAACTAAGGTGGGAAGTTCTGGAATATCCACCTTACAGCCCTGGCTTAGTCCCTATCGATTTCCACCTTTTTGGTCCACTGAAAACTCATTTTGGCGGGAGACATTTTGCGAATGACGTGAAGTTGAATTTAAAGTGAAAACGTGGTTTAGAAAACAGAGCACGCAGTTCTATGCAGCCGGTTTGGGAGGACTGATAATACAATGGGATAAGTGCATCAATGTTGGTGGAAATTATGTTGAGAAATAAAGGGACAATGTATGTATACATATTAACTGGTTTTAAGTTGTTATCATATTTCGTTATTTTTCTACAGCCATTTGTGTCTTACTTAATGGCTTCCCCTCGTAGTTATTCATTGAGATCAATACAGTATAATGTGAAACACCCGTGGCTTCATAGCAAGCCAATAACATGTAAGAAAGTAAAAAACAAAAAATAAATGTTGCCTTTGTGAGAATATCTTTTTTGCTGTGTGCTATTTTCAGTGACTTGAGTACGCAAGGCGACACTGCATACAATATGTACCGACACATACTGACTGCCGATAGGTCTAAATTGTCGGACTGGCGTCATATACCTAAAAAAAAGCACAGGAGGTACGCAGAGGTGTATCCAAGGCACCAGGGCCAAGTTTTATACTGGTTTTAAACAAGACCTACTAACACGTCTTAGTCGTGCGTCCTGGGCAACAGGTCCCTTCGGGGTCCTGGCAAACTTAGTAGGATTGCTGATTTTTCCGAAGTCGTACAGTATCTGCCTGCACGGCGAGGAACCGCAATTCTGCACACCAATAAGCCAGACATGGGACAACGGATACTCACGCAAACCTCAGGTCCTGTGTGACATCACATTGATGTTGGACAACAGGATGTCTTCATCCGACATACAGGACTTCACGCTGGAGTTCACAGCCAGCGAACGCAAGCAAGCAAGTATAAAGCACCGGACAGTAACATGTGTCTAAACTGTTTTAATGGTACAGTTAACATTATGATTTCATCAGTATGTATGTGTATCTTTTATTTCTAAATTTAACGATGGCTTACAGTTCAAATGTGTCACTATGCGTAAACAAGACATCTGTTGGAATTTTGTATGTGATGTTGATTTTTTTTATATATAAGATATATATACATATACATATACATATATCATGTGCCATGCCGGAAAGCGTGGGCGGTCATGACTCAACCACCATTTCACTCAACCACCAGTGTCGTGGATCAGCTCAGTGTTCCTGCCTCGTCCATGCCATGTGGCCAAGCCATCCAGGTATTTTCCTCTCGGTCTTCCTCTTGGTCTGTTCCCTTCGATCTTGCCAGTTGTCCCTAAGTTCTCCAATCCATTTCTTCTCATAACATGTCCAAAACATTTTGACTGTCTACGTCTAATTTCCCTAATCAGTTTATGATTCGCATTTGTCTCCTGTAGTACTTGGTCATTGGTTTTTCTGTCTGTCCATGGTATTCTTTGCATTTTCCTCAGAAACCACCTTTCTGCAGGCATCAGATGTTTTTCAGCTTGACTGCTCATTGTCCAAGTTTCACATCCATACAAAAGAACAGGCTCTATGTATCCCCTCAACACTCTTTTTCTCGTTTCAATTGACATCTTTTTATTGGTCAGAATGTTTTTCATCTTGCTAAATGCTACTTTCGCCATGGCGATTCTTGTTCTAATCTCTTCAAGGCATCTCCCATCAGATGTTATGACCGTTCCAAGATAATTTTACCGATTCACTTGTTGAAGAATATTTCCATTTACTTGTATATTACATTGTGGCACTTCTTTCTTCCTAGTGACGACCATAACCTGAGTCTTTTTACAATTTTATTCTAACCTCAGTTGCTCACTGTGTACAACAACCGCATCTACTATATGTATGTATATATATATATATATATATATATATATATATATATATATATATATATATATATATATATATATATTTATATATACATATATATACATATATATATATATATATATATATATATATATATATTCACTAATGTGAGCTTGTCTTTTTCTAGAAAACCTTAAAAAGAATCAACCCATTTGATTGTTGGCCTCTATCTAACTATCGCAAGACATAGTAGGCTCACATTCGTATCTAGCCTTTGTGCTCATACGAAGTTTCTGGTGCAATGCTCAAGCAGCCGTTTTCCATTTTCATTTATGCTACCGATGTTGTATATTTCAAGGCACACTGGTCTTGAACCCGTGTCCTTGCCCACGCGAGCATTAACATCACCGAGCATATAAATGTAGTCAGATTTTGGTACAGCTTTGATCACAGAGTCTAACTTCTCATAGAATGAATCCTTCACATCGTCAGAGGAAGTGAGTATCGCTGCATATGCAGTGATAATTGTGGCAAAACCACAAGGTTGCCAATTGTAGGTATGGTCAATTCGGAGTGGGCTAACTTCTAGAGAGTTCGGGAAGTGATATGAGTCGATTGACCATATTTCAGGATGGGACTAGCAAAGCTATTCACAGCTGATCTTGGAGACAGAGAGGTCGTCTCTACATCAAGCGTATTTGATGCCTTGTTTGGGGATCCAGATAAGGAGTCTTTCATTTATCCAGCCTGAATTTTAACCATTCCGGGTAATAAATTCTTCACTGCAATGCCCACTCCATGCTATTCTCTTCTTGCCTTCTACCCTTCGAAAACCAAAACAAAAGGTAATTGTTCTTTCCTATGTGACTTTTCGTCAGATAGGCAAGTCTCCTGCAAGCCAGTAATAGCTCGTTAATAGCGGTTGAGCTCGACGTCAGTTATAGCCAGTTTTGTCACATCATCAGTATTTGACAGATCAGTGGAAAGTCCCGACATCTGGTTCTCATGTTCCAGTGTGCACACGGTAGCTTGGGGTTTTTATGTTTCGTTTTAGTGGGTGGTGCATTGGATTTACAGCCTGCGGGACGGATTTTGTCCTAGCCATAAGTACACAGTGTAGTAGGCAGGCTGAAGTGGATCAGAACCCAACTGGCTAAGGGATGCCAAGCCTGAGGCGTGCGTTAGCTGATCAGTGAAACCTGTAGGTGTCTCCCTCTGTCGAAGGCAACCCGTGGCGTCCCTGTATGCCTATTAACAAGGATATATAACCTGTAGCTGCTACCTCTCGCTTTGATTCCGAGACCAGTTCAGACAAAGGATGGCGTGATACTTCTCTATAGCACGAAGCCTGGGCTGAATTGTAGAGACCATGTGTTGCCCAAGCAGCAAGATCCCTCTCTCGACCTGCCTAATTTACTCCAGAGGAAAGGTTGCACCAATACATCTGGAACAAGACAAATTTCAGAAGCTGCCAAATCAGATTAAAAGACCAAATTGCAACCCAGGCTTAGGGCTTGGTCTGTAAGTTGCAAATTACTTGCAAAATGACGAGGTGTGTACCCTCTCAGTATTACAGAATGGGATTCTAAGATGAATAGAAACATTTTTTTCTCAAGTTTTCATTTTCTATTCATTGTTCGCATGTTTCATCTTTTCATTCTTCTCATTATGTTCGTATGCTTTAATGTAGTCACTGGGGAGGGGGATGTTAGAGGGGGGTGTTCTTCTCTGTGACTCTGTGATTATATGTTGTGTTTTGTGTATGTATTTTTTTTTATTTGTTGATGAAGGCTAGTCGCCGCATCGTCCTGTGTTGGTGTTGTTGTTTTGGTTTTATTTGTAATTCTGTTCTCTACAGCTACATTACTTTGTTTTATTTTTTATTGTTTACATTTCCAAAGTTTTACCACTGTTCCATCAATTTAATCACATCCTCTCAATTGCCCTCCATCGCCCCAAGCTATTGGTACCTTGTGGGGTGTCGGGTTTGTTGTGCGCCGCCCAACATTCGGCGCTAACAGAAAACAAGTAGTACCGCAGGGGCGTCACTAGGGGGGTGCGGGGGTTGCGGGCCGCACCGGGTGACACCATCAAGGTGTGACACCAAAATAAAAAAAATTGCAAATTTGACAAAGCAGACATAGCAAAATAACAAAAATTTAACTTTGTCCGAGTTTGTCGAAGTTCTTTATTTATGTTTTGCCTGAAGTATTGAAGTTATATTGTTCAATTTGTTTTCTTTCTTATGTCCTTATTAACTTTTTGACTTATTTTACAAACATTACTATATGCGATTATATATGGTACAGGAACACTCGGAAGAAGACCATGGTGAAAGTCTAGAGGGGTGACCAAGAGTTTACCGCACTGGGTGACACCAACCCCAGTGACGCCACTGTAGTACCGTCATACGGTAGCTCAATCATATCTAAGACTTTAATTTATGAGAACATATTCAGTTCATATATTGTATGTTCACATATACACTATTTACATACTATGAACCAATTTCATGTTATATTTAAACGATTTGTACTAATTCCCTGTTAAAGCAATCAATCTATATATTACATTTTGACATAATTAAGTTAAAGTACTTAATCTATGTGTTGTTTGTTATTGTATTGAATTAAAAATCAATCTAAAAGGTGTATGTTAATTGCATATAATGAGAAACCAATTATTATGTAAGATAAGAATTTTGTAATCTATAATTTGCTGTTGTTTTTGTTATAAATTCATGGAATGTGAGAACATTAGTATAGCTATTTGTGATCTTATTTCAGCTGTCAATTAGAAAAACAACATGCTTGTATCTTTCTTAGTTCTTGGAAACAGCGGTGCAAACATTACAGCTGGGCGATATTAAACTGACATAATCATATTAAATATTGGGGAGTCAGCACCATGCCATCTAACAATGAAGCAGATAACATTGGTATGATAAGCTTACCTGTGTATTTTTAGACCAGCATAGGGTGTCTACCTGACAACTGTTGGTCAGTACCTGTTGTCAACATCCATGTTGCCACCTGAAAATAGAAATAATTATTTCAACTGTCAATCCTCTGTCATGAATCAGTAGCACAGGTAATTGCTAGAAGTAAATGTTTATAGATAATAGTAAGAAGTACTTGTTTACAAAGCAACTAAAGAAAAAGTCTCACTTTCACATTCAGGCATTCCTCCGAAGTCGGAGGGTATCTGCCTTCACGGCGATGTACCACCAGTCTGCACACCAATAAGCCAGACATGAGACAACGGATACTCACGCAAACCTCAGGTCCTATAATACATGACAATGATGTTGGGCACCAGGATGTCTTGATACGACATACATGACTTCGCGCTGGAGTTCACACAGCCAGCGAACGCAAGCAATCAACATTCAGGCATACATACATCACACATACAATCACACACACTACTCTCTCTCTCTCTCTCTCTCTCTCTCTCTCTCTCTCTCTCTCTCTCTTTCTCTCTCTCACTCTCTCTCTGTCATCTTCTTTCCTTCTTCCATTACCCGAAAGTTGCAAGTTACGTAACTAGCATCATTACATGGCCTGCTTTTGCAGTTTCATGTATATTTCACATTGTAGTGTAAAAGTGGTCACATTTCTATCCTCTCAGATACCAAATAACTTACAATTAGTGTGTGAACCTCGCAGCCACCCACCTCCTCACTAAAAACCTCTGTAATGTTCATATTTGTGAACGCAGCAATTCAGTGTTCCACGCAGGCGAAACAACAAACCTTTCATTTTAAATTTCTCAAACATATCAACACAATCTACAGTTCTCAAATCTTCAATGTAATATATTCGTAATTTAAAATGTGTATATATGGTTAATTTAATAATGTTATTTATTTTATCACAAATTTATAGTATGAATCGTACCCGACAAATAATGGTATTGAAAAATGCAACAGAATTGAAGGGAAATAACTGTAAAAATATAATAAATACTAATACTGATTTCCCCCTTGGCCTGCTGAGGGTCGTGAAATGAATGTACCAAATTGTTACAGCTGGTCTTAACTTCTGCAGTTTGCATAAGTTGTAGATAACTATCCACTAAAACGCAAATAAAAAAAAAAATTGTTGTACCATTTTCAACATGAGACAATTGGTAGGAGACATTTAAATGTGACGTATTGAATGAAACACACAAAGAACACATACAGGTAATGTAAAAGACAATCTTTTAATCACGATAATGAATGTTTTCAGTTCCAGTACCTTTCCCTTTAGCAGGATGTCTTTGCATACGTCTACGATCTCGTATCTGCTAGCTCTCACATATACACTTCTGTGTTCTCATGTTTCTCATATTCATCCAATATGTATTTTTTTCCAGTATTTTTTTCCAGTATTTCAATCCAGTATTTTTTTTTAATTCGCATATCCTTTACAGGACATCGCTGTCAACAGCAGCATCTTTCAGATGTCTGTTGTTTTCTTGGCAAGTACGCTCAGTAGTTTGCCACTGCTTTCTGAGCAGCTGGCCCAGTTATCCCACAAGTCATCAGCAGGGGTCGAACCGCCTCCAGCTCTCGCCCGCTACGAGACTCTGCGTGATAAACGGGATTACGGAGAAAGTGTTGTAACACCTCGGCCAGAGAGACCACTGTAATGTATAGTATTTATTTATTTATTTATTTATTTATTTATTTATTTATTCGTTATTTGCTTGTTTCCGCCATACTTTCTGTTCTGTTGGCCATTTTTCCTTCCACAATTAATGCATTTGCTTCTTCTCACACTTCCAGCCGTCTCTCCATATTCATCCATTTGATTTTCTCTCTGCTTCTTTCACATGGCTCTCGTTGCCTCTCCATTCATTTTTTGTAACTCTATCTCTCTCTCATCATTATGCCTACTCTTCCTTCGACTGTTCTCTTTTCTGTCGATCGCTGTCTTTATCTCTAAATACAAATATATGTGCCTCCCAAGCCTTTCTCCACATCAATCTCTCTCTCTCTCTCTCTCTCTCTCTCTCTCTCTCTCTCTCTCTCCCGTGTATCAAATACACAAGGTCGTATATATCCATGTTCATAGATTATGTCTCTTTGGCGCATGCAAACCAATACCTTAGATTTGATAATTTTGTGTTGCGTATCCCTTACGGGATGTTGCAGTCAACACCAGCATTTTCAGCTGCTGTTGATGTACTAGACAAGTGTTACGTTCAGTAGTTTGCCATTGCTTTCTGAACGACCGGCCTCTATACCTTTTTCGAAAAAACCAGCACCGCCGTGTTTCGAACCCGGGTATACGGGCTCACAAACCCCGTTCGCAAGCCCTTCAGCCACAGAGACCGGCTTTGATAAGCTTTGATAAGCGTCGCCTGTTTTCATTTGTTTTAAAGAAGAAGCCATTATAGTATTACTCGTGGATTTCTTAACACCAATCAACAGTGTTTGTGCAAACAGTCGTGTTACTTGTGTATTATTATCCCTAATGTTCTGTATGTAGAAACTATGGTCCTATACACGCTTTGCACATCTTGTTTATTTATAAGGTTGGGGAGGGAAAGGGGTGTATGCAACACATTCTCCCCACGACGCTTGACGGCAGAAATGGAAGACGATGATGATGATGATGATGATGATGATGATGATGATGATGATGATGATGATGATGATGATGATGATGATGATGATGATGATGATGATGATGATTAAGGAGCCCTTGTGTACGTCTCTACATCAAGAAGAGAATTTTGACTGATATGGTCGTTGGCCTGTGGCGTAACACTGTTTGCAGCTATGGAAAGGAGATATATAATTCTGGACAAAAGGCCTATGTCTCAGAGATCCTAGTCATGTTATGACAGGTATAATTTCAAGATGTTTGCAGGGTTAGGATGTCTCTAACTCATCAGAAAGTCCCAGTAACGATCTCAGAATAGAATGAGCAGTGAAGATATACCCTACTCACTTTTAGAGTTAGACTACACTCTACAATAAGAGACGAGGGATGGTAAAATGGAAATACCTTCTTTTCTCTTCCCCCTTTGTTTTCTGTAATTAATGTTGTGTTAAGGATTACCACGACATGAGTTTGTACTACTGGGTTCGAATGTGTTCTTTTCTCATTCCCAGCTATAAAGAGGCAGGTTGTAGTTAGGACGTTGTCACCGACATGAATCCTGGGTAAACAGCCTATTACTGAGTGGTACATAAAAGAAAGACTTATACAGTCTGGACCTAAAAAATAGAACATGTTGATTGCCGCATTTATATGCTAACTCAGCCAGCGAAAGATGCGTACGAAATGGATACATAAACTGTTGTTGATAAGTTCCGACTTATGTCGGGATCATTGAGGACGGCTTTCTTTATGATAATGTCTACAAGGCAAATGGATATACCACCTACACAGATACTAGAGTGTTAACCATTGGTGCATTTTGGAATGTTCCGTCTGACTCAATACCAACTAACATGTGTAGGAAACAATGGGAAAATTCTGGTTTATCAAACATATTTCAGTATTGATCTTCCGACTGCTTTTTATCCCTGTTTGAACCAAGCCGGTTTATCAAATATACTTCAGTATGGATATTCCGACTGCTATTTATCCCTGTTTGAACCAAACCGGTTTATCAAACATATTTTAGTATGGATCTTCCGATTGCTAATTATCCCTGTTTGAACAAAACCTACAGTGGAATGGGCCCTCCCACTGCCTGTTGGATTCCCAGTTACCTTCGCAAGAAATCTTATTCTTCGACACAAGTCATGTGCAGGCAGGTTCAGCACCAGGTCCTAGATATGAACACCATTGGGAAGACACTATAAAGGCAGAAAGAGGAGTCAACGTTTATACACATGCAGCAGAAGATATCCTCCGACTGTATTGCAACTCCCAGTTTGTGTGCTAGAATTTCTTCTTTGTTCCATGCTTGTGCAGATTAGTCTGGAAATAGTACCGGATGGTACCAATGAATGACTCTCAGCATTGTATGTTCCTACACTGGAATGTATATATCAAAGGATGGCACTTTGCTGGTCCCACGTCGGCCTGATTGCATTATTAACAAGTGTGGGATAGCCTTATCGACCTAAGACTGGGTGTTTGGATATAGCATTGTCATACTCAGGACCGGGACATATATCAAGTATAGACAACGAGTTATGTTGGACATTAGCTGCAATATACTTTAGGAGATTGGGTAATTATAAAATTAGATGAACGGCCAAGTTGTATTAACATATATAACGTCCCGTGCCCGTGTTAGGGCCCCGTTATATGATACAGCAGTGTTGTGTTCATTTTGTCTAAAAGAGAGCAGATCCGAAATAAAAGGATTTATCTCAAAATTATATCAGTCTTCAAGGTGAGCGACTTTTGTTACATACATTCATTCAAGTTTGAGTTTTAATACTTCGGCGGTTGAATGCATGTTGAGACACGCCTTGTGGAAAAGAGCTGAGATTCTGATTAATAAGCAGAGATGCTGGAAGATCGTCATCTTTTTCATTGTAGTCGATGATGTAGAGAAATACCTTCTGCCCAGTCTGAAGAGAAACTCCTGAAAGTTTGACTGGCCTAGGCCTCAGCTTCATTAGGACACAGAGCCCATTAGCATAAGAGTGTTCTTGTTTTCTGTCCCTGGTTAATTGGGATTGCGGTGCATTCTTGAGCCAAATTGGCAATGGATATTAGATGGGTGGGACACAACTGAGTGCTTTCATTCGATCCCTGGATAATGGAGACATTATCTGCTAGGCACTGGAGATAAATAACTATCATTAGAAGAGAACAAGAGAAAGAGGAAATAGGACTGATTAATTAGTCTAGTTATTGTGTTCTGAATTTTGACTGTTGTTTTGGTTTTGAGCTCATTGATTTTGGGAACATTGCATTATCACATGCGTATGTTTTCATGATATTTCATATCATCCCATGCATTTTCCAAAATTTAATACTGTTAATACAGAATTATATGTACTATGAATCTTGATTTAATTCCTGGTGAACTGTTTGTCTCAGTGTTGATGTTTACGTCAATTGCTTGTTGATGTTTGTTCAACAGTGGTTGTTCTATATTCTATAAACACTCAATGTTCTCTGACACTATATCAAATTCAAAAAGTGATCGAGTGAGAGGGATTACATACACATATATACCATTGTCAAAGTGAGCGAAATGTTTTCCCCGATGTATCTGTTGTAAATTTCCCTGATCACCTTGCCTTATAGAAGTGTGTGAGAATTTAAATTTCATAGTCAAACTATTAAATTATTCTCATATATTAAATCCTACATCCAACAACAACTAGAAATATTGTGTGTGTGTGTGTGTGTGTGTGTGTGTGTGTGTGTGTGTGTGTGTGTGTGTGTGTGTGTGTGTATAGTAAAGTGAGCGAGCGCAAAATAACAGTAATAATATTAATCCAGGTTGTCAATGAGCATGTTTTCAATTTGAGTCTTAAAAGACGTTAATATTTTTCATTATAAATAGATTCATGACCAAGCGCCTGATTTCATAATGAAAATATGTTACATAACGTATCATCATAATTATCAGCATCCGCAGCATTACCATCGAATGTCTTGAAGATTGATATAGTAGATCTTGTTTCTCAACATATCTTAATGTCCATAATATAGAAAGTCGCGTGCTGGCATTGATATATGTTTGTTGAAAGGTTGTCACTAAATGTATCTTGCTGATTTCCGCTGTCTCTCTTTCCATGCATATTTCAGTTGTCCAATAGGTTCAAGATTTCCTCTTGTTTCTATCTAGTGTAACTCATGGCCGATTTCATATTTCGCGCAGGCACTATAGTTCTGTCTTGTGAATGCTTGTTGTATCTTTATTTATTATAATTTTTTTGTGATCACCACACCAATACTTCTCAATACCGCGTCTAAGTGTGTATTTCAGATCTTCTTTGGAAACTACGTTTTAAAGCAACTCACAAATTGTGCATACCTGTAGCAGTTATGTCGACTATTAAAATCTGCAGAAGGAATTGTTGAGAAGTTATTCAACTGAGTTTATTTTGTTTGAAAATTGCTACTACCAGAAATAGATTCAGTTCTTTATGCGAGTAGTACTCTAGGAGATTTATACGCCTCAAATTTCGGATCCAGATCTGGAATATTTCGTTATACAGCTTTATGTGACGACATACGATCCGGTGAAAAATGTATCCGGATTCTCAAAGGGCTATAACTCTTTTCTGGCAGTATTACATCCTTTTATTTTTTTGTTTCTTTTGTATAATGTAAGTATTAATATGGCGGATAGTATTGGTTGTAGTAGTCGGTAATCGGTGCATGTGCGTGCGTGCGCGCGCGCGGGAGCGTTCGTGTGTGTGTGTGTGAGGATGTGTTAGGGTTACAGTCCTCGTCCTCGGGGTGGGGGAGTGGTTGTGGCATGGGTGTAAGATGGGTTTTCTTTGTTAAGGAGGGGGTTATATGGTCTGTAGAAATTATTAGTGGCCTATACACTATCAGAAGAATAATGTGGGTTTGTAGAAGGAAAGGGTACACTAAATGCTGTGTATATGCTGCGAACAGTTATTGAAAGTGCTATAGAAGTAAATAAGAATATACATCGTTGCTTTATTGACTACACAAAGGCTTTTGACAGAGTTAGACATGTCAACATGGTGGATATGCTTGCAGATCTACAAATTGAAGGGAAAGACATTAGACTTATAAAAAACATATATTGGAAACAACAAGCTACCATAAGGATTGATAATGAAGTGGGTCAATATCAGCCTATTAAGAGAGGTGTTATGCAGGGATGTGTAATGTCACCAAATCTTTTTTTCCCTATACAGTGAAAATATTTTCCTAAATGTAGAGGATATAAATGGAATCAGTATTGGAGAACGAAACGTCAATAACATTAGATATGCAGATGATACAGTATTGATTGCAGACAATGCGCTGGCTCTGCAACAATTAGTGGATGCGGTTGTTGTACACAGTGAGCAACTGGGGTTAGAATTAAATTGTAAAAAGACACAGGTTATGATCGTCACTAGGAAGAAACAAGTGCCACAATGTAATATACAAGTAAATTGGAATATTCTTCAACAAGTGAATCGGTAAAATTATCTCGGGACAGTCATAACATCTTTGGACCCATTAGGGATTCACAAAGTGGAGAGTGGAAAAGAAGAAATAACAAAGACATATATGATCTGTTTAAGTCCCCGCTAATCACTAGTAACATGAACGCTAATAGACTACAATGGCTGGGGCATATAAAAAGAATGGAAGATAATAGGGAAACAAAACTCGCTTACACTCAGGAAATAAATGACCGTAGACCCCGAGGTAGACCAAGAAGACGGTGGAGAGATTATATATATATGTGTGTGTGTGTGTGTATGTATATATATATATATATATATATATATATATACATATATATATATATACACACACACACACACACACACACAGACCTACAAGCACTTGGAATCAACGACTGGCAAGAGAAGGTGAACCAGAGAGACGAATGGAGACGGATTGTATTTGCAGCAAACAACCTCAATGGCTCGGAACGCTGAAGAAAAAGAAGAAGAAGTCATAACATCTGATGGGAGATGCCTTGAAGAGATTAGAACAAGAATCACCATGGCGAAAGTAGCCTTTAGCAAGATGAACAACATTTTGACCAATAAAAAGATGTCAATTGAAACGAGAAAAAGAGTGTTGAGGGGATAAATAGAGCCTGTTCTTTTGTATGGATGTGAAACTTGGACAATTAGCAGTCAAGCTGAAAAACATCTGATGGCTGCAGAAATGTGGTTTCTGAGGAAAATGCAAAGAATACCATGGACTGATAGAAAATCCAATGACCAAGCACTACAGGAGACAAATGCAAATCGTAAATTGATTAGAGAAATTAGACGTGTTCAGTCAAAATTCTTTTGACATGTTATGAGAAGAAATGGGTTGGAGAACTTAGTAACAACTGGCAAGATCAAAGGGAACATACCAAGAGGAAGACCGAGAGGAAAATACCTGGATGGCTTGGCCACATGGCATGGACGAGACAGGAACACTGAGCTGATCCATGACTCTGGTGATCGAGTGAAATGCGGAGTCATGACCGCCCACGCTTTCCGGCATGGCACATGATTGATTGATTGATACACTATCATTATACAAGGGGCACAGATTTTCAAATGAAAATCCGTAAATAAGGTAAAGATGCTAATTATTAGTGGTCGGGATGTGTGACTGGTAGTAGTCGAAGGATAGAGAATCAAGAGTTTGTGTAAAGATGGTGATGTGGGTATGATAGGTGTCCTATGCCTATTTGGTCATACCTCGAAGTACACTTGTGGCTGCAGCGAGGTGTGTGGAGGTGAGAGGTTCGAATCCCGGGCAGTAACTATATGTTCCTCATTAATGCCATATTGCGCTCTCTCGGGTGAAGAATTTAGGTCAGCATAGCAATTGCTCTTCTTTCCTCCTCCTCCTCCTCTTTCCTCCTCCAGCTTTCTTCCTCATTCTGTATTCTTCCTCCTACCTCTTTGCTAGTAGGCAATATAAATATTTCTTGTCGTGATGTTAGCGCATAAATCAATTTCGCAGTGAAAATAGCGTCCTCGTCGAGCGTCCTGGGCAACAGGTCCTTTCGGGGTCCTGGCTAAAGTCAGTAGGATCGCCGATTCCTCCGAAGTCGGAGAGTGTCTGCCTGTACGGCGAGGAACCACCAGTCTGCACACCAATAAGCCAGACATGGGACAACGGATACTCACGCAAAACTCAGGTCCTGTATGACATCACACTGATGTTGGACAACAGGATGCCTTCATCCGACATACAGGACTTCGCGTTGGAGCTCAAGCCAACGAACACAAGCAAGCAAGCAAGCAAGCAAGCAAGCAGTGAAAATAAATATGCCTCGATGTAATTATGCACATCTACATTTGTCATGTGTGAGTCTTGTTATGTTTGTCTGAGTGTATGTGTGTGTTTGTTTTAATGTAAATATGTAAAGTTAGGTAGTAGCACATCCCTCACGGACGTAACAGTCAACCCCAGCATTTTTGGCTCTCCATGATTCCTATTCACGTTTACGTTCAGTAGTTTGCTATTGCTTTCTGAACTACCGGCACCCATACTATTTCTTAAAAACACCAAACACAGCTGTTTCGAGCGCGGTATTCGTTTCATTTGAAGCTCCTTTGCATACATTTTAGTATTACGAACAAGCTGAGAAGTAAAGTGATATGTCTTTACATTTTCTAGGCCAAAGAATAAGAAGTGATGTGGTTAGTTACGGTCGTCTTACCTTCACAGACAGTTTCCATAACATTGAGAAAACTGCCTGATGCTCATTGAATGAATCTGGGTAAACCCCAGAACAGTACTGGTAAGAAAAAGAAAATAATAATGCATCTGCTAGAGATTAAGCCTGGACCACATTCGTGGCAGGCAAGCGACCTAACCACTACGCCACTGCTGCTCCAAGACAGCTGTTTTTTTTTTACCTGTTCTGTCGTGAGTGCTATAATCATTATGTCTGTTCTAATTGTTATTCTATCTGCTTCGGACCTGGAGTATTATAATTATTTTTATTATGAAACATTGAAGACATATCAACTGTCACCCACACAAATATATTTATGTCCGCAAAATGACAGGTAATAAATAGCACATTCACAACAATCCCATACTACCAATGTCAAATTAGTACATTATCCAAATCACACTTACACAAATCCAACACCTGCGAGATGAGATGCTTGGGGATAAGATGCCAAATTAACTATCTGAAACCAAGTAAGAAATGGTGGGATCAGACACACAGTGGAATCAATACATTGTGACAATTACATTGAAAGGCAGAAGATCAAATCGGTTCGGCAATATTGGTAGAATGCAACACTGTCAGCTACTATCACTGGTGCTATATCAAGGAAGATCTGATCAGTCAGCAAGAGGACGACCCAGAAGAAATTGGATTTGACCACATCAAAGACATTGTACAATCACACGGAATGACATTATCCAGTGTCACCCATCAGGCGCTTGAAAGCCAACTATTCCTGTTCACAACACATGAAGGCAAAATTGGAAGAATGATGATAATGGCGGAATGTATTATTAATATAATTAGTATAATATATTATTTTTTTCAAATATTCTAAGAAAGTAAAAGGGAGTGGGGGGGGGGGGGGAGGAACCGAAGAAGAAGACGGCGAGGAAGAAGAAAGGTGGGAAGAGGGAGAAGAAAAAGATGAGTAGGAAGAGAAGTATGCAGCAGCAGAAGAAGAGGATGAAGAAGGTGAGAGAAAGGGAGAGGCAGGTGGTTTAAGCAAAAAGAGAGAGAGAGAGGGAGAGAGAGAGAGAGAGAGAGAGAGAGAGAGAGAGAGAGAGAGAGAGAGAGACGAAGAGAACAGACGAAGATGAGGAGGAAGGCGAGAAAAAGATGACGAGATTGAGGATGAAGAAGTGGAGGAAGAAGAAGGCGAGGACGAAGACGAGGAAGTGGAGGAGGAAGAAGAGGAGGAAGAAGAAGAAGAAGATGAGACAAACGAAAAAAGGAAGAGGAGGCTGGAGAGGGTTAGGAGGAAGAGGATGAAAAGAGATATGGTTCAATCTCTACACCGGTAATATGGACTGAAATGTTGACTTCTCGTCCTTGACTTGGGCACTTAAAGTTCCTTTATGATTCTTATCAGTCTTTGTGATCCTTAGGGTTTTCATTTGAAGCTCCTTTGCATACGTTTCTTTCACTTCGCGTATCCCGCTGTTATGACCAATAACGCCTGTCCGAAAGAAAGACAGAGATAGAGAAAGAGAGAGATGACTGAGTGAACAGATAGAAAGAGAGAGAGAGAAAGAGAGAGAGAGAGAGAGAGAGAGAGAGAGAGAGAGAGAGAGAGAGAGAGGGGGGGGGGAGGGAGGGAGCAGTAGCAGAAGAGGAAGAAACGACTAGAAGTAATAACGTCCCTTAGCGCGGGAAATGGCTAACACCCCCCCCCCCCACACACACACACACACACGCACACACACACACTCACCACACCCCCACCACTGGATACGAACAAAGAAGAAAAAGTCAACAAAGCGCGGGAAAAGAAACATCGCCTGCCGCGCTCTCCCATGGTCACACCCCAACTCTGGACATGACCCGGCACCACCAAGCTACAAACCCACACACCCAACTAATTACGAACGAACGAACGAACGAACGAACGAACGAACAAACTTTATTTTCACAGGGTTAAGAATTGGGCACGCAGGCCCGTCTAACATTCTACCCTTCTTCTTTCTTTCGTCTCATACGTTATTTCATTCATACATCACCTATGACGTTAATCTTAGACACCAGCATAACAATATGCACTAAAACGCGTGGAAAATAGTTAATAATGCGTAGCTTTCTAAGGCAATTTTAACATGGTTTAAGCACCGCACACTACAGATACAAATAACCGCCATCTTTTAATTTTAAATGTTTTTTTTTTAAACAGGAAACAGTCACCTTATTATTTAATATCGACTACATTTAAATGCCCCCTCCATGGCGAAGGTGTTACGAACGCTATTTGTGAACCTGTATATCCGCCGTCTGAAACACAGCAGCGGGCGATTTGGCAGCAGAACACCTTGCGTTGGTTTTTACGAAATGGTAGTGGTGCCGGTTATTCAGAAAGCAATGGCAAACTACTGAATGTAAACTTGTAAACTTTCCAAGAGATCACACCAGCAACGAATGTTGGTGTTGACTACTACGTCCTGTAAAGGATGTGTAACTAATATTAATATGTAAATAGCAATTACTGGACATCCCTTGAGGCTATCGGAATAGCATACAAAATAAATTCACAGATTTGGTTCGGCACTCATATTTAGGAAATTAAAGAAATAGAGACATGAAGACATGAAGACACACTAAGTAATATCAAATATGAGCGCCACAGTCAAAAGTTAGTTGCATATCCTTTACATGACATTACAGTCAACCTCAGTATTGTTTGGACTGTTTGTCATTTCTTAGCAAGTTTACGTTCAGTAGTTTGCAATTGCTGTCTGAACGACCGGCACTCACACCATTGTATAAAAACCAACGTAATGCGAGCTGCTTCCAAAATGACCGCAGCTATGTTTCGAAAGCGGTATTCGGGATTACAAATTGCGTCAGTACTTCCGTCCCCTTAGAGCCGGCAAAGACAAAGGTACCCAGCAATTTAAACCATCCACATGTTTTCATTTGAAAGTTGCAGGGTCCAATCGAGGATGTGTCAATGGAATTGGAATGTTACATTGACTTCGGTCGTTTAGAAAGCAACGGTAACCTACACTACGTAAGATTGCAAAGAAATCACAAACAACCAAACAATTATGGGGTTGACTGCGACGTCCTATTTAGGATATGCAACAAACTTTAAACTTGTCCACGTATCTGAACATGCTAATTTTTACTGTCAACGCCAGTTTTCTTCGCGCTTGCTAATGTCTTTGTTAATCTTGTAGTGATAAGTAAATAGTCAAATGTTACCCATATTTTCTTATCGGTTCTTAGATAAGTCTAAAGTCTTCTCTGATGGTATTTTAACCAGAAATTTCCAAACATCATGTCATTTATGTTTGCTCATTCTTTCAGTACTTCTAGCCTTTCGTTTCTTGCTTCTGAACAATGATCAATTGCAACTTCCATTATTTCGTTTTCTACGTTTGCGTTAGTGATTAGAGAAGCCTATATGATAAGATGGCTCGCTCGTAAACTTACAGTGAGCTGATGGCCGAGCACGGGAATTGTTGCTAACATCGGCCTGTTGAACTAAAACGATGCCTTCTAGTTGAGATAGTAAAGACAATCTTTTGTTTTTTATTCGCATATCCTTTACAGGACTTCGCTGTCAACAGCAGCATCTTTCAGCTGTCTGTTGATTTCTTCGCAAGATTACGCTCAGTTAGTTGCCATTGCTTTCTGAGCGGCCGGCTCAGTTATCCCGCAAGTCACCAGAGGGGGTAGAACCGCTCCCAATTCTCTCCCGCTACGAGACTCTGCGTGATAAACGGGATTACGGAGAAAGTATTGTAACCCCTCGGCCAGAGAGACGGCAAAGGCAATCTAATGAACGTATAATTGCTTAAACAGTTAACGGGGTAATGATCGCAACATCCTGAATAGGACAGGTAACATTTTAGTTGCGATTGTGATGGCATTTATTAGTCCTCTCTCTCTCTCTCTCTCTCTCTCTCTCTCTCTCTCTCTCTCTCTCTCTCTCTCTGTCTCTGTCTCTCTCTCTCTCTCTCTCTCTCTCTCTATCTATCTATCTATCTATCTATCTCTCTATCCATGACAATGTTTTTTTCTTTATGTAAATGTAACATGCACATTTGATGAATGAAAGATGAGTGATTGAAAGACGGGCCTGCTTGCCCAATTTGTTACCCTTTTAAAATAAAGTTCGTTCGTTCGTTCTATCTCTTTATCTCTCTTTCTCTCTCTATCTGTCTCTCATTTTCTCTCTCTTCACGATCTCTCTTTCTCTCTCACTGTATCTTTCTCTCTTTCTCTCTTTCTCTCTCTCTCTCTCTCTCTCTCTCTCTCTCTCTCTCTCTCTCTCTCTCTCTCTCTTCTATCTATCTCTATCTCTCTCTCTCTTTCTTGGGTTCTTTGAGTGTACTGCTTCTCATCCTTCCTTAATTTGGGTGCATATCATTATCAGTGATTGTATTTGTCCTGAAATATCGATTATATGAGATACAAGA
>OY992881.1:102449402-102731902 GCA_963921405.1 Cepaea hortensis | reverse complement strand
GACCAATAAAAAGATGTCAGTTGAAACGAGAAAAATAGTGCTGAGGGGATACATAGAGCCTGTTCTTTTGTATGGATGTGAAACTTGGACAATGAGCAGTCAAGCTGAAAAACATCTGATGGCTGCAGAAATGTGGTTTCTGAGGAAAATGCAAAAAATACCATGGACAGACCAAAAAAAACAATGACCAAGTACTACAGGAAACAAATGAACATCGTAAACTGATTAGAGATATTAGACGTAGACAGTCAAAAATGTTTGGACATGTTATGAGAAGAAATGGATTGGAGAACTTGGTGACAACTGGCAAGATCGAAGGGAACAGACCAAGAGGAAGACCGAGAGGAAAATACCTGGATGGCTTGGCCACATGGCATGGACGAGACAGGAACACTGAGCTGATCCACGACACTGGTGATCGAGTGAAATGGCGAGTCATGACCGCCCACGCTTTCCTGCATGGCACATGATTGATTGATTGTATGTATAAACATAAACTGGTTTCAAGTTCTTATCATATTTAGTTATCTTTCTACAGCCATTTGTGACTTACTTATTAACTTACCATCGTATGAGGGCCTAACAACACATGTCTGTTTATTTATGACATCTGTGAAGAAGAATGCCGATCCTTATGTTAGCCAGGCTGGGGACCCAGTCTAAGAATTGGACACACTGGAGAGAGGTGCCCTGAGACTTCAGCCAGTGTAAAACTGGGTCACCATCTTATTTACCTCATTTGTTTTCCCCACCTGTTTCTATTTCTATCATTCATCTGCAATGGGTAATGATGTCATCCATCTCGCTATCCAGTAGCCATAACCACTTAGAATCGCAAAGCAACAGTAACATTTTGCAAGATGGAAACCATACTTAACAATAACAAGATGTCAAATATAGTGAGATAAAGGGGATTAAACGGCCGTAGTGAAAGATCATTTTACACGTGCTAAAGAGCATTTGGCGCAAGATGCTATACCCATATTTGTATACAACATTCGGCACTCAGTTGATGATGTATTCGTCTTTACTTCCTTAGACATTTTCGGGTACACATTTTAAACTGGATTGACCTGGAACCCTAGATAAGTTGAAAACTTCACCCGATGCTGAAACGAACCCAGGACCATTGAGCCGGCAGGCGAACGTATATAGAAATAATGCTGCTGTGGCCTTCATGTGCTATACAGAACCTATGCTGTTGTATGTATGTGAAGCATGCACAATAAGTAGACGCTAACAGACATGGTGAATGTTGATGATGATGATGATGATGTTGATGACACATATATATGGCAGTAGTAGTAGTGCCGTCCTCCTTAGCCAAATGGTTAACGATTTTCTCCGTAATCCCGTATTCCCACTTAGTTGAACACAGCTTCGCGAGATTCGGTAGCGGATCGCTACGCGTTGGTTACTTACGGGGGTGTGTGAGCCGGTCGCTCAGAAAGCAATGGCAAACTGCTGAGCGTAACCTTGCCAAGACATCAACAACAGCGGTAAAATGCTGGTGTTGACAGCAACGTTCTGTAAATAGGATATGCGAAAAATAATTTAAAAAAAATAAAAACTAGTAGTAGTAGCATCAGCAGAAACAACAATCAATAGTATTGCAAGTAGTAGCAGTCATGACAGTAGTAGGAGTAATAGTAGTAATATTAGCAGCAGTAGCAGCAGCAGTTGTAGTAATAATAGTAATAGTAGTTGGAAGGTTAGTTGCATATCCTTTACAGGACGTACAGACAACTTCAGCATTGTTTGGCTGTTTGCTATCTCTTGGCAAGTTTACGGTGGATAGTTTGCCATTACTTTCTGAACGACCGGCACTCTTACTATATTCATAAACTGACCAACGCAAGGCGGTCTGCGTGATTACAAACTGCGTTCTCAAACTCTTCGCCACGGAGCCGGCAGCAATAGTAATAATAATAATAATAATATTAATAATAATAATAATAATAATAATTATGTTGAGTTGAGTTGAGTTGAGTTGAGTTGAACTAAGAACCGACATCACTGCACTCAGGACATTCCCATACGTGCTCCATCCTCTCGTTCAACAGCCAGCGAAGAGTCATACTACTAATCGTTCCCACCGCTATTTGATTAAAAGTTCTCATGGTAATAATAATAATAATAATAATAATAATAATAATAATAATAATAAAATATGCGATTATTATTACTACTACTGCTGCTTCTACTGGTTCTAATACTACTAATACTGATACTACTACTACTACTACTACTACTACTACTACTACTACTACTACTACTACTACTAATACTACTACTACTACTACTACTACTACAACTACTACTACTACTACTACTAATACTACTACTACTACTACTACTACTACAACTACTACTACTACTATATCTACTACTACTACTACTACTACTACTACTACTACTACTACTTCTACTACTACTACTACTACTACTACGACAACGACGCGGACGATGTCTAGGAAAGCGACGACGAGGACTCATGCTGCTGTTATTATTATTATTATTACTAATTCGAGAATGTTTGACTCTGTTACTACCATAACTAAAAATGTTGCTGCCAATGTGTGTTCTGCGTATAGCCACTAATAAGACCACATTCGCAAACGTTATTGTTATGGGAGCAACTAAGTGCATTGAATTATTTTTTCTTCCAGTAAATCGATGTGAACTTATGGGAGAGGCAGATTCATTTTACGATGTGAATACTATCAATTGTAATTGCTATATTATCTAGCAGGTCCTCTGATCTGTAACCCTTACGTTTATTTCAACTAGTGTCGATCAATATATGTCAATTGATATATCATTATTGAATAGTAGTCTGTTTTGGTAGATAGAGGAAAGTTAGTTAAAGTTAGCTGTATATCCCTTACAGGACGTAGCAGTCAACCCCAGTAGTTTTTCGCTTTTCGTGATTCCTGGGTGAGTTTACGTTCCGTAGTTTGCCATTCAATAAAAAAAAAAACAACGTAAATCGGTGTGCTACCATATCGCCCACAGCTGTGTTTCGAACGCGGTATCCAGGATTACGAACTGCGTCTGTAACACCTCCGCCACGGGGCCGGCTAGAATAAAGTAAACACCACAAATGTAGTCAAATGTGATCTTGATGTTTACTTTTGCATCTGCCTCAAGTCTCATCACTGAGTAGAAACAGGCCATCCACGCGACAGCGTATTTTGACTCATATCTCTGGCTATGAATATGCCCATCAACATGGCATAAAACATGATGACAAGTTATGGGCTAGCATTCATCCTTCATTCTGGTCAAACAGCTCTCTGAGACATATAACAGAGTAGTCAGTGACGTCCCCGCATATTGTCTCCCCCTCAAGACACAACTTCTTTTGGATAAAATAACCTGCTGATCTATGTCTGCTCAGCAGGATCAATTAAGCTTCTTTCTCCTAAGATTTTGGATGATTCAGTACATAAACATTGTACTTTCTTCTTTGACACAGTTGTTTTAATTTCGATTATTTTCCAGCTTATCATCTGTTGTACAGAATATCGCTGTTTTAGAGTAATAGATTTGAGGAATCGATGATGTATCTGTTTAATGTCTGCTCCATGTAGTAGAGATTGTTCTTGTCTTGTTGTTCAGATATGTGTGGTTGTTGATTCAATAAAGTTTCTAACTAGCTCTGCTATACATAGCTGTACTTTCTAGCAACTAAATGTGGTTAGTACGTGTTATCTCTACTTAATTTATGTCGTACTGAATGCCCACTACAAATAAGTCATGTTTTCTAAATAAGACTCACTTATTTGATTGTTCGGTAATGTTGATAACTTAATGTCTGCTTCACAGACTGGTGAGCTCCAAGACACGTACTCAGTATTGGCACTAACTACTGGCTGTTCTATAGAAATTCTCAGTGTTCAGACGCATAGGTTTGTTGATAAAGTCATGTTGCTTGTAAGATAGTCACATGTATGGTCTCGGTGGTGTTTTTATATACAGTTTATCTCACAGAACGCCTGATTTCTCAGAAACATGTAGTTCGTTTCTTCTGCCTTATTTAGCATACATTAGATGAGAAAGAAAACGAAAGGCATTGAATGGGACTTATGCGAAGGAAATAAAAAAAAAAAAAAGCAGAAATCAGAGAAATACAAGACATTATAAAAATTGTAGGCTGTAGATAGACATCGAGATATGAACAAACCAATTTTAAATTAGCACCTTACAAAATGTGCCTAGTTGCTTGTGCGTCCAGTACAATTAATCCTCCACTTAGGCACGACGATGAATTAGGTTCCAATTCCATATGTGTCTATAACTTTCAGTCTTGGGAGTCTTGTGGGTATATTTATGTATTGTGTTTCTTCAGACACTTCTTTCTTATCTCCACTATGTGGGCCGATGAATACCAGTGCATTTATTGTTCAGGCTATTTCAATGGCGTCAATGGTTCACCACCAATTGCCAGTTCTGTTTAGTGAATATTATAAATTAATAATACTATTGAACTGAAGAAGTTGTACATAAAAATTAAATCAGCGGCACTGAGTCTAGCGCATACCGCACAATATGTAAAAGCAGCAGCAATCTGCGACTAATGGGTTAATGGCAGTCACTTTAATTTGATAGCATAAGTGATCAACATTAAATATTCGCCGGTATTTTGACTGTGTGTTGTTTTTCAGTTTCTATGCAATTTTTCTCAAGCCATGCTTCTTTTGCCTCCTTATATAATAGTCTGACTTGTCTGTGAATTTCTTCATATTTGGCAGGATTATTTTTGGTGAGTCTTCTTGTTTCCATTAGTTGTAACAATTCTTACAGTGATCCATTTCTAACCACCCACCTTCTTTAATCTCGGAATAGTCGTTTCTGCAGCCAAACTGATGTAATTCTTCAATATAATCTATGTTGTGTATATTAAATATCAGTTTTTTCTCTGCAATTGTATAATTATAATATTATGATTGTTGTTGTTGTTGTTGTTGATCTTGTTGTTGTTGTTGATATTGTTGTTGTTGTTGTTGTTGTTTTGCTGTTGTTGTTTAAAATATATTTATAAATTCGTCAATACAATAAAACCAAAATATTCCTTTACAAATTATGTAGGTGGCCCAGTTAGGGCTAAGCGCCAAGTGACCACTAAAAAAAGAATGGGAGTTCCCACTGTATAGCAGTGACAGCTCGAGATGTAAGAGGCTGTCCTAGATAACTGTTGGACAATGGGTAGACCAGCAGCGCTTAGGCCTACTCAATTGACCGCTTCGGTGACCAATCGTTGCTGACCTATTCGCTGCACCTATTTTAGGCGGTCAGTGGTAACGTGTTTAAGTTGTCATTTTTATTCTTACTTAGCGTGGTTACATGTGCCATTTTTCAATTCTCTCATAATATCGTATTAGTACTGTTTTATCGCAAAGTTAGTGTTTTCGGCTGTGTATTTTCGCGATTCGGATTATCCAAGCTCACATTTGAAGACCAAGTCTATCTTTGAAATCATGGGTAAGTTCTTGCAATATATTTGTTAGATTAGGTTTCATTATATTAGTACTTATTTTGTTCTCACTATTCAAGACCAGCCTGTTATTAATCGCAACGGGCTGTAAAAAGTCATGCGACATTTTACTTTAGAAATACACAATGAAAAAGAAAAAACTGATTGTATGCCAGGTCGAAAACATACTCAATATAATAGACATATGTTAAAAAAAAAAAGCTTACAAACCTTAAGAAGAAACAAAGCTAGACTTTAAGAAATTTATGTAAATATGAGCAGCTATAGAAGTAGATAAAGAGGAAATGACCATGCTTGAGACTCGAGTAAACATGTCGCAGAGTAACAGACAAATTGAACTACGCTAGTCAATTACGAGCATAATATGTAATAGATACACAAACACTCACACACAGACACATGTATTTGAGACGCGCTGGTATACAAGATATTATGCTACCATATTTTTTCTTCACTGCAAACTTGAGTGTTTCAGTAACATAAATATAAATGAATGTGACTACACTCTCATAAGATTGTTGTGTAATAGGTAACAGTGTTATGTTATTTGTAAGGGACGCATGCGTGTCTATTATACCAGGCTAATTGAAATAGATGCTCGAGACTATTACGGCAGAGAATATTCAGTGTTGAAAACATAGACACCACGTTTATTGTCTAACCATAGGGAAACATAACGGACACATTGACAGGGGACGCAGAGAAAACAGGTCTGGATACAGATGGCACGAAAACAGCTATTTTAAAGACAAGAATATCATAAGAAGTGACAATCACTAAGAAACAAATCTGGAAATTAAAAGGAGGCATGGATTACTGCAACTGCCAGCAAAATCGTATATGAAAACGCATTTAATTATTGCAATACAAATAAAATATGCATACAATACATTTGTATACAATAATTCATAATGCTATGTTTAAGTCACTTAACGAACAATTGTAAACATATAAACGACCGGCACTCATACCATTTTTATAAAAGCCAACGCAGTGCGGTTTGCTACCAAATCGCCCGCTGTTGTGTATTGAACGCTGTATGTGGGATTACTAACTGCGTTCTTAACACCCTCGGCTCAAAGCCGGCCAGTAACTTGTTATTAACTTAATAAAGAAAAATAAAGTTTACAGATTTAAACACAGGCAAGTTCTGGGGTTGTGCCCACTACAGACAAAATAATTAATACAGTAACAAACCAAGCATTCACTGGACAGAACTATGGTCACCAGCCAAATATGAAATACATGACGAGTTGCATAATGTTACAATAAGAGAAATACTTGATAATTGTGTACCGTCTGAAAAGACGTATAGAAAGTGCGATAGAGGAAGACGACCTTTTAAAATAATATATTATATTGGAAGATGGCGACTTGTGATGAAGCTAGGCCACCACGTAGGTCGACATGACGTCAGATAATGATGATGAAGCGTTAAGTAATTTATTTTACGTATAATATGTTGGTATTGGGCATGACTCTATTTGTAGTAACTTATTTTACGTATAATATGTTGGTAATTTGAATGACTCTATTTGTAAGGTAGAGTGTAAACTTATTTTTAACAATTGCATGCCCTTCACAGGACGTTGCTATCAATTCAATATTGATTTTCTTGCTAAGTTTACGTACAGTAATTTCCCATCGCTTTCTGGGCAAGTAGTAAACGTTTACGGCTAAATTAACAGTAAGGGGATTGAACCCACTTCTTGTAGGCCTGAGAGAAACAACATGCTGAGTCACAGCTGGATAAAAGCATTAATATTGCTGGTCTACCATCCATTTAACTGAGCCTACCGAAATAATGAGATACACGGGAGATGTTTGTATTTAACAAACTAGCAACAATGTAATAATTATATACGTCATCCCACTATGCAACAGTAGTCACAGCGAGAAAGAAGAAGTCTGCTGTAGAATATCTATATTTGTACACAGCAAAGTACGTGGGATTAATTGGCTGTTTGGCTCTTTGGTTTATTATTTAGTAGGTTGTATTCTATGTTGCTGAATCCAGCGGAAGCCTTTGACTGTTAAGTAAGCCATATGCATTGCTAGCTGGGTAACCTGAGGCTTGAAAATCGTTTGCCGATATGGGGGGAAAGGTTGGGTTACCAACAAACAGACTAACAAACTGTCCAAAGGTTCGATACTGAACAACCATCTGTAAGGGAATTTGTGCTGCAGAGCTCTCCTTTCGCTCTAAGCTCATAAACCAGCCTAGAGTGGTATTTATATTTCACATCTGTGGAAATACACAGAAGAACAGAACTCTGGACATAGATATGTAGAATTATGAACATATAATGCATTGGGGAGAGGAATAGAGAGAGAGAGAGAGAGAGAGAGAGAGAGAGAGAAAGAGAGAGATAGAGAGAAAGAGAGAGAGAGAGAGAGATAGAGAGAGAGAGAGAGAGAAAGAGAGATAGAGAGAAAGAGAGAGAGAGAGAGAGATAGAGAGAGAGAGAGATAGAGAGAGAGAGAGATAGAGAGAAAGAGAGAGAGCGAGAGGTGAAGAAAGTCTTAGGAAACACAGCTATTGGATGAGAGGAGATGAACTGATCTGGAGAAAAGGGAAGCAAAGATTGAGGAGGGACATGGAACATGATACGGAAGAGGACAAATACTGGTGGAAGAAAGACTGAAAGAGAAGCATGTTAGGAATGAAGAAATGAAAACGATTGCAAAGACAGGGAAAACCGAGTGGAAGAAGGAGAGGGGAAAATAAAATGGGAGGATGAGGAGATAAGTATGGAAGAGAAAAGAGAAACAATTAATTAATTCTGGAAGATAAGGGACTATCATGGCAGTGAGAGTGGATAGAAACAAAGAGATGTGACAGAGGATGTATGAGAGAGATGGGTGTGTGAAGGTGACAGAGAATGGAAAAAACAAAAAAAACAACCATAGGCATACATGGAAAGATAGGTATTATGGGATGTAGCGCAAGAGAAAACGGACAGAAAGTAAAAGGAGAGAACGATAATTGGGAGATTGAAAACACGTGTTGTGCTATGATACAGAGAGGCGGCGTCATCAAGCGGCAAGGTAAGGGGCCGCATTTTTAATGGAAAAACATGTAAGCGGCGGCATTTCAAAGACTATAATCATACTGAGAAAATCTACCGCACGATCCTGATTGAAAACCGGGACAAGAAATTAAATATGTCACCGGGGCACAGGTATACCAAATGGAAAAAAACATATGTGACCATCAGTTAATTCATCATGAAACGTAGACAGTGGACTTGAGGAGGATTGTCTTATTGGCCCAACGGTCGCTTCTATTTGGTTCGACCAGGAACTATTAAGATTTAAACGATGTGAATTGTAGTATAATAAGAGGCAGACATTTTACAGCCACCTCTCGCCTTCCCCTGATCCTTGAATGCAGATTTAGTCTCTGTCCATATCGGATAAGACACAAGAAATAAGGCGACTTGTGCACAATTTGCTAACATTAACATTCCCAGGCCTGTGGCGATGGAGAAGAATACACAGAACAGACCGCTGTCCTAGCTGCAATTCATATGAGGAAAACATATCTACAGCAGGATATTAATAACTTTTGTAATTCTTGTGTAGGCACATATGAATGCATGTTTGATCTGCTAAGTCCGTGCACTGTGTTGAAATAATCATTGCTTGTTCTATGATAGCCATTATAACCCGTATGAAAGCACTTGTATACAAATAAAGTGATACATTACAAACCAAAATAGATTTCCCATATAATATTGTGTATTATCGCTTTCAGGAAGTCGTTCAAACCAGAGTGTAGCACTTTGTGTAGATTCCTTGATCGATCGACCCTTGCCTGGAAAAAGGAAGACGTGAGTAATTAAAATATTTTCTTTGCTTGCCTTCTATAGTATTATCTATCTCTTAACATTTCAAACTGGGAATATTATTTGCCCCTTTCCTCTATAATTGAGTAATATTTGAAACGTATATTGTCGCACATTGGAGTTGTGATAGAACAGTGGCTAGTGCCCTTGCTTTAATGGTCAGGTAGGTATGTGTTCGAATATCCGTCGATGCAGGATATTGTTTTCCTTTGTCCACTGACATGAGCTTAATGGTCGGCCCAGCTTAAAATGAGTACAAGGAAATTACTGGAAAGAGAAGAGCTAGCACCATAGATTCAGTAGAAACATGATGTGAAAAGTAGTCCTGAACTTAATTTACTTGTATATCGCCATACTATGCATGTGATTATGAACCGCTGCTATTGTTTGAGGGGTTCAGATAAATGCATAGTGCAGTAGTTCTCAACCGGTGGGGAATTCCCCCCCCCCCGGGGGAGAATTTTAGGGTTTCCGGGGGGGGGGGGGAAATTAAGATAATTTCAAGATCGAGTTAATACAAGAACCGGTTACTTGATATTGTTTTTCCCTTCATACTTTACGGTTCTGTACGTCTCACCCTTCTAAAATTCATTTTATAAAGTAAGTAGACCCATAAATCACTTTTGATGTGGTCGTCTAGGCTTGTTTTAGCATGTGCTATTAAATTTAGCTTCCATTATTACGTATACTGTGTAGGGCGGGGGTGGGGGGGGATTTTTAGGTAGGAAATACGAGGGGGGGGGATGACGTACTGAATATATGGTGAAGTGGGGACGGGCCAAATTTTTAGATAGGAAATACGAAAAGGGGGGGGGGATGCGTTCTGAAAATATGGTGAAGGGGGGCACGGGCCAAACAAGGTTGAGAACCACCGGCATAGTGCCATCTCAAGCCCTGCATAAGTGTGCACGCTACTCACCGTTGACTTGGAGTCAAGGAATCCTACTTAGAAATACAAATGTCGGATGAGGGTTGGATGCTTGCACTAGTCGTTCGCTATGAGAGGAAAGGACTGGCCATATACCTCTGTAAACACAGGCCCCAAAAATATGATTGTTCTAACACTTCACATACATTTTTTTTTTTCAAATTAGCGCTAGGGTATGTAAGGTTCGTCGAGTGACAACAAAAACATAAGTCCATGATATTTGGAGTGTTTTTTTTTTTTTGCATATCCTTTACATGACATCGCTGTCAACATCAGCATCTATCAGCTGTATGTTGATTTCTTGGCAAGATTACGCTCAGTAGTTTGCCATTGCTTTCTGAGCGGCCGGCTCACATACCCCGTAAGTTACCGACCCGATTCGAACCACTGCTGATTCTCACCGTCGTCACGTTACTTACGAGAGTATACGAGATTACGGAGAAAAGTCGCTAACCTCTAAGCCAGGAAGCCGGCATACTTGGAATAGTAATAATAGTGGGTAATCTAACATCGTTTAAAAAGGTCGCTTAAAGGTCGACAGGGTCGACTTCATTGCACCGGGTTTTATCCCACATGGCTCAGTCTCTTTCCGCGGCACGGAAAGCGTCGCACACAGCACGAACTCCGTAGCTTTTAGCGACGACCCACAGGAGTCTCCGAAAAATTTCACTCGTGAACAGAAGGACGCGGCCCGGAATCGAACCCACAACCTTCGGATCTCGAGTCAAACGGCTTGACCTCTTCGCCAAGGAGACCCCATCATTAACACAATTTATAATATAGCACTGATATATGTTGAAGCATTAGAAGCAGTACCATTTGTAACATTAGTAATAACAACAGTAATAGTAATACAATAGCCACCAATAGCCGTATTAGTGCTTGCTGTAGAAACCTCTATACAACACTTGTAATGCTGGTGAAGGAATAGCAGAAGCAGTAGTGGTATAGAAAGTAAAATCAGTAGTAGTAGCATTAGTACTAGCGACACCAGGGGCAACGACGGTGGTAGAAGAAGCAATATTGTAAACTATAATGGCAGCAACGGCAACAGGGACAGCAGTTCCTGAAAGATTAATGATTGTAGTACCATTATTATTTTAATCATTAGTGACATATTACCATTATTCCCAGGAGAAACTGCAGCTGATGAAGTGATAGTAATAGGAATGCAGCAGTAATTTATAGCAACACGAATAATAATAGTATTATTGATAATATAATCAGTAGTATTAATGACATATGCTAATTGCAATATTCCATTTGACAGGTCATTCGACAGTTCCATCAGAGTGGGAGACAATTATCAAGCAGAGATTCCAGAATGTGCTGGTGAGTTTTCTGCTTGAAGTTTGTTCAGTTTTTTATTTCACTTTTAGCAAATTATTACAAACTAGCGATACTATGGACTTAGAAAATGTTTTTAAAATTACTATTCTATTTGTTACATGAAGCTAACCATATTTTTGCAAATGTTACACACAAAAGAACATGTGTATAAATCTAACCTAAGCACATCTGCTGTCGCCACATACATCTCAAGGTTCTTAACTACTGTTTTCGTTATTTAAATGGATTCAGTTTTGCGTTTTTTCTCACATATACCGATGAAAACCCAAAAGAAACTATTCGAAGAGTTGAGATCATATAATGTGTGCAGCTATAAAGTTAATGATTCGAAAAGTTGAGGTATCATAATGTGTGCAACTATAAAGTTACATTAGGATGACAATATACATATTGCACTATAGTCGAAGGACTATATTTCAACTATATTTGATGCAAACACCAAATGATATAAGACGATTTGGTTTTCATGAAGTTACATCTTTTGGATATAATAATACAAATAAATATTGAAAATGTGAGTAACAGAGTGCATACGGCTTGATATCTTTGTCATTGATGTTATAGAATGTGTCTACCTAAACTGGCACCGGGTCACGTGATCCAACATCATATCCACAAGTCTGACTGAATGACTGGTCAATACACAGTCACATTTTTAATTGTTGTATGTAATTGATAGAGTCTTTATTCCTTGCGTAATTTGTAACTGGTGGTTTCGTTATTTATTGTGTAGGTTTCTCGTGCGCGGAGCAAGGTAGTTCAGAGACTGACAAGGAAAACCTTCTTTGGTGCCCTTCCTCTGAGGCTAACATCACCAACAGTCAAGGTAACTATCATTATACAATAGTTGTACAACATCTATGAAACGGTGTGTTTATATGTGTGCGTGTGTGAGTGTGTGTGTGTGTGTGTGTATATATATATATAATGTGTGTGTGTGTGTGTGTGTGTGTGTGTGTGTGTGTACACGTGGCAGAATAGCATTGTGGATATTTTACTATTTATTTGGTCATGACTGACACCATTAGTACCAGTGACGTAGCCAGAATCTGAGAGCACACATATTTATCTACACAATAAGCGTCAAAACTTGAGAACATATCCTTAATTATTTGTTTATCAATATTTATTGGAATGTTTCTCTCAACACGTTGCGATTACATATTTCCTATATATTGTTTTAAGTAGAATGTGGTTATAGAAATGTCTATCTGTTTGTATTTCAGTTGACAATTATCTAAAGACAGCACGCACTAAAGCGATGAAGACCAGCTGTAACAACCTGGAACACGCGTTACATGTTCTCCATCAAGCCAAGGGGGACATCAATGTGAGTAGTTATCTACTTTTCACAGTTATTTCCCTTAACTCTACCATAGTTTTCTGTTTAATTAGAAATCAGACTATGGCAATCATAAGAATGGGTGTGTATAATATAATTATTGTACTGTATAAGGCATGCATTGCCATGATCGATTCTGTATAAACATTAACAAGTTATAACGTGTTAACTGTGTCGATATTTTGAAACAGATTAAAAGAAATTAGTTCTGCTGTCACTTTACATCTTCTAATTTAAATTTTCCCTTGGACATCTCTGTTTAGTATTTTAGTAGACAGTTAAATGATTTAACTGAAATATTATCAGCTGTTACTGTAAGATATATAATTAGGAATGAGAGATTTGGGAGGGGGATGGGAAACAATGGCACTTAGAAGACAAGGTCTGAAACCAGCCATGTTCATTAAAGAACAATAGATAAAATTAGTTGGCCTCCTTACAAGAATGCCCTGGTACTATTTAACACAAACAGCCATATTGAAGAAACATGATCAATACAGAGCAAGAAGAAGATCACTTAAAAGACTGAGGGATGGTATCAAGAGCTACCTTAGAGAAATGAAGACACACTTACAAAGCACATTTGAAAAAAATGTTAGACAGATTCTTAATCTTCCCCCAACACTTCACTGAGGCAAATTGAAGAAGAGAGAAAGAAGTAGTTTTGTTATTATAGTTGAGGGTTGGCAAACAGAAACAGCATCTGTACTGGCCTAAATCAGTCAAGCTTGATTGTGGACCTGCTGTCCAAGCATGAATTATAAGTAAGTTGGTATTGCAGTGGGGAGAAATGTGAATATGTTTGCCCCAAGTGTGAAATAGTCATGTTACCACTTTAGGACACTATTTATACAAGTAAAATGTACATGTTGGGTTGTGTGTGATGGAAGAAGGAAAGATATAGAAATATAGAGTGAGTATATGTATGATGTATATGTTCAGTCTGTGACATATGCAATGTTTATTTAGTTAGTTTATATGAAATGACTGCGAATAGCTATCACTAAATGTAGAAACAGTTATGTGACTGTGGATTGACAGTTGATATAATTATATCTGCATCCAGGAGGCAACATCATTGTTGGCATCACAGTCTTCCCCTCAGCTGCCGCCTGCACATCCTATGCTGAAGTACCAATACCCAGGTAAGACTATCATAACCATACACATGTTAGTGCTTCCATGTTAGTTGTCAGGATGATAACACCACCATATTTGTTATAATTCTGATGCAACAATGACATCATCCAGCTTTCAAGTTTGTTGCCATTTGCCCAAGAACCAGGAGAGATACTAGAAAGTTCTATTCTGAACTGTCTGGTGCAGTCAGAACTAAATAGCTAGGCAGGGGCGTCACTAGGGGGGTGCGGGCCGCACCAGGTGACACCATCAAGGGGTGACACCAAAATAAAAAAATTGCTATATGCGATTATATATGGTACAGGAACACTCGGAAGAAGACCATGGTGAAAGCCTAGAGGGGTGACACCAAGAGTTTACCGCACTGGGTGACACCAACCCCAGTGACGCCACTGTAGCTAGGCTAGCATTCTTATGTGAGTTCATAGTGCATTCCCTTAAGCTGTTACATATACAAATACATACATTACAATATGACCAAGTTATATTGTAATTGTGTCCTCATTATATATATCATCATCATCATGTGCCATGCTGATAAGCCTGGACGGTCATGTTTAGCCGTCTTACATGATCACCAGAGTTTTGGATCAGCTCTGTGTTCTTGTCTCGACCATACCATGTTGCCATGCCATCCAGGTATTTATTTATCTGTCTTCCCCATATTCTTTTACCCTCAATCTTACCAGTTGTCACCAAGTTCTGCAATTGATTTCTTCTCATAACTTGTCCAAAAATATTGACTGTCTATGTCTAATTTCTCTAATCAGTTTATGGTTTTAATTTGTTTCTTGTAGGATTTGGTCATAGTTGTTCTGTCTGTCAATGGTATTCTTTGCATTTTCCTCGGAAACCACATTTTCATATCCATCATATGTTTTTCAGCTTGTTTTCTCATTGTCCACGCTTCACATCAATTCAAAACTAGTTTATATGTACAGGTTATATCATTATATACAACACTTTCTATTATTATACTGTATATGTTATAATATATAACATATATTTAATGTATATTGTACCTTGAACCCCTATAGGAACAAAGCTGTCATATGTTATGCTATCTCCTGCAGCTAGTTCCATGTCCTCCTTCTATTCTCTGTCTACAGTTCTCTTTTTAATCTGGTCTTAGGTCTCTCTCTATTTCATCTGCCCAGTGGGTTTCAGTGAAGGCAGTCTATATTTATCCTATTTTCAAGTTTCCTGTGTGTGTGTGTGCCATATCCAGAAGCAGTGGCTTTCTGTCATCTCTTGGTTCACTGGAGTCTGTCCAGTTCTATCCTTAAGCTGCACATGAGGGATTCTGTCTTATCATTTAGCATTTCTTTTCTGTTCCACCACCAGTTGTGAATGTTTGTAGTTTACCATTGATTGTTTGAATCATGCTGCCTATTTCTAAAACATATATCAGTAATGATTTAATGTTGGGGTAAATATTATAAGTTTGGTACTAGTGTCAGTATCATTTGATATTTACAAAACAAAGAATAGATTTATTACTTTCACTTAATTATGATAAATGCAATATACAGATAAATTTATTTTACAGATAGTATATATATATATATATATATATATATATATATATATATATATATATATATATATATATATATATATAATCATTAGTTAGTTAGTTAGTTGCATATCCTTTACAGGACGTTGCAGTCAACACCAGCATTTTATGCTGTTGTGATCTCTTGGCAAGCTTACGTTCAGTCGTTTGCCATTGCTTTCTGAACGACCGGCACCCATACGATTTATGTGAAAAACCAACGCAAAGTAGTCTGCTGCCAAATCATGTGCAGCTGTGTTTTGAACATAGGTATGCAGGATTACGAACTGCATATGTAACACCTTTGCCATATAATTTATTATTTTCATTTAATTATGATAAATGCAATATATAGATTAATTCATTGAAAAGATAGGATATATATATAATAGATAATAGATATATATATAATAGATAATAGATATAGATAATAGGGAAACAAAACTCGCTTACACTCAGGAAATAAATGACCGTAGACCCCGAGGTAGACCAAGAAGACGGTGGAGAGATAATACATGTACAGACCTACAAGCACTTGGAATCAACGACTGGCAAGAGAAGGTCCACCAGAGAGACGAATGGAGACGGATTGTATTTGCAGCAAAGAACCTCAATGGCTCGGAAAGCTGAAGAAGAAGAAGATATATATATATATATATATATATATATATATATATATATATATATATATATATATATATATATATATATATATATATATACCGGCTCCGTGGCCGAGGAGTTAGCAGCTTTCTCCGCTAACTCCGAATACTCTCGTATGACGCGACGAGAATTAGCAGTGGTTCGAATCGCAAAAGTGACTTATGAGAGTATGGAGCCGGTCGCTCAGAAAGTCGTGGCGTGCTGATGAGCGTAATCTAGCCTAGGAATCAACATACAGCTGAAAGATGCTGGTGTTGACCGCAATATCCTGAAACAGGATGGAAACGCGGGAAAAAAAAAAATCGCGGGAAAAAAAAAAAAAATATATATATATATATATATATATATATATATATATATATATATATTATAAACTGTAATATTAAAAATTTGAACTGATTTGTTCCTCATTATGCCATAATAAAACTAACTGGATTAGTTCTTTATTATGCACTACAGGAATAAGCAACACTCGCTAGCAAGTTCTCTATTATTCACCCTTAAATAGATCTCAGTTTGCTCCATATTGTACACTTATACCTACCCACAACCCTTGATGGCAAAAGTGGAAGATGATATGATGATGATGATTATGATGATGATGAGTTCCTCAATACATATATGTCATACTAATTGACTTGTTCCACAGCAGGCTCTCTAACAAAGACCTATATTAGTTCCTTATTATGGAAACATCCTACATATTCACTAGTTCCTGTTTTGCATTATTAGCTTTCTACAGTGCGTTATTTCTTGTTTCTCTCATTCAGCATGTGAAGCCTGGAGTGAAGAGGAAACCGAAGAGTTTTATAAATCTCTCCGTCTGAATAAGAAAAACTTTCACAAGGTCTCAAAACATGTAAGTTGCTGTATGTGTTTAACATCTGAATTTTGTGTGTGTCTATGCCTCTGTGTGACTTTTGACAGTTATAGATTTATTCTGCACATGTGCCGGAAGATTACCACTCTGATGGTTTAATGGTTAGTTCATATGTATGCCAAGACAATGGTATTGGTTTAATCGCCAGCAGAGGCAGGATTATTGTTTTTTTTTTAAACTTGTATTTCTCTGGAGTTGACACAGCCTCATAACAATGGGCACCAAGCAGTTTTCTGGAGTTGACACAGCCTCATAACAATGGGCACCAAGCAGTTTTCTGGCATTGACACAGCCTCATAACAGTGGGCACCAGGCAATTTTTAGTAAAGGAAAGGTATTGAGGACTGGAACTGGCTACCTCAACTCGCTTGTCATGTTCTAGAATATTTGAAGGCATGACACTTTATAATCCAGTGGCAGTATCTGCTATGGGATTACATTTACAAGCTACTTAGAACTCAATAAGTGAGCAGGTAAAACACAGAAACTCACATATAGGGTGTATTTTAAAATACTGTGTGGTGTTTGAAAATATTCCCGTCCAAGTTTTGTATTCACCCTCTCTGAAGGTCATGCAATATACTAGATAAATACAAAACTTTGACTGGCAATATTTTCAAACACTGTACAGTCTTTAAAAATACACATTGTACCTACACACATACAGAATAAACCCTAATACACACAACATACAGGGATACCCACCCCCCCCCCCCCCACCACACACACACACACACACACACACAAATAAAACACCATATACTGTTGGTGAAACTACTGATGCATTGAGCAGTTTCCATTGTTGCGATGATATGGTTTATCTATAGATATATTGGCCTACCTTATTTTTTATGTCTCTTCCTCCTACCCTAGCAAGTCTGTCTGGATCTCTTTCAGCCTGTCTCTCTTCAATATCTTTTTGTCTCTACTTGTCTTTTGTTGTACACTCTGTCTCTCTGTCTTTCTCTCATCTCTCTCTCTCCTCTCTCTCTCTCTCTCTCTCTCTCTCTCTCTCTCTCTCTCTCTCTCTCTCTCTCTCTCTCTCTCTCTCTCTCTCTCTCTCTCTCTCTCGAGAGAGAGAGAGAGAGAGAGAGAGAGAGAGAGAGAGAGAGAGAGAGAGAGTATATTGTCACTGGATCACACATTAGGCCTTTTGTATTTTGAAATTATTGAACTAATAAGGATACTGAGTGGATAGATTTCACAATATATTGTTCCATCAGATAATATTCAAGAAGTAATCATATTAAGTAGCAGATGTGATAAACAGATGAAATGATACATAAGTTAACAATGTTGGCTATTGTACAAACACACTTGTATACCTCTCACAGGTGCAGACAAAATCTGTCGAGCAGTGTGTGCAGTTTTATTATGTTTGGAAAAAACAGTGCTCTGACAGATACAGACGTGTAAAGCCAGAGAAGCTTGAACTCCAGGTAGAGCCCAAACTCCAGGTACAGCCCAGACTCAAGGTACACCCTATAGTAGGCAACCCACACAATACACGAGGAGGTAGAAAGAGAGCAGTAACAGTTGCAGCTCAGAATGCCATGAGACTTTCTTGTGAAGCAGAACAGGTACAGCCCATACTCCAGGTACAGCCTATACTCCAGGTACAGCCCACACTCCAGGTACAGCCTATACTCCAGGTACAACCCATACTCCAGGTACAGCCTATACTCCAGGTACAGCCTGGACCTCAGGTACAGCCTGAACTCAAGGTACAGTCCAGACTCCAGGTACAGCCCATACTCCATGTACAGCCTGGACTCCAAGTACTGCCAACACTCCAGGTACAGTCCACACTCATACAGCCCACACTCCAGGTACAGCCCACACTCCAGGTAAAGCCCACACTCCAGTTACAGCCCACACTCCAAGTACAGCCTGGACTCCAGGTACAGCCCACACTCCAGGCACAGCCCAGATTCCAGGTACAACCCATAGTGGGCAACCCACATAATACACGAGGCAGTACAAAAAGAGCAGCAACAGCAGCAATTCAAAACGCTATGAAGCTTGCCATTGAAGCAGAACAGATGAGGGACACAGATGCCGTAATTCCACTTCATGAGAACAACCAGCAACTTGATGGTGTACAACCAAGGAAGCTTGGACTCCAGGTACAGCCAATAATAGGTAACCCACACAACACACGAGGCAGTAGAAAGAGAGCAGCGAAAGCTGCAGTTGAAAATGCCACGAAACTTGCTGTTGAAGCAGAACAAATGATGGACACAGATGCCATGATTCCGTTTCATGAGAACAACATCCAGCAAGTTTATGGCAGCTGTATACAGAACATTTTTGAGGTAAGAAGAAATAATAACAGCTTCTCATTGTTTTGTCCACACATGATAACTAAAGATATTATTTGCATACTATATGTGTACTATATTATTAATTAGAATCCATAAGGCAATTATGAACAGGTTAAGCAAAGAGTAAGCCAAGATGCATTTTTTTTACTGAATATCTTCTCTCTATAATGAAATAATGAGAGAGATCACAAATATACCAGTAATACCAGTTGGAGATTACAATGTTAAGAATCAGCATGATACAGGTGACATAGTATTGATAGATGACAATATAAAATAACTGCAACAACTCTGGATATTGTAGTAACAAAGAGTGCAGAGAAAAATACAAATTTCCTAGAATATCAAGAAAACAGGAATGATTGTTATATTTTTTTAAATAACAACACTCTGTAAAATAATTATTTCGAATTTAATATTTTCAATTATTTGAGAACAATCATAACGTGATATGGAATACCCCATACAGCTATTACAAGCAGAATAGTAAAAGCTGTATTTCAGAAGATGTAAAATATTTTATGTAATAATTTACTTTCGCTAAATGTCAGAAAGTATTTAAAGGTTATATCAAACTGCTTCCTCTGTATAAATATTAATCTGTGAATGTGAAAGAACAACATTAGAAAGAGTTTTGAGAAGATGTGGTTTCTGAGACAAATTGTGCAAATACCTTTACAGCCAGGGTGACTAACAACAATCATTGGAACAAGGCTAAATATGGTAGAACATTATAACACAAATATAAGAAAGAAACAAACAGTGTTCCTAGGTCATGTGATTAAAAGAGAGTTGATGGAGAACATCATAACTACGGGAAAGATCAGCTGTGCAAGAAGCACAAGCACACTGAGAGAAAGGATGCTGGATTGTCTTAGATAGTGGCAGGGAAGAATATCATCATTAGAATTGATCCATGATACCAAGGACCGAGATCTTTGATGAGACATGAAAGCCTATGCCTTGTGGCCAAGCCATCCAGATATTTACTTCTGCCTTATTCGCACTCTTTTCCCCTCAATCTTGCCCGTTGTCATCAAGTTCTCTGATTTATTTCTTCTCATAATGCTTACCGGCATGGCAAAGGATGATGATGATGAATGTATCGAAAACATTTTTACTGTCTATATTTAATTTCCCTAATCAGTTTTCATCTGCTTCTTATAGGACTTGCTCATTCATTTTTCTGTCTGTCCATGGTATTCTTTGCATTTTCCTCAGAAACCACATTTTCACTGGCATTAAATGGTTTTCAGCTTGTCTGCTCATTGTTTACATTTCTCATCCATACAAAAGTACAGGTTCTATGTGACACTTCAACACTCTTTTTCTTTTGTCATTGACATCTTTTTATTGGTCAGTATGTTTTCCATCTTGCAAACCAGGCTACTTCGCCATGGTGATTCTTATTCTAATCTTTTCTAGGCACCTCCCATCAGATGTTTGCAACTCTTAGGGCATTTCAAAATTTTCTATTGATGAGGATGTAATCTGTCTAGTTTCTGATCTTATGATCAAGACTCCTCTATGATCAAAACCTTCTTGGATGTTGCTGATACCAGGTGTTTCCAATAATCATATCATGCACAAGTCTGCAACATCTTTCATTTTGTTTCCCTAGTCCATACTTGCCCACTGTTCATCTATATTGTTGATTTCAAACTTCAACATTAAAGTCACACATTATGATATTTAATTCTGAATACTTGCAGTTTGTAAGGTATTCTCAAAACCATTATAAAATTTATTAATGCTGTCATCACTGCTGGCTGTTGTTGGTGCATAAACTTTTACTTTGTTTAGATCAAAATGTCTGACCCTTAACTTGCCCAGTAATATTCTGTCTGACATAGTCCAGTATCCTTTGATAGATTTTGATCTCTCCATATCCATAAGTGCTACCCCTCACTTTGTTTTCTGTCCACCAGAACTGATTACGTTATATTCCTCAGATGTTATATTCCTCAGATGCTATATTGCCCAAGTCTTTCCATCTGGTCTTGCATATACCTAAACTGTTAATATTCAGTCTACACATTTCTTGCTTAATATGATCCAATTTGCCATTCCCACTCATAGTCATAGTTCTAACATTCAACGTTCCTATTTGAAATGTTGTTAATTATTTGCACTCTGTCACTTGCTGATGGTCTGGAGAGACCTGGTACACATGACAACTCCTACATGGTGAGGCTGCTCCTGCGGAGCACCCATTTATGCCGTTTCTATGATTTTCTATGAAATTGAAAAACATGGCATTTTTTGGCATCTGTAACAAAAGTAGTTTGCCATTGGTTTCCTCAATAGCAGTGACCATACTGGTCTATAACCATAGACATTGTCTTCAAACAGAGAACCTCTACCAACCATCATGAAATTTGAGAACATAACCTACAACTAGGTTTATATAAATATCGGACAGTTAGAGCATTGTTTTGCTGATCCGGCAGCTTCAGCAGCTTGTCTTGTTCCAGACGTATTGGTGTTACCTTTCCTCTGGAGTAAACTAGGTCAGCTGAGAGAGGGATCGTGCTGCATGGGCAACACATGGTCTCTAAATTCAGCCCCACTTTGTGCTATAGAGACATATAACTCCATTTTACAATCTATTGTCTATCAATATAGCAAGATGCTAGTCATATATATATATATATATATATTGATGTTATTGTTTCAGGCTGTACCAGATTGCACCATTAGCTCAAACTGCACTACTTCCATTGAAGAATCTAGAACAGTCATATCTATCCATCTCTTCCCTTGCTCACTTGAGGGGTGCTGCATGGTAAGTTTCAACTGTCATGTCAAATTCATGGTCAGACTATGGTATTTCTCTCAGAGAATTTGTTTTTTTTGTGTTAAATTAATCTGTTGTGTATTGAATTTGATTGTATGGTGTCTTTCTAACTTGAAACGTATTGGGTTGGAATCTGTTTGAAGACAGTGAGGAAAATAGTTGTTCAGAAGAATTAAATGATGTTAAGCTCCCATATGATCTCTAATATTTGAAAGTCAGTCATGCCATGATCCATTCTGAACACCATTTTGAACATTAATGGTTTTGTGCTACCTCTTGATCTCTGGGTTACAGAACTCAATGATGCTATATTCTTGCAGGTCTTTCATTTATGGATGTCTGTATTACACTTTCATATTTCTGAGTTATGGAACTCAAGGATAATATACTCACACCTGTTGTCTGGGTTTGAAATTAGTGGGGTTATAATTCTAACTGATCTCTGGATTATGATCTCAGGTATATTATACTCACATCTGATCTCTGGATTATGAACCAGTGATGTTTCACTCACATCTAATCTCTGGATTATAGAACTCCATGATGATTTACTCCTGCCAGATCTCTTTTTTTTTGGGATCTCAGTGATGTTACCTTTGATCTCTGGGTAGTGGACCACACACCTAGTCTTATCTGAAAGGGTGTGAATATAGGATGGAATCCCAGTGTACATATTGTGTATATTAAAACTCTCCCAACATGTGGATATTGTACAGAGTAGGTAACATAGAAAGGGGACTAAACCAGGGTTGCATTCTCTCCCCATACTTATTCAGCATACATGTTATGCACTGTAATGAAGAATGTTATAAATGTGACGAGAGACAATCTTGATCCATTCATAATTGGCAGAAATCAGTTACAGAACTTAGATATGCAGATGGCATATTAGAAGATTTGATGTGTCACACGACACAGTAACCAATCCACTGAGAAAACTACATGTTAAATAAAGATCACCTCTTTGGACAACAATCACCTTAAAATTAATATCCAGTGTGTGTGAAACCATGGTCAGCCGCTATTTGTGGCTGATTCTGTCACATGAATATTAATCTGAGCCAGGGAATGGACCCTAATATAATTTCTTTTATAAGTTGAACGGGGTAGGAGCAATGGTATAATCAAAATGGAAATCATAAATGCACAAATTATCATAAGCGTTGCACTAATGGGAACTGTTCACAAGAAGTCAGGCATTAGAATGGTTTTAACAGTGCACAAGTGAAGCAATATTAAGAACCAGTGGAACACTAGAAAACAAGTTAAAGTAACATGAGTGTGAACATGCATCTATCCCTTGGCAACATGCGGATGTGAATCATGGACATTTTCACAATCACCAAAGAAGAAATTTTGATTTTTGAATTTAAATAGTACAGAAATACTTCTTAGAATAGCAAGGACCAATCAGAACAAAAATGCCTACATTCTACAAGATCTGACCATCTGTGACAAATGGCATAGGGGAACCACATTCCTTCTCTGCAATGTGTGTGAATTTATTTCATCAACAGAATATAGAAAACTTCCTCAAAGATAAATTATCACATTATTGGGCATGCAAGACAAATGTTTTGAGTTCACAGTAGTCGCCGGTAGAAATTGCTTTGCATTTTAACAATGAAACGTGCTTGGAAAAGAAAATAGTATTCATTTGTACTTCAAGAATAAACTTGGCAACTTCCTGTAAAGGTTAACTGTGAAAATTAAAGTAAAGACTTTACAAGTAGGGTAAACTTTACAGGCTTGCAGATTTGGAGACTGTGTAAAACTGAATGCAGTTATCTTTGCTGTGGACTTTGTAAAGTATATATATATATGAGTTGAGCTATATGAAAATGAGTATACTTAAATGTATATTTCGAAGATAAACTTGACATTCCTCATAAACGCTTACAGTATAGATAGTTGCATATAAAAGTCTGGGTAACCTTATAAATTAGCAGATTTCCAACCTTACTGCAAACAAGCACAGTACTCTGAAGGTTCTTTTTCAAATACGTTAGCAAGAAGAAATGGTACTTGTTCATAGCTTCCCATTAGCTTGATCCTTATGCATCACTGACTATAAAGGTGATGTGACTGGCTATAAATGTATTTCAATGTCTATAAATGTGATGTTAATGATATTGTAATGTTATCCAGTATCTTATGATGTGTGCAATATTTGACTTTTTGTCACCCTAGCATTGTCCTTGTGTGAGTGCACATCATATTGCATTGAAATAATGTATTTGTATCAGGGAACTCTGAACATGTTGTATTCTATTTCATGTTTCCAGTGCTTCTCCTCAAAGCAAAGTCTGCAGCACCACTTGAACAAGCACAAGAAGCAATCAAAATCCAGTCATTGCATACTAACTGAAAGGAAATTGAGTGACAACATACCAACACCAACTGCAGTAATTGAACAGTCCAAACAAACTGTATTCCCATGTGCACATTGTGAGAGGTAAGATAAAACAACATTTTCAGAATGCCTAAATCTGCCGGTTCTATCAAGTTCTACCAACTCTACCACAATATACTACTTCTACTGATCACTAGAAACTCTGCCTAACCTAACAGATCTATCAAACACTACAAATATAACTGCATCTATCAAACACTACAAATATAACCGCATCTATCAAACACTACAAATATAACTGCATCTATCAAACACTACCATCCCTATCAAATACCACCAATTTTATTAGACTCTATCAACACTAACACTCAGTTAATTCCCATCAGCTGTTTCAAACACTTAACTTTTAACTTAGCATGTTGGATATGAGGTTATGTTATCACCTCTCGCTGAAGCAGACCATGTTTGTCTCACAGTGTTGACTTTGAATTATTATTAAAACAAGAAAATGGATGGAATACTGATCCTGAGGTAGTGGTTATGGTTGTCCTGCTTTCTCAGATAATACCCACAAACTTGCAGGACCCTGTGCATCGTACACATTAAAAATTCCTCAGCAATTGGAATTTGAAAAGAACAGGCTAAATAGGCCCCTAACCATGCACAATGTATAAAATAGGATAGTTGTCCACAACAGTTGTATATTATGTGTGACTCTACTATACACACATTTGGATACTCAGCTTTGTTACGGAATATGTGCACTGTTCTGAGATTCTCCTTGTGTGACCTATGTAAGGAGGTTGTAGCATATATGGAGATATGTGTGTGTAGACCATGATAAGAAAGAGACAAACAGCTTTCATTGGTCATGTGATAAGAAGAAGCATTGGAGAACATCGTGACAACTGGAAAGATCTAGGGGAAGAGGCAGAAGCAGACCTAGAGAAATTATGCTGGATGGACTGACATAGTGACATGGAGGAACATCATCAGAAGAGTTGATCCAGAAAACCTAAGACCGAGATCTGTGGAGAGTCATGTATGCCTATGCCTGCTGGCATGACACTTGATAATGACAATGACAGAAAAGGATTTTGTGCAACTAAAAACAATCAAACACTGAAAATGAACCACCTCTACTAAACAGTATCAAATCTATCAAACATTACCAATTCTATTAGAAACTGTCTCTTCTGTCAAATGTGTTTCCTCCATTGAGCAATAGGCCCTCAGTCAAATATCCAAGTCCATCTATCTTTAGCTATCTCAAGTGGCTTCTTCTATGTTTTCACTATGATATTCATTTCTGTTTCTACTTCTCTTCCCCATATGTATTTAGGTCTTCCTCTACTTATTTATTTTGTCATGTGCTTTCCAAAGTCCTTTTTAGTTATATAGGTTTTCTCATTCTATGTCCTATCCAGCACCAGCATGTTTTCTTCAATGTTTCATTCGCTGGTATTTGTCTAGTTTTCTCTATGAGCTTCACATGTGTGTTCTGTCATACCATTTTAATCCTTCTACTTTGTGCAGGCACCAATTAATGAATGTATGTATTGTATTTTTATCCATTTTCCACGTTCTCCTTGTTTCTGAACCATACAGTAGTACTGATTTTCTTTAAAACTGAATATTGTAAGCTTGGTGCTGTGTTTAATTTCTTTTGACTCCCAAAAATTGTTAAGTGCTATAAAAGCTCTTCTAGCTGTGTGATTTCTTATTCTGATATCTGTATCTGTTCCATCTTCTTTATCTACATGGCTGCTTAAGTAGGTGTGTGATTCTTTTTCTTGAAGCGAAGTTTCAACCGGTAAGCTCTGGTTATCATGTGCTTTATTTATTCTCATTATCTTTGTTTTTTTCCCAATTCATGTTCTTGTTTGTAGTTCTAAATGTTTATTAATTTTTATTGTTTTCAAAATGACTGCTTTCCACTCTGAGAGTGCTTTCTCTGTCTCTGAAGTTAACATTAGTAAAACATCTTCAATGTATGGGGCGTTTTCCTCTGTATGGCCTGCATACAGCAGTTTCATCTGCATGTAAATTCTGCCTACCTATTCTATTCCATCTTGTTTCACGTAATTTCAAAATGTCGATGCCAGAGTGTTTAATCTCCTCCACCATTTGTACTATCTTTCCCAATTCACACATTTTTCTAACACTGCAACTGCCAGTTCTGGAAATATCCTAAGGTGAAAGAAAGATCATCTGCAACCCAGACTCCTTTCGGCTTTCTCTGCATCACACCATATCTCTTGTAGAAGAAACTCCTTTCCTCTTGATTGGCTCGGTTATTCTTTTTTTCTGTATCATTTCACTTGTTAATGATTGGTTGGAGTTTACAGCTGCAGCTTTTCTACAGAATGGGAAAGACAGCCCCAAGCGCAACCCTCCTCTGTCACGTATTACAACCTGTATGTTAGGTTACAGTGTGATGCTATTCTTTGCTTCCTTTATAGGCCCCTATAACACACAGGAAGAATCTTCCTAAAGAATCCTCCATGGTCGCCTCTTACGACATGTAAATTTAGGTTAGTGTTAAAATTCATTTCTTCCCCTTAGGATTCTGTTTGCATACAAGTGTCTATTAAACACTACAACTATCAAATGCTACACAACTCTATCAGCTACTATCAAGGACTGCTAATCCCTACTAGATCTATTAGTTATAGCAAAAACCAACCACCACCAACTTAATCAAATATTATTAAAATGATCAACCACTATTAATTATATCAAACATTACCAGCTCTATCAAATTCTACTAACTTTGTAAAAGACAACCAGAACTGTTATACACGAACAACTCTGTCAAACACTATAAACACTAAGAACTCTTCTGAGCCACCATCAAACACTAGCAGAATACCAATTTAATGACCACTGCTATCTCTTCCAATCATTACCATCCACTGCTATCTCTTCCAATCATTGCCATCCACTGCCAACTCTTCCAACCACTACATGTCACTCTGAACACTTCTACCACTGCAACCTCTGTCAAACAATGTAAAATCCAATGCAGACTGGCAAATAAAACAAACTCTACCATCCACTAACAACTCCGCCATATTATTCCACATCTACCAAATGCTACATTTTTGACTAAATATAGGCAATTACTACAAATCTCCATAAACTCTATAATTGTTGATAACACTTTCAAAATGTTGCTTTGCTTCTTGCTGTATAACTTTCTCCAGTTTGTTTAGTCTGTCAACTATTTCAGTTCTACAAACTCAGTGTACACTATACTTCACTAGCTGCTGTGTATCTTCATCATTTTCTATAAACTTTCTCAGTAGTATCTAATCTAATGACTAAATAATTACAGTTGCTTCAAATTAGAACTCAGAAAGGAAGTGCACTAATATATCAACTATCACTAATACTGAAACATCTAAATATGCCCATGTTCGCAAAATGACAGATAATAACTAGCATATTCACACCAATCCTATACTATCAATGTCAAACTTTGACATTACCCAAAGCACACTTATGAAAAATCAGCACATGTAAGATGAGATGCTTGAGAAGAGCTGCCAACTTAACTATCCAATACCAAATAAGAAATGATGTTATCAGACAGACAGTGAGATCAACACCTTGTGCCACATATATTGAAAGACAGAAGATAAATGGTTTTGCCATCTCGTTGGAATGCAACATCATCAACTACCAGCACTGGCCCTATGTTAAACTAGTTCTAATACGAGAGCAAGAGGATGCCCTAGGAGAAAATAGATTAATGATATCAAAGACATTGTACAATCACATGGAATGACACTATCCAGTACCACCCACCGTGCATTGGAGCGCCAGCTATTCTTCCCCGTCATGCGTGATGGTAAAAGTGGAAGATGATAATGATGATGATGATTAACTCATTCAATTCCAATAGCTGAATCGGGCAAATAGCTTTACCAGCTGTATTAACTGTAATCTGGACCATGCTTATTGACATTAGTGTTTTTATTAAAGCTCCCTACACTGTTATACAACAGAGAAACAAACAAATAATTTACATTATCCTTTCAATTGGAAGGAAGTATTCAGAAACATTAACTGTATGCATGATAAGACTTGATAGATATATGCAAAACTTTGCAAAACAGTACAAACATACAATATTAGCCAGAAAAAAAAGAACTTTACAAAACCACATGATTGTCACAAAATATTGCATTGTCTTCCTTTTAAATTATCCTAGCTCAAAGATAATAATGATGTTTCAGTGGGTTCAACTGTCATTACATGTACCACACAACAGCTGTAACCAAAATGAAGATACAAATCAATGGAACTATATTGTTTTTAATCATTATCAGCTTGTTAACATTGCAGCCACAGTTTATTAACATTGCAGTCATGATTTGGTATCATTAGAGTCACAATATTGGTACATTATAGTCTCAATTTGTTAACATTACAGTTACAATTTACAAAATTTAACAACTCAAGCAGCACACCATGCTGAGAGCGAGATTCTGCAAATAATCGGCTATCTGAGAGATAATTCAAGACAATAATATGTGATATAAGAACAAATTATAGATATTCATGCACATCAGGTTTCAGACAGACTATGGAACATATATATATATATATACTTGTGTCTAGCTGGCACTGTGTACTATCTGACATATATTTACTTTGATCTTCTCCAGGATTTTTGCCAAAGTGAAAAGTCGAAATGCGCACATGAAATGCCACAAGGGAGCATAAACACCATCTGAAGGTGTTTCAATCTGGTTGCCACAACGGATTGATTTCTTTCTGCATGCAAATCTATATTTCAGGCAGGAAGTTTTATATGTGGATTAGTTGACATAGTGTAATACCTATCTATGATATATTTTACATTGTGAATTGTCTGAAGCAAATGCATGGAGCTAATCAAAGGCCATGTTATGAACTGTATTTTTTATGTAATAAAACAAAAGGAAAATAATATCAGCATCATCATGTGCCTTGAGAGCTGGCATTGGCATTCATGTCTTTTTACAGATTTCTGTTCTTGGTGCTTTGGATCCTCCATGCCACTGTCTTGGTGCATCCAGTCTGTCTCTGCCTCTTTTCCCAATGATCTGTTAAGTTGTCACGATGTTCTTCAGTATCTCTCTTCTCATCACATGACCAAAGAATTCTGTTTGTCTCTTTCTTATAGTTGTATATATAATGTTGTAGTTTCATTGGCCGCTTCCTTGCCACCATTGTTAGTTACTCTGGCAGTCCAAGGAATTAGCAACATTCATCTCAGGAAAAACATCTCCATTGCTTCTAAACTTTTCCTAATTTACTCATTAAAAACAAACATACTCTGATAACAGAAACAGTACTCCCAAACAAGGAATTCAAAAGATGTGTCCCCGTGTTTACATTAACACCTATTGTGTATTACTTTTCAGTACACAGAAAAAAAGTATTGTTCTCTGATTTATGATGACTGAATCAGAATGCTTAATCAAGATTGACTTAGAAAGTCAGACACATGAATGGTAATTTTGTTGTCCTAAATATGACAGAGTCATGACCCAAGAGTGAAGGTTGATAGAGAGTCCACGGCAATGAAATAATAGTTCTGTTTTCTTCAGTGTAACTGAGTAATGATGCAAGAAGCAAGACTGATATAAGAAGGATTGCAAAATGGAAAACAAATTCTGTTTTAGCAGTGTGTGTGCATGTGCATGCATGCAGGAATGTGTACATGTTTGAGTGTGCATTCGTACATAAGCACATACAGCAGTTTGTGTTCTAATTCTTTACGATTGCATTCACCACTGGTATCCTTGTCCAGATGAAATACTGTAGATATGCCTTTTATTTTCAAATGAGTTTATTTGTGGTGTTTAATGTTTATGTAATTATGTTGTGTGATTTTGTTCTTGTTTAATTTACTTGTGTCCATGACATGTTGTGTGCTTACAATATTATTTTATATTTTTAACTCTGCTTTATAATTTATTTATTTATTTATTTATTTGACTATATTCATAATGTGATGTGACAGTTTCTCTGCTAACAATACCATAGTTTGACCCCCTGTGTCATGTGATATACTACAAGAGGCAGATATGTGATGTGTCTATGCTGACTACTTCTGTGATTATCAGTTATATGATTTATGTCTGTTCAGTGATTGATAACTCTGCTGTGATTGATTTCTGCAAATGTCATCTTTACTGTGGTCACCATCTTACTGGTAATTGGCATCTTTTCTGTGATCGATACAAGTTCCATAATTGGTATTGCTTCTGTGATTGAGGTCTGTTCATTGATTGGCATCTTTTCTGTGATAGACTTTCATTCAGTGATTGAGATATGTTCTGTAGTTGGTTCTGTTGTTCAGTGATTGAGATATGTTCTGTAGTTGGTTCTGTTGTTCAGTGATTGAGATATGTTCTGTAGTTGATATAAGTTGTTCAGTGATTGAGATATGTTCTGTAGTTAATATATGTTGTTCAGTGATTGAGATATGTTCTGTAATTAATATATGTTGTTCAGTGATTGAGATCTGTTCTGTAATTAATATATGTTGTTCAATGATTGAGATCTGTTCTGTAATTAATATATGTTGTTCAATGATTGAGATCTGTTCTGTAATTAATATATGTTGTTCAGTGATTGAGATCTGTTCTGTAGTTGATATGTGTTGTTCAGTGATTGATATCTGTTCAGTAGTTAATATATGTTGTTCAGTGATTGAAATCTGTTCTGTAGTTCATATCTTTTGTTCAGTTATTCAGATCTGTTCTGTAGTTGAATTTGATTCTAATATTGAGGTCTATTCAGTGATTTATATATGTTCTGTGTATTAAATGGGCAGTGATAAATGCTTTATGTGATATTATATATGTTCTGTATTTAGTATTTTTAAAACAAATGTGATTGATATCTAGAACAAATGCATCCATATTTTAAGAGCTGAATATTGAAGAAGTTTGGCTATTAAAGATGATAAAATAAAGAAAATTGAATTATTTTTGTCATTTGAATCATCACAAAAGTTTGGAGAGAACAATCATAGAGGGGTATATGCATGGGAAGAGAGGAAGAGGAAGGCCAAAGAGAAGATGGGTGCAGGATGTGGCAAATGATCTCCTGATGGGTGTATCAGACACGGGACATCTTGGTTATGATCGCGAGGTTTTTCGAAAGATTATTATGGGTGCGAGGTTCTGCAAATGATATAATACTGAATGAATGAATTAATGAATGATATATGTTCTGTTATTAATATTTGTTCTATAACTGGTACATAGTTATGTTCTATGTTACTTGTTATTGTTTGTAATCCATTTGTAAACTGTCTTTATTTTGATAATAAACATGTGAACTCAATATTGATGTTCTTTTTTTATTTCTAACCAGTTTGTTTCTCAGGTCAGACTTCCATCTGTTTATTTATGTGTTTCCAGGTTTTTTGTTGTTGTGCATATCCCTTAAGGGACGTTGCAGTCAACACCAGCATTTTTCAGCTGCTGTTGATGTTCTAGGCAAGTGTTACGTTCAGTAGTTTGCCATTGCTTTCTGAACGGCCGGCTCCCATACCAGCACATTATAACACAACGCGACACGGTCTGCTATTTCCAGATTGTCGAATGTTTATTTATGTCACCAGGTTGACACCTCTTTCTTTGTCTGACAAAATTTTTATTTGTGTGGCGATTATCTGTTCTGTGATTGTTCAAAGCAATGTACAGTATTCCGCTAGTGAATTTAAACTTTGAAGTCACAAACAACATGTTGCACGATTTACTGCCTGGCATGTTCCACCGAGAGGTCATCAGTTTTCAGGAATCACTGTGCGGTTTAAAGGTTATAAAATACTGACCACGTCGATTTCTTCACACTTCATAACATATTGGCATAGCATGAACAAAGGAAAAACGTCTTGTATACTGTATTTGACGAACAATAAACAACAGCTGTTGCACAGTTTACAAAATAAATCTGTTCATGCACAAAATTAGCAACTACAGGAGGGATAACCAGAATGTGATGATGCAAGTAATATCAACTTCTATGAATGACCCGTGTTTGGCCACAGTTAACCAAAAATTGGATGCTACAAGTTCTGTTGTTACAATCTTCATTAACGTGATAGTAAATTTGGTAATAATATGTTGGTCGAACATAACAATTAAAACCACCATGACATCTGTGACATTAAAATACGAGCGTCAGTTTCGTAATCTTATAGCGACTAATAATTGGGTACATTCTACAGCTGGTTCTGGTGCCTATCCTCGCTGTTAGAATTGTCCAGCCAAACTCACTTGTACCTATATCTCGTAGTCTTCTCTGGTCAACAACTCAACTCAGTTCAACCCAAACCCACCTGCCATCTTCTCCTCATGTCTTAAATACCCTTGCAATGAAAGGTGGCTTATGCAACTCGCTTCTTGTAGAATGTTCCAGCTTTGTAATGCACTTCTGGAACGTGACATTTTTATGACACGATTGACAGGATAATTTTTGAGACGCATGTTCCGCAGTGTTTCCCACATACTAATTTATTTATTTCTACTGACCAAAGATAATAAATTTAATTGACCTCCTGTCCTCACCTACTCAATTGAGGAAAATAAGTTTTGTATTAACATGCTAAATAAAACACCACATTGTCATTATAAAAATCTGTATATAACATTGAACCTCAATTTCGGCACTTAAACAACAATCATGTATATAATGCAGTTGTTGTTCAAACCCAATTCAAAGTAATTTAATTTAATTAAGAAATCAAATATAGGTAATCAACAAAAGTCAAAATGAAATTTAGCAAGCGCCCCCCCCCCACACACACACACATGCACGCACGCACGCATACACGTACACACACACACACACACACACACATATATATATGTATATATATATATATATATATATATATATATATATATATATATATATAGATGGGATAATATAATATTATTCATTTTCCCTTTGTTTTCAGTTAACTCCTAAAATCATGCTTATTATTAGTGAACACAATCTCTGATTATAAATGTTGATCATTTCTTTACTTATTATGAGTCATGACTTGAGATAGTGTTCACACATTTTACTCAGTCAATGCGCACATGATCGTCATGTTGAGTTTATAGCTGCTTGTGTCTACTTGTCGCCAGCTGATATAACAGAAAACTTCTTCTCTCCCACCTCATGACAAACAAACAAAAAAGCTCTCCCTCAGTTTGTTACTTCTGGATACATCAAATATATATCATCCTTACATGCTTCCTATTTATGCTGACAAATGTTTGTCCCATAAAGCGGTGCATTCTGGGTAGAAACGTTTTCTTAAGGAGGCTCTAAAATTGTTGATGAAATCCGATCTGGTCGTCCTGTTGAGATTGCAACAGAGGCACCCATGCAGCGTGTGGGGGAGAGAAATCAACCAACTAAGGTGGGAAGGTCTGGAACATCCACCTTACAGCCCCGACTTAGCCCTTAGCGAATCCCACCTTCCTGGTCCACTTAAAACTCACCTTGGCAGGAAACATTTCGCGAATGACGCCGAAGTTGAATGTGAAGTGAAAACGTGGTTTAGAAAACAGAGCACGCAGTTATATGCAGCCGGATTGGGGGGGGGGGGGGGGCTGATAAAACGATGGAATAAGTGCATCAATGTTGGTGGAAATTTTGTTGAGAAATAAAGGGACAATTTATGTGTACAAATAAACTGTTTCAAGTTGTTATCATATTTAGTTATTTTCCTACAGCCATTTGTGTCTTACTTATTGACTTCCCCTCGTAGTTGTTCATTGAAATCACTACAGTATAATGTGAAACACCCGCGGCTTTATAGCAAGCCCATAACATGTAAGAAAGTAATAAACAAAAAATAAGTGTTGCTTTTTGTTTTTGATAGAGTTAGATATGTCAACATGGTGGATATGCTTGCAGATCTACAAATTGATGGGAAACATTAGACTTTTAAAAAACATATATTGGAAACAACAAGCTGCCATAAGGATTGATAATGAAGTGGGACAATATCAGTCTATTAAGAGGGATGTGTAATGTCTCCAGATCTTGTTTCCCTATGCAGTCAAAATATTTTCAGAAATGTAGAAGATATAAATGGAATCAGCATTGGAGGACGAAAGATCAATAACATTAGATATGCAGATGATACAGTATTGATTGCAGACAATGCGCAGGATCTGCAACAATTAGCAGATGCGGTTGTTGTACACAGTGAGCAACTGGGGTTAGAATTAAATTGTAACACGACACAGGTTATGGTAGTCACTAGAAAGAACGAAATACCACAATGTAATATACAAGTAAATGGGACTATTCTTCATCAAGTGAATCGGTACAATTATCTCGGAACGGTCATAACATCTGATGGGAGATGCCTTGAAGAGATTAGAACAAGAATCGCCATGGCGAAAGTATCCTTTAGCAAGATTAAAAACATTCTGACCAATAAAAAGATATCAAGTGAGTTGAGGGGATACATAGCGCCTGTTCTTTTGTATGGATGTGAAACTTGGACAATGAGCAGTCAAGCTGAAAAACATCGGATGGCTGCGGAAATGTGGTTTCTAAGGAAAATACAAAGAATACCATGGACAGACAAAAAACCAATGACCAAGTACATCAGATTAGAGAAATTAGACGTAGACAGTCAACATTTTTTGGACATGTTATGAGAAGAAATGGATTAGAGAACCTAGTGACAACTGGCAAGATCGAAGGGAACAGACCAAAAGTAAGATCGATAGGAAAATACCTGGATGGCTTGGTCACATGGCATGGACGAAACATGAACACTGAGCTGATCCACGACTCTGGTGATCGAGTGAAATGGCGAGTCATGACTGCCAACGCTTTCCGGCATGGCACATGGTTGATTGATTGATTTTTGTTAGAATATCTTTCCTGCTTTGCTATTTTCAGTGACTGGAGCACACAAGGCCACACTGCATACAATAGTTACCGACACATATTGACTGCCGATAGTTCTAAATTGTCGGACTAGCGTCATATACTTAATAAAGTACAGGAGGGACGCAGAGGTGTATCCAAGGCTCCAGGGCCAGGTTTTATACTGGCCAAGACCTACTAACACGCCCTAGTCGTGAGTCCTGGCAAACGTATTAGGATTGCTGATTCTTCCGAAGTCGGAGAGTATCTGCCTCCACGGCAAGGAACCACCAGTCTGCACACCAATCAGCCAGACATGGGACAACGGATATTCACGCAAACCTCAGGTCCTGTATGACATCGCACTGATGTTGGACAACAGGATGTCTTCATCCGACATACATGACTTTACGCTGGAGTTCACAGCCAACGAACGCAAGCAAGCAAGTATAAAGCACGGGACATTAACATGGGTCTAAACTGTTTGAGTGGTACAGTTAACATTATGATTTCATCAGTCTGTCTGTGTGTCTTTTATTTCTAAATTTAAAGACGGCTTACAGTTCAAAAGTGTCACTATGCGTAAACAAGACATCTTTGGGAATTCTGTATGTGCTGATGATTATATATATACTAACGTGAGAACATTTCCCAGAAAACCTTAAATAGAATCAACTCATCTGATTGTTGTCCTCTATCTAACTCTATCTCAAGACATTGTAGGCTCACATTCGTATCTAGCTTTATGCTCATACGAAGTCTGAACAATGGTTTATTCTATACACTCAAGAGAGTTATGCTTTCTCAGTGTGTACTGCACTTGAGCTTCAATTTCCTGACGGCGGGGTTTCTAGTTCATTCCCTACACGGGTCATTCAGACATTAGTCTTGACTTCTCGTTCAGAAAGGAAAGGAAAACCGCTGAAGGTAAAACTGACTAGAACATCTAGGTGGGATTGCGGATGATTGCGACGTCCTACACATGACATGCATCACTTTTAATAAATTCCAAGAAGATAATTTGTAGAAATGCATAATAATGTAATAATGTCCGAAGTTTTACTCAAGCATTTGATTTCAGACGTGATGTTATGTCATGTTATAAAATGTTGAACTACGTCACCCATGAGGCAACCGAGATTATGTATGCTCACTGTTAACATGAGGATTTGTTTATGATATGTCCTTTTATGACCTCACAAATTGCGTCGGCCTGCGTGGCTAGGCTTCACTTCCATTGAGTAGGTTTGTTGAGTTGAGATGAACTAAGAATCGACTTCACTGCATTCATGACATTCCCATACGTGCTCCGTTCGCTATTTCAACACCTAGCGAAGAGACATACTACTAATCCTTCCAACTGCTGTATGACTTAAAGTTCTTCTAGTCTTCCCTCTCAGTTTTGTAATTCTTCCAGAACGCCTGCCGATCCCCCGAGGTCTCATTCTTTCCAGATGCGGGTTCTCAGTATGTTCCCCTGCCATCTCCGCCTGGTCCCATAAGCGCACGACCACCACTCATTTGTCCATAGGTAATCTACAACCAGGAAATGTATTCCTTGCCAGTCTATCAGCCTGTTCATTCCCCCGCACCTCAGTATGGCTAGGGCAATCTATCCATGCAATCCTCACAATCTTGTGACTCCTGAAGCGAGGATAGCCATTTTACATGAAACATTCATTTCTCCAAGGCACCAGGGCCGGGTTCTATACTGGCCAAGATTTATTGACGTGTCCTCGTCGAGCGTGCTGCGCAAGAGGTCCCTTCGGGGAGTGTCTGCCTGTACGGCGAGGAACCACCAGTCTGCACACCAATAAGCCAGACATGGGACAACGGATACTCAAGCAAACCTCGGGTCCTGTATGACATGACACTGATGTTGGACAACAGGATGCCTTCATCCGACATACAGGACTTCGCGTTGGAGCTCAAGCCAACGAACACAAGCAAGCAAGCATTTCTCCACCTTACGAAGCATACTCCTTGAATCCGTAATGAATGCAATATGTATTGCAGTGGTCTCCTCTAAAATACGGAATGCCGCTGTTACTAGTTTCACCCCCATTCTCATTCTGGAGATCGTTGTCTCATATGCCAGACTCTCCTTTTTATCAATACTAATACTCGTTTATTAGCCTACGCAATGAATGCCAAACCACTAAGTCTGCTTCTAACCACTGACCCATCGGTGTAGATCACTATGTCACCTTTATATGTGTTACTAGGGATCAGATGTTGCGCCCCATCCTCTGTGCGGCCCGTTATCCTTTCTCTACACTCACGACCAGTGTTAATATTACATTGTGCCTGTCAGTCATGTCTTCCGGTACGTGGACAACTCTTTCTTTTATTTTTTTTTTAACGATTGATGGTCTCTAGATCACACACCCGACGTATATATATATATATATATATATATATATATATATATATATATATATATATATATATATATATATATATATATATATATATATACCTTTCCAAATAATATCTGGCTTGAAACAGGGTGATACACTATCGCCGCTACTCTTCAATCTGGCTCTAGAGAAAGTTGTAAGGAAGGTAAAGGAGGAATGTGATATTGGAGGAACATCCAAGCTGCTTGGTTATGCAGATGATATAGATATTATAGGGGAAAATTACCAAAAGACATTAGAAGTATTGACTCACTTAAAGGAAAAAGGCCAACAGATGGGGCTGGTTATCAACCAAGATATGACAGAATATATGGTAATTTCAAGAGAAGGAATGGCTAAAAACTCTGGCCACATAGAAATAGATAATATGACCATTAAAAGAACCAAAACATACAAATACCTGGGTACAATCGTCAACTGCTCCAACATCATAAGGGAAGAAATACAATTTAGAATCAATTCTGAAAATAAAATATACTATGCACCACATCTACTAAAATCAAATGCGCTATCTCGTAACACCAAAATCACAATATACAAAACAATGATCAGACCAGTTGTGCTGTATGGCTCTGAATCCTGGAGTACAACGAAAGGAGACGAAGCCTTGTTACATACCTTTGAGAACACAGTTTTAAGACGCATTTTTGGACCCATTAGAGATACACAAAGTGGAGAGTGGAAAAGAAGAAGTAACAAAGACATGTATGATCTGTTTAAGTCCCCGCTAATCACTGGTATCATGAAGGCTAATAGATTACAATGGCTGGGGCATATAGAAAGAATGGAAGATAATAGGGAACCAAACTCGCTTACACTCAGGAAATAAATGACCGTAGACCCCGAAGTAAACCAAAAAGACGGCCGAGAGATAATATATATACAGAACTACAAGCACTTGGAATCAACAACTGGCAAGAGAAGGTCAACCAGAAAGACGAATGGAGACGGATTGTATCTGCAGCAAAGAACCTCAATGGCTCGGAACGCTGACTAAGAATATATATATATATATATATATATATATATATATATATATATATATATATATATATATATATACTTATTAGGGACATTCATTTGAAACCCGTTCCAATGTCTTTATTACAAAAGCGTGAAACAAACATTAACAGGTGTGGTAGAATTAAACAATGCAATCATTTTGAATAAAATATGCACCATGGGTTGGTCAGAAGAAGTCACCGTAGGCATTCAGGCAAGCATCCTATTGCTTAGGTAGGCGGCAAATCCATCCATCCATCATGTGCCATGCCGGTAAGCGTGGGTGGTAATGTTCTGCCATCTCACCCGATCACCAGAGTCGTGGATCAGCTCCGTGTTTCTGTCTCGACTATGCCACAAGGCCAAGCCATCCAGGTACTTGCTTCTAGGTCTTCCCCTTGGTCTGTTCCCCTCGATCTTACCAGTTGTCACCAAATTCTCCAATCCATTTCTTCTCATAACATGTCCAAAAAATTTTGACTGTCTACGTCTAATTTCTCTAATCAATTTACGATCTTCATTTGTTTCTTGAAGGACTTGTTCATTGGTCTTTCTGGCTGTCCATGGTATTCTTTGCATTTTCCTCAGAAACCACATCTCTACAGCCATCAGATGTTTTTCAGCCTGACTGCTCATTGTCCACGCTTCACATCCATACAAAAGTACAGGCTCAATGTAGCATCTCAACACTCTCTTTCTCGTTTCAATTGACATCTTTTTATTGGTCAATATGTTTTTCATCTTGCTAAAGGCTACTTTTGCCATGGCGATTCTTGTTCTAATCTCTTCAAGGCATCTCCCATCAGATGTTATTACTGTTCTGAGATAATTGTACCTGCTCACTTGTTGAAGAATATTCCCATTTACTTGTATATTACATTGTGGTATTTCGTCCTTCCTAGTGACGACCATAATCTGTGTCTTTTTACAATTTAATTCTAACCCTAGTTGTTCACTGTGTGTCACAATCGCATCTACTAAATTTTGTAGGTCCTGTTCATTGTCTGCAATCAAGACTGTATCATCTGCATTATTGATGCATCGTCCCCCAATGTTGATTCCTTCCATATCTTCAATATTTCTGAAAATACTTTCACTGTACAGGGAAAACAGATCTGGAGACATTACACATCCCTGTCTCACACCCCTTTTAATAGGCTGATATTGGCTTACTTCATTAACAACTCTTATGGCAGCTTGTTGTTTCCAATATATGTTTTTTACAAGTCTAAGATCTTTTCCATCAATTTGTAGATCTTCAAGCATCCTTATCATGTTGACATGTCTCACTTTATCAAAAGCCTTTGTGTAGTCAATAAAGCAAAGGTGTAGATCTTTGTTTACTTCTATAGAACGTTCGATTATGTTTCTCAGTATATACACAGCATTTACTGTACCCTTGCCTTCCACAAACCCACATTGTTCTTCTCCTATTTCAGGTTGTATTTTCCTCCTAACTCTTTGCATGATAATTCTTAGCAAAATCTTCGTGATGTGACTCATTATACTAATTGTTCGATGTTGATCACATTCCAAGGCTCCTGATTTCTTTGGGATTGCTGACATAAGCCTGGGTCATTGACATTGAGTTGAGTGACCGGGCATGAGGAAGAATGGAGATGAGAGTGGGAGACAGTAAAGCGACTGACCTGGCTATGAGAAAACAGCCAGTCCTGAGAAATAAAATAATGGGAAGGGTGAGCGTGGACCCCAGGGGATGGGGGAAGGACAGTTTAGTTTGGTGTGAAGTCAAGGGACTTCAGGACAGTTGATGGGTAGATGCCGAACTGTTCGGTAGTCTAAAGGGAAGCGGAGTTAGAGAGCTCCGTGTTGTGTTGTTCTCCGAGTTGTGAAGACAGGCCTGAACCCAGAGTGGGTTCTGTAGCGAGTGTAGGCCTAAACCCAGAGTGGGTTGCATAGTTGGGCAGTGGCTCCAACCCAATGTGTGGGTTGTATTGTGGGAGATCCAGCCGTGGATAGTAGCTGGATTACCTGTCTGGTGGAGTTGATAAGAAGCAGGCCGTGAGAAGGCATTGATGTTTGCTGGTTAAATTGTGAGGAGGATATTTATAATCTATGGATTACATTGTTTCTGGATATATACATATGTTCCGTGAGTCTGTGTTATTTCTGTAATAAAGGATTATGTGCGCCAACTGAATCTTGTTTCATGAATGGCGAATATGCACTGCGGGGGTGAGTTACATTGCAAGACAGATATCTCCATTGACACACCATGAGTATCGTTACCTAGACAACGACCATCACACAATAATATCATGAGCAAAGATCATCAAGAACATTGATATTATCATCAAGAAAACGTGTGACAATCTGGGAGGCTACGTCCGTGCAAGATTGAGGATAACTGGGAGCTCGTCGCTTAGTAAAGAGTTTCTGACAGCTGCATTCGGTCAAGGAACACCGTGCAAAATTGAGATATATGTGGGCTCTTCGCTGAAAGAGAGGAGTTATTATCGGTGACTTAGTTCCATCAATTTAGACAGTACTGCTCCAAGAAATTAATGTGAACTCTTCAGTGTGTGCGCCAGATAATTCACACAGCAGACGAGAGTTAATGATCAAGCTAGCAGACAGGTCACACTACAGGTAAATTAACGAGGGTAAGCACACGGAAACAGACGAGGCGGGACGCCAGAAGAATTAACGCAGCACAAATCGACCGGGAAAGTCGATTGCAGTAGCAGGGGTGTTTGGTCACGGACAGCACAGGTAAATGTCGCGGAGACAAAACGGTGTTTGCAACAAGGGAGGTCAGTCCTAGAGTGTGTGTGTTTGACAGGATTGAACCAAAGATTGAAGACAGCGAGCAATTTCGTCGCAACATCCTGTGTGTGGGGAGAATTTTGTGTGTGTGTCCGAAGGCAAGCGCACTGTGGTGTCGCAAGTTGACTGGTCAAGATTTGTCGACGCAGTTAATAGGCCGGGTTGAGAGAGGGTCAGCGCTGTTTACGAGGACAGCTGGAAAGGGGTATTAACGTTAACCCTACCACAGGTGCGGGGGCAGAAGTGGAAAGTGTTTGTGTATGGCGGAAAAGTTCCGGGCATTTTACAGACAGATTAAGTGTGACTTTCCACGGAGTTAAAATAGCAGCCAGGTGGGGCTGTCAAGTTGTGTGAAAACTATTTTACGGAGGAATTTTTCACTGAGAGTGATAAAGAGAAATTGAGGTGACATTGTGAGTTGGGGGTGGAAGGAGGAAAGATACTCGGGAATTTCCACGACCTATGGTGGTCAAGATGACTCACTGTGAATGAACAAAACAAGGCGTTTTGTGTGAAACCAGACTTGATTGTTCGTCTTTGTTAAAAGCCCTTTGTGTTCATTACTTTATAATCAGCAAACATTTTGACAACGAATGATGACGTGTCGGCTCCGCGAACATAGTTGCATACAGTTGCCAAAAAGAACTGACGGTACAGAGTGAAAGCGTTGATTATTTACTGCCATTATTTTGGTCTTTTCTGTTAGGGAAATCTATAACATTTATGATACAGCAAAGCGCCATCTTCGCAACGAAGGTAGAAAAGACTTTTGGATTATTAGACCACGTCCAAGGAAAGTACAATAATGGAATATATTGAAGCAGGTGAACGAATAGGCCTGAAGGGTAAAGAGTTACAAGAGTATGCCGAAGCAAAAGAACAACAACAGATTGAAAGAGACCAGAGACAAGCCGAAAGAGAACAAAGACAGGCTGAAATGGAAGCCAAGCGTCTACAGGAAGAGAGAGAGACACACATGAGAATGGAAATTGAGAAAGAGAAGATTAAGATGGAAGCGGAAATTGCTATTAAAAAGTTAGAATTTGCATCGAAGGGTCAAAGTGAGGAAAGTAGAAAATCGTCGCAGTCGTCACAGAGACTAAAACTGCCATACTTTACGGACCGAGACAACCTTGAAGCTTATCTTGACAGATATCAGGCATCAGCGAAAGTGTTAGGCATCCCCGAAGAACAGTATGCTATTAGACTAGGGGAGCTTCTTACGGGTAAGGCACTAGACACCATGTTCAATTTACCTGTAGAAGAAAGGAACAACTACACTATCTTACGTCAACGTTTGCTGACAAAGTTCCAACTAACTGAGCATGGATATAGGACAAAGTTTAGACAGTTAGGGCCAGAGACAAATCAAGATTTCACAGATTTTGTTAACACTGTAAAGAATACATTTAACAAATGGATGGAGCTTGCAGAAGTAGGGAAAGATTTTAATAAGTTAGTAGATCTAATGTTAAGAGACAAGGTAGTATCTGCATGCATTTTTAACTTAGTAGCTTTCTTTGAGGAACGTAAGCCAAAGGACATAGACACAATGTCTCAGTTAGGGCAAAACTACATGACTGCACATCCTAACGTATCTATTGGGAAACTAATGAGTGAGGAAATAGTCTGTGCAGCGTACACTAAACAGGACCAGAATCCAGTCATCAGACCAAGGGCGAAAAGTGTCGATTCAACACAGAAAGGTGAGCAGCAAGAACTTCAAGATAATGGTTTCCGAGGAAACAATGTTGGTAGAGTAGGACGGTACCCGTATAGAAGAGGGAACTTCCAGAGACGTCAAAATTATGCCGGATGTTGGAATTGTGGGAGCTGAAGACACAAGGCAGCACAGTGTGATGCACAACCATCAGAGGGACCAACGAACAACACTAGAAGGGAGATTACTTGTTTCAAATGTGGAAAGAATGGACATGTCAGCCATCAATGTAGGATGAGAGAAACAGAGCACTCAAATGCAGCGCAAGTAATTGAGACGCTGAACAATGAAGATTGTAGTGGGTGCAAACCTCTTTTTGAAAAAGACAGTCAGCCAGTCCTAATATGTGGTCATACAGTGAAAGCAGGATCAGCAGTACATGAAGGAGGAAGCCTGAAGCTGCATCAGGGATTCGTCAATGATAGACCAGCGTTAACAATTAGGGATTCCGGATGTACGTCTATCGGAGTGAGGAGAAGTTTAATAGATCCCTCGGATTATACAGGGAAAAAGATTAGATGCATAACATTCAACGGCACAGTAGAGTTCTACCCAGTAGCCATAATAACAGTAAAAACACCATATATCACTGGAAGAGTGACAGCGTGTGTTTTGGACTCACCAGTGGCTGATTTGATCATAGGAAATGTTATAGGAGTTAAAGATTGTACAGAAGAGGAAGTAGCTTATTGGGACCAAAAATATAGTGTAAACAGTAATGAGATAGTTACCACAAGAGAACCTAAATTAGAGAGTATAGCTGAGGTAGAAGAGGCACTTGAAGTAGACACAGGAACTCAGGACAAGGATAGTACAGCGGAGCAGATGAGAATGGATCCCAAATATAGTGCTAGTGAATCCCAGAGACAAGATACTACTCTGAACAAATGTTCCCAAGGGTGTAGGAGAGTATAACATAGGCAGTCAAAGAAAGGTAGATGGTGCTTCGAGAGGAAGAACAATGTTCTCACTCACCGCTTTTCAGATAGTGGAACTGCACGTGGGCAAGGAGCAGTACCTTTAGCACACAGAGACCGATATACTAGAACAGCTCAGGATAGTGCATGTGCAGGGCACAGAGGCATAAGGCGTATGCAGCAGAAAGCAAGGTGCCAGATATATGGGCCAAGATTGAATAATGAGTTCAGACTAAACAGAGACTCAAGTGTAACGGTGCAATATGCAGATAGGAAAGTTGAGTCAGGTCAAAAGAATGTTCGCGACATTACTGACCCAGGGCTAGGGATAGCAAACAGATGTTGTAATTGTAGAGGTACCATGAGTCATGGGTACATGAAAGGTAGACACAGCATCGACAGGAATCAGAGGAGGGTTAATGCAAGAACAGAACCACCTGATATAGGGTCGGTACACAAATAGTATTGTGTGGTCGTAAAGTAGTAAGAGACCTGTGGGTACATGAGTATAAAGCTTTCCTATGATGTATTATTATTACGTGATGTATTTATGTGTGGGGAATATGGGAGTGTACTATGAGCATTTGGTGTATTATTTAGGGTGGTAGCTGGAGTAAGGTGCAGCCATACTTAGGGCTACCTATGCTATATGTCTGGGTCACATGTTTAGTAAGTTTTAGTCTCCCAATATTTGAAAACGAAGTTTTCTTTTAAGACGGGGGTGATGACATAAGCCTGGGTCATTGACATTGAGTTGAGTGACCGGGCATGAGGAAGAATGGAGATGAGAGTGGGAGACAGTAAAGCGACTGACCTGGCTATGAGAAAACAGCCAGTCCTGAGAAATAAAATAATGGGAAGGGTGAGCGTGGACCCCAGGGGATGGGGGAAGGACAGTTTAGTTTGGTGTGAAGTCAAGGGACTTCAGGACAGTTGATGGGTAGATGCCGAACTGTTCGGTAGTCTAAAGGGAAGCGGAGTTAGAGAGCTCCGTGTTGTGTTGTTCTCCGAGTTGTGAAGACAGGCCTGAACCCAGAGTGGGTTCTGTAGCGAGTGTAGGCCTAAACCCAGAGTGGGTTGCATAGTTGGGCAGTGGCTCCAACCCAATGTGTGGGTTGTATTGTGGGAGATCCAGCCGTGGATAGTAGCTGGATTACCTGTCTGGTGGAGTTGATAAGAAGCAGGCCGTGAGAAGGCATTGATGTGTGCTGGTTAAATTGTGAGGAGGATATTTATAATCTATGGATTACATTGTTTCTGGATATATACATATGTTCCGTGAGTCTGTGTTATTTCTGTGATAAAGGATTATGTGCGCCAACTGAATCTTGTTTCATGAATGGCGAATATGCACTGCGGGGGTGAGTTACATTGCAAGACAGATATCTCCATTGACACACCATGAGTATCGTTACCTAGACAACGACCATCACACAATAATATCATGAGCAAAGATCATCAAGAACCTTGATATTATCATCAAGAAAACGTGTGACAATTGCAATAAATACAGAATTACATAACTCCTGAGGTATATTTCCAGTATCATATATTGTATTAAGCAGACTGGTAACTTGATCTATTCCATATTCTTCTAAAGCATTAATCATTTCTGTTGTGACGCTGTCTGAACCGGGGGTCTTGCCAGATTTCATATGGTTAAGAGCATTCTGAACCTCCATCTTCAAAATTGCTGGTCCTTCATTATTATTTTGAACATCATACTGTTCGTCTCTGTTGTCGTCATACAGGTTTTTCACGTAATCTGACCATTCATGTAATATCTGATCTTTTTCTATTATGACTCTTCCATCTTTTGTCTTTAGGCAGCCTGCTGATGTACGTGTTCTTTGATTAGTAAGCTCCTGAATTCTTTTGTGCATTAGGTTCGCATTGTTACTGTTGTGTTGTTTTTCAATTTCTCTGCAATTTTTCTCAAGCCATGTTTCTTTTGCCTCCTTACATAAGGTTCTCACTTTTCTGTGAATTTCTTCATATTTGGCAGGATTATTTTTGTTCTGTCTTCTTGTTTCCATTAGTTGTAAAATTTCTTCAGTCATCCATGTCTTACGGCCCACTTTCTTTATTTTTGGAATAGTTTTTTCTGCTGCGCAACTGATTGAATTCTTCATCGTTTCCCATTGATCATCTAAATGCCGTACGCAAAAAAGGATTGTGGTTGCTCACTGAACCAAGTGTTTACCGCGTTCATTACGTCTGCATCTATGTGAAATCATTTATCCTTGAGAGCTTATTTTAGAGGTCCGAACAAATGAAAATCACATGTGACAAATCAGGACTATAGGCTGGATGTTGCAGAATTTCCCACTTCTTCGTTGATAATGCTTCCTGCACACTCTTTGCGACATCCGGACGAGCATTATCGTGCAACAAGATCACACCGCGAGAAAGCATGCCGGGTTGTTTATTCTTGATGGCTTTTTGCATCTTGTCTAGTGTTTGTAAGTAGTGGGTAGAGTTGATGTTGACACTAGGTTCTTTAAAGTCAGCCAACAATAGCCCTTCATGGTCAAAACATGCGCTCAGCATAACCTTACCAGCGGAAACCTGTCACTTGAATTTTTTGGCTTTTGGTGATCCAGCATGCTCCATTTCATTTCTCTCATTTGCTGCCCGGCTCAAAGGGGTGACACCATGATTCATCGCCTGCCACTATGCAGAAGAGAATTTCATCACCCCCCCCCCCACTCTGTAACGCAGCAAGTGGTTCATACACCATCCCATGACTTCCTCTTTTTCGTGGTCGGTCAACATCCGTGGTACCCACTGTGAACACACCTTCCAATATTGCAGTTTCTTACGAACGACCTTTTGAATTGTCCCAACTGACACATCAAATCCTTTTCTTAGCGAACGTATGCTTCGACAACGGTTCATCTGTACTGCTGCATTAATTTTGGCGATTGTTTTTTTCTTTTGCAACAATATGCGCTTGACCCGACCGTCGAAGATCTGTCGTGAACTGACGTCCTTTCCGAAACATTTGTGCCCAGTCTGTCACTATTGTCTTCGAAACACATTTGTTACCGTACGCTGCCTGCATTCTTCGATGAATGTCACTGGTCGACATCCTTCAAATGAAAGAAACTGAATCACAGCACTTTGAACTTCTCTTGACGGAATTTGGATCAACCTGGCCATTTTCTAACCGGTAAGAAACAGAACTTATGCATCATAGGACGATGTTATTTTATTCATTGGTCAGTTTATCACATGACTATGACATTATCATGTTCAACGTACGAAATTACGCGCGCGCGATGCGGCACGAACGGATTTTAAATTAACGCACCTTATATTTCACTTCTGTCATCATCTGTTATTACATTTCCAAGATAGGAGAAACGTGTCACTTGTTCTAGCATCTCCCAATTTACTGTGATGTTCATTGACGACCTTTCCTTTCCATTGCACCATTCCATTGCTTCCACTCCATGGCATTCTATAATTCTATTAGGTTAAGTATATCATAATTACCTGTTTTGTATAAGAGTAATAAGTACACACAGACACATGTAGAGCTGTGTACCGGGTAGAACTGTGTATCAGTTACATTTATGGTTCTTCGCCGTCCTCCTGTCAAGCTTACCCTTTTGGCAAATGGCATCAAACTTGAATATAAATGGGGTCTGCATATAAATAGAACTCGCATTGCTCTTGCTCTGTTGATAATCAGAAAGATTTTGTAATGTGTTTTGTGATACGAAAGACTTTCTACAATCACTTTCACGATACATGTGTTCACTCTTTTAATTATTAATATACTAGTTATTCATTGAAATCACTACATTATAATGCAAGCCCATAATATGTAAGAAAGTAATAAACAGAAAAGAAGTGTTGCCTTTTGTTAGAATATCTTTCCTGTTGTGCTTTTTCAGTGACTGGAGAACACAAGACCACACTGCATACAATAGATATCGACACATATTGAATGCCGATAGGTCTAAATTGTCGGACTAGCCTCATATACCTAATAAAGCACAGGTCATTAACGTGGGTCTAAACTGTTTTAGTGGTACAGTTAACATTATGATTTTATCAGTCTGTCTATGTATCTTTTATTTCTAAAATTAACGATGGCTTACAGTTCAAATGGGTCACTACGCGTAATCAAGACATATGTGGGAATTTGTGTATGTGGTGATTATATATATATATATATATATATATATATATATATATATATATATATATATATATATATATATATATATATATATAATACTAATGTCTGTTTGAGTTTGTCTTTTCCTAGAAATCCTTAAATAGAATCAATCCATCTGATTGTTGGCCTCTATCTAACTAACAAATGGTAGTAACATTTTGCAAATGAAGTAGTAAATGTACGTCTCATTTTATGGGTGTATAATACACAGCCTAGATTCTAGAGTTGTTTGCTTATTGTAAATTGTGTTAAGGCAGTCTATAGGTTTAGTATAGCGTATTGGTTACCTGTTGTTAAGCAGAATAGTAAGTATACATAGGCAAATGCAGAGATGTCTCGGATATTGGAACATCATGTAGAACTGTGTTTCAGTTACATTTATGTTTCTTCTCCGTCTTCATGTCAGGCATACCCTCTTGGCAAATGGCATCAAGCGTGAATATAAATGGATCCTGCAAATAAATAGAACGTGTCTTGCTTTTGCTCGGTTGATAATCAGAAACATATAATGCGCTGTATGACACACGAAAACGTTCTAAAATGAATTCGTGATTCATGTATTCGCTCCTTCAATTATTAGTCTACTATTGTTTCACTTAAATCACTACATTATAATGTAAATCCCCCGTGGTTTCATAACAAGTCCATACAGTGTAAGAAAAACAAAAGAAGTAGGCTTTACCTTTTCTTTGAATCCCTGTCCAGCTATGCTATTTCCAGTGACAAGCGCTTGCAAGTCCACACTGCATACAGTTGGCACCAATACAAATCCTGATAAGTAAAGGCCGCCGGCTGGACATTGACCATACCATCTATTGATTGTCCATCTGTCTAAACAGTCCGACTATCGCCATTTACCTAATACTACTATGACATGCAAATGGGTCACTGCATTGTTATTGTTACAGTTGAAATGATAATTCCAGCAGTCTGTCTTTTTATGTTTTATTCCGAAAATGAACAAATGTTGTCACTTCATATTTATCACTATGCATAAAGAAGTAGATCGTTGACGTTCTTGAATCTGTTGATGTTTAGTGAATATGTTGTCTGTACTATTGTGAGTGTGTCTGTGCCGAGTATACCTTAAATAGAATCTAACCAGGTGATAGTGGGCCTCTGTTTAGCCATGCTTAGATGCCACGCTCACAATCGTAGCTACTTGATATGCTCACAAGAATTATGAATATTTATGTTGTTATTACGTACATTCATAGAGTGGACTGCCACAGAGATCTGCAATCTCACCGGTGCTCTTTAATGTGTATACGAGCAAGATTGCAAACCTAGAAGCACCAGGGGTTGGAAGGATACTAACATTTGCAGATGATATTCTTGCATATAGGCAGGGGAGAGATAGGGAGCTAACAGCCCAGGAGCTACAGGCGACAGTAGACAAAGTGATTGACTGGTGCACTGGAATGAGTGCTGTCATCCACCCGGAAAAGGCGGCTGTGTTGAGGTGCTCTCTGGACAACAGGATTGTGAGAGATGATGTTCTAAGACTCACGATAGATGGCAGAAACGTCAACAGAGAGAACAAACTGAAGTATCTGGGAATCACATTTGACAGGAGCCTGTCCTTCAAGGACCATGTGGAGACGGTTGTGACGAGGTCTCAAAGGGGACTCAATACACTTAAAACTATGGCTGCAATGGACACAGAGCAGAGAATGCTTTTTATACTATACCAGCACTTGATCATCTCAGTGATTGATTATGGTCTAGGACTGCTCACTGTCTCAAAGAGTCAGCTGGTAAAATTAAAGCGCATACAGAACGAAGATATACGGATCATTCTGGGATGCACCAGAGACACCCCAGTAGTGTGTATGTGTTCCATCCTTGGTCTGCCGACTGTTGCTGATAGGCTCAAGCTGTTGCAGGCGAAGGCAAACCTTAGAATAGCTGCAGACACAGATCACCCGTTGCATGAGGCGACGGACGCCGTTAAGGGTCAGCGACTGATAAGAGGGAAATCATGGATGGCTCAGGTGGAGGATACGATCAGACAGGTGTGCCTTTTGGAGAACATTAGGCGAGGAGAGGAGTGGGTCAGAGTGCCAGAGGAGCAGTCAGACTTGTGCAGATTTATAATCACATTGAGCCGGGAGTGCAGGGAGTGGCCCGCAGGGGCCACAGAAGTGGAAATCCAGTAACTAATTCAGGATAATGCTCTCTCGGGTGATGTGATTATCTACACAGATGGTTCGGTGTTGAGAGGTAAGAGAAGTGCCTGGGGGTTCTTAGCAAAAGCTAATGGTCGACGTTTGGTGCAGGAGAGCCTTGCATATGATACCACAACATTTAGCTTAAGAATGGAGATGGAGGCGGTCAGTGCAGCTTTCCGCTGGATGGAGAATACGATACACACACACACACACACATCGTGATTGTAACTGACTTAGAAAGCATGCTGAGGAAGGTGAGGACAGGCAAGCTTCGGGCAGAGTGGCTTGCTTCGCTTCGGAGGTCACGGGTGGCAAGCATCGCCTGGATCTTTTCTCCGGGGCATGCCGGTGTGCTGGGGAATGAACAGGCAGACAGATTGGCTGGCTCTGCAAAACTTGGTGGAGTATTGATGCATGCCAAGGCAGACGTAGTTGCGGCCTTGTGGGAGCACGTGTATACCTCGGAGGAGCAAATGGATCGCCATGGTCTGGCAAGAATGAGGCAGCGAGGAGTGACGAGGGGATCTGGCCGACACTCGACGCTCAGAGGAAAGGCGAGACGGACATATAATCAGATTGCTACTGGTACTATTGGTGTTGGAACTCTTCGCTGGCTGCTGAGTATGGGGACGGAGCGCCTATGGGAATGCCCCGAATGCTGTGATATCGGTTCCTAAATCAATCAATCAATCAATCAGTTCTGCGTGGCCACGGAGTTTAAAATCCTGTAACTTCCGGTTTGCTGACGGTGAAGTTGCAGGTTCATCCTTTGCATCGGTCAGTTGCACTTCAAGGCTGATTTCTTTTTTCAGAAAGCAACGGCACACTACTGAACTTAAAATTTACTAGACAATCGGGTTGCGGTTGATCGTGAATGTTATGTTATGTTATGTTATGTTATGTTATGCCAAACGTCTTAACAGCTTACCGGGCATTCGCTTAAGCTACGTAGTTGCTGTTTTTTTAAATGTTTCATATCCCTTACAGCTGCTGTTGATGCACTAGGCAAGATTATGCTCAGTAGTTAGCCATTGTTTTCTTCGCGACCGGCTCACATACCCCGTAAGTTACCGACGCGGCGACAACAGCTACCAATTCTCGCGCACATCACGTCACCCACGAGAGTATACGGTATTACGGAGAAAGACACTAACCTCTAGGCCAGGAAGACCGGCACGTAGTTGTTGCTCTAATGAAATAAGTTTGATGCAGATGTGATATAATCCGGTGCACTATTGTCGATCTCCTGGCATATAACCATTTCAAACAAAATGTGTCTCACCGTGGATACATATACAAGAGTACTTTACTTTTTTATTTATTTGATTTTTTCTGGATTTGAAGTTTGAAGATTGAGCACAACCCACTACTGGCAACGCTGATCGTATTCCGGTACGAAACTTGGGCCTTGTCCGCATCAGATTGGCAGCACTAGACCCGAGTTTCGCTCTCGTTTGAGCTCGGCGATCGGGAAAACTTTGAGCAATAGACTACAATGGGTGAAGTTGTGATATTCCAGTTTGATAATTTGGTCGCGTCTAGCGAGATCCGCGTGGTCAAGGGTTACACACCCGCCTCACACGCCAGTGATCCAGAGTTCGATCCCGGGTCCAGCCAGGGATATGCGCTACTGACGAGCTCAACTGCTCAAACGAGAGGGAAACTGGAGTCTAGTGGTTCCAATCCGATGTGGACAAGCCCCAAGGTTCGTAACGGAATAATTTACTTGTTGTATTCTATTTATTTTTAAATAGCATAGTTGACAATGATATTACTGTGAGTGTGTGTGTGTGTATGTGTGTATTAGGGACGTTCATTTGAAACCCGTTCCAATGGCTTTATTACAAAAGCAAGAAAGAAACATTAACAGGTGTGGTAGAATTAAACAAAGCATACATTTTGAATAAATTATGCACCATGGGTTGGTCAGAATAAGTCGCCGTAAAATACAAGCAATCATCCCATTGTTTAGGTAGGCGGCGAATGCCGTCCGCAAAACAAGATTGTGGTTGTTCACTGAACCAAGTGTTTACCGCGTTCATTACGTCTGCATGTATGTGAAATCGTTGCCCCTTCAGATTTTATTTTTAGAGGGCCCAACAAATGAAAATCACATGGTAAGAAATCAGGACTATAGGCTGGATGTTGCAGAATTTCCCACTTCTTCCTTGCTAATGCATCCTGCACAATCTTTGAGACATGCGGACGAGCATTATCGTGCAACAAAATCACACCGCCAGAAAGCATGCCGGGACGTTTATTCTTGATGGCTTTTTGCAGCTTGTCTCGTGTTTGTAAGTAGTGGGTAGAGTTGATGTTGACACCAGATTCTTTAAAGTCTGCCAACAATAGCCCTTCATGGTAAAAAAATTCGCTCAGCATAATCTTACCAACGGAAACCTGTAACTTGAATTGTGTTGGCTTTTGGTGATCCGGCATGCTTCCATTGCATGCTCTCTCATTTGCTGCTCTCATGTGTAGTGACACCATGATTCATGGCCTGCTACTATGTGGAAGAGAAATGCATCACCCTCCACTCTGTAACGCAGCAAGTGGCTCAAAAACCATCCCATGCGTTCCTATTTTTGGTGGTCGGTCAACATCCGCGGAACCCACAGTGAACACACCTTCCGATATTGCAGTTTCTTACGAACGACCTTTTGAATTGTCCCAATTGACACATTAAATTCTTTCGCTAGCGAACGTATGCTTCGACAACGGTTCATCTGTACTGCTGCATCAATTTTGGCTATGTTTTTTTCTGTTGTAACGATATGCGTTTGACCTGGCCGTCGAAGATCTGTCGTGAACTGACGTCCTTTCCTAAACATTCGTACCCAGTCTGTCACTGTTGTCTTCGACACACATTTGTTACCTACGCTGCCAGAATTCTTCGCTGAATGTCCAGTGGTCGACATCCTTCAAATGAAAGAAACTGAATCACCGCTCTTTAAGCTTCTTTGGACGTATTTTGGATCAACCCGGCCATTTTCCCAACGGTTAGAAACAGAAACTATGCATCATGGGAAGATAAGCACGTGATCATTTATTCATTGTTCAGTACTTATCACATGACTATGACATAATCATGTTCAACGTACGCAAATATGCGCGGTGCGGCACGAACGGATTTGAAATGAACGCCCCTTATATAATTAAATCATTTGCTATAGGTTTATTCTAATGAAAAATAATAGTATAATATACACTGTTTCAGCCGGCTGACGTTGAACAAATGTAATCCTGGTTTTAAAAAAAAAAAACCGTTAAAAATAACATATAAATATATGTCAATTAAATGCGTGTCTTTGTCTTATAATTGGAATCACAATACGCCTTCAGATAGTGGAAAAATATTCAGTTGTCACGTTAACTACCCAATTGTTATATGCGTGTAATCATATGCCTAGAACTCTGCAATGTCTACAGCTGATGGAGCTCGGCGCTGCTCCAGCCTAATTACCTAAGTCACCAGCGACAGGCACTATTTAACTGATACATTCTAATTTAGCGATCGATGATTTTCGCTAGTCTACAGTTGACTAGACTAGGGACCAGTCAGAACGTAAATGAGAATGCCCAAGCTAGAATTACTTTTACCTTAACAACCTGTTAGAAGAAATGGCGGTTCATGGGCTGCTGTATCTCCCGCGGCCCGTTATTTAAATAAATGAAATACTATTATTTACATGAAATATTTCTTAGAAGAATCATGACAACTGACAGTACAGTACGAACGTTTTCCTGCCGCATGAGAGCGTATTTATGTCCACGGAAACAGTATGAGCAAACGAAATCGTCTGTCTCGTGTTGTGCCTCAATAACTGTAACACTGAGTAGTGAAATAAACAAAAATATAACTGTAATCCACATTTGCACCTTAAAATAGACGTACAACTGATTATCTAAAGGATACAAACATTAACGACAATTTTCACGCTTCGTATTTTATCACAAACACATGTTAAGGATATATTACGCCTTTCATTATCTTTATACATATTTGTAGGGTAATGCAGACGGACTCTTGGATTGGGTACATAATTAGCACCCACTGTTAAGCCTATATTTCAAATCAGCTGCAGGCAGTTTGAAAGCGGACTGACTGTCTTGCGTTGATGTCGTTGGTATGAACTTTGATCTTTCAGAAAGCAAAGGCGAACTACTGAATGTAATAATTGCCGGGGGAAAAAACACACAACAGGGCAAATATTATGGGTTTAATGCGACGTTCTATAAAGGACATGTAAATAACTTCCCTAAGCTTATGTGACTGAAATCTTCATATGTTCCGTTGTTATATGTTATGCATTATCATTATCGGGGACAGTATTGTAATGCATATCATTTATAATGTGCATTACAACTGCGTGTATCTGTTGTCACTAAGAATTGGGAGATACGGTGATAACGTATTGTCCATATGTATATTATTGTCAGCAGAGGATGAAACGAACTTGGGAGATAGGCAATCTATTATTTTAGGACAGGATAGTTTAGGTGACCTAGAATAAAAATCACGTTCATTGTAATAATCAGAGAGTATTTACCGACATTGTTCTTCTCCTATGTCAGGTTGTATTTCCTTATTAACACTTTGCATGATAATTCTTAGCAAAAGCTTCGTGATGCGACTCATTATACTAAGTGTTCGATGTTGATCACATCCCAAGTATTCACACTACATGTAACAAATACTTATTGCTATGTACATGGTATTAACACAATTACGTATTTGTTTGTAGCTATAGTGACTGTAGACTTCTATACTGGTAATTATGTTACAAACACAAATGGAAACAAACAGTACATCTGCCTCAGTTTCGACCGACCTGTCTCTTACATTGGAGGCATCTGCCATCTACGTCAGTGATGGCGCCATTGTCATCTTTCAGTGGGTTATATTTACCTGTGTCTGTCAGATTATTGATGTTTTCGGAATAGTCACAAACCTAGTCAATATCATTTGTTTTGTCAAGCAAGGCTTCAAGGACCCTGTCAACGTGAGTCTGTTTGGTAAGTGTATAGTTGGCAACGCTGATTCTGGCTTTCAATAAATGTAATATATGTTAAAATGTTGCATGTCCTTTGAAATACCCCAACACCGACTTGATTTATAAGGCAATTTTACGCTCAGTAGTGTGTCATGATGTATGGCCGTGAATCTTAGAATGTAAATGAACAAATTAGGAAGAACTTAGAAGCAACACAGATGTGGTTCCTAAAACGAATGTTCCGAATTCCTTGGACAACCAAAGTAACTAACAACGATTTCCTGAAAGAGGTTAATGAAACTAGAACATTATATACAATGATAAGAAAGACAAACACATTTTTGGTCACGTGATGAAAAGAGACGCATTGGAAAATATCGTGATAAATGGGAAGATCGAGGGGAAAAGAGGGAGAGGCAGACCAATAGAAATGATGCTAGATATATTAAGATGGTGGCATGGAGAAAAATCACATGCAGAGTTGATCCAGATAACCAGAGATGGCGATCTTTGGAAAGTCATGAACGCCTACGCCAGCCGGCATGCCACTTTATGATGATGATAATGAGTGTGCCATTGAACGTTCAATAGTAGTAAGTAAAGATCTACATTTTTGCTTTGTTAACTACACAATGGCTTCCAATAAAGTAAGAAATGTCAACATGATAAAGGCATGTCAGCATGGCCGAATGGGTAAGAATGCGTGTTCTTAAATAAACATCATTTGTGCCGATGCCGTGGTAAGCGGTTCAAAACCTACAAAGGACAGCTGGACTAAAATGTTGACCTGTCGTCCTTGACTTGGAGACGTAAATTACAAGTACCTCTGAAGTTGGAGTGGGTTCGTTTGATGACGAGGGACACTGTTAATAGGGAAAGCTTATTCACACGCAAAATTCAGACCACCACTACTACAAATAGTGTGTATGGACAGTAGTGGGTTACGTCCTATCTGATTATCATTTCAGGATTAAATCCTAAGGATTGACCCCAATCCTTAGGGTTAGGGGTTAGGGGTTAGGGTTAGGGTTAGGGTTAGGGTTAGGGTTAGGGTTAGGTTAGGGTTAGGGTTAGGGGATAGGGTTAGGGGTTAGGGTTAGGGTTTTTGTCTTCTCCTAATTATACTTTCTGGATTGACATCGCTGGATTGCCCCCAATCCAGCTCGGGACCAGGGCGGTTTGGTAGGGTAGGTACTTAGGTCATATGTAAGGGTTGATAATTCTAATAAAAGACATGTTTCTAAGAGCAGATAATTGAGTGTGTGTATAATATTTTAAATAATTGTAAAATAAAATTAAATTAAAAGATAATCATAGGCGCACGGGGGGCAGTCGCAGGAGCGAGCACGGGCGACAGTCGCTTGGGTGCGGGTTGAACCCAGTCAGTGTCTTGTAGTAACCACATGGCCTGTCATTTCTGAGTGACCACAAGCCGGTCAGTGACGAGTGTGGGTGGTGGGGCTAGACGGTTCGAACCCTCGAGGCGCACCGGGTGTGATATGAAAATTGTAATAAGTAAAAAGGTAAATATGGCGTGTATATGAGCTGTAGTGGGTCGTAGTGGCTTATAAAACTATCATCATATAGATTACACCTCTTCAAATGAAAAACTTAAAAAAGTAAAGATGGCCTGTAGTAACGGTTGTAAGGGGGCGTGGCTTCGTGGTATTCGTTGTTAAGGGGTTGGTGAGTGGTGATGTACCTATATAACAGCTTCCGAACAATTTAAAGGGATGGGCGAGTGGCGAAGTGGCTAAGTAAATGCGTCGTTTCCTTGCTAAGAGACAGAGGAGTTGCTAGATAAAGGCTCCAGGTCGTTGTCAAGGGGTTGGTGAGTGTACAAATAGCTAAATAACTGCTTCTGATCCTTGTTAAGAGGTGGGCGAGGGGCGGATTGGTTGGATAATTACGCCCGTTCCTTGGTAAGAGCCAGGGTGATCGAGTGGAGAAGTGGGTAAATATAGGTATGGAGGTATACCACCGACACATTCAACGCATAATTTCGGCGTCGGTCGTCAAAACACCAAGGATATTTTCATTATATGTCTATTGTAAAGGGGTCGACTGTTTGTTATAACGGGGTTACTATTATCTATAGTGGCTGGGACTTAAATACTATCAGCATACCGGTTACAGCTCTTCAAATGAAAACTTTGAAAGTGTAAAGATGGCCGATGGTTTTAGTGGGTATGACTTTGTGATATTCGTTGTTAAGGGGTGGGGTGAGTGGATGAGAATCTAGATAAACGCTTCCGAACACTATCATCGGGTTCGAATCCCAGTGGGGTGGTCTAGTGGTAGAAGAAATATTGATAATATTTGGTTACTTAGTTGTGATTTCGAGCTCGGTTGTTATTAACCCGGTTATGTTTAGAAAAGTAGAGGTGGTGTGCTGGTTGCGGAGTATGTTTAGGGGGTACCCCAGACACCGTGGAAGTGACAGGTTCGAATCTCGGAACTTTGTCGTGAGTAAGATTTCCAGTCATCAAGGTGTGGGTGTCGTCGCGGCCACAAGTCCCACCCTGATGAAAAACACAGGCAGCAGATTTCACCATTGTACCTACGAGTCACGAGCTAACTTAACATTCAGAATATGACTGTCCTGTTAATTTCCCGAGAGGAGATTGGAATTAACAAGCACATCTTTAAACTTAGTATCTGTTGGGATTATTGACTGACTTTGGTCTACACTCCTCTCTTCTGTCTTCCATTCCATATATCTATTTCTTTCTCTCTCTCTATTATTCCCTCAACACATACTCCGACAACAGTTCCTTTCAACGATAAGATAAAAGATTTATTAATAAAAACTATGTCTGGTGTATGTATGGATATTGTCTATGTAGTTGGTATGTTCTTCTAGTGTGGATGCCAGATAAGATGTTGATAGATAGTCTCCGTGTCTTCTCTCGTCTCTTCTCTCAGCTAGAGTACAGGACATTACATAGATACAACGGAACGATCTCACCCTGACAGCTCCGTCTGCTTGAGTCTGTAGATATATCCGTTTTTTGTAATGAAAAAATGTTCACCACTGTATGAATGTATTTTACCCGATCACCATATGCTGTCAGCTTAAACGGAATGGTCTTTCTTATCTTATAGCGTTCTTAATTCCATCCTGGAAAACACATCGAGTTTCTGGTATTCTGTATTTTTGTCCTGTACAAGTTCTACACTGGATAGTTCTTAATGGGTATAGGTACTTTGTATGCACCTTGCCACTCTTCGATACTGAGTCATTTGAGTTTTTCTATTAGTTTAAATGATCTCTATTTTCCATTCTCTGTCCTCCTTACTTCTTACGATGAAAATGCTGTTCTTTCCTTTCTTATGCACAAGTGTCGTGCTTTATTACTTTAAAGTGCTTTCTTGTGCTTTATCAACACTGGGTGATCTTGACCACAGCCATCTGTGTTATATCTTAGTTGATAAGTCCCAACTGGTATGGAAACCTGTGTGATATACATTTAATAATGAGATCTGTGTCTGCTTCCTCTTCTCTCCTATGTGAGTGTCTTTTCCTCCAGCCGAAATGAAAAGGCTTCCGAAAAAACCCACTCTGACATAGGATAGAAGATTCACCTAACGTCTATACTATTCCTACTAATAGAAAGCAATGTTAAATGCACTTCACGCCCATCTATATTCCTATGCTAAACTATACTCTAATATATTAATACCTTATAAACATCCTTTACTGAATTGGGAGTACTAATGCACCATAAATACACAAACGTTCTTCTGAACGCAGCACATCCCTTTTCATAATCCTTCTTCTCTCACGAAACCCAAGAATCACACTAAACTTCCACAAAGAGTTGCCACTCTTTATAGGTCATATTTGCCGCATAGTCCTTGACCTTGCTTGACACCTCAGGTTCCTACTTCATTATCACAGTTAGTGGAAAATTACAGATCTGAAACTTTTCCATTATCCATACATTCAGACCGCAATATGCTGTCCAATAATGCTGTCTGTCTTTGTCGCAAACCAATTTTTCCACGCGACAGGTTACCTGTGCTGTAAGCGGCCCCTTCTGTCTTGACCTATAAACACCTGTCTGGTCAACCCGTTGTTTGTTACCCTTACGGCTTCGATTGTTAACCCTTCTTCTACCTGGTTAGTCGGTGTATACAGTCGTCTATCTGGGAATCATTAACTCTCAGTATTTCACGACAATGACCTCAACAGGTGTTGCCAAAAATCAATACTTATTCTTATAACGGCTAATCCAGGGGATTATCGTCATCGTAATGACCAAGTCAGGTTAATAATATTTCTTATATCTCCGCCATTGCAAATAGATCGCGATATTAATAAATGTTCATATAAAGGTTGGAAGGGGATTAAAAGATTAACACCTATTGTCGGGACATCCAATAAAAATCAATAACACTACCCTCGATTTTTCTCATAATTGCCGATTGGAGATTATGGGCTAGGTGTATGTGTCCTTATTTAGTTAAAACAGGTGGTATGAGTAGGAGATATCACAAACAGTATCAGCATGTGCCACTCTGATCTTAAATATCAGTAGTTCGTTATTCTTGTGACATTGAAAACGCTTGTGGCTTGAAGACAGATGGTGTACTATGTTATTGGGTGGTGTATATAGATTGACCAGTATGTGAAGTTGATAAGGTCACCCCTGCCAGCGCATCGTAGCTGTGTTGTGACTTGTCGCCTATTACATCCGGGTGTAAAAATAACCAAAAATATTTCACATCAACTCAGACATGCCTCTATATAGCTGCACTGCGAACATGGCTAGAGTCTACTTTAGGAAAGTATCGTGTATCTGTGTATACGGGTTTACCACTGCTTATAGATGTGTGCAGTATTATTAGAAAGCGACCGTTATGTCTACATTATCAAAGTATGTTGCCTTACAGAGCTGGTATAGTATCTATGTGTCTGCTACGTTGTATGTTTTGTCATGTTGCCTTGTAGTATTTGGAGGGAGTTTCATGCGGGTGTCTAGTGAACTTTTTAAAAACTATGTCTCAGAATCCACAACGCCACTGGCATTAGAGGTTTTTCATCTTGTCTGCTCATTGACCACGCTTCACAGTCATACTAAAGTACGGGTTCTATGTAGTACTTAAACACTCCTTTTATTTCTCATTACAGTTGTCAACTTTATATTAGTCAGTATGTTTTCCAATTTGCAAAAGACAACCTTCATCACAGCGATTCTTGTTCCAACGCTAAAAGCCACCTCCTATCAGACATTTTTTTCTTTCCTTTTATGCTCACGGCTACCGTTTCCCCATTTCAAGCTCCATGTCTCTACTCGTATGCATTAGTGTGGTAGAAGTAAACCGATAACTCACAAGATAGACGTATATTATCACACTGTATATGAACATGTGGGAAACGGCTACATCCGGGCAAAGAGGGCGTTGTATCTGTCACATGCGTATGGATACAGCCGAGACACGTGGTTAAGAGGGACACTACAGAAAAAAAAACGGTATTATGTTGGCGATCGAACCAGGGGACCTAATTCGTGATGACACCATGTACGGGAGTGATTCTGCCCCCTCGTCAACAGGGCGTCGGAGGTTTAAAAGGGTGTTCATTCTCTCGCTTTTCTATTTCCGAGTCGTCATAGGGTCACCAAATAACAGTAAAGAACACGAAACTACTACTACCAAGGCCTTTATACACCACAATGCATTTTCGAATATAATATACACAACTATAATCAAGTCATCACAGTATTCAACTAACCCGTTCTCATAGACATAGAGGAGAGATGTGAGCACCGAGGCCAGTTGGGGGAGGTGTACCTTTTACTTAACATCTATCTGGTCATACACCGACGAGTGTTTAGCTATATTTATCATATAATATTACCCGTGAACACAACAAGCTTCCCCGGATCAGTCTTAGGCTTCTCATATAACATGACATATCACGTACCCACTGTCCTGACCAGCAAAGTTATCGCTTCTCAGAGCAGACATTTACACTTTCATTAATTCTTCTGCCTGGCCAAAGGGGGTCTTTGCATCTTTCTGCAGAAACCTAGTTCCAATGCTAATATATGTTTTTCAATGTGTCGGCTCATTACCACATTTCACATCCTGACAAAAGTACAGGTTCTATGTTCCACTCCAACAGTCAAATAAGAAAAAATGTTAGCCAAATTATTAAAATGTTGGCCAAATATAGAAATATATCGACCAGACGTATACAGTATAGTAAAATATGTTAGCCAAACTTATAAAACTCGTGGTCAAAATAAGAAATATCTCAACCAAGCGTATAAGAAATAGGAAAAATGTTAGCCAAATTATTAAAATGTTGGCCAAATATAGAAATATATCGACCAAACGTATAAAATATAGTAAAATTTGTTAGCCAAACTTATAAAACTCGGGGTCAAAATAAGAAATATCTCAACCAAGCGTATAAGAAATAGGAAAAAGGCTAGTCAAACTAATGAAAATGTTGGCCAAATACAGAAATATCTCGACCAACTTATAAAATGTAGGAAAAATTGTTAGCCAAACTGACAAAACTGTTAGCCAAAATAAGAAACGTCTCGGCCAACTTATAAAATGTAGGAAAAATTGTTAGCTAAACTGACAAAACAGTTGGTCAAAATAAGAAACGTCTCGACATTATAAAAAGTAGGAAAAATTGTAACCAAATTAATTTGAAAAGGTGACCAAAATAGGAAATATCTCATCCATTCTTATAAAACTTAGGAAAATGTGTTAACCTAATGAGAAAAATATCGCCCAATTGAAGAAAAAAGTTACACAAAACTTATAAAACTTAGGAAAATGTGTTAACCTAATGAGAAAAATATCGACCAATTGAAGAAAAAAGTTACACAAAACTTATAAAACTTAGGGAAATGTGTTAACCTAATGAGAAAAATATCGCCCAATTGAAGAAAAAAGTTACACAAAACTTATAAAACTTAGGGAAATGTGTTAACCTAATGAGAAAAATATCGCCCAATTGAAGAAAAAAGTTACACAAAACTTATAAAACTTAGGAAAATGTGTTAACCTAATGAGAAAAATATTGACCAAGTAAAGAAAAACGTACACCAAAATTCTGAAAAGTAAGAAAATTTGTTAACCAAATGGGAAAAATATTGGCCAAGTGGAGAAATATCTCAACCATACTTATGAAAAGGAGGAAAATGTGTTAACCTAATGAGAAAATATCGCCCAAGTGAAGAAAAAAGTTACACAAAACTTATAAAACTTAGGAAAATGTGTTAACCTAATGAGAAAAATATCGCCCAATTGAAGAAAAAAGTTACACAAAACTTATAAAACTTAGGAAAATGTGTTAACCTAATGAGAAAAATATCGACCAATTGAAGAAAAAAGTAACACAAAACTTATAAAACTTAGGGAAATATGTTAACCTAAGGAGAAAAATATCGCCCAATTGAAGAAAAAAGTTACACAAAACTTATAAAACTTAGGAAAATGTGTTAACCTAATGAGAAAAATATTGACCAAGTAAAGAAAAACGTACACCAAACTTCTGAAAAGTAAGAAAATTTGTTAACCAAATGGGAAAAATATTGACCAAGTGGAGAAATATCTCAACCATACTTATGAAAAGGAGGAAAATGTGTTAACCAAATGGGAAAAATATTGGCCAAGTGGAGAAATATCGCAACCATACTTATGAAAAGGAGGAAAATGTGTTAACCTAATGAGCAAAATATCGCCCAAGTGAAGAAAAAAGTTACACAAAACTTATAAAACTTAGGAAAATGTGTTAACCTAATGAGAAAAATATCGCCCAATTGAAGAAAAAAGTTACACAAAACTTATAAAACTTAGGAAAATGTGTTAACCTAATGAGAAATATATTGACCAAGTAAAGAAAAACGTACACCAAACTTCTGAAAAGTAAGAAAAATTTGTTAACCAAAAGGGAAAAAATATATGGGCTAAACTATGAAATATGTTGACCGAACTAAGAAAGTGTGTTAACCAAAGGGGGAAAAATGTTGGTCAAAACATGAAACATCTCGACCAAACTTATAAATATCTCGTGTAAACTTATAAAAAAAAGTAGGAACAAATATTGCTTCTGTAGTTATGTCAAACGTGTCTTGAACTTTTATCTGAACAGACATTTCACAAGACATAATCATCAACGTCAACACTTTCCCTCTTTTACATTACCGAAAGTTTCAACTTATCAGTCCAGTGTATCCACTAAAGAAGCACTTATGCATACTAATCACCCAGCTCTTCACACTCTTGTTTTTTTTTTTTTTTTTTTTTTTCTAACGCAAAGTGTCTCTGTCTTTCATAGATAGCTTCACAACTTTTCTGTGTAGCACCACTAACAACTCCAAACCTTCGTTTCACATGAGCTCTAATGAAACAGTCATAACAACATTTAGGGCAATCTGTGGCTCCACCTGGGATAGTTTCAATATCATCTGAGTATTCGTCAGTAAAGATCCACTTCCCATGGCTGATATCTTCAACTTTCTATACCACAATGTCTGCTACACTAACCTTCCATTGATCCATCTTTCAACAATACAAAGAGTGTTCTCGAAGTCTAGCTAACATAACATTGCTTACTTTGTCCACCTCTATCACACTTTGTCATTTCACAGCTGCAATAGCGGCAAGTCTGCAACCAACCAACAGTGTCTGTTATGAAGTCGACCTTTCTTAAAGCCACGTCTGCCTTACTGAACCCTTGAATACCCTCTACCACATCGTCTAACCGACTTTCAACATTTCATACCAAATAACATTAACATTCTCTTTGATTACAGAACAACTGATTTTCTGCTGACTAAGCAGATTTTCCAACCCCGTGGAGATAAATCATATGCCCCCTAACCTACTAGGCGCTATTCTAGACAACGAATATGGTCATCGACCAGCACCCCTAGGCAGAACTTGAACAAACAACAGAGCTTGGGTTATTGAGACGAATGAGTTGCATTCCTTGGACTACCAGAAAGACATCAAACACAACAAACTCTTTCTTACTAACCCTAACCCTAAGTATACATCAACTAACCCTAACCCTAAACCTAAGTATACATCAATTAACCCTAACCCTAACCCTAACTATACAACAAACTCATTCTTATGAGACATAGATACAAACAGTGTTAGAAATGAAAAAGTTAAATTTATGTGATTACATTTTAATTAAAATTTAAAACTAATAAATCGCACTTTTATTGCGCAAGATGTAAGCTTGATATATGTCCTATACCTAACTTATACCTATACTTACCCTATATCTGTATATTAAGTGAAGCGCGCAATAAAAGTGCGATTTATTAGTTTTAAATTTTAATTAAAATGTAATCACATAAATTTAACTTTTTCATTTCTAACACTGTTTGTATCTATGTCTCATAAGAATGAGTTTGTTGTATAGTTAGGGTTAGGGTTAGGGTTAATTGATGTATACTTAGGTTTAGGGTTAGGGTTAGTTGATGTATACTTAGGGTTAGGGTTAGTAAGAAAGAGTTTGTTGTGTTTGATGTCTTTCTGGTAGTCCAAGGAATGCAACTCATTCGTCTCAATAACCCAAGCTCTGTTGTTTGTTCAAGTTCTGCCTAGGGGTGCTGGTCGATGACCATATTCGTTGTCTAGAATAGCGCCTAGTAGGTTAGGGGGCATATGATTTATCTCCACGGGGTTGGAAAATCTGCTTAGTCAGCAGAAAATCAGTTGTTCTGTAATCAAAGAGAATGTTAATTTTATTTGGTATGAAATGTTGGAAGTCGGTTAGACGATGTGGTAGAGGGTATTCAAGGGTTCAGTAAGGCAGACGTGGCTTTAAGAAAGGTCGAATTCGTAACAGACACTGTTGGTTGGTTGCAGACTTGCCGCTATTGCAGCTGTGAAATGACAAAGTGTGATAGAGGTGGACAAAGTAAGCAATGTTATGTTAGTTAGACTTCGAGAACACTCTTTGTATTGTTGAAAGATGGACCAATGGAAGGTTAGTGTAGCAGACATTGTGGTATAGAAAGTTGAAGATATCAGCCATGGGAAGTGGATCTTTACTGACGAATACTCAGATGATATTGAAACTATCCCAGGTGGAGCCACAGATTGCCCTAAATGTTGTTAAGGCTGTTTCATTAGAGCTCATGTGAAACGAAGGTTTGGAGTTGTTAGTGGTGCTACACAGAAAAGTTGTGAAGCTATCTATGAAAGACAGAGACACTTTGCGTTAGAAAAAAAACAAAAAAAAAAACAAAAGTGTGAAGAGCTGGGTGATTAGTATGCATAAGTGCTTCTTTAGTGGATACACTGGACTGATAAGTTGAAACTTTCGGTAATGTAAAAGAGGGAAAGTGTTGACGTTGATGATTATGTCTTGTGAAATGTCTGTTCAGATAAATGTTCAAGATACGTTTGACATAACTACAGAAGCAATATTTGTTCCTACTTTTTTTTATAAGTTTACACGAGATATTTATAAGTTCGGTCGAGATGTTTCATGTTTTGACCAACATTTTTCCCCCTTTGGTTAACACACTTTCTTAGTTCGGTCAACATATTTCATAGTTTAGCCCATATATTTTTTCCCTTTTGGTTAACAAATTTTTCTTACTTTTCAGAAGTTTGGTGTACATTTTTCTTTACTTGGTCAATATTTTTCTCATTAGGTTAACACATTTTCCTAAGTTTTATAAGTTTTGTGTAACTTTTTTCTTCAATTGGGCGATATTTTTCTCATTAGGTTAACACATTTTCCTAAGTTTTATAAGTTTTGTGCAACTTTTTTCTTCACTTGGGCGATATTTTTCTCATTAGGTTAACACATTTTCCTCCTTTTCATAAGTATGGTTGCGATATTTCTCCACTTGGCCAATATTTTTCCCATTTGGTTAACACATTTTCCTCCTTTTCATAAGTATGGTTGAGATATTTCTCCACTTGGTCAATATTTTTCCCATTTGGTTAACAAATTTTCTTACTTTTCAGAAGTTTGGTGTACGTTTTTCTTTACTTGGTCAATATTTTTCTCATTAGGTTAACATATTTTCCTAAGTTTTATAAGTTTTGTGTAACTTTTTTCTTCAATTGGGCGATATTTTTCTCATTAGGTTAACACATTTTCCTAAGTGTTATAAGTTTTGTGTAACTTTTTTCTTCACTTGGGCGATATTTTCTCATTAGGTTAACACATTTTCCTCCTTTTCATAAGTATGGTTGAGATATTTCTCCACTTGGCCAATATTTTTCCCATTTGGTTAACAAATTTTCTTACTTTTCAGAAGTTTGGTGTACGTTTTTCTTTACTTGGTCAATATTTTTCTCATTACGTTAACACATTTTCCTAAGTTTTATAAGTTTTGTGTAACTTTTTTCTTCAATTGGGCGATATTTTTCTCATTAGGTTAACACATTTTCCTAAGTTTTATAAGAATGGCTGAGATATTTCCTATTTTGGTCACCTTTTCAAATTAATTTGTTAGTGGTGCTACACAGAAAAGTTGTGAAGCTATCTATGAAAGACAGAGACACTTTGCGTTAGAAAAAAAACAAAAAAAAAAACAAAAGTGTGAAGAGCTGGGTGATTAGTATGCATAAGTGCTTCTTTAGTGGATACACTGGACTGATAAGTTGAAACTTTCGGTAATGTAAAAGAGGGAAAGTGTTGACGTTGATGATTATGTCTTGTGAAATGTCTGTTCAGATAAATGTTCAAGATACGTTTGACATAACTACAGAAGCAATATTTGTTCCTACTTTTTTTTATAAGTTTACACGAGATATTTATAAGTTCGGTCGAGATGTTTCATGTTTTGACCAACATTTTTCCCCCTTTGGTTAACACACTTTCTTAGTTCGGTCAACATATTTCATAGTTTAGCCCATATATTTTTTCCCTTTTGGTTAACAAATTTTTCTTACTTTTCAGAAGTTTGGTGTACATTTTTCTTTACTTGGTCAATATTTTTCTCATTAGGTTAACACATTTTCCTAAGTTTTATAAGTTTTGTGTAACTTTTTTCTTCAATTGGGCGATATTTTTCTCATTAGGTTAACACATTTTCCTAAGTTTTATAAGTTTTGTGCAACTTTTTTCTTCACTTGGGCGATATTTTTCTCATTAGGTTAACACATTTTCCTCCTTTTCATAAGTATGGTTGCGATATTTCTCCACTTGGCCAATATTTTTCCCATTTGGTTAACACATTTTCCTCCTTTTCATAAGTATGGTTGAGATATTTCTCCACTTGGTCAATATTTTTCCCATTTGGTTAACAAATTTTCTTACTTTTCAGAAGTTTGGTGTACGTTTTTCTTTACTTGGTCAATATTTTTCTCATTAGGTTAACATATTTTCCTAAGTTTTATAAGTTTTGTGTAACTTTTTTCTTCAATTGGGCGATATTTTTCTCATTAGGTTAACACATTTTCCTAAGTGTTATAAGTTTTGTGTAACTTTTTTCTTCACTTGGGCGATATTTTCTCATTAGGTTAACACATTTTCCTCCTTTTCATAAGTATGGTTGAGATATTTCTCCACTTGGCCAATATTTTTCCCATTTGGTTAACAAATTTTCTTACTTTTCAGAAGTTTGGTGTACGTTTTTCTTTACTTGGTCAATATTTTTCTCATTACGTTAACACATTTTCCTAAGTTTTATAAGTTTTGTGTAACTTTTTTCTTCAATTGGGCGATATTTTTCTCATTAGGTTAACACATTTCCCTAAGTTTTATAAGTTTTGTGTAACTTTTTTCTTCAATTGGTCGATATTTTTCTCATTAGGTTAACACATTTTCCTAAGTTTTATAAGTTTTGTGTAACTTTTTTCTTCAATTGGGCGATATTTTTCTCATTAGGTTAACACATTTTCCTAAGTTTTATAAGAATGGCTGAGATATTTCCTATTTTGGTCACCTTTTCAAATTAATTTGGTTACAATTTTTCCTACTTTTTATAATGTCGAGACGTTTCTGATTTTGACCAACTGTTTTGTCAGTTTAGCTAACAATTTTTCCTACATTTTATAAGTTGGCCGAGACGTTTCTTATTTTGGTTAACAGTTTTGTCAGTTTGGCTAACAATTTTTCCTACATTTTATAAGTTGGTCGAGATATTTCTGTATTTGGCCAACATTTTCATTAGTTTGACTAGCCTTTTTCCTATTTCTTATACGCTTGGTTGAGATATTTCTTATTTTGACCCCGAGTTTTATAAGTTTGGCTAACAAATTTTACTATATTTTATACGTTTGGTCGATATATTTCTATATTTGGCCAACATTTTAATAATTTGGCTAACATTTTTCCTATTTCTTATACGCTTGGTTGAGATATTTCTTATTTTGACCACGAGTTTTATAAGTTTGGCTAACATATTTTACTATACTGTATACGTCTGGTCGATATATTTCTATATTTGGCCAACATTTTAATAATTTGGCTAACATTTTTTCTTATTTGACTGTTGGAGTGGAACATAGAACCTGTACTTTTGTCAGGATGTGAAATGTGGTAATGAGCCGACACATTGAAAAACATATATTAGAATTGGAACTAGGTTTCTGCGGAAAGATGCAAAGACCCCCTTTGGCCAGGCAGAAGAATTAATGAAAGTGTAAATGTCTGCTCTGAGAAGCGATAACTTTGCTGGTCAGGACAGTGGGTACGTGATATGTCATGTTATATGAGAAGCCTAAGACTGATCCGGGGAAGCTTGTTGTGTTCACGGGTAATATTATATGATAAATATAGCTAAACACTCGTCGGTGTATGACCCGATAGATGTTAAGTAAAAGGTACACCTCCCCCAACTGGCCTCGGTGCTCACATCTCTCCTCTATGTCTATGAGAACGGGTTAGTTGAATACTGTGATGACTTGATTATAGTTGTGTATATTATATTCGAAAATGCATTGTGGTTTATAAAGGCCTTGGTAGTAGTAGTTTCGGGTTCTTTACTGTTACTTGGTGACCCTATGACGACTCGGAAATAGAAAAGCGAGAGAATTAACACCCTTTTAAACCTCCGACGCCCTGTTGACGAGGGGGCAGAATCACTCCCGTACATGGTGGTCATCACGAATTAGGTCCCCTGGTTCGATCGCCAACATAATACCGTTTTTTTTCTGTAGTGTCCCTCTTAACCACGTGTCTCGGCTGTATCCATACGCATGTGACAGATACAACGCCCTCTTTGCCCGGATGTAGCCGTTTCCCACATGTTCATATACAGTGTGATAATATACGTCTATCTTGTGAGTTATCGGTTTACTTCTACCACACTAATGCATACGAGTAGAGACATGGAGCTTGAAATGGGGAAACGGTAGCCGTGAGCATAAAAGGAAAGAAAAAAATGTCTGATAGGAGGTGGCTTTAAAGCGTTGGAACAAGAATCGCTGTGATGAAGGTTGTCTTTTGCAAATTGGAAAACATACTGACTAATATAAAGTTGACAACTGTAATGAGAAATAAAAGGAGTGTTTAAGTAGTACATAGAACCCGTACTTTAGTATGACTGTGAAGCGTGGTCAATGAGCAGACAAGTTGAAAAGCCTCTAATGCCAGTGGCGTTGTGGATTCTGAGACATAGTTTTTAAAAAGTTCACTAGACACCCGCATGAAACTCCCTCCAAATACTACAAGGCAACATGACAAAACATACAACGTAGCAGACACATAGATACTATACCAGCTCTGTAAGGCAACATACTTTGATAATGTAGACATAACGGTCGCTTTCTAATAATACTGCACACATCTATAAGCAGTGGTAAACCCGTATACACAGATACACGATACTTTCCTAAAGTAGACTCTAGCCATGTTCGCAGTGCAGCTATATAGAGGCATGTCTGAGTTGATGTGAAATATTTTTGGTTATTTTTACACCCGGATGTAATAGGCGACAAGTCACAACACAGCTACGATGCGCTGGCAGGGGTGACCTTATCAACTTCACATACTGGTCAATCTATATACACCACCCAATAACATAGTACACCATCTGTCTTCAAGCCACAAGCGTTTTCAATGTCACAAGAATAACGAACTACTGATATTTAAGATCAGAGTGGCACATGCTGATACTGTTTGTGATATCTCCTACTCATACCACCTGTTTTAACTAAATAAGGACACATACACCTAGCCCATAATCTCCAATCGGCAATTATGAGAAAAATCGAGGGTAGTGTTATTGATTTTTATTGGATGTCCCGACAATAGGTGTTAATCTTTTAATCCCCTTCCAACCTTTATATGAACATTTATTAATATCGCGATCTATTTGCAATGGCGGAGATATAAGAAATATTATTAACCTGACTTGGTCATTACGATGACGATAATCCCCTGGATTAGCCGTTATAAGAATAAGTATTGATTTTTGGCAACACCTGTTGAGGTCATATTCTGAATGTTAAGTTAGCTCGTGACTCGTAGGTACAATGGTGAAATCTGCTGCCTGTGTTTTTCATCAGCGGTGGGACTTGTGGCAGCGACGACACCCACACCTTGATGACTGGAAATCTTACCCAAGACAAAGTTCCGAGATTCGAACCTGTCACTTCCACGGTGTCTGGGGTACCCCCTAAACATACTCCGCAACCAGCACACCACCTCTACTTTTCTAAACATAACCGGGTTAATAACAACCGAGCTCGAAATCACAACTAAGTAACCAAATATTATCAATATTTCTTCTACCACTAGACCACCCCACTGGGATTCGAACCCGATGATAGTGTTCGGAAGCGTTTATCTAGATTCTCATCCACTCACCCCACCCCTTAACAACGAATATCACAAAGTCATACCCACTAAAACCATCGGCCATCTTTACACTTTCAAAGTTTTCATTTGAAGAGCTGTAACCGGTATGCTGATAGTATTTAAGTCCCAGCCACTATAGATAATAGTAACCCCGTTATAACAAACAGTCGACCCCTTTACAATAGACATATAATGAAAATATCCTTGGTCTTCTGACGACCGACGCCGAAATTATGCGTTGAATGTGTCGGTGGTATACCTCCATACCTATATTTACCCACTTCTCCACTCGATCACCCTGGCTCTTACCAAGGAACGGGCGTAATTATCCAACCAATCCGCCCCTCGCCCACCTCTTAACAAGGATCAGAAGCAGTTATTTAGCTATTTGTACACTCACCAACCCCTTGACAACGACCCGGAGCCTTTATCTAGCAACTCCTCTGTCTCTTAGCAAGGAACCGACGCATTTACTTAGCCACTTCGCCACACGCCCATCCCTTTAAATTGTTCGGAAGCTGTTATATAGGTACATCACCACTCACCAACCCCTTAACAACGAATACCACGAAGCCACGCCCCCTTACAACCGTTACTACAGGCCATCTTTACTTTTTTAAGTTTTTCATTTGAAGAGGTGTAATCTATATGATGATAGTTTTATAAGCCACTACGACCCACTACAGCTCATATACACGCCATATTTACCTTTTTACTTATTACAATTTTCATATCACACCCGGTGCGCCTCGAGGGTTCGAACCGTCTAGCCCCACCACCCACACTCGTCACTGACCGGCTTGTGGTCACTCAGAAATGACAGGCCATGTGGTTACTACAAGACACTGACTGGGTTCAACCCGCACCCAAGCGACTGTCGCCCGTGCTCGCTCCTGCGACTGCCCCCCGTGCGCCTATGATTATCTTTTAATTTAATTTTATTTTACAATTATTTAAAATATTATACACACACTCAGTTATCTGCTCTTAGAAACATGTCTTTTATTAGAATTATCAACCCTTACATATGACCTAAGTACCTACCCTACCCAAACCGCCCTGGTCCCGAGCTGGATTGGGGGCAATCCAGCGATGTCAATCCAGAAAGTATAATTAGGAGAAGACAAAAACCCTAACCCTAACCCCTAACCCTAACCCCTAACCCTAACCCTAACCCTAACCCTAACCCTGACCCCTAACCCTAGCCCCTAACCCCTAACCCTAATCCTAAGGATTGGGGTCAATCCTTAGGATTTAATCCTGAAATGATAATCAGATAGGACGTAACCCACTACTATGGACTACGCTTGAGTTCAAAATGAACGAACGCCAAAACAGTCATCATAACGATGCTTGAAGATCTACAAACTAATGGGAAAGACCTTAGACTTGCAAAAGAAAAACATATATTGGAAACAACAAGCTGCTATACGATAGTTCATTTAACAATAAATCTTAAATCAATTTCGAAAATCGCTATTAATGTAATTAATTTACAACTGTAACTGTTCTTCATAACCAGTTACTTAAGTTCAGATGCCAGTTTATCAATGTCTTTGCACAAATCTGCCGTGTCCAAAGTCATAAGCGCAGCTAGAATACTGTCGTTACTTGTTTTTTATAACGATCTCTGCGGAAAATGACTGCTCGCATCTGTAAGTCGAACCAAAACGACAAATGTACATCTGGGCGAATGAACGCATGTGTTCAAATTGTTCGACAGGCAATAGTCGCCATAATGAAATCATATGATCAGCTGAAGGTGAAGCAGGCAGCTCCAGAAATTTACATCTCAGTGCAGAATTGCATTTCAAATCAATTACTTCGTGCTGAAGATTTTTCTGTAATTGACAGAGCTTGGCATCAGGAAATACGAATAGATTTATGAAGAGGACAACATTATCCTCCTCTATTATGAACTCTTGAAATCTCGACTGAAACGAGGCCTCGCGTGCCACTTTCTGACAGCTGGCGGGCCACAAGTGGCCCACGGGCCGTGGTTTGGGAACCTCTGGGTACAATTATCTCGGAACGGTCATAACGTCTGATGTGAGTTACCTTGGAGAGATTATAACAAGAATTGCAATTGCATAGGTAGCCTTTTGCAAGATGAAAAACGTACTGGCCAATAAAAAAAAAAAGATGTCAATTGCAACGAGAAAAAGAGTCTTGAGGTGCTACATAGAGCCTGTACTTTTGTATGGATGTGAAGCGTGGACAATGAGCAACAAGCTGAAAACATATCTGATGGCTGTGGACATGTGGTTTCTAAGGACAATGCAAATAATACCATGCACGGACTGAAAAACCAATGAGCAAATCCTACAAGAACAAATGCAATTCGTAAACTGATTAGAGAAATTAGACGTAGACTGACAAATATTTTGTGGGCATGCTATAAGAAGAAATAAATTGGAGTATATGGTGACAACTGGCAGGATCGAGGAGAAGAGAACAAGGGAAGACAGAGAAGTAAATACCTGGATGGCTTGGCAACGTTGTATGGTAGAGACAATAACATTGAACTGATCCATAACAACCCTCCGGAAAACTTCTCCATAGCAAGCAAGATGTCCCGCGTCCGATAAACTCATCTGGAGATCATCCGCCGCATCCTACACCCATCTTCTCTTTGGCCTTCTTCTTCCTCTCTTTCCAGTCATATACCTCTCCATTATTGTATTCTGCAAACTTTCATGGCGTTTCAAGTGACCGAAATATATGAATCTTCTTAGTTTTATTGTCTAGCCAACCCTCTTCAATATTCAGCTCTTGAAGTATAGATGTATTTACTTTTTTCTTTACCCACGATATTCTTGGAACCGTCTATAACATTTATATTCAAAAGCATTTATGCGCTGTTCAGCTTGTTTAGTAAGTGTCCAGGTCTCACAGGCGTTTGCTGCAAAGGGAAAGATGTATGCTCTTAAAGATCTAATTTTCGTAGTTCTGTCTGTCCCACTCCATAATTTATTCAGCTGTTTTAGTCTTTGAAGAGCGGTTGAAGTCGACGTTTAATTCCATTCGTTGTGTCATCATTGTTGTAATCAACGACCAAGATATTCAAAATTTTCCACCACCTCCAATTGTTCCTCATTAACATATATTTCTTTCTTCATAGTAGTTTTATCTGTATGCATTATATTTGTTTATGCTGTGATCAGATATAAATTGTGATTTTCATAATTTCTTTGGATTGAGGTTATAAAGTTTTCTTTACCAGTCTGTGATATGGATAGTAATACTGTATCATCAGCATATCGAATCTCTGGTATTTCCTGACCACCGATATTTAGGGCATCATATTGACCGCTGGTTATATCATCTCTGACATTTCTCATTATTTGAATAACGAAGACACAAACCATAGTTTGTACAATTTATTGCCTGCCAAATTTCGCTGCATCTCGTCAGGTACATACTGCAGAAGTCACACAACATAGAGTAAATAGGCTTGTTTTGTGCAAACAGAAAAACATGATAGTCCATTTAAAATTACCATGTTAAACAATTGCAATTACTGTGAGATCATGTTTATATTTCAGCTTGGAAGATGTATCTAATTATTTTACTCTATGGTGTGTGACTTCTGCAGTATGTACCTGAAGAGATGCAGCGAAATATGCCAGGCAATAAATCGTACAATCTATGGTTTGTGTCTTCGTTATTTAAATTCACTACGGGAAAATATTGTTTTCATTTATCATTATATTTTCGGCGTGCAGGTTAAACAAATTGGATGACAACACACAGCCCTGACGGCTCCTTGCTTGATGTCAAACCAAGCTGATGTCTCGCCATCTATTCTAACCGCTGCTTGGTAGTCTAGATAGAGCATTTTTATGAGTTGTACTACATGTGATGGAAAGCCTATATTCCTCATGATTTTCCAATGTTTATGATTTTGTACACAGTCAAATGCCTTTGAATAATCCACACACAAAAATGAGAATATGTTTGCATTAAATTCTCTGCACTTCTCTATTATTAAACGCATGTTGAGTATGTGATCTCTTGTTCCTCTTCCTTGTCTAAATCCAGCTTGAACCACGTTAATATCTTCTTCCATCTCCTTATGAAGTCTTCACATTATGATTTTTAGTAGACTTTTCCTTGCATGAATGACCAGGGCAATAGTTCTATAGTTGGTACATCATTTCAGGGTGCCTATTTTTGGTAGTGGAATGAAGATAGTTCTCTTCTAATCGTTTGGTCATATACCATATTTCCATATCTTTTTATATAATGCGTGATAGATTTGTATGCTGTTTTCTCCTCCCGCTTTAATTAGTTCAGCTGGTATCTCATCACATCCTCATGATGTACCATTCTTCAGGTTCTTTATTGCCCCTGCAATTTCAAGTAATGAGGATTCATTTTCTCTTTCTGCAGTCATTGGATCATGTATATCATTCATATCCCCACAATCATTCATATCAAACGTTCCACTGTAGTATTCCTGTAATCTTTCTAGAATGTGTCTAGATTCTATTAATGTATTTCCTAACTTGCCACAGATAACATTTAATTGAGGTTGAACATGTCTTGTCAATAACTTCATTTCTTTGAACATTTCGTATTTCTTTTCCATTCTTATGATATTGATCTATTTTAATACAACTATCTTGTATATATTGGTTTTTGTCATTTCTTGTGTTCTTTCTTATTTCTCGTGTTAAAGATTTATACTTCATCTAAAACTATCGGTTTCTCCTTTCTTTTTCAGTTCCCTTCGTTGTTTTATTAATTCTAACGTACATGGTGTAGTTAGTTAGTTAGTTAGTTATCAGTTGGGGTATCTTCGTTGCACTCCGGACATGTCCATAGGTGCTCAGATCCTCCCCCCAGCATATGCATCAGCGTCCGGTGGCTAATAGTGCCAGTTCTGTGTTGGTTGACGAGGCGCTTTGTTTTCCCGATGTACCTCTCGCGTCTGGCTGTGCCGATTCTTACTCCCAGGTCTTTCATCCTGGAAAGCGATGTGGAATCATCATCATCATCATCATCATCATCTTCCACTTCTGCCGTCAAGCGTCGTGGGGAGGAATAATTTGCGTTCCAGCGCCCGGTGGACGGCACTGGATAGTGTCATTCCGTGAGGTTGTACAATGTCTCTGATGTCGTCAATCCATTTTCTTCTTGGACGTCCTCGTGGTCTCGTCGCAGATGATCTTTGATGTAAGGCCAGTGATGGTAGTTGTTGATGTTGCATTCTAATGACATGGCCAAACCACTTGATCTTCTGTCTGTCAATAAATGTGGCACAAGGTGTTGATCCCACAGTCTGTCTGATAGTAGCATTTCTTACTCGGTCTCGGATTGTTAAGTTGGCAGCTCTCCTCAGGCATCTCATTTCGCAGGTGTTGATTTTGCGAAGGTGTAATTTGGATAAAGTCCAGGTTTGAGATTGGTAGCATAGGGTTGGTGTGAATATGCTGTTTATTATCTGTCGTTTTGCGGACATGGGTATGTTTGGATGTTTCAGTAAGGGTGATAGTTGATATGTAAGTGCACTAGCTTTTTGACATCTGATGTCAATTTCTCTGTCCAATCTGCCATCTTCTGTGATCATACTTCCAAGGTATTTGAATTCTTTAACTTGTTTCAGAGGTGTGTTATTTATCTGTATATTTAGTGGGCCTGGCGATCTGCTAACTTGCATTACTTCGGTTTTGGCTGTGTTTATACTCATATTGTATCTGCTGCAGGTTGAACTCAGATTAGTAATATGATTTTGTAGTCTGCCCTCATCGCTGTAAAACAGGCACTGATCATCTGCAAATAGAATCACTGGCGTCAAAATCCTCTGTTCTCGCCATATCTTTAAGGGCGTTAATAACATCGGCACGATCCATGGGCTGGCCATCTACAGGGGGTGCAGAGCCAGCCAATTTATCAGCTCGTTCATTTCCCTCGACTCCCGCATGTCCCGGGACGAAGATGAAGGTGACTTTGCGGACAACAGACTTCCGCAGCGACTCAGTCCACTGTCTACGTACAGATCCAGCTTCGACCTTCTGAATCATGCTCATTGAATCACTTAGTACACACACGTTGGTATAATGCTGTGATTCCAGCCATATGAAAGCCTGAAATCTATGGCTAATGCAAGGAAATGCAACCTAAAGACTAAATGTCATGGTAGGGCAGATAAGACCCTAAGCCTTGGTCGGCAACTGGTCTAGGATGGAAGCTTCGATAGGCGAAAAGTTAGAGCATTGCTTTGCTGATCCGGTAGCTTCTGCAGTTTGTCTTGTTTCAGACGTATTGGTGGTAACTTTCCTCTGGAGTAAACTAGGCAGGACGAGAGAGATCATGCTGCATCGGCAACACGTGGTCTCTAAACTCAGCCCAGGCTTTGTGTTATGAAGAGGTATAACTCTATTTTACAAAATATCGTCTGCCAAGACGGCAAGTTATATATATATATATATATATATATATATATATATATATATATATATATATATATATATATATATATATATATATATATATATATATATATTCAAAGACATTCCTACTTTTTCCAACTACAGGTCTGACTATTGCTGACCTGGGCAGTCTGATAACGTTGCTGTTTACGAACATCTGCTACACACCCGCCTTCAATGAGCTGGATATGTCATTCGACCCAATAAGCTGCCAGTACCTGATCAGTGCCTGGCCTCACAATACGTTTGCTCGCATTTCTGGTTGGATCACTGCCATTATCACACTGGAGAGATGTCTCTGCATAACAGCGCCATTAAAGGTCAGTGTTAAGTCATGCGTGAGAGTGTGTGCACAAGTGTTTGAGAATGTGTATGTGCGTGTTTGTGTGTGTTTGTGTTTGTGTAAGCTACTATGGTTTATTGGTTAGTGTCCTTGCCCGGCAGGTAGAGCAGTGATCTGAATTCATTCGTCAGCAGAGTTAACGAAGAACTTTTTTATTTTACAATTGCATACAAAATCACAAGTAGCCAAACAATGGTGAGTTAATAGCGGAAATATCGGAATTTCGACCCATAAAAATAGTCACCAGAAAATGTCTTGGTATGTGAAAGGCGGTCAGCGCAGTACTGACCACATCAGACACCGACGATGTATACAACTGTGGGTATAGCACCATATGCGATATATATATATATATATATATATATATATATATATATATATATATATATATATATATATATGTGTGTGTGTGTGTATGTGTGTTTGTGTGTGTGTGTGTATGTGTGTTTGTGTGTGTGTGTGTGTGATTTTGAGTGTGTGTGTTTGTGTACTTACGCAAATAATGCAGCAAGAAAAACAGTATTAAGTATGGAGAAGGCTATTATAATAAATGCACCAGGGACTCGACTGTCGAAACCACGAGGCTCCGAGGTGTGTCCAACTACGAGACCTGAGAGTGAAATCTTGTAAAGCACGGCATTGCCGCCGTCGAGATCAAGAGAGGAGATGGCATACGCAACTCCTTATAGAAACAGTGAGCTGCATTACTTTGAGATGCCTGCTGCACCGGAGGATTGAGCACTCATGGGAGTGACCAATTTGCAATAACATAGCATCCATATATAATACCTTGTTAGGAAGTACATATCCTTATGCTTGCTGTTTCTCCGCCAGATCTTTACAAACAGTTTCATGTTACTGTATAATATAAGCAGGATCTCTGGAGTATAATTTATTTTATGTAATTACTCTTTCAGATAAAAAGTATTGTCACCGCCAAGCGAGCAACAACTGTCATTAGCTTTGTCTTTATTATCCTCTTCTCCAGCGTAGCTCCTATCTACGTCGTCAACAGATTGGGATTTACGTTTATTCCAACAAGAAACAAAACAATCCTGGGACTTGTGGTCACAGGAGATCGAGAGAATGTCGAACAAGTGTCCTTCTTGGTCAACAACGCCTTCCTGCCCTTCGGTGCCTTCATCATCATCATTATATGCACAGTAATCCTGATAGTTAAACTCCAGAAAGCATCAAAATGGAGGAAATCTTCGTGCTCCATCCAGGCAGACAGTGTGTCAACCCGCAATCAAAAAGTAGCTAAAATGGTTGTCATGATTTCCACTCTCTTCATTATTTGCTTTATCCCTTTCAGTATCCTTTTCATCGCCATGTCTGTGGAGCCAGAACTGTCCCTTGATGGCAAGTATAGGAATATCATTATCATCATTGGTGGATTCAGCTTCGCGCTGGAATCAATCAACTCATCAGTAAACATTTTTCTGTATTATCACATGAGTAGTAAATTCAGGCTGATATGCGTGCAGCTGTTTTCCACAGTGGCATGCTGGATAAATGATTCTATAAACCCATAAAGTTGTGTGGATTTGTTTGTAAATAGACTTATATGTGTACAATAAATTGCACTCGTGAATTCAATGATGGAATCCGAAAAGAACCCAAAAATCTCAGAACTTATGAGCGCCAGTCAGGCGTCTTGATTTCTTCATCATTGAGACACTCATGTTGATGTGAATTGTCCAAATGAAATTTGCGCTATTAAAAGTAGCCTCCAGTGTGATTTAATCTCATGTAGAGTGAACATCCACGCTATGCATTGTGGATTGGTTCATAAGTTGAAGGTTTGGTCACAGCTCCGTTCTCGCTGACATACGCGGCTTAATATAATGACATGTGATATTATTCTAGCGTGTTAGTGTAGTTGTTAGGAAGCTAAGTTAATGTCATGAGTGTGGGAACGAGGGTTCGTCACCTAATGTCGTCGCCTCTCTAACTGAGAGAAAGACTAACCACCTATCTCTACGCGCTCTCAGGATTTCATCACATTCCCATAAGAGGTTCTTGCCTCTGGAATTTTATTTAGATCGTATTATTCCAATTTTAGTTTGACATGGTTTTACAACTATCGCCTGGCATCATAATCCACGGGCCAAGGATAGAAGACAGATATCATGACTGAGGAAACGCTGAGGTTAGAAAATGCATCTGTGTGAATTGCTTGCAAACAGGGTTGTGGTTTTGATGTTTGGAGTACTGGATTCACTTAGTTGATTAGAAGTTATCATGTCGGACAACCCGTAATTATAAACCACGATTTCACTATTTAGTCATCGTTCTCGACTAATTCCAGTCATTCGTAAATGCTGAAATAAAAACACTAGAAAATCCTTCTGGTTTAGCAACTTTCCTCCACAGAAGTAGAAGCTGGGTCAGCAGTGGAATGCGTATCTTGGAGAAAAGATTGTATGATTAAACCAGTATATGATATTCCGACTGAATACCTATTAATATATACATCTGATCAAATTCTATGTCATGTCACATGCTGTTTTTATGTAATTAAAGGATTCTTTTACACGCCGTAATATACAGTAGGCATACGGTGCTAGACGCATACTGTATAGCCCAATCGGTACTTGGAGGATAATGTAGTCAATATCATGGATGATAATGATACTCTACACAAGTTATCATATCTATCAAGTGTTAATCCCTCTTTCTCTAATAATCTCGCTCTGATGTCAGTGCTTTTCTGATAGCGGTCAGTAATTGAACCGTTCAATGATCATTCAAGGCTTAGCGGCGTTAGGATCATCACCCTTCAAAATACATTTGGGAAGGTTTTAGAGAAGATAGTCGCTGTCAAGCTGCAAGAGTTTTTGGTAAGTGGGAAGCTTCTTCCAAGAGGCCTGGGGAGCTACAGGCCAGGAAAAGATACCTGGTCAAATGCAGCCACTTTTGCCTTTGACGTTTATGAGGGGTTCCAGAGAAGACAGGAAACGATGGCGGCAGCCCTTGATCTCGAGGATGCGTACAATAGAGTTGGATATGATATTTTGATGACCGCACTGATGGAGAAGGGGGTCAATCCCTGGTTGGTGAACTGGATAGCGACCGTCCTACATTCTCGTCGGATTACTCTCCGCCTGGGTGCATGGACCTCAGAGCCACATATTTTAACCCTTGGACTGCCACAGGGATCCGCAATCTCACCGGTGCTCTTTAACGTGTATACGAGCAAAATTGCAAAATTAGAAGCACCAGGGTTTGGAAGGATACTAACATTTGCAGATGATATTCTTGCATATAGGCAGGGGAGAGATAGGAGAAAACAGCCCAGGAGCTACAGGCGACAGTGGACAAAGTGATTGACTGGTGCACTGAAATGGGTGCTGTCATCAACCCGGAAAAGGCAGCTGTTTTGTGGTGTTCTCTGGACAACAGAATTGTGAGAGGTGGTGTTCCAAGCCTCACGATAGATGGTGGTAGCGTCAACAGAGAGAACAAACTGAAGTATCTGGGAATCACATTTGACAGCAGCCTGTCCTTCAAGGACCATGTGGAGACGGTTGTGACAAGATCTCAAAAGGGACTCAACGCACTTAAAACTATGGCTGCAATGGACATAGAGTAGAGAATGCTTTTCAAACTATACCAGCACTTGATCCTCTCAGCGATTGATTATGGACTAGGACTGCTCACTGTCTCAAAGAGTCAACTGGTGAGACTGGAGCGCATACAGAACGAGGCTATGCGGGTCATTCTGGGATGCACCAGAGACACCCCAGTGGTGTTTATGCAGTACATCCTTGGTTTAACGACTATTGCTGGTAGGCTCAAGGTGTTGCAGGCGAAGGCATACCTAAGAGTAGCTGCTGACACAGATCACCCGTTGCATGAGGCGCTGGACGCAGTTAAGGGCCAGCGACTGATAAGAGGGAAATCATGGATGGCTCAGGCAGAGGATACGATCAGACAGGTGTGCCCCTTGGAGAACATTAGGCGAGGAGAGGAGTGGGTCAGAGTGCCAGCGGAGCAGTCAGACTTGTGCAAAGTTATAATCACATTGAGCCGGGAGTGCAGCGAGTGGCCAGCAGGGGCCTCGGAAGTGGAAATCCAGCAACTAATTCAGGATAATGCTCGCCCATATGATGTGATTATCTACACAGATGGTTCGGTGTTGAGAGGTAGTAGAAGTGCCTGGGGTTTCTTGGCAAAGGCTAGTTGTCGACGTTTGGTGCAGGAGAGCTTGGCATATGATACCACAACATCTACCTTAAGAATAGAGGTGGAGGCAGTCAGTGCAGCTTTCCGCTGGATGGAGAATACGCTACACACACACATCGTGATTGTAACTGACTCAGAAAGCATGCTGAGTAGGGTGAGGACAGGCAAGCTTCGTGCCGAGTGGCTTGCTTTGCTTCGGAAGTCACGGGTGGCAAGCATCGTCTGGATATTTTCTCCAGGCCTTGCTGGTGTGCTGGGGAATGAACAGGCTGACAGATTGGCTGGCTCTGCAAAACTTGGTGGAGTATTGATGCATGATAAGGCAGACGTGGTTGCGGCCTTGTGAGAGCACGTGTATACCATCCATCCATCATGTGCCATGCCGGTAAGCGTGGGCGGTCATGTTCTGCCATCTCACCCGATCACCAGAGTCGTGGATCAGCTCCGTGTTTGTGTCTCGACTATGCCACAAGGCCAAGCCATCCAGGTACTTGCTTCTAGGTCTTCCCCTTGGTCTGTTCCCCTCGATCTTACCAGTTGTCACCAAATTCTCCAATCCATTTCTTCTCATAACATGTCCAAAAAATTTTGACTGTCTACGTCTAATTTCTCTAATCAATTTACGATCTTCATTTGTTTCTTGAAGGACTTGTTCATTGGTCTTTCTGGCTGTCCATGGTATTCTTTGCATTTTCCTCAGAAACCACATCTCTACAGCCACCAGATGTTTTTCAGCGTGACTGCTCATTGTCCACACTTCACATCCATACAAAAGTACAGGCTCAATGTAGCATCTCAACACTCTCTTTCTCGTTTCAATTGACATCTTTTTATTGGTCAATATGTTTTTCATCTTGCTAAAGGCTACTTTTGCCATGGCGATTCTTGTTCTAATCTCTTCAAGGCATCTCCCATCAGATGTTATTACTGTTCCGAGATAATTGTACCTGCTCACTTGTTGAAGAATATTCCCATTTACTTGTATATTACATTGTGGTATTTCGTCCTTCCTAGTGACGACCATAATCTGTGTCTTTTTACAATTTAATTCTAACCCTAGTTGTTCACTGTGTGTCACAATCGCATCTACTAAATTTTGCAGGTCCTGTTCATTGTCTGCAATCAAGACTGTATCATCTGCATACCACAGAGGAGCAAATGGATCACCATGGTCTGACAAGAATGCGACAGCGTGGAGTGACGAGGGGATCTGGCCGAAGCTCGACGCTTAGAGGAAACGTGAGACGCACATATAATCAGATTGCTACTGGTACTATTGGGGTTGGAACTCTTCGCTGGCTTCTGAGGATGGGGACGGTGCGCTTATTCGAATGCCCCGAATGCTGTGATGTCGGTTCTTAAATCAATCAATCAATCAATCAATCAATCAATTGAACAAGACAATGATCTTTTACACGCCTCAGACATACTGGACATATGGTGCGAGACCATAATTCTTCTTCTTCTTCTTCTTCAGCGTTCCGAGCCATTGAGGTTCTTTGCTGCAAATACAATCCGTCTCCATTCGTCTCTCTGGTGGACCTTCTCTTGCCAGTCGTTGATTCCAAGTGCTTGTAGGTCTGTACATGTATTATCTCTCCACCGCCTTCTTGGTCTACCTCGGGGTCTACGGTCATTTATTTCCTGAGTGTAAGCGAGTTTTGTTTCCCTATTATCTTCCATTCTTTCTATATGCCCCAGCCATTGTAGTCTATTGTTTAGACTAATCAGCACTCGATGAGTGATATGGTCAGTAGCACTACAACTGCCTGTACTTTCCAGGACGTTGCCCATTTTAGCCTCTGTCGACATGGGCAACCTAGGTCTATTTTAAGCCCTGTCGATATGGGCAACCTAGATCTTTTTAAAGCTCTGTCGACATGGGCAACCTAGGTCTATTTTAAGCTCTGTCGACATGGGCAACCTAGATCTTTTTAAAGCTCTGTCGACATGGGCAACCTAGGTCTATTTTAAGCCCTGTTGACAAGGGCAACCTAGGTCTATTTTATGCCCTGTCGACATGGGCAACCTAAGTCAATTTTAGGCAGTGTTGACATGGGAAACCTAGGTCAATTTTAGGTCCTGTCGACACGGGAAATCTAGGTCAATGTTAAGCCCTGTCGACACGGAAAACCCAGGTCAATTTTAAACATTCGGCTCCGCCCCGGTGCGAATCGAACTCATGACCATATTCCGGCAGGCGGGCGTCAAGCCGCTGACTACTGCGGCCACCTGTAACAATAGTGGTACATACATATTAAAGTATAACAACTATAAACCAACATCGATAAATTAAAAATGAAACTTTCTATTTATATTTTCGACACGAATTTGCTGAAACAACGAAGAGACCCTGAAGGTACTGGTAATGGATACTAGGGATGATCCTTGTAATAAAAAACACCCCACTCGGTACATGCTACATAAACTCACTGAAAGTTATGGGCCAGTAAAACACAATTTTCAATTAAAATAAAGGAGATGGGACTTACAAGCCCAGATTCTTCCTCAAATAATGCCACATGATTCGCTCTTTACACTAGCCTGACATATGCCATAGAGACATTCGGCTTTAACTAGACTTGTAAATGAAATCCATGCTTGTGGTTTTATCAGTGCACACAATAATTATATGAGATCCACGCGTCTGGTTGTATCAGTGTGCAATAAAATTATATCAACCCAACGCTTGTACTTGTATCAGTGTACAATACAAGTATTTCAATTCCAGGCTTGTGGTTGTATCAGTGTACGATAAAGTTATTTCAAAATGACACTTGTTGTTTCATCAGTATTTAAAATAAAAATATCAATCTCGCGCTTGCGGTTGTATCAGTGTACAATAACAGTATATCAAACCCACTCTTGTTGTTGTATCTGTGTACAATAAAATTATATCATACCTCAGCTTGTTGTTGTATCTGTGTACATTAAAATTATATCATAATTAAGCTCGTTGTTGTATCGGTGTACAATAAAATTATATCAAACCCACGCTTGTAGTTGTATAATTGTACACATAAGTTATATCAAACCCACGCATGTTGTTGTATTAGTGTACCATAACATTATATCAAACCAACGCTTGTGGTTGCATTAGTGTACAATAAAATTATATCAATCCTACATGCATACGTCAATCCCACATTCATAATTGTATCAGTGTACAATAAAGTTATTTCAAACCCACACTTGTGGTTGTATCAGTATACATTAAAGTCATATCATATTCACACTCCTTGTTGCATCAGTTACACAAAAATTATGTGAAACACACACTCCTTGTTGCATAAATTACACAAAAATTATGTAAAATACACACTCCTTGTTGCATCAGTTACACTAAATTTATGTGAAACACAAATTCGTTGTTGCACCAGTTACACAAAAATTATGTAAAACACACACTCCTTGTTGCATCAGTTACACTAAATTTATGTGAAACACACACTCGTTGTTGCATCAGTTACACTAAAATTATGTGAAACACACATTCGTTGTTGCATTACTTACACTAAAATTATGTGAAACACAAATTCGTTGTTGCATTAGTTACACTAAATTTATGTGAAACACACACTCGTTGTTGCATTAGTTACACTAAATTTATGTGAAACACACATTCGTTGTTGCATTATTTACACTAAAATTATGTTAAACACACACTCGTTGTTGCATCAGTTACACAAAAATTATGTGAAACACACACTCGTTGTTGCTTCAGTGTAAAATACAATTATCGCTCACCCACATTAATAACTGTATCAATGTACAATACAGTTATATAAAACCAACACTTTGGTTGTATCAGTGTACAAACAAATCATATCAAACCTTTAGCATTATGAAAATGACATGATCTGTATTCCCATTGCGAAGTGGATGACTAAGAAGTGGAATAGTTGATTATAAACCCGTCATCCTTGGTCATCAACGAGCATGGTGAGACTATCTATCTAAGTGTAGTTTCAGCGCAACGATACTGGACATTAGCAAGGATGGAAACAGTAGCCACCAATACATCATATTACATGTTTGAGCCATCAGCAGCCATGGCATTTATGATCGTTATTTTCTCTGCAACTTGATGATTTAATCCACCAATTGCGTAGTCTTTTAGCAAATTGTCTGTGCAGAAGCCATTGGTATCCAGACAGAAGACGCCGACAATAGCAATATTGGGAACAATATAGCTCTCGACAATGAGAACTAAACCTCTCTCAACAATCACACAAGAAGATTATAAACTATCAAACATATGTAAACTATCACAACTATGTAACTCTCAGTACCACATTTATCTAATCTCTAGTTTATACTGCTACCTCTTGGGTTGAAGTGATAAGACATGAATTATGTCACACAACATCACGAGGTCGAGTAGTCACAAACCCCTTTAGTCACTTTTCCTCCAACGAAAGATCTATTAGACTACTTATTTCTTGCTTGAATTTAATCTTGATAGATAAAGGTGGCGATTAAAATTTATTCTAGCCACTAATGTGTATTGCATTTCTGTCCGCTGTGAAGGTAAGACAATTCACTGACCACTGAAGATTTTCATCCTTCATTGTACTTTAGGACACCCACCCAAAAGACGATCATTTCTATATAGCATATTTCTCGAAAACAAACACATTTGATCTTCTCCCGTACATGGAGATCGTACCGTTTGTGAAGAGTCTCCTGATATTATCAGCACGATGAAACAGGAGCGTTCATGGACAAATCAGTGTGTAATAGACGGGATTATTTGGCAACCAAATCATATTAAACACTGAGTTATAATTGTGGCTCACCTTAAAAATAGAAACTGGTATGTTATGCTTGGAGTAGCTTGCTTGGCTCGAAAAGACGAAAATCAAAAGAAAGTCACACATTGTGTACCCTGGCAAGCAGGTGTTCGAGGTAATGAACATGCCGATAAATTGGCTGTTATACTATTTTGTGCGGTGAGATATATTATGATTTACGTATGCAGTGAGGGGGGGGGGGGGGTCTCTGGAATCGAGTGGAAAGTGCAACAAAATAAGCAGAAGATCCACATCTGGAGATGGCAGTTCTGCGCGGTTGGATTTTGATTCCGTATTCATATTTATTTTATCAAAAGCATGGAATTCAGGTGCTGTTAGATAGTCTGCAACACGGTGAAAACTTCACAATGGCAAAATAATTATTGCTCTATATTATAAACACTATATCGTAGGTTCAACCCTAATTTTGGCGACTTTTTGTTTCGTCCAGTGTACAGTATGCATATTGTTATACTGCTTACTGAAATGGTTGCTGGATAAGTTTAGAATATTATGGAAATTGCACAGAGGCGTCACTGGGTTGGCTATAACGTCTCCTTATTCATTAACCTATTAGATGTGCAGGTCAAAATATCTACACTATTCCGACAGCGTCTGTCACAGTGGCTTCAACCACAACATTCAGCAATCTGAATATCCCATAGTAATGCTACACACATATACATTTCCTTCCCGCCTTCTCGTGTTCTTGTTCTTTTAATCCCTCACTGTTGGGATAAGAAGACATTCCTGGAAAAGATACGCTTCTTAGACAGTAGCGTTCATTGCTCTCGCTATGATATTTAACCGATTCTGTGCTAAACAAAAGGTATGTTTAAACCAAACAGAAATGGGTTGCTTAAATTGGAAGCAGAGATGTGTCATAGTTATTACTTTAGAGTTGTTATCATAGTAGCAGACAGGTTCTATTATAAAGCACTGACAACATTTCGGCCATGTATTAGCCCATGCGGTTGTTGTACACAGTGAGCAACTGGGGTTAGAATTAAATTGTAAAAAGACTCAGGTTATGGTCGTCAGTAGGAAGGAAGAAGTGCCAAATGTAATATACAAGTAAATGGAAATATTCTTCAACAAGTGAATCGGTACAATTATCTTGGAACAGTTATAACATCTGATGGGAGATGCCTTGAAGAGATTAGAACAAGAATCGCCATGGCGAAAGTAGCCTTTAGCAAGATGAAAAACATTCTGACCAATAAGAAGATGTCAATTGAAACGAGAAAAAGAGTGTTGAGGGGATACATAGAGCCTGTTCTTTTGTATGGATGTGAAACTTGGACAATGAGCAGTCAAGCTGAAAAGCATCTGATGGCTGCAGAAATGTGGTTTCTGAGGAAAATGCAAAGAATACCATGGACAGACAGAAAAACCAATGACCAAGTACTACAGGAGACAAATGAACATCGTAAACTGATTAGAGAAATTAGACGTAGACAGTCAAAATTTTTTGGACATGTTATGAGAAGAAATGGATTGGAGAACTTAGTGACAACTGGCAAGATCGAGGGGAACAGACCAAGAGGAAGACCGAGAGGAAAATACCTGGATGGCTTGGCCACATGGCATGGACGAGACAGGAACACTGAGCTGATCCACGACACTGGTGATCAAGTGAAATGGCGAGTCATGACCGCCCACGCTTTCCGGCATGGCACATGATTGATTGATTGATTAGCCCACGACATATATGGGAGGTCTTTTAAGACGATTAACCACGCCATGACACTTATTCAGTTAACAATATTGTTCAGGGGGCGTTCTGTTATTTTTCACAGAAACTCAGTAATATTACTTTCTAACGAACACTACCTTGGATTGATATTGAAACATCCCTGAAGCAGTGTGTTTGCTGCTATCATCTACATTCGTTGTTACTGTCCTTGTCAGTAATTTACAGAATAGGGAGAGAAGCATAACACCATTGAACAGTTAAATACATGGGTTCTATAATATTCGAGTTACTTACGAAATTGTGTTTGTTACAGACGTCTTATAAAAGTTACGAGAAGTAGTGCATTGTATATCGATATAAAATGTATAGCGCGCCAAACACAATACAAATATTCGAACTTTCACTATTTAGTCCAATAACCTGTTGCCCATCACAACAGTTTCAGCTTAGCCTATTTGCTTCTTGCATGTTGGGCATTGCGTTGAAGTCTATTAACAATGACATACATATCACGTGAGGACGAGATATTACTAACGTGAGTCTAATCTCACCCAGCAGTTTATGCAGTGCTGAATCAGGACATGCTAACACCCCAATACTCCTGTGCGCAGATGTGAGGTTCCAATACCAATATTGCATATTCCGCTGGTTTCTGATCTTGTAGTGTGGAAGATGAGCCCTGCAACATAGTTTATGTAAAGATGTCCTGGGTTCCAGGATCTGGCCACCACTAGTAGAGGCGAGGTCTCGGAGGTTTGACGCTGAGCCGCCAGCGTCTGCAGCCTACGTTGTGCCAGACGTATTGGTTACCCATTCCTCTGGAATACACAAGGCAAGGCCGAGAGAGGGGACATGTCGTTTGGGCACCACATGTTTCTCTGAAGCTCTGCCCAGGCATTGTGACGGAATTTTGGCCACATTCCAACTCACATACTTTGGTCTGTCAAGACTGCAATGTGCCACTCACTTTAGTGTCTGGTCAAGTGAAGTATCTCTTCACTAACCTCACTAGATCTGTCCAGGGTTTAGACCACGTGAACACTTGCGCATTGACCTTAAGAGTAAACCTACGCATATGATTATCAATCAAACAACCAAATAATCAACAAACTAAAATTGTTGTTGGATTATAAGGGCTCTATAACCAAAGACAACGAAAAACTGTCATAAGTGAACGCCTATGAACATCTACAAGTTTTGTTATTTACATGAGTTATTTGAGTACGTAGTGACTGCAAAGCATATGTTGTTGCTATTGCTACCCTTGTTGCTTCCGTGTATTGTTATACTTATGATAACACCTCTATAGATAAAGCCCACGCGTAATTTTCATTAGGTAACGCCTATGATGATTTACACGTAGAGCTATTTAAATCCGTTATGTAAAGACTTAACGATTGCAAAGCAGCAGTTGTTACTATTGCTTCTCTGGGTGGTTCTGATATTGCTGTAAGCAAGGTTAGATTCTTTTGTCACTTTTAGCTAAGGCCCGATGTTTTAATTGATTGTTACATCGACATTTTTTTAATAAAATCTCATGTTCTATGTTTCAATCCACGCATCGACTGTTGTGTTTAAATCTCAAGTTCATTTGTAGCTTCCTCAGAACAGTTTGAATGCGCATGTTTAGTCTTCAAACGAAGGTACGGACAGCAGGCATGGTGAGAGGGAAAAAGAAACTATTCCCAACGCAGAATCTGTCTGCAGTTATGTGCAGGGCCATGCTATGGTTGCAGGCACGAGTGCACGAAGTGACAGTTAGCCAGTCTTTTCTTCCCGCAGTTAACGACGAGAGCTATCATCCAATCCATGTCCGTCACACGCTCCATTTTCAGCGTAATGGCTGAACCGTTACACCTACGCACCCGCTACGACCAACATCCATCGCTGACGATTTAACGAGACTTCATTAATGGAGAACCGAAGTGTTCTCATGGTACGTGCGCACCCAATGAATCGGTCTGTTCTAGGTATTACTGCCGAGCTTCATTTCAGTGTTTGATATAGTGGTGCTGGTGATTGTATTTCAAATGCTACAAATCTCTTCAACCAACTAAACATGCCAATGACCTATCCAACACAAGACAGTCTGCAGACTGTGTTAAATCTGACGGCCAACTGTATATGTAGTAAGTTTCATTCCGTTTAGTTAAGTTAGTTGCATTTCCTTTATATACGTAGAAGTGAACCCCTGATTTTCTTTGGCTTTTTGTGATTTATTCGCATGTTCACTTTCAGCAGTTTGCCAGTGCATTCTGAGCGACCGGCACTTATACATGTGTATGGAAACCAACATATGGCGGTGTGCTTCCAAATCTCCCGCAGCTGTGTTTCGAATTTGGTGTGCAGGATTACGAATTGCATTCGTAACCCCTTCAAGAAATTTGAATCCACTAGAAATGCTGTCACTAGAAGAATAATTGAAACTTCTAACAATTGCCGTATCATAAGCGACACTGTATGATCAAGTTACTTCAGAAGCAGAACATCACGTATTGATGAACATTGAAGTAAAAGTCCAGTGAACGATGTGTACGTGTTTCGGCCTGTATCCAACATGAGCATGCATAATGATGCCACCAGATGCTCAGTTAACTTCATTATAAAGAACCACAGCTGTTGTGATGACATCACATGTAACCACGGCCACAGCTTGATATGTAACATTAGCCACAGCTTGAGATGCAACGACGGCCACAGCTTGAGATGCAACAACGACCACAGCTTGATATTCTTAAATATTCCTAGCGGGAATCTCCGTGTGATTGCGCCGGCTGCCTAGAGCTCCGATGGTTGTATATTCGATTCCGGGCTACGACATTCGGCGCCAGGCTACCATTTTTTCGGGCTCTCCTGGGTGTTGTAGCCGGAACTACAGAGTTCGTGCTTTGTGTGATGCTTTCTGCAAGACGTCCTTCAGAAAGAGACTTAGCCATATTGGATAAAACCCGGGCCAATGAAGTCGATCCTTTTGCCCCTTTTAATCCTACGAAATTGGATATGTGCAATTCCTTCTACAGTAAAAACAACACTATGGCTTCAGCATTTTGTCCGGAAATGTCACATTTATCACTTCTAATAATGGATCACCGCAGGAACCGTCAATGTTTTGAAATTATATTCGTTCATCAGTTTCCTGACGATGAAGAATCCTGTTGGAAGAACATTGGTAATTATGTATGAATAATGTAGATGGGAATAACGATTGTTCTAGTATTAAACAAAGTTACCTTGCACAACATCAAGTAAATTATGACGGTATATTCAGTTATAACTCTCCTATTGACGTCTTTTGACACATATGTTGACAGTATCTTTTCTTCTTCTTCTTCTTCTTCTTCTTCTTCTTCTTCTTCTTCTTCTTCTTCTTCTTCTTCTTCTTCTTCTTCTTCTTCTTCTTCTTCTTCTTCTTCTATTAATTCTTCTTTCCATCTACAAGCTCACGTCCTCTGTTTCCTTCTCCTTCCTCTCCTCCTCGTTTCCTTCTTATTATTATTCTTCTTCCACTACTTCCTTGTCTCCTTCTTCTACCACCCTTTATCTTCTTTGACTTCTCCTCCTTCTCCTTTTCCTGCTCCCTATAATTATGCTTCCTAGTTATACATTTTCATAAGTAAAGTCAACTTTGACAGCGGGGTTTTTATGGTATAATTCAGTGTCTATGAGACACATTCCTCAGACGACTAGAGTTATGTCCTTCACGCGCTCGATCCTGTTCAGTGTTGTACAAATAGTACAGGTAATGCGCCTTTCTTACAACGTGTTGAGTATAGTGTACCTGGTTCTAGACCTGTATTTTAGGGAACCACAGCATGCAGGCATACTAGCGTCTCGGTCGTGATATCAAGATCTTGAATCACATCGAGGCAGGAATATTTATTGTTAATAATTATCAGTCCTCCCACGACGACCCATCCTACGATGAATGCTAGCAAATTTCCTGAAGTGTTGTAGCATGATGGAACAGAATTCCTCATTCCCAGTCCGACACATTTCATAAAGATACTTTAAGTCTTAACGGGGACCATCCCAAATATAAGGGCTATTCTTAGATCGAATGTTCTAGAACGAGTTGGGGGAGGCGGCGGTATGCACTTGTCTTTTGATTGGTTCATAAGTAATGAGCCCACGCTATTCCTGGGCCATATTTTAAAACCTAATTAGTTTGAGCGGGGATTTCACCGGGAGCGGTCGCTAGTGTGATGTGATGACCCAACAATGCCCTTAAAGATTCAATAATATATTGTTCTCTGGACAGCAGGTACCACTTTAAAACATACTTTAATGTTGTAGTTGTGCCTGATAAACGAATGAGAAGAATGTATGAGTATTTTATGAATAAAATGTGAAAGTGGAAAACCTAACTTCTGTGAGCCAGAATTCTGAACACTGCATCTTCAACCTTGACACGTCTTTCACGCTGTATACTCCAAATGCATATCAATCCCTTGTTGTGACTGGTTGCGTATGCTTGATGAATGTAGAGTACACTCATGCAGATTCGCAAACCCAAACCCCTTGTGCATTCTTCATGCCTAGGATGACTCATTCTTATCTCAACTGTACCTTTGCTCTCGTGCGAGTTAACAAATGGCAGTCTGAATCGGAATGAGTGATGAAACATGTACACGTTCCTGGGTAAAAAGCTGAGAATGATGGAGTGAGTGAGTTGGTGATTTAATAAATAGTCTCTCACATCTAGTGGAAGGAAAGATGCTTCAATATCCATATGTAAACAGGACGGTGATGGCACGCCAGAATTGCTAAGTTCATGTGATACCTGGTGGCAAATTAAGCTCACGAGAATACCATTTCTCTCTGCAGCATTACACTGTTACCTCTACTGTTGGATGGTTCATATAAACTAGTTCCTAAGAGAACCATAGGTGTGTGAACCTGTATCTTAGTTGGCTGAATATATAATATGTATGGCTCATGCAAATTTACAAGGACTAAACATGTTTTTCCCATATGTGCTTGGTGCATATATGAACCATTGCTATGCAATTGAGCTTCTGTTACCTACTGTAGTAGACCTGAAAATTACTCAGTGGGGAAAGAGCACATGATGATGATAAAGATGATGTACCTGTGAGTCAGGTCTGTCTGAGAGAGGGGGTGAGGTCTGGCATTGCTGTGTGGGTGAATATGGAATAGGACATTCATGCACCAACATCACAGCCATAGGAATGGATGTCTGGTCTGCTAATTGGGTAAATGCCATTAGTTAATCCATATTGCATATTGCAGTTGTAAATGCCTATTTTCCATTTCCCTTCACAATGCCTGTCCCATGTTGCTATGTCACAATGATTGCTGTACTGTGTCTGGTCCTCCTTGTGCCCAGGTCTACTGTGGTTCAAACATGGTGGAACTTAGACCACATGAATGCTTGTAATTGTGTTAAGCTACCCTGTCTCAGCATATGGTCTTGTGATTACCACAGATAAGGGTGAATTGAACACATATCACCCACAGTACATCAGAGTGAAATACACGGCATCATCAAACCAGGAGAGATGTGTTTGGACCACACCCATCCTTTTCCTCCCCATCCCCAATCTGTGTCTGTTGATGTATAATAACATTATCTTTTAACATATGTAAAGAGATGTTGTGCCATTTTATATGTCGACAGAGAACAGTATGGTAGAGAGGCCATCCATATATCATCTGGGACAACTAAACAGAAGTCCTAGATCCAGATGTGACTCCCTATCAAAATGTGGGAATATCAAGAAGAGTTTTCTCTCAGCTCAACAGCTGAATGCATAAATGGGAGCATGACACAATCTGAAGCACTACCAATGTGGTGAACTGGACAGTGATCTTTGAGTCAGTCAAAAGGTCAAATGGGACTAACATCAAATCTTGTTCTATGAACTACATTCATGGAGAACTGTGGGGTAACTTGGAGTGTTTGTTTATCTAAGACAAAACTTAGAAAATATCCAGCCTGATGCTCACACAGTGATTCTTGAAGAATGTGATGAACAGTAGGGAAGTTGATCTGGCTAAGTGAGTAGCTGCAATGTAGGGGACATTCTGTATGTCATTATTGAAGTACCCAGTGACAGCCTTCACTGACAGCCTGATCAACCGTGAGATGCAGTACCATATCATCATACCAAATCTTGTCTTCAAGAGGAATGAATCTGCCATGAAGCTTATTCTGGGGAAGCTGCTAACTAGAGCAAGTCCAATATCCATGCTGATGATAAAAGGATTCAACAGACCCAGAACAGTAGTTTCTTCCTTGAGTTGCCCATGGATAGGATTTCCTAAATTCCCAAGAGACAGGAAATGATGATAGTTACCGATACTGTAACGGGATGGTGTGGTTAGATATTGGAGAGGAGGAAGCGGAGAATTAGTTATTCGGGTGGTGGAGTAAATAAGAAGTGTTGTATCTTGGTTATCAACCTGCATGTATGACATATTTTATGCATTTTCTATGCAATAATTGAAGTGTTGACATGAAAGGAGATGAGGCAATGGTCACCACTCTACTCACTAACTCAATAAATTGTGTATTTAGTGAACCAGTGTTTGAAGTACATGTCCCCAGTGAATTTCTTGTACAGTTGCTGTCAAGTGTTGTCTCTGGTGACTGTCTTAAGTGCTGTGGTTGGTTATACATATTGTGAAAAGTCCTGTATGGATGTTGTCAGGTATCACATGATGTCTATCTTGTACAATTGTGGTGTAAACAATTCCTTGTGAATGTATGTCCCACTTTTGGCAGGAAACTGTCATGTAGATGTCTTGTCCAACAGATGTAATGTACAGTTATTGTTGAAGTTTGTTTGTCTACAAATACATGAGTCCTAAAGTCCTAAAGACTAATTGAACTGATATAGGTCACAAAATGACAAAAAATATAGGGAAAGATCTATGTGACGGACGAACAGCACACTGGCAACATTATAATGAGTGAGATGGATCCTCAGTTGTACAGGCGCTAATAGTTCAGATCTTCTCTGGCCTTGGGTGAACTATTTTACTTCTTTTATAAATTTCTGTGTAGATACATAGTGGTCTCACAGTGGGGGTTTGAGCCAAAGAAAAATGTTCTCCAAAACAGGCTATTGCGGGAATGATTAGCTCATTTGAGTGACCTCTAGACAAAACGGGCAAAATCATATCCTTTATCTTGTTATTTATTATTCAAGATATATCTCCAGAGAACACTACAAACTAGGTCCTCTGTCAATCATCAAATAATATGTCACATAACTGGTAGGCTCTTTCCGGGATATAGACCCTGGGAAAACCTGGTCACATAACTGGGTTTGCTCTTTCCAGGCTATAAACCCTGGGAAAAAGAACACTCGTCTCGGATTTAAACCCTGGTAATAACCTGCTAGGGGCTCACATACCTGTTGCCCTGATGACGGGATACAAACCTTGGGCATACCCTGCATAAGACTCACTTTTGGGATCTCTATGTTGGTATTAAAATCCGGGGTGTCCTCTCGCAAATCAGACCAATTCTTGAAGGTTTTATGGTGTTGTTTAATGGACCCTGTCTCTTATATGAGGGCAACTATCCAGACATGTAAACCTAAAATAAATCTCTAGAAGGTTTGATTTCATTAATAGTGATAATATTGCATGTATCACTGTTTTAATATATCAGTTAGGAATTCAATGTAGCAGACTGAAGACGGTGTATAAATATCTTATGGGTCAACATAATTGCTTGTATCCATGATATTTGTTTTTCTCAGAATGATATGATTTATTAGCTTGTCAATATTGTTGTATAATTTTGTGCATGCTGGTTGTTCAATATATGTATCCAAAAATTAAGGTACCTGAAACACCAGAGAACACAAATTATTTTAAATATAACTGAGACAGCTGGTACAGGGAAAAATTCATTTTTGTCCCTGAAATTAAGACACTTGATCCAGTAAATGAATATGGGGCCTACTCCATCTCAAAATTAATTGCTGGCATGGGTGAGAAAGGGGAATTATTGTTGTAAATTCAACATTTTTTAATGTCACCACATCACATAAGATAACAACTCACTATATTCTCTTCTCCCCATAACATGCTTGCAACACTGAGAGTAGAGAGTGTGAACCCTGATGGAAAAGTTGGGCAACCATTAAGACACCTCACTGACAATCTCTCTCGGTGATAGTCAGTATTCGTACCGGCTAATGTCCAGTGTCGATTCGACATCTGGGTTTATTCTTCAGTTGTGTAACCCTGTCAGTGGCCCTGATCAAGCTACTGCGCGTGAGCACAATTGAATCTCCAGGAGAAAACATCCTTATCAACTCCGTCACTTGCCATTTCTGAAGTAGTGGTATTATTAAGCGTACTTGATACGTAATGGACGAGATGAAGGGAAGATTCTACCTGATGTAATGGGCGGTCATATAAAACCGACCACAGTCTGGTGTCTATAAGACATTAGTCTAATGTTCGATGGTGTAATCTCTCGGGTGTACTAGGATCCACGTCACCAGGAGTTAACTCATTGAATCTCCAGGAAGGCCATCAATATAACTGGACCCCTAGCCATTTATATGGAAGTGGAGAGCATACGCAAATTATGTGTCCAGGAAACGATGGATAACCAACCTGATGTCATTGGCATATCATACGACTAGGAGCATAACGTGGACAACCTGAAAAATTTCATGAAGAGATAAAACAGGATCCGTCTCCGACGTCTGCCGTCAATTCATCCTCAGTTGAGAAAGCGTTTCTGCCTTTAAAATGGTGGAGATTAAAGGACGGACAAAGTTGAGAACAACTGATGTCATTCCCCTTTTTCATTCTCAATGGGAAGACTTTTCTGCCGGAAGAAGGTGGGAATGTAAATAAGGATTACTGTCTCCAAACAGTTAACTCTTATATGGTAGAGATCACTGCAACTTCCGCAGCTGACACTCTATACACAATGTCTGCGAAAGTGGACTAACGAAAGATCAGTTTCAAACAGCTGACTCCTTTCAAGATAAAGATCCCTGCAAGCCAGCAGTCGACTCTTTATATAATAAGAACCATGCATTTAGCATGTGGAATCTTATATTAATACTGAGATGCGAGGTGTATTCACAAGACCTGGCCAGTCCTATCCTCAAAGTCAGTAAAATTGCTTCCAAAATTCCAGTCAATATTGGGATATAGGAAGCTAACCCACATAATCACACACCTTCAAAGGTGGCTGTGATAATGACGAACTTCTCTGTGCTGAGAGGATTCGCCCAATTCGCCAATAGTAAACGTTTAGCTCATGTGGGAGAGAAAGAACGGATACTTGCCAGTCACTCAAAAGCACTTAGCTAAAGCATGGCTGAAGACAACTAGTTGGAAGTTCCACCTGGAATTCTATATTAGTAGTAGTAGATGTTAGTCTAATTGCATCTACAAACTCAGTTGCTGCGTTGGAAACAGCTTAAATAGCAACTAAGGAGAGAAAATGCTGTCACTTCTCACAACACATCAAAATAGAGGCATAACGGAATGAGAGAATCTCAACCGACAAGCACCTCTAAATCTATGGTAGGACTACAGAAATAAGTCAAGGAAATATAATGGGAAATTGTTACCATCTGCAAACACAAGAGGCTTATTGGAAAGGTAGACCCTGTGTCCAACGCTAACCAAATTTACAATAGTAGATTTTAGCCTTGACAAGTTTTGCAGCGGCTGCTATACAGTTCACCCGGAAGTGATTGTCGTTGCTCCGGTGATGATCAAAAATTTTAACCCAGTTCCAAATGCCAAGATTACTGTTGGAGAAAGTGTTCAGTTAAATACACTCTCACAGGATTATCATTCTCCAGGACGAAGGGAAGAATGAAGTTCTGATAAGATGAACAGTTGAGAGATCCATGGAATGCAACCATTCTCTCTAAACGTCATCTGGAAGTTGGCTTAATTGCAAAGCCATTACTTCACATAATGAATCTCTATGGAACATTCATACATTACGAAATGGTGTGACTCAGAGAGATCATTTATCACAAACAGGAAATATAGCAAAGGATGTCAGCAGTGGAACATTGTCAGAGGTAAATAGAAGAGCAGTTCACAGATGAGTGGAGTCAGGACTCCTGATGCTCCCAGTGACTTAAAGGAACTTAATGCAGGGCTAACTTCATGGTCTTTGCGTTTGCCACCAAATTCATCAACAGATGCAATGTTGGGGCCGATTTTTTTTTTAAGGAGAAAAATCACTGAGCTCCAAATGTACTACTCTAGTAGGGTAAAGGGAGACAGGGAGTAATTGACAAAACCCACTTGAGGGATCTGGGAACTGTGGATTTCTGAAAAATCATCTGTCATTCCTATGAAAGATTTAAGAGAGGGGCCATGTAGCATGATGGAACAGAATTCCTCATTCCCAGTCCGACACATTTCATAAAGATACTTTAAGTCTTAACGGGGACCATCCCAAATATAAGGGCTATTCTTAGATCGAATGTTCTAGAACGAGTTGGGGGAGGCGGCGGTATGCACTTGTCTTTTGATTGGTTCATAAGTAATGAGCCCACGCTATTCCTGGGCCATATTTTAAAACCTAATTAGTTTGAGCGGGGATTTCACCGGGAGCGGTCGCTAGTGTGATGTGATGACCCAACAATGCCCTTAAAGATTCAATAATATATTGTTCTCTGGACAGCAGGTACCACTTTAAAACATACTTTAATGTTGTAGTTGTGCCTGATAAACGAATGAGAAGAATGTATGAGTATTTTATGAATAAAATGTGAAAGGGGAAAACCTAACTTCTGTGCGCCAGAATTCCGAACACTGCATCTTCAACCTTGACACTTCTTTCACGCTGTATACTCCAAATGCACTCGTAGTTACCACAGTGCTGACTGTGATACGGATCATTCTTTGGTTGTTGCAAGGGTTAGACTGAGACCAAAGAGAATCTACACAGCTAAACACAAATCTAGCCCCAGGATTAATATTATTAACACTCATGATCCTGAAAAGTGCTTTCAGTTTCAACAGCAACTTGAAGACGCTTTCACTGATACACCAGAAAATTGTACAGTAAATGATAAATGGAATAAACTTAAGGAAACTCTTTGTAAAACTGCCGTAAAGGTTTACGGCACTGTGGATCATAAGAGGCAGGACTGGTTTGCGGCCAACAGCGAGACTCTGCAGCCCTTGATTGATAAGAAGAAGAAAGCTCTCTTAAGAAACAAGGAAAGACCAACGTGTAACACTCTGAGTGAGCTAAGGCAAGCTAGGAAGGATGTGCAAAAGGCTGCCAGGCAGTGTGCAAATGATTATTGGATCAAGTTATGTGAGTCCATTCAAATCGCAAGTGATAAGGGAGACATAAGAAGCATGTATGAAGGAATAAAGAAAGCCTGTGGTCCAGTGATCAAAAGAAGTGCACCATTGAAAACCTTGACTGGAGAAGTCATCACTGATAAGAAACAGCAGATGGACAGATGGGTAGAGCACTATTTGGAGCTTTACTCAAGTGAGACCAAACTAGCGGATAATGCCCTCAACGCCATAGAGGCTCTACCAACTCTTGACCACCTAGACACACTTCCCACCATAACAGAAGTTAAGTGTGCTATAAATGAACTTGCATCTGGCAAGGCTCCAGGTAAGGATGGGATTCCAATAAAGGTTATCAGGAGTGGGCAAGACACAGTCACTATACAGATCCACCAGCTAATAGAGCTATGCTGGCGTGAAGGACAAGTCCCACAGGATTTCAAAGATTCAAGCATCATAACACTGTACAAGAACAAGGGCGATCGGAGCGACTGCAACAACTATAGGGGTATCTCACTTCTGTGTATTGTTGGAAAAGTATTTGCCAGAATTGTTCTGCGCAGACTTCAAGTCCTAGGAGATCAAGTCTACCCCGAATCACAGTGTGGCTTTCGACAGAACCGGTCTACCACTGATATGATATTCTCATTGCGACAAATGCAAGAAAAATGCCGTGAACAGAATCAACCACTGTTTATTGCCTTCATCGACCTCACAAAGGCATTTGATTTGGTCAGTCGTGAGGGTCTGTTCAAGGCACTAAAGAAGATTGGCTGCCCACCAACTCTTCTGTCCATTGTGGAATCGTTCCACACAGGCATGAAGGGTATAATCAAGTTTGATGGTGCAACTTCTGAAGAATTTGAAATCAAGAGTGGAGTTAAGCAAGGTTGTGTACTAGCTCCCACCCTCTTTGGAATATACTTTTCACTTCTACTGAAATATGCATTTCGTGATCAGGATGGTGGTATATACATTCACTCACGCTCAGATGGCGGCCTCTACAATGCTCAGAGATTGAAGGCTAAGACCAAAATTAGGAGGGTACTGATCAGAGAGTTGCTTTTTGCAGATGATGCTGCAGTTACGACCCACTCTGAGGAAGAATTGCAATGTCTACTATCTGCATTCTCCAATGCTTGTTCTGAATTTGGTTTAACAATTAGCAAAAAGAAGACACAGATTATGTCACAGGGTGCACATGGGGTACCATCAATCTTTATTGACGACGCCGAACTAGAGATAGTAGACCATTTTACATATCTAGGATCAGTGGTAAATAGCAAATTATCCCTAGATCAGGAAATCAACATCCGGATTGGTAAGGCAGCAACAACAATGAACAGGTTAAGAAAAAGAGTCTGGGAGAACAGGAAGCTTACTGCCAAAACAAAAGTCCTTGTCTATCAAGCCTGTGTCCTTAGTACTCTTCTCTATGGCAGTGAAACCTGGACAACTTACTCACACCAAGAGAACAATTTAAACAGCTTTCATATGCGGTGTCTGCGAAGAATTCTTGGTATTAAGTGGCAAGACAAAATCACAAATACTGAAGTATTGGAAAGATCAGGTTGTGTGACAGTTTATTCCATGCTCAGTCTTCGTAGACTTAGATGGATAGGACATCTTAGGAGGATGGATGATGGTAGAATACCAAAGGATATCTTTTTTGGTGAATTACAGATGGGTAAGAGATCTCAGGGTCGGCCTCTACTACGATACAAAGATGTGTGTAAGCGGGACATGATTGATACAGGCATTGATAATGCACATTGGGAGCAAGTCGCCGCTGAACGTGTTGCATGGAGGGCAAATATCAGAAATGGAATAAAGTCAAAGGAGAAAATTATTGCAGAAAAGTCACACACCAAGCGTTTGAGACGTAAGATGGTGCATGATGGTGGAAATGACCACGTGTTCACATGCACCCACTGTGAACGGACATTTACAGCGCAAATTGGCCTTATCAGTCACACTCGCTACCGCCATAGTTAAAAGTTATTATGCCTTTTTAAATCACAAACTATCGTTTGTCAAGACGGCAAGGTGCCAATGAGTGATGACTCCAAATGCATATCAATCCCTTGTTGTGACTGGTTGCGTATGCTTGATGAATGTAGAGTACACTCATGCAGATTCGCAAACCCAAACCCCTTGTGCATTCTTCATGCCTAGGATGACTCATTCTTAACTCAACTGTACCTTTGCTCTCGTGCGAGTTAACAAATGGCAGTCTGAATCGGAATGAGTGATGAAACATGTACACGTTCCTGGGTAAAAAGCTGAGAATGATGGAGTGAGTGAGTTGGTGATTTAATAAATAGCCTCTCACATCTAGTGGAAGGAAAGATGCTTCAATATCCATATGTAAACAGGACGGTGATGGCACGCCAGAATTGCTAAGTTCATGTGATACCTGGTGGCAAATTAAGCTCACGAGAATACCATTTCTCTCTGCAGCCTTACACTGTTACCTCTACTGTTGGATGGTTCATATAAACTAGTTCCTAAGAGAACCATAGGTGTGTGAACCTTTGTCTTAGTTGGCTGAATATATAATATGTATGGCTCATGCAAATTTACAAGGACTAAACATGTTTTTCCCATATGTGCTTGGTGCATATATGAACCATTGCTATGCAATTGAGCTTCTGTTACCTACTGTAGTAGACCTGAAAATTACTCAGTGGGGAAAGAGCACATGATGATGATAAAGATGATGTACCTGTGAGTCAGGTCTGTCTGAGAGAGGGGGTGAGGTCTGGCATTGCTGTGTGGGTGAATATGGAATAGGACATTCATGCACCAACATCACAGCCATAGGAATGGATGTCTGGTCTGCTAATTGGGTAAATGCCATTAGTTAATCCATATTGCATATTGCAGTTGTAAATGCCTATTTTCCATTTCCCTTCACAATGCCTGTCCCATGTTGCTATGTCACAATGATTGCTGTACTGTGTCTGGTCCTCCTTGTGCCCAGGTCTACTGTGGTTCAAACATGGTGGAACTTAGACCACATGAATGCTTGTAATTGTGTTAAGCTACCCTGTCTCAGCATATGGTCTTGTGATTACCACAGATAAGGGTGAATTGAACACATATCACCCACAGTACATCAGAGTGAAATACACGGCATCATCAAACCAGGAGAGGTGTGTTTGGACCACACCCATCCTTTTCCTCCCCATCCCCAATCTGTGTCTGTTGATGTATAATAACATTATCTTTTAACATATGTAAAGAGATGTTGTGCCATTTTATATGTCGACAGAGAACAGTATGGTGGAGAGGCCATCCATATATCATCTGGGACAACTAAACAGAAGTCCTAGATCCAGATATGACTCCCTATCAAAATGTGGGAATATCAAGAAGAGTTTTCTCTCAGCTCAACAGCTGAATGCATAAATGGGAGCATGACACAATCTGAAGCACTACCAATGTGGTGAACTGGACAGTGATCTTTGAGTCAGTCAAAAGGTCAAATGAGACTAACATCAAATCTTGTTCTATGAACTACATTCATGGAGAACTGTGGGGTAACTTGGAGTGTTTGTTTATCTAAGACAAAACTTAGAAAATATCCAGCCTGATGCTCACACAGTGATTCTTGAAGAATGTGATGAACAGTAGGGAAGTTGATCTGGCTAAGTGAGTAGCTGCAATGTAGGGGACATTCTGTATGTCATTATTGAAGTACCCAGTGACAGCCTTCACTGACAGCCTGATCAACCGTGAGATGCAGTACCATATCATCATACCAAATCTTGTCTTCAAGAGGAATGAATCTGCCATGAAGCTTATTCTGGGGAAGCTGCTAACTGGAGCTAGTCCAACATCCATGCTAATGATAAAAGGATTCAACAGACCCAGAACAGTAGTTTCTTCCTTGAGTTGCCCATGGATAGGATTTCCTAAATTCCCAAGAGACAGGAAATGATGATAGTTACCGATACTGTAACGGGATGGTGTGGTTAGATATTGGAGAGGAGGAAGCGGAGAATTAGTTATTGGGTGGTGGAGTAAATAAGAAGTGTTGTATCTTGGTTATCAACCTGCATGTATGACATATTTTATGCATTTTCTATGCAATAATTGAAGTGTTGACATGACAGGAGATGAGGCAATGGTCACCACTCTACTCACCAACTCAATAAATTGTGTATTAAGTGAACCAGTGTTTGAAGTACATGTCCCCAGTGAATTTCTTGTACAGTTGCTGTCAAGTGTTGTCTCTGGTGACTGTCTTAAGTGCTGTGGTTGGTTATACATATTGTGAAAAGTCCTGTATGGATGTTGTCAGGTTTCACATGATGTCTATCTTGTACAATTGTGGTGTAAACAATTCCTTGTGAATGTATGTCCCACATTTGGCAGGAAACTGTCATGTAGATGTCGTGTCCAACAGATGTAATGTACAGTTATTGTTGAAGTTTGTTTGTCTACAAATACATGAGTCCTAAAGTCCTAAAGACTAATTGAACTGATATAGGTCACAAAATGACAAAAAATATAGGGAAAGATCTATGTGACGGATGAACAGCACACTGGCAACATTATAATGAGTGAGATGGATCCTCAGTTGTACAGGCGCTAATAGTTCAGATCTTCTCTGGCCTTGGGTGAACTATTTTACTTCTTTTATAAATTTCTGTGTAGATACATAGTGGTCTCACAGTGGGGGTTTGAGCCAAAGAAAAATGTTCTCCAAAACAGGCTATTGCGGGAATGATTAGCTCATTTGAGTGACCTCTAGACAAAACGGGCAAAATCATATCCTTTATCTTGTTATTTATTATTCAAGATATATCTCCAGAGAACACTACAAACTAGGTCCTCTGTCAATCATCAAATAATATGTCACAAGTGTAAAGTCAGTCGGTGTGATATTAAGCACATCTCACATTTAGTGATGGTTTCTATATGTAAATATGGGGCTAGCATCATACACCCAGCACAACACAAGGCATTGGAAAATGTCCTTTACTTTTCTTAAATAGATACATTTGTAAAGACCAGTCGGACCTTGATAGTCATGTGGTCAGAATAATATCGGCCACTATTTCTCCCAGAATATTTCCAGGTTCCAATTCTAGGCTGGCATGCTCGGCAGGCATGCGGTTAACAAATGTACCACTTCGGTTCAGTTCAGTACTGCAACATAGAAAATAAAAACGAGGGTATTCCCGAAACGGGATGACCATATCGTATAAGGATTCGCTCACTAAATCGAGGTCTCCAGTGAGTGAGTGGCACCTTGCAGTCTTGACAGACCAGAGTATGTGAGCTGGAATGTGGCCAACATTCCATCGCAATGCCTGGGCAAAGCTTAAGAGAAACATATGGTGCCCAAACGACATGTTCCCTCTCTCGGCCGCGCCCTGTGTATTCCAGAGGAATGGGTAACCAATACGTCTGGCACAAGGTAAGCTGCAGACGCTCGCGGCTCAGCGTAAATCCTCCGAGACCTCACCTCCACGAGCAGGAGGCGAGTGGTGGCCAGACCCTGGAACCCAAGGACCTGACTTAGAGGCGTTCAGCCAAGTCCCATAGGTGAGGGCCTCGTACGCGCCTAAACCGTAGAGTCGCGCACATCTGTCAACCACAAGTGTCCGGACCTGTGTAAAGCGTGCACTATCGTCAGACTCCCAGCCTGACTTTTGCGGATCCCGCGACCACAGGGAATATGCCCGCCAGAGATATCGCCGCAGATATTGTTCGTCTGTTGCGAGGAAATCTCCCATCCTTCCACTGTGCAGATCTGGCGACCAGCAAATATGACTGACTTGAATAAGTAAAGAAACGATAAAAGTAGTGGTATTTCAATTGCGCTTGCGCTCCCACCTATGCTACACTCTCCATGTGTCTTCACAAAGTCGAGGTCTCCAGTAATGAGTATTAATCCGGTTGAGACCTTCCACCCCTCTCCCCACAATGCCAACAGTACGCTTGCCAACAACATCATGCTTAACCCTCGGTCTCTGGGCAGAGGGGCAAAACATTAAAGGAGATACCCGAGAATAGCACACTACCATTGAAACGGAATATTGTTTGGCAACATAACATAATACAGTGGTTTTTGTGTAGAATGGGTCTGGTTTCTGCCCTCGCGAATTCCCACTCACGGTGAGGAAATGTATGAGAAAAGGGCGGTTCCTGGACGGGGCTCTGTATATTCAAAGCACTGTCAACGCAATAGAGAGGGAAAACTGTTGATGCCGGAGATGTCGGAAGTATATGTCCAGGAAACGCTACTTACTGTTGAGAATCGAGCAAGGCGGCTTTCAGCTCGCTTATGACAGCAAGGGATAACCAATTAAAGACAGCCTTGACACAGATTATCCCCCTAGTCAGAAGTGGGTAAAAGGAAATGCCTTGGGAAGTAAGAGAGGACGATGTGATACTGACGACATCACCTTGAGAGTTCCGATTGCTCGATGCAAGTATGGCTCTGGCTCGATATGCCCAATTGACCTTATGGCATTGTGGTGAAGTTACTTGGAACAGCTCACCTTTGTTAATGACAAAGGAAGAACTATTAACGCAAGTGTAAAGGTTTAAAACATAAATACAGTTAATACGTATACTGTTTAAGGATAGTATAGTGAGGTAAACAAAATTGTACGACCACCTGGAGATCAGCCTAGGGGAAAAGGTTAGCCAATCAGCTTAGGGCTAGAAATCAATTGGGTTGAAGCGGTGTGCTGGGTAAAAGTTAGTATCTCAGCAATTTGATTCACACTAGCTCTTGAGAGCACATATGTGTCTAGTAACATCATAAGAGCCCAGTTATTTAATGTTATGTAATGTGCACAGTTCCTTTCCACGCCCACTACAACAATTTGAACGAAATATGTGTCATTGATTAAATAACTAATATATTTGGACAAGAACTTGATCTCAAGTTTCTTATTGACTTATTATCATCATTATATGTTCACTCCATTTTGAGAAGAGGGTTAATGATCAATAAAATTATCACATTTATTCTAGATGTTACGCAAAAGAATTACCTTTTACTTTACCCAGTCAATATAGTAGTAGGCTGTTTATAAGAGTTAATGAGTGAATTATGTTCATATATTTGTGTCTTTGGTGTCATGTTGTATAAGAGAGCACTGGGGGTTCTATAAACTTTATCAGGATTTGTGGCCTGGATACCTAGACCAGCTGTCTTGCACTTTTTACACCGCGGCTAGTCTTACCTTCCAGTCCAGCAACGCTGTAGGGATAGATGATTCTCTTCAGGAACCGGTATCCATACCTACCTAGTATTTAACGAGTCAATTTCATCGGCTATTTATTCTGTTGGTAGACTGTCTGTTAGGGCCAGTCTAAGTGTCTTCTTTATTGCACATGGGGGTTATCTCTCTCCCTTCGAAGACCATGCTACAAGTATGAAAAAAGGTCATTTAGTTAATCTAACTTACGTGCCATTGATTATGTACACGGTCATCATAATCCATTATCAACTGGATTGTCATTAGAACTTTGCTCTAATAAAAGTATTTTGAATGGTATCCGTATCGCAGGCCAGATGCCATGTGTCTGTTGCTAAATATGAACTATTGCATCTTAAAACTGTCGACGTGGTAGTCTTTCTCTTCTCCGATTTCACAGTAACCGCACTCCGTAGTCATGTTTCAAGACATCTATACCTTTGTAAAGATACCCAACGGCTTATATATATATATATATATATATATATATATATATATATATATATATATATATATATATATATATATATATATATATCTTAACAACTCATCATCTTTATGTGCTATGCCGATAACTGTGGGCTGTCATGTTTCATCATCTCACACGATCACCAAGGTCGTGGATCAGCTCCATGTTCTTGTCTCGACCATGCCACGTGGCCATGCCATCCATATATTTACTCCTCTTCCTTCCACTTGTTCTATTTCCTCAGTCTTGCCAGTTGTCACCAAGTTCGCTCATTTATTTCTTCTTATAACTTGACCCAACAATGTTGACTGTCTGCGTTTAGTTTCTCTAATAAGTTTACGGTGTTAATGTGTTTCCTGTAGGAATTGCTCAATAGCTTTTCATATTAACAACTAATCGTATGCAATTAAGAGTCCTAATTGAATGCATCGTGATGTTCTCTTTTTTTTTTTTTGGGGGGGTCAAATGTATGTTTACTACTCTTCTGCAACATTTTTTTTTTTTAAAGCATTCATATTGCCCACTGATTTGAACTAAGTTTCACGCCCCTATATTGTCACAGGATATACATATGTACTCATTGCTATGCATGTTCTTGTCTATCCGCTCCAACACATAGAGATGTAGTTTTACACTCACAGCTAACCAACCAGCCAACCACACTGCTAGAAATAACAGATAAAAACCCACATACTGCACCACATGAACACAAACATAAAGTTGTATTTGCTATTTCTTGGCGGTCTTAACCGATTCACTGGCGAGGAATAATATATCGTCAAATGTGAACTCCAATTTAGACAGTTTGTTGCATATCCTTGACAGGACGTCCCCGTCAACACATCGTAGTTTTGTTGTTTGTGATTTCTTGGCAAGTTTACATTCAGTGGTTTCCCATTGCTATCTGAACGGCATGCACTCTTACAGTGTATGGAAATCAACGCAAGGCGGTTTTGCTGCTACATCGCCCGAAGCTGTGTTTCGAACGCGGTATGCAGGATTACGAATTGAGTCCGTAACCTCTTTACCACAGAGCCGGCCATGTGGACAGAAGGACGATGTGTTGCCATATTAGGATCAGCGTGTTGTTTGTTTTGGTTCGGGGTCATCATCATCATCAAGTGTCACGCCGGCTGGCGTAGGCGTTCATGACTTTCAACAGATCTTTGGTTTTCTGGATAAACTTCGCTGATGATAGTCCTCCATGCCACCGTCTCAATCCTCCAGCATCATTCATCTTGTTCTATCTCTCCCTCTCTTCCTCGCGATCTTTCCATTTGTCACGATGTTCTCCAATGCCTCTCTTCTCATCACGTGACCAAAGACAGCAGTTTGTCTTTTCTTATTGTTGTATATGATGTTCTAGTTTCATTAGCCTCTTTCAGGCAGTCATTGTTAGTTACTTTGGCAGTCCAGGGAATTCGTAACATTCGAGGCATTCGACGAGTTTCGAGTTATCTTCTGCAGTTGCAATGCTCAATGAACGGACATTTACATTATAATCTTGTCCATGTGATTGTGTACCATGCTTGGACCAAACCTACTTATTGTTTGGCACTGAATCAATTAACATAACTTTATTTTACTGCATATTACCAGAACTTTCTGCAATCAACCATTTAACAAAAATGTAGCTATACTACCTGAAGAGATTTTTTTTTTCAAACAGCGATAAAATTCACTTTCTCCTCAAATAGACACGTTATCATCGATCACATGTTACGGTTTTGAACTGTGCAATAATTACTTTAGTGATCGTGCAAACTTTCGTTGAAATTATCAGTATTGTTTGTTATTTGCGTGAAGTACTGGTTTCATTATGAAATTGAAGCGAAGATAGTGTTCATAATTATTAAAATTATAGCGTTTATTTTTGCTTAAAAGCTGTCACAGTATTCCCTGCCAGACTATTGACAAAGATAATCACACACTTTGATTAGGTTCATGCGTGAATATATTGATCTATTAAACCGGCATGTCATTTCAGGGGTTTTGTCTTAATGGCATGGTTAAGTCACTATATTTTGCTTCCAATTTGTCTTTGATTATTAACGTGTAACAATTCATTATATTCACTAGTCTGTCGTGGAATGCTTATTATGAAAGTGTGAATAGCTGCAGAGGAAACGAAGAACTACATGGTTTAAAGTGTCTTTAAAAACACATACTGGTCACTGAAATAATGTTGTTCAAAGCTGAAACTCAGGCTTTTAAATGATATCTTTAAAGACCAACAATAGTTTTTCGAAATTGCAGGCATTCGTTTTTATATGTAGAAGAAAGTAATCAGTTGTACAGAGGTATCTTCATATAATGGTGAAGAAATACTGTGTTAAAAATGTTCAAGTTTCACATTGCAATAAGTGATCTATATGGTCAGCATTAAGATACAGAGAGAAGTATTTTGTTCTACACCAGCCCTGTTTTCAGAACAAATGTTATTGGAATGTCAACAATCGTAAGTTGACTACTGCTTGCTGTAGATTTAATCATATTGACGTGTGACGGCGAACGAAGAGAAGATGATTCCAAAAACGTGCGGCATGTGTTATAATAACATATCTAACACACATACTAAGTCTGATCACACCTCTGTGTATGTGTCAACTGTCATTTTCCAATGGATTAACTTTACTGTGCTGTGCCAAATCATAGACGTGTTCGGCATTGCTACCAACATAATCAATATTATCTGCTTTGTGAAGCAAGGTGTAAAGGACCCAGTCAACGTTAGCCTTCTTGGTATATGTTTTGAGCTCTTCTTTTAACATTTTATTTATAATACGTTTATATGTAGGAGACATTCGTGATTTATTTTCTCACTCCTTACATGATGTGTGTTACTCTGTGCATTGTGTTAGAAAAAGAGGAGTTTAAAGGGCAAGAAAATGGGTTTTGTTACAACGGGTTTTATCCCATATCGTTGGGTCTCTTTCCACAGGGCGACCTGTTGAAAGCATTGCACTAAGCAGGAACTCCGTAGCTCCAGCGATGACACCAATGAGTCTCTAAGAAAATGACACCCGTGAACTGAACGACGTACATCGGAATCTAACCCAAACCGTTCGGAGTGCGAGGCATACGGAGTAAAACCGCCACGGAGACTACCAGTCTGTTGACAATTAATTCCCACAACCACAACAGGAGAACATAGTGAGAACTCGGGCACAACCCTGGTTGGTCCGTATGTGATATGCCGAATTATGACGTGGTTTCATCCTAACATGTCTCTCCATTCATGAGATATTTTGAATCTTGACGTGGTTACATCCTAACATGTCTCTCCACTTATGTGATATGCTGAGTCATGAGGTGGTTACATCCTAACATGTCTCTCCACTTATGTGATATGCTGAATCATGCCATGGTTACATCCTAACATGTCTCTCCACTTATGTGATATGCTGAATCATGCCATGGTTACACCCTAACATGTCTCTCCATTCATGAGATATTTTGAATCTTGACGTGGTTACATCCTAACATGTCTCTCCACTTATGTGATATGCTGAGTCATGAGGTGGTTACATCCTAACATGTCTCTCCACTTATGTGATATGCTGAATCATACCATGGTTACATCCTAACATGTCTCTCCACTTATGTGATATGCTGAATCATGACGTGGTTACATCATAACATGTCTCTCCACTTATGTGATATGCTGAATCATGACGTGGTTACATCATAACATGTCTCTCCACTTATGTGATATGCTGAATCATGCCATGGTTACATCCTAACATGTCTCTCCACTTATGTGATATGCTGAATCATGACGTGGTTACATCATAACATGTCTCTCCACTTATGTGATATGCTGAATCATGACGTGGTTACATCATAACATGTCTCTCCACTTATGTGATATGCTGAATCATGACGTGGTTACATCATAACATGTATTTCCAATTATGTGATATTCTGAACCATGACGTGGTTACAATCCTAACCATCCATCATGTGCCATGCCGATAAGCGTGGGCAGTCATGTTTTGCCATCTCACTCGATCACCAGAGTCGTGGATTAGCTCCGTGTTTCTGTCTCGACCATACCACGTGGCCAAGCCATCCAGGTATTTACTTCTCAGTCTTACCCTTCGTCTCTTCCCTTCGATCTTGCCAGTTGTCACCAAGTTCTCAATTTCATTTCTTCCCATAACATGCCCAAACAATTTTGACTGCCTAAGTCTAATGTCTCTAATCAGTTTACGATCTTCACTCATTTCTTGAAGGACTTGTTCATTGGTTTTTCTGTCTGTCCATGGTATTCTTTGCATATTCCTAGGAAACCACATTTCCACTGCTATCAGATGTTTTTCAGCTTGTCTGCTCATTGTCCACGCTTCACACCTATACAAAAGTATAGATTCTATGTAGCTCTTCAACACTCTTTCGTTTCGTTTCCATTGATATATTTTTTATTGGTCAGTATGTTTTTCATCTTGCAATAAGTTACCTTCGCAATGGCAATTCTTGTTCTAATCTCTTCAAGGCATTTCCCATCAGATGTTATGACTGTTCCGAGATAACTATACCGATTGACTTGTTTAAGAATATGCCCATTTACTTGTATATTACACTCTGATATTTTCGTCTTCTCAGTGATGACCATGAACTGTGCCTTCTTACAATTCAATTCTAACCCTAGTTGTTCACTGTGTGCAACAACAGTATCTATTAAATGTTGCAGGTCCTGTTCAATGTCTGCAATCAAGACTGTATCATCTGCATATCTAATGTTATTGATGCACCGTCCCCCAATGTTGATTCCTTCCATATCTTCTATAATTCTGAAAATATTGTCACTGTACAGGGAAACAAGATCTGGAGACATTACACATCCCTGTCTCACACCTCTCTTAATAGGCTGATATTGACCTACTTCATTATCAATTCTGACAGCAGCTTGTCGTTTTCAATATAAGTGTTTTACAAGTCTATGGTCTTTTCCATCATTTTGTAGATCTTCAAGCATCCTTATCATGTCGACATGCCTCACTTTATCGAAAGCCTTTGTGTAGTCAAAAATGCCAAGGTTTAGATTTTTTCTTTGTTTACTTCTATATAACCTTCAATTACTATTCTGAGTATATACACAACATTTACTGTACCCTTGTCTTCTACATACCCACATTGTTCTTCTCTTATTTCAGGTTGTATTTTCTTCCTAACTCTGTGCAAGATTATTATTAGCAAAATCTTCGAGATGTGACTCATTATACTTTTCTGCAGCCAAACTGATTGCATTCTTCAACATTTCCCATTGATCATCCACATCTTGAAATATGATCTCTAGATCACAATAATAAATCATATTTGGTCTTAACTTCTATGTTAAAATTATCTTGCATTTCTTTGTCAGTTTTCAATTTGCACAAATCATATTTAGGGCTTCCAGTTGTATACTTGACTTTGTTAAACTTTACCCTTAATGTGCCTTTTCTTAATCTGTAATCACTGTAACAGTCAGCATTGAGGACTTATTTTACGATTGTTAACGCATTTCGAAACCTTTTGCTAATCAGGATGTAATTTATCTGGTTTTAATTTTTATCCTCCATGTCCATAATATTCTAGTATGCTGTGTAAACCAGGTGTTTCCTACAACTTTTTCTAGTTCTTTTGCCCATTCTACAAGTCTGTATCCTCTTTCATTTCGCTCTCCCAAACCATGGTTGCCTATTCACCGCATCCATCGCCTTGATTTCCTACATCCTAATATATCTTTCCAATTATGTGATTTGGTGAATCATGACGTAGTTACATCCTAACGTGTCTTTCCAATTATGGGATATGCTGAATCATGACGTGGTTACATCCTAACATGTCTTTTCAATTACGTGATATGTTAAATCATGACGTGGTTACATCCTAAGATTTATCTCACTAATGAAAAGTATCAGAGCCGGTCATGCACACCTCGCTGGTTTCTGATATTGAAGATGGGCGGGCCTGCTCTTCAACATAGTCTCACTTGGAGATGATACTTTCCTGTTGGGATGTGAGAAACGTCTCTTGGAGAGGATACTTTCCTGTTAAGATGTGAGAAACTTCTCTTGGAGATGACAGTTTCATGTTGGGATGTGAGAAACTTCTCTTGGAGATGATACTTTAATGCTAGGTTGTGAGAAACTTCTCTTGGAGATGATACTTTCCTGTTGGGAAGTGAGAAACGTCTCTTGGAGATGATACTTTCCTGTTGGGATGTGAGAGACTTCTCTTGGAGATGATACTTTCCTGTTGGGATGTGAGAGACTTCTCTTGGAGATGATACTTTCCTGTTGGGATGTGAGAGACTTCTCTTGGAGATGATACTTTCCTGTTGGGATGTGAGAAACTTCTCTTGGAGATGATACTTTAATGCTAGGTTGTGAGAAACTTCTCTTGGAGATGATACTTTCCTGTTGGGATGTGAGAAACCTCTTTTGGAGATGATACTTTCCTGTTGGGATGTGAGAAACGTCTCTTGGAGATTATGCTTTCCTGCTAGGATGTGAGAAACTTCTCTTAGAGATGATACTTTCCTGTTGGGATGTGAGAAACTTCTCTTGGAGATGATACTTTCCTGTTGGGATGTGAGAAACATCTCTTGGAGATGATACTTTCCTGTTGGGATGTGAGAAACTTCTCTTAGAGATGATACTTTCCTGTTGGGATGTGAGAAACTTCTCTTGGAGATGATACTTTCCTGTTGGGATGTGAGAAACATCTCTTGGAGATGATACTTTCCTGTTGGGATGTGAGAAACTTCTTTTGGAGATGATACTTTCCTGTTGGGATGTGAGAAACGTCTCTTGGAGATTATGCTTTCCTGCTAGGATGTGAGAAACTTCTCTTAGAGATGATACTTTCCTGTTGGGATGTGAGAAACTTCTCTTGGAGATGATACTTTCCTGTTGGGATGTGAGAAACATCTCTTGGAGATGATACTTTCCTGTTGGGATGTGAGAAACGTCTCTTAGAGATGATACTTTCCTGTTGGGATGTGAGAAACTTCTCTTGGAGATGATACTTTCCTGTTGGGATGTGAGAAACATCTCTTGGAGATGATACTTTCCTGTTGGGATGTGAGAAACTTCTCTTGGAGATGATACTTTCCTGTTGGGATGTGAGAAACATCTCTTGGAGATGATACTTTCCTGTTGGGATGTGAGAAACTTCTCTTGGAGATGATACTTTCCTGTTGGGATGTGAGAAACGTCTCTTGGAGATGATACTTTCCTGTTGGGATGTGAGAAACGTCTCTTGGAGATGATAATTTCCTGTTGGGATGTGAGAAATTTCTCTTGGAGATGCTACTTTAATGCTGGGTTGTGAGAAACTTCTCTTGGAGATTATACTTTCATGCTGGGATGTGAGAAACTTCTCTTGGAGATGATACTTTAATGCTAGGGCGTGAGAAACCTCTCTTGGAGATGATACTTTCCTATTGGGATGAGAAACTTCTCTTGGAGACAATACTTTCCTGTTGGGACGTGAGAAACTTCTCTTGGAGATGATAATTTAATGCTAGGGCGTGAGAAACCTCTCTTGGAGATGATACTTTCCTGTTGGGATGTTAGAAACTTCTCTTGGAGATGATACTTTAATGTTGGGATGTGAGAAACGTCTCTTGGAGATGATACTTTTCTGTTGGGATGTGAGAAACGTCTCTTGGAGATGATACTTTAATGCTAGGTTGTGAGAAACTTCTCTTAGAGATGATACTTTCCTATTGGGATGAGAAACTTCTCTTGGAGATGATACTTTCCTGCTGGGAAGTGAGAAACTTCTATTGGAGATGATACTTTAATGCTATTTTGTGAGAAACTTCTCTAGGGGATGATACTTTCCTGCTAGGATGTGATAAACGTCTCTTGGAAATGATACTTTCCTGCTAGGATGTGAGAAACTTCTCTTGGAGATGATACTTTCCTGTTGGGATATGAGAAACTTCTCTTGGAGATGATACTTTCCTGTTGGGATGTGAGAAACGTCTCTTGGAGATGATACTTTCCTGTTGGGATGTGAGAAACTTCTCTTGCAGATGATACTTTAATGCTAGGTTGTGATAAACTTCTCTTGGAGATGATACTTTCCTGTTGGGATGTGCGAAACGTCTTTTGGAGATGATTCTTTCCTGCTGGGAAGTGAGAAACTTCTCTTGGAGATGATACGTTCCTGCTAGGATGTGAGAAACTTCTCTTGGAGATGATACTTTCCTTTTGGGATGTGAGAAACTTCTCTTGGAGATGATACTTTCCTATTGGGATGTGAGAAACTTCTCTTGGAGATGATACTTTCCTGTTGGGATGTGAGAAACGTCTCTTGGAGATGATACTTTCCTGTTGAGATGTGAGAAACTTCTCTTGGGGATGAAACTTTAATGCTAGGTTGTGAGAAACTTCTCTTGGAGATGATACTTTCCTGCTGGGAAGTGAGAAACATCTCTTGGAGATGATGCTTTCATGCTAGGATGTGAGAAACTTCTCTTATAGATGATACATTCCTGGTGGGATGTGAAAAATTTCTCTTGGAGATAATACTTTCCTGTTGGGATGTGAGAAACTTCTCTTGGAGATGATACTTTAATGCTAGGTTGTAAGAAACTTCTCTTGGCGATGATACTTTCCTGTTGGCATGTGAAAAACTTCTCTTGGAGATGATACTTTCCTGCTGGGAAGTGAGAAACTTCTCTTGGAGATGATACTTTAATGCTAGGTTGTGTGAAACTTCTCTAGGGTATGATACTTTCCTGCTAGGATGTGAGAAACTTCTCTTGGAGATGATACTTTCCTGCTAGGATGTGAGAAACTTCTCTTGAAGATGATACTTTTCTGCTAGGATGTTAGAAACCTCTCTTGGAGATGATACTTTCCTGCTAGGATGTGAGAAACTTCTCTTGGAGATGATACTTTCCTGCTGGGAAGTGAGAAACTTCTCGACACCCACATCTCACACTGATCTCTGCAGTCAAGCTGTCTGATATGTAAATGTGCATGTGTTAATAAACATGCAACTCAGATGTACCGTGTGGCGTACAAGCATATATTTCTTTAATATGTACTAACCAAATGTAGAAAGTAAACAAACACGTTGCCAAAAGACATAGTGTCATGAGAAAGAACCCATTACATATCACGCATTGCTTCTGAGAGAAAGATTTAATCATATGTAATCAATTTGTGTACCCTCTGTATCCTACCTCCATTTAATACCCGAGTCGCAGGCCTATTAAATAATATTTTATTATTCTCCCTTATTATTCAGAGTTGACATGACTTTACTTGTTGGATTGTGAGGCCCGAACATGTCTTGGCAATGTCTCGGGAAGTTAAGACAGTTAATAGATAAACATTGCCCTCTGTCAGAAGTCTTAGAGCACTGCCGCATATTTAGGTAATATCACTTGCGAGCAACCCCAAATTTGTCAGAAGTGATTATTTTTGACACCGGACAGGCAACTACTTTGTCATATGGATAATTTGATTTCAGACACTAATCAGTGGTCACTGTTTCTCAAACTGGTGTTTCTTATTTTTTGTTTTGTTTTTGTTTTGACGGATAAAATCCTTTACACCTAGATCTCAGAGAGAAACTCAAGACACAATCTATATGGCTGAAATAACGATTAAGCCTCAGTATAACCCAAGATTACAGCTGAGATTGGCTCGTTATTATGTGTAATTAGCTGGTCTTGGTATCCGCAAAGAGTGTGAAGGAGAAGGTTAAATGCTTAGATGTATGTCTACTAATGGACTACTGGGCATGGCAGGTTTTTCTCCTGACAAACCTTCCCTTCCTTGGTTATAATTGATCCCCCACCAAAGTACGCAAACTGTTGCTTCCCTTGAAAAGAAGTTTAAGATTAAACTACGAGTTAAAAGAAAGTAAAATCAACTTTATTATCAATCACGATTATTTACAACATGATGGTGGATTGCATGATGATAAGTACTGTGAAACAACAGTTATAACATTCACTTATAGTAGGTAAATAATTAAAACCTGAACGTAAATTCGTGTAGAATGTCTAGATCTGTGACATGACAGAGATGTGAGATGATGCGCAATCGACTTCACTAACTACCTAGAATCATCTAGGATCATCTAGGTTCATGCTGTCGGTATTCCGGACCTCTGTCCCGTCCTGACACCACCAGGTATCTCCTTGTTGTCACTGAACGAGATCTCTAGAAAACGAGTGATCTTCGTGAGAGATTGAAATGACATGTAACAATATGTAATGTCTAAGTTGCACATAAATACAATCATAGGTAATACATACAATATATCACCCACATACACACCGACAATAATGTGTCTAGCATTGTCTCCCTTACAGCTTTACCGTGTTCACTCTACTTTTTCTCTCTATCTTTCTCACTCTGACGAGTCGGGAGGACTTTTCCAGTTGTCGAATATGCCTGAAGTTACATCGCCTGCCTTCCATTTTCCCGGTCCCGTCATGAGAAATTAAGAGTTCTGAGTCCATGTTACCCAATCAGACACCCGGTTCTTTGCAGCCGCTTCGTCCAAAGTGGTTTTAGAAGATCAAATGGCCTGTTGAGTTATTATACGAGTGTCTCACCGCCGGACTTAATTGCCGGTGATCAGTCTCTGTGCCAAACCTCAGTGTGTTACGATGAACGCTCGTTCACCACGCACCATATATGCGTTACATATTGTGAGTAATGTCTACACTACTACACCCATGCTCAAAGCACAACTGTGCTAGTAACATATAATATTACAATGGTGTTAACATACTACAAATAGAGCCTATTATGGCAATAATCAGCAGCTTATAATAATACAATTAGCCCAACACATAATCCTGATGGGTGACAATATTACTTTCAATATATCAAACATATACTAAATAGTATGCATAGAAAGATATTCTTACATATGTAGAGGGATGAAAACAATGTAGTAATTTAAGTATCTACAACCACTGCGAACTTAATAGTTCTCACAGAATTGACAACCATCTGGCAAGACGAAATGAATGCCCGTCAGTTGTATATTAAGAACATAATAAAATTGTATTCATAGCGATATAGTTAAAATTGTGCATAACATAAGATTCCAACTTGTGAAAGCAGAATACAAAATCACAGTACTGGTCTTTGTACGGAAAAATTAGACTGAGCTCTCATTGAAGCATCATACATTAGGAAGACGGAATGAAAGATTGCTCGAATCTGTAGTTACAGAGCAGAATAGTTATTAGGACATAACATTCATATAACTTTCTATCACCATAAAAATACGATTCATGAAATTCATACATATAAAAAGCTATTTCTATTTACCTGATCCTAGACCAGGCACATCTACTGAGACTGACAAAGGCGAATCTACTTATATTGGTTCTTAATTACTCTTATCTGTTTGCCGATCTTTTCTATTCTCGCTCTACATTTGGAAGGTAGATTTAGGGCAAGTGGTTTTTTAAATCAGCATTTCATTCCACACCTAGTGTCTCGATTCAGTCTGAATTATTTCTCGTGCGACAGGCTCTTTCACTCTTTTGTCCAGCTTGGGGGATTCATTATAAGTCCAACACAATCATTTTAACACTTCACACACTTGATCGCTTGACAGTTATTTTTCACGTTAAGGTCCTAGGCCGACTATCGTCTCTGCGAACATGTATGCTATTTCACGCCTTGTTGTCCCTTCATGGGTATTGGAACCTCAATCGTGTTCTCGTATGGCGTTAAATTGGAGATCAGACGCTCGTTGTAAACTCGTTTTACAATCTAGCCTGTGATCGCTTTGAGTGTCGGCCTTCTTACTTGCACATTGTTGCGCAGTACAGTTTCAAACGTCGAGCGCACTTTTATTCAGATTTTTTAAATGCTGCGAGTAAAGTTTCAATTCTGCTCTAACTTATCTTTTATTTGTCCATCTGTAATATTTGTGGAATGAGAGAGACATTCTGTTGAATTCTTGGCATTCTATGACACCCACATAACCCATCAAATGCCGATTGGCTTGTAAACATTTGGGACTATCACCCTATACCCAATACCTCTAAAGGTCTCACCTTACATTAGTTACTATATCTGCATGTTTTTAACGCCATTACATTGTTTCTTATTTAAATATAGGATTGGCAATTGCCGACCTGGGCTGCCTGACAACCCTTGTCTGGACAAATATCTGCTTTACCCCAGCATTCAGCACAGCCGATCTACCCTTTGAACCTATTGAGTTCCAGCATCTGACAAGTGGAATGCCTCATACGACATTTACCCGAATAACAGGCTGGATTACAGCCGTGATAACACTGGAAAGATGTCTTTGTATCGCAGCCCCTTTAAAGGTTTGTGTTTGCTTTGTGAGTTATGAAAGGTAAAGAAGCAACACAGAACACTATATTTCAATATATTCAGAACTCTATACATAGACCTGTATAATAATCTGCTTCTCCACTGCCTGACCTGTCTTACATCTTTTCGTTCTCACAACCCTTATACAGTTAAAATCAAGTCTAAGGAAAATCACCACCGTCAATAATATGGGGTATTGGTGCACAATAAGGCAGATCATGTGAATTTTGTGGAAAGGAATAAATAAATCAGAGTGGCCTGAAGTGAATGGTACGACAAGAAGTGATCAGAGAATCAGAACAATACTCTGTGCTCCAACTGATGCCATAGCACTGAGATTTTTCGCTGACCATTGCAGATAAGGACAGGGGGCATATGGGAATGTCCTGCATGCTGTGAAGTCGTTTCTGTACTCAACTCAACTCAACACATCAAATAATAATAATAATAATAATAATAATAATAATAATAATACAATTATAAAAACAACAGTAAGAATAGTAACAATAATAAGAAATGCATGAAATATGCACACAAATAAATTACTAAACGACTAACTGATAATAATTATCATCATTTTAATGGTAAAACATACCTGATAAATATTTATGGACTAGGACTGCTCACTGTCTCAAAGAGTCAGCTTGTGAAATTAGAGTGCATACAGAACAAAGCTATGCGGGTCATTCTGGGATGCACCAGAGACACCCCAGTAGTGTGTATGAGTCACATCCTTGGTCTGCCGACTGTTGCTAGTGGGCTCAAGGTGATCCAGGCGAAGGCATATCTCAGAGTAGCTGCAGATACAGATCACCCGTTGCATGAGGCGCTGAACGCAGTTAAGGGTCAGAGACTAATAAGAGGGAAATAATGGATGGCTCAGGCGGAGGATACAATCAGACAGGTGTGCATCTTGGAGAACATCAGGCGAGGAGAATGAGTGGGTCAGAGTGCCAGCGGAGCCGTCAGATATGTGCAGAGTTATAATCACATTGAGCCGGCAGTGCAGGGAGTGGCCAGCAGTGGCCACGGAAGTGGAAATCCGGCAACAAATTCAGGATAATGCTTGCCTGGGTGATGTGATTATCTACACCAGTGGTTCTCAAACTCATGTTTGGTGGGGAATTCCCCCCCCCCCCCCCACAGGGGGGAATTTTAGGGTTACCAGGGGGAATTAAGATTATTTCAAGATCGCATTAATAAAAGATTCGATTACTTGGTATTGTTTTTCCCTTCATACTGTACTGTTCTGTACGTCTCACCCATCTAAAATTCAATTTATAAAGTAAGTAGACCCACAAATCATGTTTTATGTGAACGTCTAGACTTGTCTTAGTATGTGCTATTAAATTTAGCTTGCATTATTACGTATACTGTGTAGTGGCGGGGGCGGGATTTTTAGATAGGACATATGAAAGGGGGGAATGACGTTCTGAAAATATGGTGAAGGGGGGCACAGGCCAAATTTTTAAGTGGGAAATACGAAAGGAGGAGGGGGGATGACGTTCTGAAAATATGGTGAAGGGGGGCACGGGCCAAAAAAGGTTGAGAACCACTGGTCTACACAGATGGCTCGGTGTTGAGAGGTAGGAGAAGTGCCTGGGGATGCTCAGCAAAAGCTAATGGTCAACGTTTGGTGCAGGAGAGCCTGGCGTATGATACTACAACATCTAGCTTAGGAATGGTGGTGGAGGCGGTCAGTGCAACTTTTCGCTGGATGGATAACACGATAATACACACATCGTGATTGTAATTGACTCATAAAGCATACTGAGGAGGGTGAGGACATGCAGGCTTCGTGCAGAGTGGCTTGCTTCGCTTTGGAGGTCACCGATGGCAAGCATCACCTGGATCTTTTCTCCGGGGCATGCCAGTGTGCTGGGGAATGAACAGGCGGACATATTGGCTGGCTCGGCAAAATTTGGCGGAGTATTGATTCATGACAAGGCAGACGAATTTGCGGCCTTGTGGGAGCACCTGTACACCTCGGAGGAGCAAATGGATTACCATAGACTGGCAAGAATGAGGCAACGAGGAGTGACGACGGGATCTGGCCGACGCTCGACGCTCAGAGGAAAGACGAGACGGACATATAATCAGATTGCTACTGCAACTATTGGTGTTGGATCTCTACGCTGGCTGCCGAGGATGGGGACGGAGCGCTTAAGGGAATGCCCCGAATGCTGTGATGTCGGTTCCTAAATAAATCAATCAGTAAATCAACCTGATAAATATATCTTGGAACGAGACAGAAGAGTGTATTCTATTCTATGGTTACATGTAAGTGAAATATAACCACCATGCTTGCCTGCCGGCCCATTGGTCGTGTGTTCGAATATTCGATCATGTTAATGTGTGATTTAAATTGACCTGGGATCCTAGGTCACCTAATCTAAAAAGAGTACACGGAAATGTGAGACGAACAGGTGGCCGTCGTATTACTGACCATGTCTTGCGTTAGTCTATAAAATTAGGTGTCTTAAAACATAGGATCCGCGATAGCCCAATGGCTGGCATGCTTGCCTGGCTGCACGGTGAAAGTGTTTCCGACAAACTCCTCTCCTAACGTTTGTATTTATTTTTATTCTTTAGTGCTTGTTGTTTAAAGAAGAGAGCTTCCTGGAATCCAACTCCAAATGATCCTAACATTGCCACAAGAACAGCCTGGCACAGGAACGAAAGCGATAGCATTCCGATTTATTCTAACATATGGGGTTAGCATTGTATACTCATTGAACTTGTGAAGTGAACAATAATCTTCACCTGGTTAAGACAAAACAGCTTGTGATTGTATGTAAAGGGTTGATGGTGTCTATGATTTATGTGCAACGGTGTTCAAAGTTGGGCAGTGGATTACTCGAAGTTTTGTATAAGTATATCGTAGACCTGAGATCAATGTGATTTGTTTTGAGTACATAACTTATGCACACGCACATGTTAATGTATTACTCCATTTCTTAAATACAACTATAGGGCTAGTACAATAAACACATCACGCATCAAGAAGAGTATAATGGCTCTTTACAATAAAGAATTAGATTTCTTGACCAAGAGGAGTAAAAGAGACACGAACAAAGAGATGTATTGTGAACTGGTGAACGTGTGAGCTGATTTATAGGCATGCACATAATCCTCTGCTATTTCCTACGAATGTTACCATTCTTTATCATATTAGCATCTCTGTCTTGATTTCTCTTATGTGTGTGTTTTAGTTCTCCCTTTGTTTCGTTCGTTTCGGTCTCTGTGGCTAAGGGCTTGCGAACGCGGTTTGTGTGCCCGTCTACCCGGGTTCGAAACACAGCGATTCTGGTTTTTTCGAAAAATGTATAGAGGCCGGTCGTTCAGAAAGCAATGGAAAACTACTGAACGTAAAATTTGCCCAGGAATCACGAACAGCGAAAATGTTGGGGTTGACTGCTACGTCCTGTGAAGGACATGCAACTTAATTTTTTATTTTTTTTTGGTATCGTTTGCCGTGTCTCCCCCGATGGTGTTTCCACCTTGTCGTGGTGGGGGAGCTTGAGTTTCTCAATGACCCTGAGAGCTATGCCGGCGGTAGCGTAGCTACCAGCAGGGCCTCCCAAGCCGGACAGGTCAAAGGGTAGAGAACAGACAAAGAGAAACACCCTGGTCCTCCAGGTTGGGGGTTGAAGCGTGGGGTTAACATCCCCACCTTTGTAAAAACCTTTCTTTGTTACGAAACAAATACATGAGCCTCGATATCGGACTGACTTATCTGGACAACGACCTTGGAACGTTAAAGGACTTTTGAGATTTGGAACATGGAATGTACGGACACTATATCGAGCTGGAGCGGCCGAAGAACTAACCCGGGAGCTGGGTGAATATCAAATGGATATAACAGCAATTCAAGAAATAAGGTGGCCAGGAGAGGGTACTTTAGAGCAAAATGGAATGATTATAATATATGGAAGAAACACCCAAAATAAACATGAATTAGGAACAGGATTTGTCATCAAAAAAGAGTTATGGGGGAACGTTTTAAACTTTAAAGCTTTTAATGACAGGATTAGTAAATTACGAATAAAAGGTAAATGGAACAATATAACGATGATTAATGTACATGCACCTACTGAAGAGAAAGAAGATGATATTAAAGAAGACTTTTATAATGATCTGGAAGATGTCATAGAAGAAACCCCCAAACAGGACATCCTGATTGTGCTGGGAGACTTCAATGCAAAAATAGGTAGAGAGCAAACTAATAAAAAAGTGGCCGGTATGGAAAGCCTACATACAACTTCAAATGATAATGGATGGAGAGTCATCAACCTGGCAGAAGCCAAAGGACTGCAGATTAGCAGTACCAGACTACAAAGAAAGGATATACACAAACAAACTTGGAAATCATGTGACAAGAGAACCTATAATCAAATAGATCACATTTTAATTAACAACAGAAATGCATCAAACATACAGCAAGTCAGAAGTTATAGAGGAGCTGAGTGCCACAGTGACCACTTCCTCGTTGGAGCAAAATTTAAAATAAAACTTAAGAGAGCTTTCTATACTAAATTACAAAGATTACACCCAACATATAACAGAGAAAAACTGCAAGACATTACAGTCAAAGAGAAATTTACAGATGAAATAAAATGTAAACTTGAAACTCTGCAAAACCCTTTGGAGGACAGCGTTGACCAAACTTGGTTGAACATCAAGAATACAATTCAGTCTACCGCAGAAGAATGTCTCGGTGTGTTAACCACGCATAGAAAGAACAGATGGTTCAATCAAAAATGTGAAGAAGCAGTAATTAGGAAGAAGAATGCCAGACATGTATGGTTAAATGACATCAATAAGATCCAAAAGGAAGAGCATTATAGAAATGAATGTAAAGAGGCTACAAAAATAGTCAGACAGCAGAAGCGAGAATATATGAGTAATATAATCAAAGATATGGAAACTAATCACCAGAAAAATGAATCCAGAAAATTTTTTAAAGAACTGAAGTCAATGAAACGAGGGCACCAACAAAACACATATGGTTTAAAAGACAAAAATGGGAATATGATAAATACCAATGAGGAAATGTGCAACACATGGAAAGAATATTTTATTGAATTACTAAATTGTGAAGCTCCAAGTCACATTTTCCCACAGGAAGAGATTCTAACATGCGAACCACAAATTGAAGAACCTACATTTGAAGAAATCCTATATGTAATCACACGACTTAAAAACAATAAAGCAACTGGGACTGATGGAATTGCTGCTGAATTTATAAAGGCAGGTGGCCATGCATTACATCTAAAGCTATACGAACTAATAATAAAAATCTGGAGGACAGAAGAATTACCCCATGACTGGAAAGAGTCATTATTGATACCTATCTTTAAGAAAGGAGACAAGTTCCAATGTGGAAATTATAGAGGAATATCACTACTGTCCACAAGCTATAAGATACTATCAGCAGTATTACTAAATAGACTAAAACCATATTCAGAAGACATAATCGGTGACTACCAGGCGGGTTTTAGACAAAACAGATCAACAATAGATCAGATATTTATCTTACGACAAATAGCCGAGAAACATTGGGAATATAAAAGAGATCTCCATAACATTTTTGTGGATTTTAAAAAGGCATATGATAGTGTCCATAGGAATAGTCTATGGAATGCTATGCAGGAATTTGGAATACCAAGGAAGTTAATCAACATGACCAGACTATGCATGGAAGATACTTATAATATAGTAACATATAAAGGCAGGAAATCAGACCCCTTCCAAATAACATCTGGCTTGAAACAGATTGATGCACTATCACCGCTACTCTTCAATCTGGCTCTAGAGAAAGTTGTAAGGAAGGTAAAGGAGGAATGTGATATTGGAGGAACATCCAAGCTGCTTGGTTATGCAGATGATATAGATATTATAGGGCAAAGTGAACAAAAGACATTGGAAATATTGACTCACTTAAAGGGAAAAGCCCAACAGATGGGGCTGGTTATCAACCAAGATAAGACAGAATATACGGTAATTTCAAGAGACGGAATGGCTAGAAACTCTGGCCACATACAAATAGATAATATGACCATTAAAAGAACGGAAACATACAAATACCTGGGTACAATCTTCAACTGCTCCAACATCATAAGGGAAAAAATACAAACTAGAATCAACTCTGGAAATAAGATATACTATGCACTACAACATCTACTAAAATCAAAGGCGCTATCTCGTAACACCAAAATCACAATATACAAAACACTGATCAGACCAGTTGTGCTGTATGGCTCTGAAACCTGGAGTACAACGAAAGGAGACGAAGCCTTGTTACAAACCTTTGAGAACAAAATTTTAAGACGCATCTTTGGACCCATTAGGGATACACAAAGTGGAGAGTGGAAAAGAAGAAGTAACAAAGACATTTATGATCTGTTTAAGTCCCCACTAATCACTGGTATCATGAAGGCTAATAGACTACAATGGCTGGGGCATATAGAAAGAATGGAAGATAATAGGGAAACAAACCTCGCTTACACTCAGGAAATAAATGACCGTAGACCCCGAGGTAGACCAAGAAGGCGGTAGAGAGATAATACATGTACAGACCTACAAGCACTTGGAATCAACGACTGGCAAGAGAAGGTCCACCAGAGAGACGAATGGAGACGGATTGTATTTGCAGCAAAGAACCTCAATGGCTCGGAACGCTGAAGAAGAAGAAGATCGTTTGCCGTGTGGACTTCAGAGTTGGGCCTTCCAGTTTTACTATTATCAGACTGCCTCGAATGCCATCGTCTTATTCTTAGCTCTTGATTCGTTGGAATTTGTCGAGTTATTCCCTTAGCTCCGCATGCATTAGTTCTCAACGTTTACATGTTGACTTCAAGAACATGTACTCCGCATATTTTGCTTCCTTCTCCTTGTCTAAACCGAGTTCTTTCCCTTGAGATGCAAAAATGTCATAATTGCACGTGCACTGCAGCATTGTAATGGACCGTGTTGTCGTAGTGCTGGGTGATTTTACTTACATAAACATTAGCCTGCAACCAATAGTTTGTACAGGCTGTAAGTTTTATTGTTTTTTGTTTTAATGTTTCTAAATTCATACTGCACTGAATTCGACCCACCCAGGCGTATTCGCTCTTGGATGAGTTTTAGAATGATCTGAATGTTTGAAAAGGAAAGTGTAAAAAAAAAGATAGAAAAAAAAAAATAGTTCCCGCCACAATGTGGATTGGAACACATGCCCTCCATGCGAATCAATGCACTATTGCGGCTTTCAAATGTGTGAGTGCACGTGTGTGTGTGTGTGTGTGTGTGTGTGTGTGTGTGTGTGTGTGTGTGTGTGTGTGTGTGTGTGTGTTTAAAGCCACGTAAAAGGGTTGGGGGAGGGGGAAATTTCCTATAGAAAATATGATGCATTCTTATATTTTGTTTCTCTATATTAATATAATGTTACTACTTATATGTGTACCATATTGGATATTGAATAACTAAGATCTCATTGATACTATGTCGGTACCTTGGAAGAAAGCCTATCGAAAACTAACAAACACATTTGATCATTTTCATTCCCACCAGGTAAAACGCATTGTCACGACGAAACGAGTGACAATCCTAATCGTGGGTATATTCCTAGTGCTCATCTTCAGCGTGGCTCCAATCTATGTAGTAAACAGGCTGGAGATGAAATTTTCCTCTGCACGAAATAAAACCCTCATCGGACTAGTCTTCACATCAGATCGGGAACGAGTGGAGAAATTTTCTTTTGCGATTAACAACGTTTTTGTTCCCTTCACTTCGTTTATTGTAATCACATTGTGCACGATAATTCTGGTAGTTAAGTTACGAAAAACGGCAAAGTGGAGACAGACATTAACCATGTCTGATCAAGCTGATGCTTCTATGAGGCGCAGCCAGAAAGTCGCCAAAATGGTGGTCATGATTTCAACACTTTTCATTGCCTGTTTTATCCCTTTCAGTGTTATCTTTATAGCTATGGCTTTGGAGCCTGATCTTTCACTTGATGGAAAATACAGACACCTTATTATAATACTGGGAGGAATTGGAACTGTTTTAGAATCTATAAATTCCTCTGTCAACATATTTATTTATTACCACATGAGCAGCAAATATAGATCTGTTCTACGGCAATTGTTTTGTCTTGAGATGGAAATGAACTACAGTTTATCCAAAACGGATTAACATAATAAGGAGAGAAGTGTTATATGGGGAATGTAGATTACATCATTCCATTTACGCATGTCACAAGAGGAGTAGCTGATTGGTTTCAAACGGTGGTAACGTCTCTTCTATGTCTACTTCGTAAGATACAGTTTCGAGAAGTTTCTCACATAATTTTACTGAATAATAATGTATCTCTGGGTATTAGATTAGGGTCTGTTAACAATAAAACACTTTAAACCAGTAAGGAAACATTACCAACCTCATGTCTAATTGTAACATCGTTGCTATGGGTTAATATCTGCGTCGGAATCTCAGTAATATCTTAATGCAGTTATAGATAACACTACACAGATACACAGAAACAACCAAGGCTATTATGAAATATTACAAGCAGTAGAATTTAAAGAAAATAACAGTTTATGTTCATAAAGCAGATAGACAAACAGTTGTACATTCATGTCTCTCCACAGATCTCGGACATTGGTGTTCTGGACCAACTCTGCTGATGATATTCCTCTATGCCACCGTTTCAGTCTATCCAGCATCATTTCTCTTGGTCTATCCCTACCTCTCTTTCGATTGATCTTTCCAGTCTTCACGATGTTCTCTAACGCCTCTCCTCTCATTGCTTGACCAAAGACAGTTATTTGTCTCATTCTTATTGTTAAATATAATGTTATAGCTTCATTAGCCTCTTTCAAGCAGTCGTAGTTATTTACTCTTGACTGCTTAACTGAATAAAGGTAAATCCCCGACAGACATGTGTTGTTTGTTTTATGTAGGTCTTGTTGTTTCGTTCGCGTTGAACTTAGGCGTAGTTCATACACGTTCATATACTTCTCGTAAATCGGCAGCTAGAGTGCGACAGAAATTCCACCAGCGTATGCGGATTTCGGCGGGTCGCCCTGCGGGGAAACACCGAGCCATGTGAGAAAACCCGGGTCAATGAGGTCTTTCTGGTGACTGCCGAGTCCATCGACGATGAACTGTGGTTTTCGTGGATTAATGTTGTGTTTGCATTCTGGCAGCGGCATTATGCACAGTGTACCTGTGCGAATGTTGGATTGCCGAGACTCCTGCCTATTCCACTTTTCACATTGGACAGGAGCATTTTGTGTGATATTCACTGGCACAGGAACGGAGCATAATGAGGACGACCCGTTGCCGTGAAGTTGGAACCTCGACTAACTAACTAACTAACTAACTAACTAACTAACTAACTAACTAACTAACTAACTAACTAACTAACTAACTAACTACCTAACTAACTAACTAACTAACTAACTAACTAACTAACTAACTATGAGGATTCCATTAAAGATAACATCAATAGAACTAGCCAGTTGTCTTATACAGACAGGAGGCACCACTGTTGCTGAGAATGTTATATGTAGACTGATAGAATCGGACACAACAAAAGTTCATCTCACGCCAGGTGGATTTTTGCTTTTAGCTTGCGAGGTACAGTCTCTTTGGTGAATGCATTCCAAACTCCTGTGTGAATTGTTTTCCCTCGTCCGCTTGTCTTTCCCATCGCCGCGTTTCTTTCTTCTCTAGTGACACGGAGACATTCACATGTACGTGGCTCCTCATATTTCTTACTGAGATGTTAATGTATGTTGTCAGTCAACGTTTCTTGATATATGGTTTTACACGAAACATTGTAGGCTGCAGTGAGTACGAGATATGTGCAGCAACACAGGGAAGGGATGTTCAATCGCTTGTCTAATTTGGGGGCAGGGTTATTGCGTTTGGTCTTGGCTATTGTTTCAGTTATTATACACTTCTTTAATATTACAGTAAATGTATGAATCCTAAGCCATCATTTTGCATTGCCCCATCCAGGCGGATGTTGTTTTTTTTTTTAAATATATATATAACAGCTCAGGGATGCGCAGTGGCCCTTACGCTCGGCTGCCGGTCTAGTGGTAAACTATTGGTATCCACAGGGGAGGATTCTACTTTTAAAAATGTCTAAACTTCGTTATGAAATGTTCCGGAAAATAAAGGCCAACGGTCTGATACTGACCACCCCTCATATCGAGCTCTGGTTGGTCTATTAACATATAGGACAAGCAACATATACGGAGTAGTGTCCACTCTTATTTTACTGACCTAGCTCCGGGCTAGTTCCAGCTCCATACAAATGTTGGCGTCTTTGTGATCTGAAAGTGATCCTTCAGAAACCACCAGGAAATGACACCAAATAATAATAATAATAATAATAATAATAATAATAATAATAATAATAATAATAATAATAATAATAAATTGTCCTAAGGCAGTTTCCTGCTAAGGCTCTGTTATGTGATAGAGTCATCACGGTTTTTAGGCGTGAATGCACGGAAGAATACATTTTAGGCTTAAATGCACCGAAGAATAAATTTTAGGCGTGAATGCACGGAAGGATAAATTTTATGCTTGAATGCATGGAAGAATAAATGTTAGGCATGAATGAACGGAAGAATAAATTTTAGGCTTAAATGCACGGAAGAATAAATTTTAGGCTTAAATGCACGGAAGAATAAATTTTAGGCTTGAATACACGGAAGAATAAATTTTAGGCTTGAATGCCCAGAAGATTAAATTTTAGGCTTGAATGCCCAGAAGATTAAATTTTAGGCTTGAATGCCCAGAAAATTACATTTTAGGCTTGAATACACGGAAGATTAAATTTTAGGCTTGAATGCCCAGAAGATTAAATTTTAGGCTTGAGTGCACGCAAAAATAAATTGCCAATCTTTGCCTCATATTGGCAGGCGACGAGCTCAGGCTTGAAACCCTCGTTCGACATTTCTTATGACATTATCAGCGCAGTTCGCTTTTCATTTTCGTACTAGCCTTCTGGGAAATGACTTTGGTTGTTGCTTGTTCCACTCTTTACTTCAAATATGCCCCTGACGGCAGACAATCTGTTGCTAATAGGAAACAGATGATGCAATAGATCGTCTTCCCCCCCCCCCCAGTTCATTATTCCCAGCTACGGTAGAGCAGCGGCTAGCATTTTGTACTGTTGGCCCGGTGTCATAGGTTCGAACCACCCTCGAGGGGGATATTCATTTGATAAAATGTATCGGGACCACCATGTCGACACAGTTTAAACTGGGCACCAAGAAACATTCCGGAAAGCACGGACGCATGAAGAGATATAGACCATGACCGCGAGTTCTGAATGGTATGTTACAGTGCCATTGTTCTTTGCGTGCCTTGTAGGCAAACTACTGAACGTGCACTTCCCTAGAACATCAACCTTAGGTTGATCGCAGTCCTGCAAAGGACATGCACATTTTTAACAAACAGGTAACATTTTGTAGTTAACCTTGATTTAACTTAACTAGTGGGCGCTGTGGCTCAGGTGCATGCAGTACACGCGTTTCACCAGTCTCCGACTTACGACGTCCAGATCTCGAGATCAGCGGCAGACAATGGAGGCAGCCTGCCTTGTGTTGATGTCCATGGTATGAGCGTCGGTAGTTTAAAAGGCCAAGGAAGAGAAATCAACATTTTTTATATTTGTCTCCCCATGCTTCTCTTTTACTTCAGCTGTTTTCCCGCTGTTCCCGCTGTGGCGACATATATATATATTTGTGTGTGTGTGCGAGTGTGTGTGTGTTTGTGTTTATAATGTGGGGATGGTCCCATAGCAGATACTGCCGACCTAGCGTGAAGTGTTAGGCCTTCACAGTTTCTAGGCTACAGCATATTAAAAGGAGTTTAAATTCAACAGCGAGGATTTCATTGCACCAGGTTTCTTCCCAGATCGTTTGATCTCTTTCCACAGAGTGTCGCACAGAGCGTCGCACAGAGCACACACACTTGACGGCTCCACAGTAATCTCAATGAAAATTACTCCCATGAACCGAATCCCGGTTTCCGATAATAGGCCCACTTCCTTTGGGGCGTCAGGTAGGTGGCTTAACCACTACTCCACGGAGTTTATCTGTGTCCGCAATGAAGTGTGGCGGACAGGTTACTTATCACATTTCCTTCCCATGTAGTTGCCGGAAAATTCTAAGCAATGTTGGTACTTATTTTAATTAGCCTGCGTCGGCCCCAGAGTTGTCATCATCGAGAATGGTCACTTGCTGGTGTATGGGAGAAAACCGAACTACTGCTTTAGTAGGTAAGCAAACTAGCAACTATTGTGTTTAGTCGAAGGGAGACAACCTTCTCTTTAACTTACGTTTTGTTCTATTGAGTCTGGATATTTCAGTTTGAAAGCAACATATGTTACATAGAAATATCTTAATTTACTTCAAAATTTGCGATCTGAAACTAGATAAACGTATGTGAATATATTTCAATTTGAAGTATACTGCACTTCTTGTTGCAAGATATTGTATAAACATTAACGAGCTTGCGTCTATTCCTCTGTAGTTTAAATTAATTTGTATAGACTTTGCGAATGGAGTCAACAAAAGTTTTTCTAGGAGGGGAATTGGTGAGGCGAGCAGCCGCCAAACCCCTTAATGTTCTAACCATATTATATTCGTGTGGATGTGCAAGAAAGAAGCAATGTTGCGATCTTTACACTGATACCATTGTTCTCTTTTCTCTACATCCGAAGTTCGGCAACATATGTACATAACAATTTCCAATTTGCTGGTTTGTTAACTTTTTCTTATATCCCATGCCGTGCATCGTTATTTGCCGTGTCTGTCCACAGTCTTCCGTCTCTTGTGCTTCAAACACTTCTGATATCCACTTTCCTCAATGCTATGGTCTCAAACTGTTCATCATTTTCTCTCTGTCTCCTCCCACCTCTCTTCCCCTCCAGCCATTTTATTGTGACGACATGCTCTAGCTTTTTCCTTTCTCAAAATATGCCCCAACATGTGGACTATCTTCTTCTGTCGCCAGTAACCTGTTCTCTTTGTGATTACAGTTCCATGTGCCATAAGGATGAAATGGTGACTAAGTACCAAACTAACTAACTATCTAGTAGTAAGGTAACTAACTACCAAACTAACTAACTATCAAACTAACTAACTAACTACCAAACTAACTAACTAACTAGTAGTAAGGTACCTAACTACCAAACTAACTAACTAACTAGTAGTAAGGTAACTAACTACCAAACTAACTAACTACCAAACTAACTACCAAACTAACTACCAAACTAACTAACTAACTAGTAGTAAGGTAACTAACTACCAAACTAACTAACTACCAAACTAACTACCAAACTAACTAACTAACTAACAAACTAACGAACTAACTAGTAGTAAGGTAACTAACTACCAAACTAACTAACTACCAAACTAACTAACTACCAAACTAACTAACTACCAAACTAACTAATTACCAAACTAACTAACTACCAAACTAACTAACTAACTAACTAACTAACTAACTAGTAGTAAGGTTACTAACTACAAAACTAACTAACTAACTAACTAACTACGATAGAGTTGCGTTTTTCTGTTAATTTCCTCCATAATTCTTGAGCAATAGTTGTTGAACAAATAAATTCCCTACCGGTTTGCTGGACCTGTCGTAGGCTCATCCTTATTTGAACAGAATGATGTTAAGAAACATGCACAGAACACATAATTAGTCTCTGAATCGAGCGTCGCGGTTTACACAGCCATCTTGAATACCAAACTAAGTACATTCTACATTGGCACCTTTCCGTCTTGACAGACGATAGTTTGGTACATTGTGCTTCAAAAAGTCTTAATAACTACGATCCATGGCGGTGGCCAATTCTTGCTGCAAATGTTTGCCCACAGTAGATGCATGTGAAAACATGGTCATTTCCACCATTGTGCACCATCTTACGTCTCTCATGCTCTGTGTGTGCTTTATCTGCAATCATTTTCTCCTTTGTCTTTAATCCATTTCTGATAGTTGCCCTCCATGCAACACGTTCAGCGGCGACGTGCTCCCAATGTGCATTATCAATGCCTGTATCAATCATGTCCCGCTTACACACATCTGTGTATCGTAGCAGAGGCCGACCCTGAGATCTCCTACCCGTCTGTAATTCACCAAAAAAGATGTCCTTTGGTATTCTACCATCATCCATCCTCCTAACGTGTCCTATCCATCTAAGTCTACGAAGACTGAGCATGGAATACACCGTCACACAACCTGATCTTTCCAATACTTCAGTATTAGTGATTTTGTCTTGCCACTTAATGCCAAGTATTCTTCGCAGACACCGCATATGAAAGCTGTTTAAACGTTTCTCTTGGCGTGAGTAAGTTGTCCAGATTTCACTGCTATAAAGAAGAGTACTAAGGACACAGGCTTAGTAGACAAGGACATTTGTTTTGGCAGTAAGCTTCCTGTTCTCCCAGACTCTTTTTGCTAACATGTTCATTGTTATTGCTGCCTTGCCAATCCTGATGTTGATTTCCTGATCGAGGTATAATTTGCTATTTACCTCTGATTCTAGATATGTAAAATGGTTTACTATCTCTAGTTCGGCGTCGTCAATAAAGATTGATGGTACACCATGTGCACCCTGTGACATAATCTGTGTCTTCGTTTTGTTAATTGTTAAACTAAATTCAGAACAAGCATTGGAGAATGCAGATAGTAGATATTGTAATTCTTTCCCAGAATGGGTCGTAATCGCAGCATCATCCGCAAAAAGTAACTCTCTGATTAGTACCCTCCTAATTTTTGTCTTGGCCTTCAATCTCTGAGCATTATAGAGGCAACCATCTGTGCGTGAGTGAATGTATATACTGTCATCCTGATCACGAAAGGCATATTTCAGTAGAAGTGAAATGTATATCCCAAAGAGGGTGGGGGATAGTACACAACCGTGCTTAACTCCACTCATGATTTCAAACTCTTCACAAGTTGAGCCATAAAACTTGATTATACCCTTCATGCCTGTTTGGAACGATTCCACAATGGACAGAAGAGTTGGTGGTAGCCAATCTTCTTTAGTGTTTTGAACAGACACTCACGACTGACCAAATCGAATGCCATTGTGAGGTAAATGAAGGCAATAAACAGTGGCTGATTTTGTTCCCGGCATTTTTCTTGCATCTGTCGCAATGAGAATATCATATCAATGGTAGACCGGTTCTGACGGAAGCCGCACTGTGATTCGGGGTAGACTTGATCTCCCAGGACTTGAAGTCTGCGCAGAACAACTCTGGCAAATACTTTCTCAACAATACACAGAAGTGAGATACCCCTATAGTTGTTGCAGTCGCTCCGATCGCCCTTGTTCTTGTACAGTGTTATGATGTTTGAATCTTTGAAATCATGTGGGACTTGTCCTTCTCGCCAGCATAGCTCTATTAGCTGGTGGATCTGTAGAGCGAGTGTGTCTTGCCCACTCCTGATTACCTCTATTGGAATCCCATCCTTACCTGGAGCCTTGCCAGATGCAAGCTCATTTATAGCATACTTAACTTCTGTTATGGTGCGAAGTGTTTCCAGGTGGTCAAGAGTTGGCAGGGCCTCTATGGCATTGAGGGCATCATCCGCTAGCTTGGTCTCACTTGAGTAAAGCTCTAAATAGTGCTCGACCCATCTATCCATCTGCTGTTTCTTATCAGTGATGATTTCTCCAATCTAGGTTTTCAGCGGTGCACTTCTTTTGATCATTGGACCACAGGCTTTCTTTATACCTTCATACATGCTTCTGATGTTTCCCTTATCACTTGCGATTTGAATAGACTCACATAACTTGATCCAATAGTCATTCGCACATTGCCTGGCAGCCTTTTGCACATTCTTCCTAGCTTGCTTCAGCTCACTCAGAGTATTACGCGTTGGTCTTTCCTTGTTTCTTAAGAGAGCTATTTTCTTCTTATCAATCACGGGCTGCAGTATCTGGCTGTTTGCCGCAAACCAGTCCTGCCTCTTAGGATCAACAGTGCCATAAACCCCTACCGCTGTTTTATAAATAGTTTCCTTAAGTTTACTCCATTTATCATTTACTATACAATTTTCAGATGTATCAGTGAAAGCGTCTTCAAGTTGCTGTTGAATTTCAAATCACTTTCCAGGATCGTGAGTGTTAATAATATTAATCCTGTGTCTACATTTGTGTTTCGCTGTGTAGATTCTCTTTGGTCTCAGTCTAACCCTTGTAACAATCACATAATGATCTGTATCACAGTCAGCACTGTGGTAACTTCGAGTTAATGATGTATGGTTCAGATGCTGTCTCCGTGTGATAATGAAGTCCAGCTGATGCCAATGGCCGGATCTTGGATGTTTCCATGTGACTTTATGCAGCTCTTTTGTTTTAAAAAAGGAGTTTGTAATACATAGGTCATTTCTAGTGCAATGCTCCAGCAGCCTTTGCCCATTATCATTCATGCCACCGATGTTGTATTTTCCAAGGCACACTGGCCATGAACACGAGTCCTTGCCCACACGAGCGTTGAAATCACGGAGCATATAAATGTAGTCGGATTTTGGAACTGCCTTGATCACAGAGTCTAGCTACTCATGGAACATATCCTTCACATCATCAGAGGAAGCGAGTGTCGGTGCATATACAGTGATAATGGTGGCCAATCCACAATAGGTTGCCAAGCGCAGGGATAATAATCTTTCATTACCCCCAGCTGGGATATCAATCATTCCCAGTAGTGAATTCTTCACTGCAAAGCCCACACCATGTTGCCTTTTTTTTCTGCCTGCCCTCTACCCTTCCAAAAAAATGTGTAATTGTTTTCCCTGAGTGACACTTCCTCAGCGAGGCGTGTCTCCTGCAGGCCAGCAATATCAATGTTAAGACGATTGAGTTCAGCATCAATCACAGCCGTTTTTCTCACATCGTCAATATTTGTCAAGTCAGTGGAAAATCCTGGACACATGGTTCTTACGTTCCAGGTTGCAAGCCGTAGCTTGAGGTTTCTATTATCCTTTTTATTTGTACCTGGTGCATTGGTTTTACAGCCTGCGATTCTGATTTTGTCCTAGCCCAAAACACCCATTGAAGCAGGCAGGCTGTGGCGGATCAGCACCCAATTGGCCGGAGGCTGCCCAGCTTGAGGCGGGCGGTAGCTGATCGGTGACACCTGAAGGTGTATCCCACCGTCAGAGGCAACGCGTGGCTCCCCATGTCTACGCCAACTGACAAGGACTTATAACCCGTAACAGTTGCCTCTCGCTTTGATTCCAAGACCGGTTAAGACCAGGGATGGAGTTATTGCCTCTCCATAGCACAAAGCCTGGGCTATAATAAAGAAACCATGTGTTGCCCATGCAGCATGATCCCTCTCTCGGCCTGTCTAGTTCACTCCAGAGGAAAGTAAACACCTATACATCTGGAACAAGACAAGTTGCAGAAGCTGCCGGATCAGCAGAGCAATGCTCTAACTGTCCGCCTGTCGGAGCTTCGATCCTAGACCAGCTGCCAACCAAGGCTTAGGGCCTGGTCTGCCCTGCCATGACTATTTTGTCTGTGGGCTGCATATCCTCGCACCAGGATAAGGCTTGTACCCTCCCAATTGCGCTCTTCCGCCCGAAGCCGTTGGCACAATGTGGGGTGTCGGGTTTAGTAAGCGCCGAAACTAACAAACTAAGTAAGTAACTAACTAAATAACTAACTACATAACTAACTAACTAACTAACTAACTAACTAACTAACTAACTAACTAACTAACTAACTAACTAACTAACTGACTGACTGACTGATTGATTAACTAACTACCAAACTAACTTCCAAACTAACTAACTACCAAATTAACTACCAAACTAACTAACTAACTAACTAACTAACCAACCAACCAACCAACCAATCAACCAATCAACCAACCAACCAACTAACTAACTAACTAACTAACTTACTAACTAACTAACTGACTAACTAACTAACTAACTGACTAACTAACTAACTAACTAACTGACTGACTGACTGACTGACTGATTGATTAACTAACTACCAAACTAACTTCCAAACTAACTAACTACCAAATTAACTACCAAACTAACTAACTAACTAACTAACTAACTTACTAACGAACCAACCAACCAACCAATCAACCAATCAACCAACCAACTAACTAACTAACTAACTAACTAACTTACTTACTTACTAACTAACTAACTGACTAACTAACTAACTAACTGACTAACTAACTAACTAACTTACTAACTAATTAACTAACTATCTACCTACCTACATATTTACCTAACTAACTAACTAAACTAACTAACTAACTAATTAACTAACTAACTAACTAACTAACTAACTAACTAATGAAAAGTTACCAAAAACTGCCATTGTCCTTTTACTCAAGAGTGTCAATGTGCGGCAATTACAACATTGGCATTTCATACAGTTTGTCATCACCAGTCTTACAACTCGATGACATGCACAGCTGGTTTGATGAACACATTATTTGAAGATTCGGAAATTGCTAAAAATATTGCTTGTGCAAAAACAAAGACTGAAGCAATAATAAACAATGTAATTGGCCCTCACACTGTTGGTGAATTTGATAAATCTTTAAATGGTATTTCATGTTTCGGTCTTTCGACAGATGCTAGCAATCATGGTTCGCAGACAATATTTCCGATCATTGTTCAATACTTTGACTGGAAAGCAGGTGGAATCCAAACTCAGATTCTCGAGTTAGACAACACACCAAATGAAACCTCAGAAACTATATCATAGTATATTTTGCGAACACTCTAAAAACATGATTTGTACTCTAAATGTGTTGCTTTTGCTGGTAACAATGCCAATGTGAATTTTGGAGGCATTAACAGAAGAGAAGGTAGAAATGTGTTATCGCATTTGAAGGAAGCCTTGAGAAAGCCGTAAGTACACGTTGGATGTTCTGCTCATGTTCTTCACCACTGCATCCAACACGGCGCAGATTTAATGCAGATTGACGTTGAATCTATTGTCTTTGAAGGTATTAAATTATTGTTCAATATACACTCTCAGAACAGACACTTTAAAGGATTTGTGTGACTATTTCAATATTTACTATCAGCAACTACTCTATCACTCTAAAACTTGATGGTTCAGTTTGTTTCCAGCTCTTGAGGTGCTGTTAAGGCTGTCTACCGCTTTGAAAGAATATTTTCTTTCTGTGAACCAACTACCTGCTATGGAAAACAAAATATTGAAAACGGTTTTTCAGAAGTTTACTTTGGTTTGTACATTCTTTGATGTCTGTCTTCCAAGTCAATATTTTGGCCATTGAAAAAGAAGAAACATCAGTGTTACAGGTTATGAGCCTTCTTCACACAACCTTGGAAATTTTGAAAGGCAGATTGAAGGAGACATTTATTTCACTGAAAGTCAGGGAGATGTTGAGAAGACATAAGGAAAGTGGTCGAGAAGAAGAGTGCAATAGTTTTATGGCAGACGTTAGGTTGGTGTATGAAGCATGCGTTAGCTACTTAGAAAAGTGGGTGAAACCTTTTGATGAATTTCAGCGATTTGGTTGGATGTGCTTAAATAAAATCAAAGACTGTACATTTGATGACCTATTGACATGCATATTGTACTTGAAAGAGAAGGGTATTATTGTAGATGATGTGCAGTTGTTTGATCAATACTGCAATCTTAAATCAATTGTGCAAGACAAGAATGAACAGTTTTTTTAAAGACTCTGCCTGAGTCTCTGCCATAATCATCATCATCATCATCATCATCATCATCATCATCATCATCATCATCATCATCATCATCATCATCATCATCATCTTCCACTTCTGCCGTCAAGCGTCGTGGGAAGGAATAATTTGTGTTCCAACGCTCGATGGGTGGAACTGGATACTGTCATTCCATGTGATTGTTCAATGTCTTTGAAGTCGTCAATCCATTGTCTCCGTGGACGTCCTCTTGGTCTCGTCGCAGATTATCTTAGATGTAAGGCCAGTGATGGTAGTTGTTGGTGTTGCATTCTAACGACATGGCCAAACTACTTGCTCTTCTGTCTTTCAATAAATGTGGCACACGGTGTTGATCCAACTGTCTGTCTGATAACAGCATTTCTTACTCGGTCTCGGATTGTTAAGTTGGCAGCTCTCCTCAGGCATCTCATCTTGCACGTGTTGATTTTTCGAAAGTGTGATTTGGATAAAGTCCAGGTTTGAGATTGGTAGCATAGGGTTGGTGTGAATATGCTGTTTATTATCTGTCGTTTTGCGGACATGGGTATATTTGGATGTTTAAGTAAGGGTGATAGTTGATATGTAAGTGCACTAGCTTTTTGACATCTGATTTCGATGTCTCTGTCCAATCTGCCAACTTCTGTGATCATACTTCCAAGATAGTTGAATTCGTTAACATGTTTCAGAATGCATGAACAGTGGAGTTTATCTTTCCAAAGTTGCCCAAATGCATGTTGCTTTTCAGAGTTACTTAAAATTTGTGAAGTATTCTTCTGTATTCCTGGACACAATGGCAACGTGGAAAGAGTGTTCTCCTTGATTAATGCTCAATGGACAAAGGAAAGGAACAGACTCTTAATCGACTCTGTAAAGGGCATCACTCTTACAAAGTACAATTTGAAGAATCTTACCTGTGAACAGTTTTATGCATATGTGATTGATGGATGGATGGATTGCTAACGAGGATCTTCTACGAAAAGTTGGCTCCTCCGATAAATATGTTGCGTAATTAATAAAGATTACAAGGTAATAACTTACAATCGGCTGTTTAAATAATGTATTTTAGCATTTTGAAAAAGGTCCCCATTGAATGTATATTTATGTTTCTAACATGATTATTTCTTGGTCGATTCAATAACAGTAAGATACACTTTTTGGCAGCTATTGTAATAAAAATGTACTGATTGTGGGTTTAATCTGGAACGATTCAAATGAAGCATTTAATATGTCCTCCTTTGTCCTCCTTTTTGTCTTATTATGTCCCCATTTTGATGCCCAAATATCTGGAAACCCTACTCGTGCTGGATGCCACCAACAAGCCTGACTGCACTATTCAGAAGATTACAATAATCGAGCGCAAGAGATCAAGGCCGGCGTGTGAGGGACAGAAGTGCTGATAACTTCGTGTGTGTTGTAATCGCCACATATTGACATTCTTGAGTAGAATGACAATGGCGGTTTTGGGTCACTTTTCATATGACTGCTAATGGTTGTTAACCTGAAGGGCAAGGGGCTGTAGGGCCAACACAGGCCAATATAAACCAAACAAGGAGGCCGCAAACAAGGCATTAGAGAGGGGACCCCCACCCCCAGGGTGTCCCGATATGATGGCTGTTCTGCGTGATATACTTATTAGATATGTGCTCACCCATTACGTATACCCACCGTCAAGTGATTAGGTATACCAATCAAGACGCGTCTAGGCAAGCGCATTTGCCAGCAGTTGAGACTATACTCCACCGATCTATGCCGTCACCGATGCGTCGGGGAGCACTGTGAGGTCCAATTGGCGCAACTGCGACAAAGGTCGTGCACAATTCCTTGTCGCTTTTGTGGAAAGTGGGTAACGAATCACTGAACACTATGTGTGGATTGCGGCTACAACCGCTTGAAGGGGGTGAATAGATATCGGGTTGTGAAACCATTCAGAGACTAGTTTCGGCGTTAGCCATGCATCGAGCCATTTGCCCACCAACCCCCCCCCCCCCCCAACCCCCCATTTAGAGACATGAAGCCTATAGGGGGTACCGAATACATCGCTGTATCCAGAGCACATTTGGCCACCCATTCAGAGATACCATTCCTTTAGGGTGTACCAAATACAGCCATGTATTCAGCCATGCAACCACCATACCCAAAGCCGCGCAAGTTAAAGCGTCAGTTCACATCATCGATAAGGATTGGGAAGAGTTCTGGGACCGGCTTTATGCCGAGGCGAGGCAGCTGGGCACACAGCCAACCACCGAACCTCCAAGCCCAAAGTCACGCCAGCTGAAGCCTATCCAACTGAGGCCGAGGACTGGGATGAATTCTAAGACGACTCATTGCCGAGACTGAGCCACCGCGACCTCACGAGCCAGAGCCTCCACGTACAAAACTCGTTCCTCTCGTCGAAGGCGAACGCCCAGCGTATTTCACCCAAGGGCAGGCACTCTGGGATGATTCGTTCAAATATCATTTCGAGAGCGCGACCCTGGAGAGAGAGGGGGAGGGGAGGGGGGTGAGAGACTACCATGCGACCGTGCCCGAAGACCAACATAACCCAGACCCAGGAGTAAATTCTTAATGTAATTATCAGAACTACAAAGGCGCAGATACAGAAAGCGATTAAGAGGCACGGCAGTGTCAAGTTTTATATCTGTCTCCATGGGCAGTATTCGACTAACAGACACAGACGGCGAGTTCATTACAACTGAAGCCTACCACTGTAATAGAAACTTTACCGCACTAAATGTCGGCGAAATTGACTAGCGACTGAGACGGGCCAGAGCGAAAATTCTTCAAGACGTTGAAGAATTCCAGGGCAAGGGTTCAGGCTGGAGCTATGACAGATACTTACAGCTGACCTCAGCATCTCACCAAATCAACCATTTGGCGGCAGTTTTTACTTTAAGACACCAAAGTGTATTCCGAAACGCAGCGTAGTGAACGTGAAGAACCGCAACAACCGCTATTTCGAGTGGGCCATTCTTTCGGCCCTTCACCCAGCACCTTACAATGTAGAGAGATGCAACAACTATAGGCCCCACCTGGAATCTAGTTTCCCGTCCAGCTGACAGCCTCAAACAAATTTAAGCGCCAAAATTCCGATATCGCAGTCAACGTCGTCGGGTGGGACAACGGATCCATAGTACACCGCAAATCCCAGCAGAAGCATCGCCCACACCAGATCAGCCCCCTGCTCTTGTGTAATGGCGAAAAGATGCAATATATCTGGATTAAAAGCTTGTCGCTCCTGCTTTACAGGACCAGCAAACACAAAGGGCGGAGGATTACATATCTCGGTTGCCTACACGCGTGCACTACCCATAGGCTCTTGGATCAGCATGAGTCACTCTGCGCCGGCATCTACACCGTACATCAGGTGCATATCATGCCCAAGGAAGGGTAACGCATAATGAGTTTTAATTCCCACCACAAACAGATGAGGGTCCCATCTATCACATACGCAGACTTTGAGACGCCGAACGTTCCTGTGCTTGCGGTAGCGAAGGACGCGAAACAAAGTACCACGTGGCTCCTCGCGGAGCTGAAGCCGTGCGGCTTTGGCTATATCGTTGTCCGCTCATCGGCAACACTACAAGTTCTGTGATATATCGGGAAAAAATGGTTGTCGATTAATTCCTTCGAAGCATGAGGGCGAAGCTTGACGATACTCCCGAGCAGTTGCGGCGGACAATTGTGATGAATGGCTGCGACAGGCAGGCCATCGCCACGGCTAGACCTGCCACATCTGTGACGAACCACTGGGTGCGATAAAGTGATAGACCATTGCCACATTACCGGCAAATACAGAGGAGCGGCTCATTCGGCCTTGAACCTAAAGCTGCGCATGTATCCAAACAACAGTCGCCCGTGTGTTGCCGGGGCCCATACGGGGGAGCAAAGAATAGTAACACTGTTGCCTACCATGCATGTAAGAGGCGACTAAGGAGGCTATGGTTCCGTCGCCCTGCTACTGAGTGAGTGCGTGGCGCGACACTGTGAGCTGTGACTTTCGCGTGGAATTGCTTTTGCATCTGTCCGCGGTTGTTTTTAGCGTAAACTGCATGTTCGGAACGATGACGGCCGGCTAGGTTGGATTGACTGGTTTGCCTTTTTGGTTCACGGGTGCATTTTTTCAGGAGACTCCTGGGAGCCGCCGCTGTAGCTACGGAGTTCGTGCTTTGTGCGGCGCTTTCGGTGAATCACCCTGCGGAAAGAGACCCAGCCATATGGAATAAAACCCGGGTCAATGAAGTCTTTCTGGTGACTGCCGTTTCCATCGACGATGAACTATATTTTTCGTGGAGGACTTCTATGTTGGCATTCTGGCGGTGGCATTATGCACAGTGTACCTGTGTGGGATGTTGGCTTGCCGACACTCCTGTCTATTCCATTGTTCACATTGGGCAGTGAGGAGCATTTTATGTAATATTCACTGGCACAGGAACTGAGCAATATGGGGACGACCCATTGCCGTGAAGTTGGAACCGCGACTAACTAACTAACTAACTAACTAACTAACTAACTAACTAACTATGTATCCAAACAAACAGAAGGTACCCGTTGTCTTCCACAACCTCCGAGGGTACGATGCTCAGCACTGTCAGTGATTATGCTGACACACCATCTATGTACCCAGATAACTAATGCATCTATAGCGGTTTGCAGCAATCTGGTGGCCACTGATGCATGTTCATTTGTGTTCCATAGGACCAGGTCATCAACACACATGTCATATGTAAATCCATGTGGTAATTCCGCAACAAGATAATTGATGTAGATTAGGAAAAGTGTGGAGGACAGGATTCCACCATGGGCAACGCCGTGATACAGTAGTACTTTCCTGCTCTTTAGTCCGTCTATCTGTACACGGGCTCTTCTGTTGCACAAATATGTTTTCACTTTCAACGTACCACTGCAGTCTGTGGTTGATGTTGCACTCGGACGTTTTGCACAGAAAGCCGATACAGCTTATTTTCCTGTCTTCTCCTAATTGTAGGAGAGTTACGAGTATTCTGATTGCTTCTCTCCGCGCTTGTGGGAAGTTATGGCAGATCTGCAGTAGCTTTGTTTAGGCATTATTCTTAGGTTCTTGATCAATTAATTGGGGATATTGTCGGCTCCTGGTGACTCTCATTTTCACCTTTCATATTGCAGCTCCGGTTCGCTTATTCAGATAGGTGCATCCAGCGCCTCATGTAATATCTCATTGTGTCCTGTATGTTGCCATTTCTTTCGAATTTATTGTTGTTCGTCTGCGCTAATTTCGATGTGCAAATGAATCCGCAAAATGATCACCTGCTTGCTTTTCTGTTAAGATGATTCTGTCTTTATATAGTTCAATCGGTGAGTTTTTTCTGCACAATCAAATCGCTACACTAAATCGTTTGTTATTTTAATGGTAGTTTGTCCAGTGCCTGGCGGTCACTTGGACAAGAGTAATTGAACAGATGTAGAACTGTAATGTCTATCTTAAGTTTAAGTGTTTGATACTCGGCCCCTTGCATGGAAAATTGGGAAGCAGTGATAATGTTCTTTACAGGAGTCAGTATCCCACCCTTTCGTCTGCGCTCTTGATCAGATAGATAACACTAGTAACCTCTGATTTTAAAGGCTATGTTTTCATTCAGGTGAGTTTCTAGTAAGCAGTATATAGTTATTTGATCTTGATTCTCACCGTCGTCACGTTACCAACGAGAGTATACGAGAATACGGAGAAAAGTCGCTAAACTCTAGGCCAGGAAACCGGCTTATGTAATATAGCAATAAAAAAAAACACACACAAAGTAATACAGATTTACATAACACAGTTACGAAAAACATTAGCAATAATCAGCAAACAATTACTCAAAACACAACATATAAACACGGAGAAGACACTACAGTGACCACAGTAAGGCATAAGAACGGGATGAAAACAATGGAAAGATGGTAAAAAACATTAGAACAATGAAAAGTAAATGAAACAAAACCATCCATCCATCCATCATGTGCCATGCCGGTAAGCGTGGGCGGTCATGTTTTGCCATCTCACTCGATCACCAGAGTCGTGGATCAGCTCAGTGTTTCTGTCTCGACCATGCCACGAGGCCAAGCCATCAAGGTATTTGCTTCTAGGTCTTCCCCTTGGTCTGTTCCCCTCGATCTTGCCAGTTTTCACCAAGTTCTCCAATTCATTTCTTCTCATAACATGCCCAAAAAATTTTGACTGTCTGCGTCTAATGTCTCTAATCAGTTTACGATCTTCATTTGTTTCTTGAAGGACTTGTTCATTGGTCTTTCTGGCTGTCCATGGTATTCTTTGCATTTTCCTCAGAAACCACATTTCCACAGCCATCAGATGTTTTTCAGCTTGACTGCTCATTGTCCAAGCTTCACATCCATATAAAAGTACAGGTTCTATGTAGCACCTCAACACTCTTTTTCTCGTTTCAATTGACATCTTTTTATTGGTCAGTATGTCTTTCATCTTGCTAAAGGCTACTTTTGCCATGGCGATTCTTGTTCTAATCTCTTCAAGGCATTTCTCATCAGATGTTATTGTTGTTCCGAGATAATTGTACCTATTCACTTGTTGAAGAATATTCCCATTTACTTGTATATTACATTGTGGTATTTTGCTCTTCCTAGTGACGACCATAATCTGTGTCTTTCTACAATTTAATTCTAACCCTCGTTGTTCACTGTGTGTAACAACCGCATCTATTAAATGTTGCAGATCCTGTTCATTGTCTGCAATCAAGACTGTATCATCTGCATATCTAATGTTATTGATGCATCGTCCCCCAATGTTGATTCCTTCCATATCTTCAATATTTCTGAAAATATTTTCACTGTATAGGGAAAACAGATCTGGAGACATTACACATCCCTGTCTCACACCTCTCTTAATAGGCTGATATTGGCCTACTTCATTATCAACTCTTATGGCAGCTTGTTGTTTCCAATATATGTTTTTTACAAGTCTAGGGTCTTTTCCATCAATTTGTAGATCTTCAAGCATCTTTATCATGTCGACATGTCTCACTTTATCGAAAGCTTTTGTGTAGTCAATAAAGCAAACGTGTAGATCTTTGTTTACTTCTATAGATCGTTCGATTACGGTTCTCAGTAAATACACAACATTTACTGTACCTTTTCCTTCTACAAACCTACATTGTCCTTCTCCTATTTCAGGTTGTATTTTCCTCCTAATTCTTTGCATGATAATTCTTAGCAAAATCTTCGTGATGTGTCTCATTATACTAATTGTTCGATGTTGATCACATTCCACAAAAAGTGTGCTAATTATTTCAGAAACTAAAACTGTGATACTAACAAGAATCCTGCCGTTGACACTTTGATATAGTGAGAGTCTGTGGCGTCATGGGAACAGGGCAAAAACGTCGCGCCTGTTAAAACCTATTAAGATAGGAGCACACGGTTCACAATATAAATCGTAAATATTGGCCCCTGGAAGCAGGTCACGAATATATATTGCTCTTCAAAGACTAAAACAACTTAATAAATTGTGGAGTGGGACAGATAGAACTACAAAAGTTAGATTTGTAAGAGCATGCATCTTTCCCATTGCAACATACGCCTGTGAGACCTGGACACTTACTAAACAAGCTGACCAGCTCATAAACGCCTTTCAATTTATTTTTTGAAATGTTACATATCCCTTACAGGACGTTGCAGTCAACACAAGCATTTTTCAGCTGCAGCAAGACAAGTTTTACTTTCGGTAGTTTGTCATTGTTTTCTGAACGACCGGCTCACATACCCCAGCAAGATTTTAGTGCGGCGCGATCAAGTGCAGATTCTCGCAGCTGCTGGTTTCCCTACTTGGATATACAGCATTACGAACAATGTCGTTAACGCCTTGTCCATGGAGACCGACACCTTTCAATACAAATGTTATAGACGAGTTCTAAGAATATCCTGGATAAAGAAAAGAACAAATGCATCCATACTTCAAGAGCTGAATATTGAAGCAGGTTGGCCATTAAAGACGATAAAACAAAGAAAACTGAAATATTTTGGTCACTTAAACGTCACGAACGTTTGGAGAGAACAATAATGGAGGGGTATGTGCCTGGGAAGAAAGGAAGAGGAAGGCCAAGGAGAAGATAGGTGCAGGATGTGGCGGATGATCTCCGTGTGGGTGTATCGGACGCGGGATATCTCGCTTATGATCTAGATGTTTTGAAGAAGGTTGTTATGGGAGCGAGGTTTAGCAAAGGACATGCTACTTAATGAATGAATGAATGAATGAATGAATGAAAAATGAATGAATGAATGAATGAATGAATGAATGAAACCAGGACGGCGCTGGAGAATGCAGTAGAAGCAATGTTGTCAATCTCTGGATTCCACACATTTCTGCTCACGACTGCCATCCGCTGGTGTTTATTCTAATCAATCGTAACCAAAAACATAACTTGGTATGAATTTTAAACAAACTGGTATACTATAGGTCAAGCAAGAAAATCAAACAAACATATTCTTTACAATAAGAACATTAAGACACACACACACTACATCGTGATACAGAAACTAACATAATTTTGTCACATCAGCGTCATAGCGGCAACAACAGCAACAACAACAGCACACCTATATGCAAAAACAATAAACAACACAGAAAAGTACTGGGTTACATAATGCCTATAAGACGATGCAAGGACCTATACTGGACATTACAGACAACGAGCATATGAACATATATGCAGCAGGAAATGTGGAGAAATGGCGGATGTTTTGTTGCCACAGGCTTTCATGAGGGTTACTTTCTGCAAAGGAATGCCTTGGTGGTAATGCGATGAAGACACGTTTTGCCATTTTGCTATATTATGGTTATCATATTCGCTTTACCATATCAGCAAATGATCACATGGTATTCAATGTCGTTGTTATGCGGTTTAATGCTTGTCATAGGAAGTTAGAAAAAGAATACCTGCATGTAACATAAATAAAGTTTTAACCTAAGTCTGCGAATCATGGATACGAATAGTCAAGTAGAAACCATCCATAGGAGCTTTGGGGATGTGGTTTTATTAGAAAAATGCTGGACATTCATTGGACAGCCAAATTAAGTATTCTGGACATTTTAAAATGAAGCTGAGTCGCACAGAAAATATATCAAACACATCTGACTAGACTAAAGCATTCATAATTTTATTGACCACTTTATGAGAAGGACAAACCTGGAACCTGGGGCTATTGGACAGCTTTGTGCAAAGAGACATAGGGGAATACAGCTAGACAGTTTAGTTTGGTTTAGTTTAGTCGACGGATCAACATCACGGCACACAGGTGTAACCCATAAGTGTTCCATTCTACTCAAAACTCAAGCCTGAGTCAGGAGAATCTCACCTAAGTGCACGAACTCCGTAGCACCAACGAGGATCCTGAAACACTTTAGGTAGATTTTTAACTAGAAATTTTGCGCGGGCAACGCTGTTAGGCTACCCTTTTTCGATTTCCAACTGCCAAGGGATTTATTACGTAAGCAACAATACACACGGGCGTCCGAAATCAGTACCCAGAGACCAAGGTCAGTTTTGTTACAAGCTAGATAGATTTCTTCACAGTCTTGTGACATGGTATGGAACGGAGTAAGGACATGAACTGACCCATACAGACAGAGATTGTAATTTGTGGAGAAACATGATCGCCCACGTAAGTTATGAAGCCAGGTAATAATGATTACTAACTTTAGCGTGATTATCCAATTATCTATTTCTGAGCTTTCGAGTTACTTTTATGGGAGAAAAGATCACGAAATGTGCTTCTGTATTTGCTGCTCATGTGATAATAAATAAAAATGTTCATGGAAGAGTTAATAGACTCGAGTATAAAACCAAGCCCACTGATCAGTATAGCTGTATTTCGGTATTGTCCATGGAAAGACAGCCTCAAATCAATCGACATTACAAGAAATATAACACAAAAGGGAACGAAGCAAGCAATGAAAAGTGCCGAAATCATAACAACCATTTTAGCCACTCTTTGATTGCGACTAGAAATGTTGTCACCTTGGCCACTGCACATCGAAGTCTGTCTCCATTTAGCTTTGCTGTGCAGTTTAACCACCAGGATTATTGTGCAGAAAATGATTACTACGAATGCACTGAAGGAGACGAAAATGTTATTTATTATAAAAGATATTTTCTCTACACGTTCACGGTCACGTGTGAACGTAAGGCCAATGAGAGACTTGTTTCTGGATGGGTAGAACTTATATGTTAAGCTGTTAACAACGTAGATCGGCGATACACTGAAGATGAGTATAGTGAAGACACCAAGAGTTACAAGACACATCCGTCTCGGAGTAACGACATTTTTTACCTGAAATTTATAATAGCATAAACATAAGTATTTCAATAACGCATGACGGCATATCAGAATGTTAATTATCAAATACGAGGGCGAGTCAATGAGTAAGTAATACACGTCTGTGGGATGGCAGGTAAATGTAGTCGGTGTTTTCTACAGGTGTCAAAAAGTGACAGCAACATCGAACTTTATAATACCGTTCGTCAGGTGGCCCTAGGTATCTCATGCGCATGCGCAGCACATAAACAAAATGGCGACTGAACTTACTGAGTATACAACCAAAGAGCAACGTGCTGTAGTGCGTTTTGTTTTTGTTTTTTGTGTGGGGAAAAGGACCGCCAGCAAAGGACATTTATAATTAAATGCTTCCTGTTTATGCTGACAAATGTTTGTCCCGTAAAGCGATGCATAGCTGGGTAGAAATATTTTCTCAAGGAGGCTCTAATATTGTTGATGAAATCCGATTTGGTCGTCCTGTTGAGATTGCAACAGAAGCATCCGTGCAGCAGGTGGAGGTGATGGTTAGAGGTGACAGGGGAATAACGATAGACTCTTTAGCATCTGCAATAGGGTGCTCACATGGTTCAGGATACAGCATAATGAAGGATCGATTGAAATTTAAGAACGTGTGCTCAAGGTGGGTACCCAGACAATTGAAGGAGGAATACAAAATGAACTGATTTGGCCTGTCCTTATCGATACGAAGATGAAGGAGAAGACATGCTGAACAGGAATGGTACTGGGGACGAATCATAGGTGCATCACTACCAGCCCAAATCAAAGCGTGCTTCAACGCAATGGAAACATCCTTCTTCGCCTTGTGTCCGACAATTCAAGGTTACGCCATCAGCAAGGAAGGTTATGCTGACAGTGTTCTGGGATCCAAGTCCAGGTCCATTTTGGAAAAAAAAGAAAGTTTCCACCGAGCCAACCAGCCTCCGCGGCGTTGGTTATAATAGTGGTGGTTCATATTGAGATGTGAGTATTTCCTTTTATGTTTTTGCGCATTAGACGACTATATCCACTTGTTCAAGGCCAGGCAGTGTTTCTATGGTCCATCATCCTCCACCCCTTCCCTCTTCGACGACATCTCCATACCTGTTTCTGTTGCTACTGAAAGTGCTTTTCCCTACCTTAGTATGTTGTTTGTTTTCGTCAATTTTTGTTTGTTTTATTTTAATTAGGTGTTGATTAATTTTGTTTGGTTTGGTTTGATGTAGCTTGTTGACTGGTTACTATGTTAGTTGTTGTTCCTACTTCGTGCATTTGCTAGCCTCCCTAAATTAGTTTATTTTTGTTTTTAGTAGTTGTTATTTGTTCAGTTATTAATTTATTTTGCTAAATTGGTTTTAACGTAGTTTGCTAACCGGTTTCCTCTGTTAGTTGTTACTCCTATCTCTTATGTTTATTGCCTGCTTGCTGTTTCTCACTGTTTTTTTTTCTTTTACTCATGGTTGTATGTTGTTCTATTCCTCTTTTTCCTACCGTCTACTGTTTCTCCTCGTTCTGTTGACTGTGTTTAGTTCTTTAGTCATTTTTGTTGGTAGTTTTAATTTTATAGATTGCATTTTTTTTGGTTCTGTTATCCATTGGTGGGTTATTTATTTGTATGTTTATTTGATTAGTTATTGTCTTGTTATTAGTTGGGTGTGCCGCTTGTTTCTCCTTCTTGTGAGTGGTTTTCTTCTGTTTGCTGTCATCGGTTTTCCCTTTGTGCCGTGTTCGTCCTTGAACCTCGTGTGTCGTTGCTTACTCCTCCCGCCTTCTTATTGCGTGGGTTTTCATATTTTCTCGGGTGGTTGGGTTAATGTTTGTTTACATTTGTTATCTTTCTTGCTTGGTTCGGCTTTTTCTTGGTTAGGGCCCTTAAAAGGGCCCGTTTTTTAACTTCTGGAATTTCTTCTTGTTTTTCTTAAATTCAGTTTTTGATTTCTTGAGTTTGGCTCTGAAAAGGGCCCGTCTTTTAACTTCTGTCTTGCGTCTTGTTTTTCTCGACTACTGATCTTGAGTTCTTGGGTTTGGCTCTAAAATGGGCCCTTTTTTAACGTCTGTTCTGCTTTTCTTGTTTATCGTGGCTTTTGGTCGGGTTCCCCTTTTGTTTTCTTGCTTCTTAGTTCTTGTGTCCAGTAAGAGAGGGGGTGTCGCATCGCTCGTATCCATCGTTGGAAAGGTTTATATGTCTTTTCCTGTTCTTGCTATGAATTGTATTACCAGGATTCTGGGATTGTCAAGGAGTGCTTTTAACCAATTTCAAGAAGAAAGGTGACAATGTGAATTATAAATCGTACTGCGACGTTCTATCGATGCTTCATGATGCAATTCGAAGAAAACGTCCAGGACTGCTGACTAGAGTAGTGTTGCTTCTTCATGACAATGCCAGAAAACATCATCATCATCAAGTGCTCAGCCGGCTGGAGTATGCGTTCATGGCTCTCCACAGATCTCGGTCTTTGGTGTTTTGGATCAACTCTGCTTATGATATTCCTCCATGCCACCGTCTCAATCCATCCAGCATCATTTCTCTTGGTCTGCCTCTGCCTCTCTTCCCCTCGATCTTTCCAGTTGTCACGATGTTCTACAATGTCTCTCTTCTTATCACATGGCCAAAGAAAGCTATTTGTCACTTTCTTATTGTTGTATATAGTGTTCTAGTTTCAATAGATCTTTCAGGCAATCGTTGTTAGTTACTTTGGCAGTCCAAAGAATTCGCAATGTCTTAAAAACCACATCTTTGTTGCTTCTAAGTTCATCCTAATTTGTTCATTTACATACCAAGATTCACTGCCACACAGCAAAACTGGTTCTATATAGCATTGTAGTACTCTCTTTCTAACATGCATTGATAGTGACCTATTGCATAATATACTCTTCATTTTCTTAAATGCGGCTTTTTACTGCCCTATTCTGCTCTTAATCTATATTGCACATCTTCCATCTGATGTTAAAAAATGCCCCTAGGTATTTAAAAGTTAAAAGTTCTTCCTACTTTGTTCATGTACATTCCAAGATTCGCTGCCATACAGCAAAACTGGTTCTATATAGCATTTTAGCACTCTCTTTCTTACTTTCATTGATAGCGACTTATTGCGTAAGATACTCTTCATTTTCTGAAATGCGGCTTTTGCCTGCCCTATTCTGCTCTTAATCTCTGTTGTACATCTTCCATCTGATGTTATAAGTGCCCCTAGGTATTTACAAAATTATCCATTTGGTTGAGAATTTCCCCTTCTATTTGTATGTCACATTTTGGTGTTCCCATTTTCTTTGATATCACCATTGTTACTGTTTTCTTGATATTCAAGGAGAGTCCTTTCTGTGCACTCTCTGTTACTACTATTTCCAACAATTGTTGTAGGTCTGTTGCATTATCCGCCACCAATAATGTGTCATCTGAATAGCGTATATTGTTTATATTATATCCTCCAATTAGTATTCCTGGCTTCTCTTTGATCTCTCTCATTATTACTTCGCTATATAGGGAGAAGAGATCGGGTGACAAGACACACCCCTGTCGTACTCCAATGTTTATCTGTTCGTAATTACCCGCTTTATTTCCCCTTTTAATTGCTGCTCCTTGGTTCCAGTATATATTCTTTATTTTTCTTAAATCTTTCCCATCAATGTTGATATCTTCCAACATTTTAATCAGCTCATCATGTTTTACTTTATCAAATGCCTTAGTATAATCTATGAAGCATAAATATATGTTTCTCTGTTTCTCTGTTTCTCTATTGACCTCTCTATTAGTGTTCGTAATATATATATATATATATATATATTGTCAGTCAGGTCTTAGTCAGATATGACTGAGCTACCGTATAACAGTAGACGGTACTACCTGGTCTCTGTTAGCGCCGAACGTTGGGCGACGCTTACCAAACCCGACACCCCACATTGTGCCAACGGCTTCGGGCGGAAGAGCGCAATTGGGAGGGTACAAGCCTTACCCTGGTGCGAGGAAATGCAAGCTAAAGACAAAATTGTCATGGCAGGGCAGACCAGGCCCTAAGCCTTGGTTGGCGACTGGTCTAGGATCGAAGCTCCGACAGGCGGACAGTTAGAGCATTGCTTTGCTGATCCGGCAGCTTCTGCAGCTTGTCTTGTTCCAGATGTAGGGGTGTTACCTTTCCTCTGGAGTGAACTAGGCGGGCCGAGAGAGGGATCATGCTGCATGGGCAACACATGATCTCTATATTTTAGCCCAGGCTTTGTGCTATGGAGAGGCAATAACTCCATCCCTGGTCTTAACTGGTCTCGGAATCAAAGCGAGAGGCAACTGTTACGGGTTATAAGTCCTTGTCAGTTGGCGTAGACATGGGGCGCCACGCGTTGCCTCTGACGGTGGGAGACACCTATAGGTGTCACTGATCAGCTACCGCCCGCCTCAAGCTGGGCAGCCCCCAGCCAATTGGGTGCTGATCCGCCACAGCCTGCCTGCTTCAATGGGTGCTTGGGGCTAGGACAAAATCTGAATCGCAGGCTGTAAAACCAATGCACCAGGTACAAACAAAAATAAAAATAGAAACCTCAAGCTACGGCTTGCAACCTGGAACGTGAGAACCATGTGTCCAGGATTTTCCACTGACTTGACCAATACTGACGATGTGAGAAAAACGGCTGTGATTGATGCCGAACTCAATCGTCTTAACATTGATATTGCTGGCCTGCAGGAGACTCGCCTCGCTGAGGAAGGGTCACTCAGGGAAAACAACTACACCTTTTTCTGGAAGGGTAGAGGGCAGGCAGAAAAAAGGCAACACGGTGTGGGCTTTGCAGTGAAGAATTCGCTACTGGGAATGATTGAAATTCCAGCAGGAGGAAATGAAAGACTATTATCCCTGCGCTTGGCAACCTCTTTTGGGTTTGCCACCATTATTACTGCATATGCACCGACACTCGATTCCTCTGATGATGTGAAGGATTTGTTCTATGAGGAGTTAGACTCCGTGATCAAGGCAGTTCCAAAATCTGACTACATTTATATGCTCGGTGATTTCAATGCTCGTGTGGGCAAGGACTCAAGTTCATGGCCAGTGTGCCTTGGAAAATACAACATCGGTCGCATGAATGAAAATGGGCAAAGGCTGCTGGAGCATTGCACCAGTAATGACCTATGTATTACAAACTCTTTTTTTAAAACAAAAGAGATGCATAAGGTCACATGGAAACATCCAAGATCCGGCCATTGGCACCAGCTGGACTTCATCATCACACGGAGACAACATCTGAACCATATATCATTGACTCGTAGTTACCACAGTGCTGACTGTGATACGGATCATTCTTTGGTTGTTGCAAGGGTTAGACTGAGACCAAAGAGAATCTACACAGCTAAACACAAATCTAGCCCCAGGATTAATATTATTAACACTCATGATCCTGAAAAGTGCTTTCAGTTTCAACAGCAACTTGAAGATGCTTTCACTGATACACCAGAAAATTGTACAGTAAATGAAAAGTGGAGTCAAATTAAGGAAACTCTTTATAAAACTGCCGTAGGGGTTTACGGCACTGTGGATCATAAGAGGCAGGACTGGTTTGCGGCCAACAGCGAGACTCTGCAGCCCCTGATTGATAAAAAGAAGAAAGCTCTCTTAAGAAACAAGGAAAGACCAACGCGTAACACTCTGAGTGAGCTAAGGCAAGCTAGGAAGGATGTGCAAAAGGCTGCCAGGCAGTGTGCAAATGATTATTGGATCAAGTTATGTGAGTCCATTCAAATCGCAAGTGATAAGGGAGACATAAGAAGCATGTATGAAGGAATAAAGAAAGCCTGTGGTCCAGTGATCAAAAGAAGTGCACCATTGAAAACCTTGACTGGAGAAGTCATCACTGATAAGAAACAGCAGATGGACAGATGGGTAGAGCACTATTTGGAGCTTTACTCAAGTGAGACCAAACTAGCGGATGATGCCCTCAACGCCATAGAGGCTCTACCAACTCTTGACCACCTGGACACACTTCCCACCATAACAGAAGTTAAGTGTGCTATAAATGAACTTGCATCTGGCAAGGCTCCAGGTAAGGATGGGATTCCAATAGAGGTTATCAGGAGTGGGCAAGACACACTCACTATACAGATCCACCAGCTAATAGAGCTATGCTGGCGTGAAGGACAAGTCCCACAGGATTTCAAAGATTCAAGCATCATAACACTGTACAAGAACAAGGGCGATCGGAGCGACTGCAACAACTATAGGGGTATCTCACTTCTGTGTATTGTTGGAAAAGTATTTGCCAGAATTGTTCTGCGCAGACTTCAAGTCCTCGGAGATCAAGTCTACCCCGAATCACAGTGTGGCTTTCGACAGAACCGGTCTACCACTGATATGATATTCTCATTGCGACAAATGCAAGAAAAATGCCGTGAACAGAATCAACCACTGTTTATTGCCTTCATCGACCTCACAAAGGCATTTGATTTGGTCAGTCGTGAGGGTCTGTTCAAGGCACTAAAGAAGATTGGCTGCCCACCAACTCTTCTGTCCATTGTGGAATCGTTCCACACAGGCATGAAGGGTATAATCAAGTTTGATAGTGCAACTTCTGAAGAATTTGAAATCAAGAGTGGAGTTAAGCAAGGTTGTGTACTAGCTCCCACCCTCTTTGGAATATACTTTTCACTTCTACTGAAATATGCATTTCGTGATCAGGATGGTGGTATATACATTCACTCACGCTCAGATGGCGGCCTCTACAATGCTCAGAGATTGAAGGCTAAGACCAAAATTAGGAGGGTATTGATCAGAGAGTTGCTTTTTGCAGATGATGCTGCAGTTACGACCCACTCTGAGGAAGAATTGCAATGTCTACTATCTGCATTCTCCAATGCTTGTTCTGAATTTGGTTTAACAATTAGCAAAAAGAAGACACAGATTATGTCACAAGGTGCACATGGGGTACCATCAATCTTTATTGACGACGCCGAACTAGAGATAGTAGACCATTTTACATATCTAGGATCAGTGGTAAATAGCAAATTATCCCTAGATCAGGAAATCAACATCCGGATTGGTAAGGCAGCAACAACAATGAACAGGTTAAGAAAAAGAGTCTGGGAGAACAGGAAGCTTACTGCCAAAACAAAAGTCCTTGTCTATCAAGCCTGTGTCCTTAGTACTCTTCTCTATGGCAGTGAAACCTGGACAACTTACTCATACCAAGAGAACAATTTAAACAGCTTTCATATGCGGTGTCTGCGAAGAATTCTTGGTATTAAGTGGCAAGACAAAATCACAAATACTGAAGTATTGGAAAGATCAGGTTGTGTGACAGTTTATTCCATGCTCAGTCTTCGTAGACTTAGATGGATAGGACATCTTAGGAGGATGGATGATGGTAGAATACCAAAGGATATCTTTTTTGGTGAATTACAGATGGGTAAGAGATCTCAGGGTCGGCCTCTACTACGATACAAAGATGTGTGTAAGCGGGACATGATTGATACAGGCATTGATAATGCACATTGGGAGCAAGTCGCCGCTGAACGTGTTGCATGGAGGGCAAATATCAGAAATGGAATAAAGTCAAAGGAGAAAATTATTGCAGAAAAGACACACACCAAGCGTTTGAGACGTAAGATGGTGCATGATGGTGGAAATGACCACGTGTTCACATGCACCCACTGTGAACGGACATTTACAGCGCAAATTGGCCTTATCAGTCACACTCGCTACCGCCATAGTTAAAAGTTATTATGCCTTTTTAAAGCACAAACTATCGTCTGTCAAGACGGCAAGGTGCCAATGAATGATATATATATTGCATTGTTTTTACCCTTTCCTTCCATAAAACCATACTGTTCTTCACTAATTTCCATTTTTATTTTCTTTCTTGTTCTTCTCATTATAATTCTAATTAGGAGCTTAGTGACATGCTTTATGAAGTTAATTGTACGAAAATCTTCGCATTAAATTGCTCCAGGTTTCTTTGGTATTGCTATAAATACATATTTCAGCATATCACTCGGTAAATATCTCATTTCTTGTACCTAAACCGTAATTCCCCACTATATCCTATATTTTTTCCTTTCCTACTTTTGCAAACATCTTCTAGTATTATTTTTATTTCTTGTGATCCAGTTTGAGCTATTGCCATTTCTACTTCATCGTAAAAGTGTTGTATTTCTTCATCACTATTGCTTGGTGTTGGTGCATATACTTGTATAATATTTATATGTAATGGTTTGCCTTTGATTTTGACCATTATAACTCTATCTGAAATACACCAGTATCCATTCATAGATTTGGCTGTTTTTTTTCATCAAATATTATTTCTACACCTTTTTCATGTGTGTCCCCTCCAGAATAAATTATTGTTTGTTTGCCGGTTATAATTGTGCCAGATCCCTTCCATCTCATCTCACTTATGCCTAGTATATTCAGTTTCATGTTTTCCATTTCATTTAGAACATTGTTTAACTTTCCTAGCTCATTTAATGTCCTAACATTCCATGTTCCTACTCTAAATTTATTTAGTTTAGTTATAGTTTTAGTTTTGCCATCAGTAGCTGGATGACGGTCTGGTGTCACCTGTGGCTCATGACTGTCCCTACCGGACAAGGATGTCCAAAGACAGCCATTAACGTCGTTCACTATTTCTGAAATGTGTGTCGCCATGAAATCGTGGGAAGATAATGTGGTGGTTTCCCCTTGCCTTCCACATTCACATGGTGGTCTTTTAACTCTGCCTTTGACAGCCATTTCCGACTGTCAGGACAAGTGAGTGCCCTGCTCTGCTCAGCTGCAGAGTTGTCCACTTATTCCGGTGGATACTCGGTCCCCAAAGCTGTGTTAGCCACACCGTAGTGTGTTTCCACGTGGAGGTGCAGTTCGGATTTTCCCTTCCTAAAGTTATGGTCTATGACGAAAACTCTCCAGTACTTTTAGTACGGCTAGATTAACTCAGGAGAAAATTAACCAACTAAGGTGGGAAGTTCTGGAACATCCTGACTTAAGAACATCTGGACTTAGCCCCTAGCCATTTCCACCTTTTTGATCCACTGAATACCCACCTTGGCGTGATATATTTCGCGAATGACGAGAAAAAATTAATGTGAAGTGATAACGTGGTTTAGAAAACAGAGGACGCAGTTCTACGTATGTAGGTTTGTAGGTAAGTGGGTAGGTATTTTGGTTGTTTGGTTGGTTAGTTTTTGGTTGGTGGGTTTTTTGTTGGTTGGTTGGTTTGTAGGTAGGTATGCAGTCGATGTTGGTGGAAATTATTTTGAGAAATAAAGGAACAATGTATGTATACAAATAAACTGGTTTCAAGTTGTTATCTTCTTCTTATTCTTTCGTTCGCTTGAAATATGTCTATAACTGCAATGTTGTCTCTTCTATGAATTTAGCTGTCTTTTTTAGTTCACTCAGCGGTAAATAGAGTTTATCTTCCATTGTCATCTCTCTAGGCCAGAAGGTTTGCCTAGATATGTTACATTTTGGGCAGTCTTGGAGTATGTGCTCTGCTGTCTGTGTCGCCAATCCAAACGTGCACATGGCTGATTCGCAAATCTTGAATTTTGTATAAATGTGGTTGCGTAATCTATTGTGTTTTGTACTGAGGCGCAGAATAATGACTTGTTCTTGTCTGTTCATAACGCGGTAGTCATCGTGAACAGGTTTTGGTGGCTTTCTGACTGATTTGATTATTCATTACTTTTGGTGGTATGTAACGGGCACATCAGGCTGTTCTTCCTTTGTTACTTCCTTAGTCAATTGATCAACTCTGTTGTTTCCGGGTACTCCACGGTGGGATGGTATCAACTGTATGGTGACCTTTTACTGTCTGCTATGTTCAGAAAGTAGTGTCCTTAGTACTGGCAATTTCCCAGATATGAGCGCCTCGAGTACTGATTTTGCATCTATCAATAGCACTTCAGGTTGTTTACCATTGCTGCTATTTAGTAATTTCTCTGTTGCTATCTTGATTGCCTCAATTTCAGCATCATAGTTATGGCAGTACTTTCCTGCTGGTACTCTGGCCGTGTCCTTAATATTATTTGGCTATTCTATGTACACTCCCGTTCCTCCATTTCGAACAACATTTTCTGCAGACCCATCTGTGTAGACTCAGATCGAGAGGTCCTGTGGGTTTTCTTCATCAAGGAAACTCAGAGGGGCTGTTCTGCGCTGTACATGGTTATGTTCTTCCTTGTCAAATATTCCTCTCACTTCTGTATGGATTTGTAGTGACAGTCTTGGCTAATCTGGCCATGGTGTTCGCTCTCGAATAGTTTTCAGGGGAATTTTCCAACTGTGGGCAGATCGGTGGTTTCTCTGCAGAGTCGTATGGCCTGGCGGATAAAACTGCTTCTTTTAAACCGCCCCATAGCTAAGTTTTCAAATCTGTTCTTCATAGGGTGGCAAGTTGAGGAACTTTTCTGCTTGTATTTGCGTTTTCGTATCTCTACGCTATCTCAGTGCTTGTGTCCTTCCAAAATTCTCCATCTCCACTATAGGGGTTGATCTCATCCCTCCTGTGGTGACTCTAAGAACTTGATTTTGCACCTTGTCCAGCTCTTGTAGTGTGGCTTTTAATGCTGAACACCACGCAGTTGACCCGTATTCCAGGTGTGGTCGTATGCTCTGTTGATAAACTTTGCTAAGTATTTTCCCACTGGCTCTCCATGTGGTTCCGCTTAGTTTTCTCAGGATGGCTATTTTCCTTCTGGCATTTGCTACTGCTTTGTTGATGTGCTTTCCCCATGTCAGCTGTTACTCCAAGATAAGTTGGTTCTTTATCTTCTCTTAGGGGTATTCCATTTATCTGGATTATCTCTGCGTTTTGTTTTGGAGAGAGGGTAAATAGAGTGGTGCTGCACTTGTCAGTGTTTATGCTGACACACCTTATTTGCCCATGCAACAAATGCATCTACAGCACTTTGTAGCGATCTGGTGGCCACTGATGCATATTCATGTGTGCTCCATAGAACCAGGTCATCAGAGTGCATTGCTGCTTTAATTCCATGCGATAGATTTTCCATTGACTTTACAGTTTCTCAGTTTCTTCACACGACCTTCTTTCCAGACTTTGTCAAAGCTTTCTTTCTTCAGATCTATCCATGCCGCAAGCACCAGCCTCTTCTCTTGGAATGCATACTCAATTTCTTGAGAGATTTAGGTTGTCTGATCTTCCGTAGAGTAGCACTGCCTAAAGCCAGCCTGCTGAGGCACAAGGATGTTTTCACTTTCAATGTGCCATTGCAGTCTGTGATTAATGTTGCTCTCCGCTGTTTTGCAGAGATAGCTGGTGAGGCTAATTGGTCTGTAGCTGGAGGCAGTGAACTATTTTCCCCTGATTTTAGGGGGGGGGGGGTTATCATGATTGCTTCTCTCCAGGCTTGTGGAACAGCTGTTATTGAAGATCTGCAACAGCTTTGCTTTGGCCTCTGTTCCTAGGTTCCTGATAATTTCATTGGAGATACCATCAGCTCCTGGCGACTTTCTCATTTTCAGTTTTGATATGGCTAGCTCCATTTCGCTGATTGTGATAGGTGCCTCCAGACATTCATGTACTATTTCCTTCTGTCCTGTATGTTACCATTTCTCTCAAATCTCTTGTTGTTTCTCTGGACTAAGTTTGATGATGTCATCTTGTGCGAATGAGTTCGCAAAATGGTCAGCTGCTTGCTTTCCTGTTAAGATGTTTCCGTCTTTATGTAGTGGAATTGTTTAGTTTCTCCCTGTGCCCTCATCAGTAAGTTGTGTTATTAGCTTCCACAACTTCCTTGTGTCTCTTTCAAAGTTCAGTGACTCTGTTTTCTCCTGCCAGCTTTTCCGTCTACCCTGCAGCTTGGCCCTTTGAAATTTTCCGTTTGCGTGCTGGTATTTAGTGTGGTGCTCTTGGCTGGGGTTGGCCTCTGCTTGCTTTCTACACACTTCCTCATCATTATGATTTTGTTCCAGTTCACTACTCCAGTAGGGTTTATAATGTTTATGGGCTACTCTTGGTACTATTTCTTGTGCTGACTGTAGTATGCATTTCCCAAACTCTTCAACTAATTTTTATATCTTTCTCTGTGTTCAGATTTCTAACCAGTATGCTGGTGCGATGCTTGTATATTGCCCAGTCTGCTTTCTTGTAGTTCCACCTTGAGAGGGTGCTGCTTTCACTTACAAGCTCATTTTCTACAGTTAGAAAGACTGGCCGACGGTCACCGCCACCATGTTGTTTCCAAACAATTCGTGTAATGTTCCACTCCAGGTCTGGTGAATGAAAAGCCAGGTCAGGTGTAATTGTAGTGTGCCATGATCTCCAGTAGAAAGTATGTGGGTCAAACGGCTTTTTAATCAAGATGAATCCATTTTCATCCTGCCAGTCTTCCGGTCTCTCTCCTCTCTGGCCCATGTGATCATAGCCCCAGCTCTGCGAGTGGCTGTTGTAATTATATTTAGTTATTTTTCTACAAACATTTGTGACTTACTTATTGACTATCCCTCGTAGGTAAGGGGTTGAAAGGTACTGGGTATATTGTGTTAAAGAAAGTTTAAAAAGACGAATATTCACTTTGTAGGTTCTGCCGTCAGCACGAAGCTAAATGTCATTTGCTTCGCATTCAATTAATTGGTAAGCAATATCGGCTGCGATTGACATTAGAGAATATTTCGATCTTATACATGTACAAAATATTAATGTAACATATGAACAAGAACGAACAGACATGCAGATATTCATACAGACATACGTACCATACACACACACACACACACACACACACACACACACACACACACACACACACACATACACATACACACACACACACACTTAACTGCATACCTACCTACAAACCCACCAACCAACAAAAAACAACCAACCAAAAATTAACCAACCCAACAAACAAAATACCTACCCACTTACCTACAAATCTGCATACGTACGTGCGTACGTACCTTTACATAAACACATGCATACATCATACATACATAAATACATAAATACATAAATACATACATAAATACATAAATACATACATAAATACATAAATACATACATACATACATACATACATACATACATACATACATACATACATACATACATACATACATACATACATACATACATACATACATACATACATACATACATACATACATACATACATACATACATACATACATACATACATACATACATACATACATACATACATACATACATACATACATACATACATACATACATACATACATACATACATACATAATTAGTTCCCTAACTGCATATCTACTTTCCTATCTAGTCACGTGCTGCCTTCATGGCGAAGGGGTTACAGAGCCAGTTCCTAATCTCGCATACCCGCTTTCAAAACACAACTGCGGCCGATTTGGCAGCTGACTGCCTTGCCTTGACTGTTAACGAAATGGTGTCCGTACCGGCCGTTCAGAAAGCAATGGCAAAATACTGAACGTTAACTTGCCAAGAGATCACAACAATAACAGACAGATGGACATACAAACACACCTTTAACGGCGCAGTAATACACAGGCATCTCTCAATGGTGATTACTGCTGTCATCCAGCTGCTAACGCGTGTGAAAGTCACGTGTGGCCACGAGCCCGTTAGGTACTGGAACTCTTCGGGGTGGAAAGGTAAGTCGGCTGCACTAAACGAAGGTGTGAGACAGATGTTTGTCCAGATCAGAGATATAAGACATCCCATGTCAGATATCGATAATCCTACAAAAAGAAGTACGTTAGCATATCATACATATTACAGACAAGTGTTAAAACTGTCTAACCCTCCCTGGCGATGGTGTTACCGACTCAGTTTATCACGCACACCGCGTTTGAAACACAGCTGCAAGCGATTTGGCAGCAGACCGCCATGCCCTGAGCTTGTTCTTTTATTAACATGATATGGGTGGCAATCGTTCAGAAAGCAATAGCAAAATACTGAACGTAACCTTGCCAAGAGTTCACAAACAGCCAAAATATGCTACGGTTGACTGCGACGTCTTGTAAAGGATATGCATCTAACTTTTTAACTCGTATTAATCACCTATTACGATGTGAAGTGATTTGTATTAAGGTGATTGTTTTTTTAATGTGTAAATATTGTCTTCAATTTTCATTGTCTATGTGTAGTTAGCCGGACTCCCTTGTCCAGAGGTTACACGACTTTCTCCGTAATCTCGTATACTCTCGTAAGTAATGTGACGTTGCGCGAGAATCGATAGCGGTTCTCTCCGCGTCGGTAACTTAGGGGTATGTGAGCCGGTCGCTCAGAAAGCAATGGCAAACTACTGAGCTTAATCTTGCCAAGAGATCAACAATCAGCTGAAAGATGCTGATGTTGACAGCGATGTCCTTAAAGGATATGCGAACAAAAAAAAACAAAAAAAAAACAAGTGTGTAGTTATCATCACATAAGAACTAGAAATGGGAGTCTCCGTGGAGAAGAAGTCAAGCCGTCTGACCAAGGCTCCGAAGGTTGTGGGTTCGATTTCGGGCAGTGTCCTTCGGTTCACGAGTGCATTTTTTCGGAGACTCCTGGGGGTCGTCACTGGAGGTACATAGTTCGTGCTTTGTGCGACGCTTTCGGCAGTTCGCTGGAGAAAGAGACTGAATCAATTGGGATAAAACCCAGGTGCAATGAAGTCGACCCTGTCGACTTATAAGCGACTTTCTTTTCTTTTTTTTAAAGGATCTGTAATAAAGTTACTTGTGTTCAAATATTTCCGTTTCTTTGTTCCAGATTGGGTATCGATATGTTTTGTCGTTACACATAGATCAACCGTGAATGTTTTCTTTGCGGTCTTTTTCTTCTTTTCTCTGTGGTAAAAACTCCGCCGGGGAACAAGCACGACAGGAGGCTTCTGATTATGCGAACAGGTCCCTCCTCGCCGAATGTTTCGGCCCCTTTAACTTCTTTACACTCTCAGGGGGCTGGCCTGTCTGGTTCATAACTTCCATGTTTGTGTGTGTATGTGTGTTTGTGTGTGTGTGTGTGTGTTTGTGTGTGTGTGTGTGTGTGTTTGTTTGTTTGTTTGGTTGTATATCATCACGTGTCCTGTCAATCATCATTTCTCTTGGTCTTCCTCTGCCTCTCTAACCCTTTATCTTTTAAGCCGGGACGATGTTGTCCAATACCCCTCTTCTCATATATATAGAAACAACATCGGCGAAAGTGATGCTCTGGGCATTTCTGTTATCCTTACTTTTAATGAATGTGATGTTGCCTATAATACTTTTCTTACGCGACCGGTAGACTTTTCACCAGTTTGGAATGATACGATCTGCATCTATCGTTCCCGAATGGTTGACATTCGCCATTCTAAAATGTTACGATAACTACCTTTGATACATATGTTGACATATACACATCCTGCATTCTTACCCAACAGACTGATATTCACAGGATCCTTGAAGCCTTGTTTAACAAAGCAGATGATGTTGATCACATTAGTGACTGTACCAAATATATCAATCATCTGACACAGGACGGCAAACACCACCCACAGAGAAATATGCAATCCGTTGTCAGATATTAATTTATCATTGTTCGCAAGTTCGTACCGTGAAGTGGACATTGCATCATCAATGTCTTGGGTTGTATTAAATGTTGTTAAGTTTGTTGTTTCTACATTCATTGCAGTTGTTTCATCTTCCAATTATTAATACTTACATAATTATCGGTTAAAAATTTTCACAGAATCATATGTTAGCAAACAACTTTCTATGTTATCTTAAATATACGATACGTACATCCACTCGGACTCCTCAGGTCTCACTCTCGGATAACTACCACATCTCCACTGCTTCCAGTCTCCCGCCTCATATCCCTGCCCCTCTTTTTTCAGGTACTACTTCCACTCATTTACTTGGGACTGTTACTGAACCCTGACCACCCACTACCCTGGTATCACCCCTTACTTCGGTCCCCATGACCCACAGACTCCCACGGCTATGTATAAAAGAGGGTAAAGAATATATTCGTTGTAGTAGTATGGCCTCGGACTCTGACTAAGTAGCAACATTTTTTTTTTCATATTGTCATTTTCTCATCATTGCTCTCATTGTTTTTTCATCTTGTTATTCTTCTCACGCCGTCCATATGCCTTAACGTAGTGCCCGGGAGATCTTCTCCTGTACTATATGGTGTGTTTCGTGCATGTATTTGTTTGGTGATGAAAGCTAGTCGCCGCAACGTCCTGTATGTGGATTAATTCTGTTATGTAAAGCTGTATTACTTTGTGTTATTTTATATTGGTATAGTTTTAGTGAATGTTGGTATTTGAACATATTACCGGTCCGAGTTTTGTATTCACCCTCTGTGGAGTTCATGCAACATAAAAGGTAAATACAAAACATGGAACGGCAATATTTTCAAAAACCCCCAGTCTTTCAAAATGCACCCTGTATTAAATATAACCACATGATTAAGTGCCATATGATGATTAATGGTCTTAACAACTTCTCATATCTGCCATGGGTGTATGTATCGTTGAAATGTTGCCATTACAAATTGTCTCATTTATATCAATACAGTAGTTTTCCCTAAGCAACCTCCTTTAATTATTGATGTATAATAATACATCGTATCTACTTCAATATTAACACATTTAAGGCATAACTGTGACACACCCCCGTTTATCATTTTCCGCCATCCATTGTTTTTTCTGTCTAAAGCATGGGTCACCAAAATTTTTTCACGGCGTGCCGGATAACTGACAAAATGGCGAGAGCGGGCCGGATACTCTTTCTGTACAATACTTGCGCCGGACTCCGTGGCGAAGGTCTTACGGACGCGGTTCGTAATCACGTACACCCGCGTTCAAAACACAACTGCGCGCAATCTGGCAGCAGACCGCGTTGTGCTGGTGTTTTACGCAATGGTATGGGTGCCTGTGTGCAGAAAGAAATGGCAAACTACTGAACGTAAGCTTGCCAAGACATCAACAACATCAAAAATGCTGGTGTTGACTGCAAATGTCCTGTAAAGGATATGCAACTAACTATAACAATACGTGCATGCCAGAACGAAAGCGCTGGTAAAAAAGATGAAAAACTAAGTTAATCACCGGTAAGTGGCGTGCAATGCACACACACAAAAAAAAGATTTTTTACTAAAATAAGTTATCAAAGAAGGCGACGTTAGCAAACAGATAGATACATCAGATCTAGTGTGCACATATCCGAATCTCACAAACTAAGCAGCAAAATATTTAGTGAGATTTGTGAACCTACTGATATTTGGCTTTCAAGATATCAAAAATGTTTGGTTTGGAATTGCTGCATCCAATCAAGAGAATTATTTTCAAATGGTCATCACTCAGTTGCTTTTGATGTATTGACTTCCGATACTTAATTTTTGAAAATGGTTGCTCACAGACATAAGATGTTCCAAACACTGGTGCCATACCAGTGGCAAATTTGTTCAGTTTCGGATATTCAACATCAAGTAAACAGCTGTAAAATTCAACACATTTTCCTTCTCTGTGTTTCTATTTCAACAAGTCATTTGCTTCTAAATCAATGAGCTCCAACTGTATTTCAACTGGCACATCATCAAGGTTACAATCGAGCGGAATTTGGAACAAAAGAATGTCACCCACCGTTTTGTCAAGATCTGAAAATCTTTCCACAAAAATGTCTTTTCACGTTACGAATAATTCTTTTCGGAAAATCGAGGTTGACATCTTCGGCGATTGTAGAGCAAAACTCTTTGAAACTATGAAAATGAGAAAAGTTTTCTCCTTCTAGTTGGACTTTAAACAATGACAGCTTTCTCCGAACTTCTTTGATTGTTCTATAGAAATCACAGACGAGGTTGTTCTTTCCCTAAAGTTTCAAATTCAGTTCATTTATTTGGGATGTGATGTCGACCAAAAATTACAACTTTGACAGCCAGGTAGGATCTGACAGCTGTAGATCAGCTCTGTAATTTTCAGTGAGGAAAACGTCTATTTCGTTTCGGAGCTTGTAAAACGAAACGGGACTTTACCGCATTTGAGCCACCTCACTGATGTGTGATAAGGCAAGTCACAGAATTCAGAATCAATTTCTTCAAGAAAAGCCTGGAACTGACGGTGATTGAGTGCATGCCCCCGAATGAAGTTCACAGCCGAAACGACTGGTTTCAGTAAATAGGAAATGTCTAACTCTTTTCCACAGAGTGCTTGCTAATATATGATGCAGTGTATGAACAGAGCGCCCGGAATTTGCACATCTTTCAACTAAGTCCTGATCTGCCCCATCAGACCTTTCCTCACCCGAGATATGTTTTTTTCCCTCCATTAACTGTAACACATCGAAGCTGATTCCACTGAAGGTTATAATCTTGCAAAACGTTTTGCACTTCAATGAAAATGTCTTGTCCAGTTGTTGTTCTATGCATGCCGCAAACGGATGCCAAATCTTCCATTATCTGAAAGTCCAAATTGACACCACGAATGAACACGAGAAGTTGTGACGTACTCGAGCAATCACTAAACTCATCCAGCGCCAGAGAATACAACAAAAAGTTCCTAGTTTTTTCGCGTATCTCTAGCACTTTGTTCTCTCCAAGTTCTTCTGCTCTTCGCATAACTGAACTTGCCGAAAGGCTCATAGTTCCAAATAAATCGGTTTTCTCAAGACACAGGTCATTTGCTGCTTCCATCTTACACCCTTTGATGACGTTGCCATTAGCAAACGGTTTTCCTAGTTCTGCCATCTTATGCACTATTGTGTAACTTGTAAGAGTGACAGATTTATTTTCAGCAAACTTTCTCCTGAAGAGATCTCTTTATGTTTCGAAACAACATTTCGTGGACTCATATTTTTCAGAGCGTAACTTTCCAGACAACTTTGGTATATGTTAATAGATGTTTTGTTTCGTAGTGACGCCGAAGATTGTACTCGTTCAAAACGGCAACACTTTCGCTGCATATTACGCAACTTTTCTGGTCCTTTGTTATCACAAAGAAGTACTTTACTCCCAATTCTTAATTGAAAACGCGACACTCGGCGTCCACTTGTCTTTTCTTAGTAGCCGTAATGATGGGTGAAGTACACGGGATCTGAAAATGAAAAAGACATTGAATTAGAAACATAATTAAACAACTATAGAAACACAGGAAAAGCAGAGGATTAGGGGGTCTCTGGTGTAGCCACGGCTCACCAAAGGTACATATAAAGTATATAGGTGCCTTTGGTAATAGAATATGTCTCATAATAAGGTTTGCAAAATATATAAATAGGGCCGGCCTAAATTAGCAGCCTAAAGCAAGTTTGTCAACTGGGGTTCTGCGAGTGGCAGCCAGGAGTTCCGCCGAAACAGATCGAAATCGCCTAAATGCAACATTTCTGCCCATCTGTTTTATTACATAAAGTATTACATACACTGAGATCTTCGCACATAGTTCCTTGAGCAACGTAAACATATACGTAGGGATCTGCTCCAGCAGAAAGGTTGAAAAAACACTGGCTTAGAGACCAGTTCGATTAACACATTGACCGGGGAATTCTTCTGACCTGGGGATAATGTTTCGTACTAACACGAGGCGTCTATGGCATTTTAATGCTATGTTTGCTACTTTATTGCCTGTATTCATATTTGTAGTTCACTTACCTATCACTGTCGAATAAAACAAATCCTTGTTACATCCCATACAATGGATGACTGGCGAAAAGAAGCAAATATTTCTGGAGCATCGGACCTTTGTTGACAGCCGTACGATGGGGGAGAGAAAGATGCGTGTGAGTGTCTGTATGTTGCCATGGAAACCATGGTAACGTCAGAGCGTAGGCGGCGCTACCATGAGCAGAGGAAGGACTTGGGATGGCGCGAAATAAGTAAACATTACAATGAACAAGAAAATCTAGATACAATAATTTATAATTGAAAATAATACATTTAAGACACATAGCAGCCAAGAGGTCTCCGCACGTGTGAAGATCTCCTATTATTCTAAACATAATATTTATATTTAAATTGTATCACAACCTCTCTTAGTCCATACGGTATATCAAACAAGTTCGAGTACCGTCGCCGGGCCGGATGAAATGACGTTGCGGGCCGGATCCGGCCCGCGGGCCGTAGTTTGGTTACCCCTGGTTTAAACCTACTATTTTGGGGGAACTTAATCTATTTAATTAGTATCGTAAATACATTAAAGTCATTAAAGAAATTTAATAGTACACACATTACCTACTTAGCTTCCGTCATTAAAGAGAATGGAGACTACTAAAAAAAAAAAATTAGGAAGATATTAACCCAAAGAACGCAGTGTAAATAGAATTACGAGCCTATATCAAACACTATCACACAAATAAAAATAAGCATTTTGAGAACATGCATCTTTTGCGTTACAAAATTGGAGGCGAACCATGGGACATGTCACAAAATGGTTCCTGAAAGGCGAAGTTGGGGGTCGACCAACATGTCATTGAACACTTGCAATAACCGGGTATTTAGGTGTATAAATGAATCATCATCATCATCATCATCATCATCATCATCATCATCATCATCATCATTATCTTCCACTTCTGCCGTCAAGCAGCGTGGGGAGAAATAATATGCGTTCCAGCACCCGGTGGGCGGCACTGGAAGATATCATTCCGTGAGGTTTTACAATGTCTTTGATGTCTTCAATGCATTTTCTTCTTGGACGTCCTCGTGGTCTCGTCGCAGATGATCTTTGATGTAAGGCCAGTGATGGTAGTTGCTGGTGTTGCATTCTAACGACATGACCAAACCACTTGATCTTCTGTCTTTCAATAAATGTGGCACAAGGTGTTGATCCACAGTCTGTCTGATAATAGCATTTCTTACTCGGTCTCGGATTGTTAAGTTGAAAGCTCTCCTCAGCGATTTCATTTCGAATGTGTTGATTTTGCGAAGGTGTAATTAGGATGAAGTCCAGATTTGAGATTGGTAGAATAGGACGTGTGAATATGCTGTTTAGTATCTGTCTTTTTGCGGACATGGGTATATTTGGATGTTTCAGTAAGGGTGATAGATGATATGTAAGTGCACTAACTTTTTGACATCTGATTTTGATTGCTCTGTCCAATCTGCCATTTTCTGTGATTATACATCCAAGATATTTGAATTATTTAATTTGTTTCAGAGCTGTGCTATTTATCTGTATACTTAGTGGGCCCGGTGATCTGCTGACTCGCATTACTTCGGTTTTGGCTGTATAGGCGTGATAAATGGTGATGTGCTAAGTGTAAACATTATTTCGACCTACCTGCTCTTGATATTATATAAAATGTGAATATTATCGAAGGCTCCAATCAGAAAAAGCCTACTGTTCAAGGCGGGGGGGGGGGGGAGGGTAGGGTGTAATACGACTAGTTTAGAACACGGAGCATGTTTTACGACGACAAGATTACGTTCAGTAGTTTGCCATTTCTTTCAGAATTGTCGAAAACCATACCATTTTATATAAAAATAAAAACTAACATAAGGGGGTCTGCTGCCAAACTGCACATAGCTGTGTTTCGAACGCGGCAAGCCGGATGTTAATCTACGTTATGAGATAATCAATATACGTGTATAATCTGATAGGTGTATGAGACGACAAATGTATAACTCTGAAGCATTCCATGTTAATTTCCCTTAAATATATTATGATGTCATCATCATCACCATCACGTGCCATGCCGGTGAGCGTGAGCGGTCATATTTTGCCATCTCACTCGATCACCTGAGTCGTGGATCAGCTCAGTGTTCTAGTCTCGACCATACCACGTGGCCAAGTCAGCCAAGGATTTACTTCTCTGAACTCCCCCTCCCCCACGCCTTGTTCTCTTCTCATCGATCTTGCCAGTTGTCACCAAGTTCTCCATTTTTTTACTTCTCATAACGTGGCGGAAAAAATTTTGACTGTTTACATCTAGTTTCTCTAATCAGTTGAGATTGGTGCAGGAGAGCCTGGCATATGATACCACAACATCTAGCTTAAGAATCGAGGTGGAGGCGGTCAGTGCAGCTTTCCGCTGGATGGAGAATACGATACACACACAAACATCGTGATTGTAACTGACTCAGAAAGCATGCTGAGTAGGGTGAGGACAGGCAAGCTTCGGGCAGAGTGGCTTGCTTCGCTTCGGAGGTCACGGGTGACAAGCATCGTCTGCATATTTTCTTCGTGGCATGCCGGTGTGCTGGGGAATGAACAGGCAGACAGTTTGGCTGACTCTGCAAAACTTGGCGGAGTATTGACGCGTGACAAGGCAGACGTGGTTGCGGTCTTGTGGGAGCAAGTGTACACCTCGGAGGAGCAAATGGATTACCATGGTCTGGCAAGAATGAGAGAGCGAGGAGTGACGAGGGGATCTGGCAGACGCTCGACGCTCAGAGGAAAGGCGAGACGGACATATACTCAGATTTCTACTGGTACTATCGGTGTTGGAACTCTTCGCTGGCTGCTGGGGATGGGGACGGAGAGCTTATGTGAATGCCCCGAATGCTGTGATGTAGGTTCATAAATCAATCATTCCATCAGTCAATCAATCTCTAATCAGTTTACGGTTTTCAGTTGTTTCTTGTAGGACTTAGTCATTGCTTTTTCTGTCTGTCGATGGTATTCTATGTATTTTCCCCAGAAACCACATTTCCACAGCCATCAGATATATTTCAGCTTCTCTGCTCATTGTCTACGCTTCACATCCTTACAACAGCATAGGTTCTATGTACCACCTCAATACTCTTTTTCTCTTTGCAAATGACATCTTTTTATTGGTTAGTATGTTTTCACCTTGCAGCAGGCTGCTTTCGCCATGGCGATTCGTGTTCTATTCTCTTCAAGGCATCTTCCATAAGATGTTATGACTGTTCCGACATAATTGAACCGATTTACTTGTTTAAGAATATGCCAATTTAGTTGTATATTATATTGCGGTTCGTGAACCGGGTACCAGGCGTTCGAAGCTCAGCTGCGACCGATTTGTGCAGTAGACCGTGTCGCGTTGAGTTATAACGTGCTGGTATGGGAGTCGGTCGTTCAGAAAGCAACGGCTAACTGCTGAACGTAACACTTGCCTAGTACATCAACAGCAGCTGAAAAATGCTGGTGTTGACTGCAACGTCTCTTAAGGGATACACAACAATTAACAAAAAAATTTCCTTTTTCCCAGTGACGACCATAATCTGTGTCTTCTTACAAATCAATTCTAACCCTAGTTGTTCAATATGTGCAACAACCGCATCTACTAAATGTTGCAGGTCCTGTTCATTGTCTGCAATCAAGACAGTATCATCTGCATACTTAATGGTATTGATGCATTGTCCCCAAATGCTGATTACTTCCATATCTACTATATTTCTGAAAATATTTTCACTGCACAGGGAAACAAGATCTGGAGACATTACACATCCCTGTCTCACACCTCTCTTAATAGGCTGATATTGACCTACTTCATTATCAATTCTTATGGCAGCTTGTTGTTTCCAATATATGTTTCTTACAAGTTTAAGTTCTTGGTTCATCAATTTGTAGATCTTCAAGCATCCTTATCATGTCGACATGTCTCACTTTATCGAAAGCCTTTGTATAGTCAATAAAGCCGTGTTTACTTCTATAGAACGTTCAATTACTGTTCTCAGTTTATCACATCATTTACTGTACCGTTGCAATCTACAAACCCACATTGTTCCTCTCCTATTTCAGGTTGTATTTTCTTCCTAACTCTTTGCATGATAATTCTTAGCAAAATCTTTGTGATGTGACTCATTATATTAATTGTTCGACGTTGATCACATTCCAAGGCTCTTGATTTCTTTGGGATTGCAATAAATACAGAATTACATAATTCATGAGGTATATTTCCAGTATCATATATTGTATTCAGCAGTCTGGTAACTTTATCTATTCCATATTCTTCTAAAGCATTAATCCTTTCTGTTGTGATGTTGTCTGAACCGGGGGTCTTACCTGATTTCATATGGTTAAGAGCATTCTGAACCTGCATCTTCAAAATTGATGGTCATTCATTAATATTCTGAATATTATACTGTTCTTCACTGTTGTTATTATACAGGTTTTTAATATAATGTGACAATACATATAAAATCTGATCTTTTTTAATTATGATGTTTCCATTTTTTGTCTTTAGACATTCTGCTGATGTGTGTGTTCTTTGATTAGTAAGCTCCTGAATTCTTTTGTGCATTAGTTTGGTATTTTTACTGTTGTGTTGTTTTCCAATGTCTATGCAATTTTTCTCAAGCCATGTTTCTTGTGCCTCCTTACAATCTATTCTGACTTTTCTGTGAATTTCTTCATATTTGGCAGGATTATTTTTGTTCTGTCTTCTTGTTTCCTTTAGTTATAAAATGTCTTCAGTCATCCATGTCTTACTACCCACTTTCTTTAATTTGGAATAGTTTTTTTTTCCGCAGCACAACAGATTCAATTCTTAATATGTCCCATTGATCATTCACATCTTGAAATAGGACCTCTAGATCAGACAATATATCAGATGTGTTCTTTACTTCAATGTTAAAATTATATTGTATTTCTTTGTCAGTTTTCACTTTGGACAAATCATATTTAGGGTTTCCTGTTGTATACTCTTTAATTTGGACACATCATATTTAGGGTTTCCTGTTGTTTCCTCCTTAACTTTACCCTCAGTGTGCCCATAATTAATCTGTGATCACTGTAACAGTCTGCATTGGGGACTGTTTTTACGACACCTTCTGCTAATCAGGGTGTAATATATCTGGTGTTTAATCCTGCTGTTTAGACTCCCCCATGTCCATAGTCTTCTAGGATGCTGTTTAAACCAGGTTAGTTAGTTAGTTAGTTAGTCACGGTTCCAACTTCACGGCAACGGGTCGTCCCCATATTGCTCCGTTCCTGTGCCAGTGAATATCACAAAATGCTCCTCACTGCCCCATGTGAACAATGGAATAGACAGGAGTGTCGGCAAGCCAACAGCCCGCACAGGTACACTGTGCATAATGCCGCCGCCAGAATGCCAACACAAATGTCCCCCAAGAACAATACAGTTCATCGTCGATGAAAACGGCAGTCACCAGAAAGACTTCATTGACCGGGGTTTTATCCCATATGGCTCGGTATCTTTCTGCAGGGCGACCCACCGAAAGCGCCGCACAAAGCACGAACTCCGTAGCTACAGCGACGACTACCAGGAGTCTCCTGAAAAATGCACTCGTGAACTGAAAAGACAAACCAGTCAATTCAGCAACAGCCGGCCGTCATCGTTTCGAACATGCAGTTCACGCAAATAACAACTGCGGACAGATGCAAAAGCATTCCACGCGAAATTCACAGCTCACAGTGTCACGCCACGCACTCACTCAGTAGCAGGGCGACGGTACCATATCCTCCTTAGTCGCCTCTTACGACGTGCATGGTAGGCAACAGTGTTACTATTCTTTGCTCCCCGTATGCGTCCCGGCAATACACGGGCGTTTCCAGGTGTTTCCTACAACCATTCCTTGTTCTTTTGCCCATTCTACAAGTCTGTATCCTCATTCTTTTCGCTATTCCAAGCTATGGTTGCCTAACACGTTATCCATCGCTTTGATTTCCTTTTTTTGTGTGTTCAAATCACCCATTATAATATTTATTTCTGAATTTTTAGTTCTTCAAAGCAGACCCCATGTCATTATACAATTCATGTTTACTTTCTTCAATGCATTCACTTGTTGGAGCATATACTTGAATGACATTCATTTTAAAAGGTCTTCCGTTAAAATTCACATTCCAGGGCTCCTGATTTATTCATGATTGCAATAAATATAGAATTAAATAATTAAGGTGGTGTATCTCCAGTATCATATATTGTGTTCAACAGCCTGGTGACTTGGTCTATTCCATATTCTTCTAAGGCAGTGATCATTTCTCTTGAGATATTGTCTGGACCCCTGGTCTTGCCTGATTTCATATGGTTAAGCGTATTCTGAATTTCTGTCTTCAGAATTGATGGTCCTTCATTGTATGAGACAACCAGTTTATACAGAAAGTGTATACAACAACCAATGTTAAGACGACGGGCTTAGAAAACGACCATTGTGTAAGGAGATTTGTATATAAAACGACAAATGTACAACACAACCAATGCATACAACGACAAGTATAATTGTATTCAGTTATATCAACTCGATGAGAGATGTGGTTAGTATCACACTCGTCGTCTTTACTTCCCAAATATTATTTGGTATCCATTTAAACGTGTGCCAAAAAGGTAATATTAGAACACCGCATTTAAACACGCAACGCCGTCTCTAATTCACACTGATTCAAAACTGAATTATGTGTTACTGCGTGATTAGTAATGACTGTTAGTGAACATATAATTACAGTGATTAATATATGTGCATCCTGGGTAACCAAATTATACAGATATGTAATGTTCATGATAGTACAGAGCGCTTGAACCCACTAATTAAAATTGTATTATACGTGATTAGGGAGAAGCGTCTGTCTAATTAACTATGAGTTCATGTGGTTGTGTCACGGAGAAAGCAATATCTCCTTGCATTAAGAGGGGGGAATGAGATCTCCGATTGATCCCTGCAAGTTGCTTCTTGTTGGGGAGGGGGAGTTTGTTACTGTACTGCAAAATTCAGATATGTGTGTTCACACTGCAGCATTTTCAATTATGCACCAGAACGGACAGTGCACGACGGAAGCTATTGTTTGGGGCAATGCATGTCTATACAAGCGGCGCGCTAGTGAAGCTGATAGGGCACGGCCTGACGCATGTTCGGCGCCTGGGCTCGTCGATTGCCAAGTGAAGGAAAGACAGGTCACCTAATCCTCCTTGCTCTAATGTCTAGACAAGGTGATGACGTTATCACATAACAGATACATAGCTGGATACTGCGTCAGGGTAAATTGATGTTGATTTTGAAGTGCATATACAATATAAAATACAATATAACTAGACAATATAACTGTAAGTTAATCAACAGACGAATGGAAACGGACGTGGTGAATGTAATATACACTATAATATGAATTCAAAACAATGTTTTCCCGTAGTGAATTTGAATAACGAAGACACAAACAATAGATTGCACGATTTATTGCCTGGCATATTTAGCTGCATCTAGTCAGGTACATACTACAGAATTAACACAACGTAAAGTAAATTAACTAGATAAATCCTTCAAGCTGAAATATACACATGTTCGCACAGTAATGTCAATTGTCTACCACGGTAATTTTAAGCTGACTAACAAACTAGAATCAACTCTGGAAATAAGATATACTATGCACTACAACATCTACTAAAATCAAAGGCGCTATCTCGTAACACCAAAATCACAATATACAAAACACTGATCAGACCAGTTGTGCTGTATGGCTCTGAAACCTGGAGTACAACGAAAGGAGACGAAGCCTTGCTACAAACCTTTGAGAACAAAATTTTAAGACGCATCTTTGGACCCATTAGGGATACACAGAGTGGAGAGTGGAAAAGAAGAAGTAACAAAGACATTTATGATCTGTTTAAGTCCCCGCTAATCACTGGTATCATGAAGGCTAATAGACTACAATGGCTGGGGCATATAGAAAGAATGGAAGATAATAGGGAAACAAAACTCGCTTACACTCAGGAAATAAATGACCGTAGACCCCGAGGTAGACCAAGAAGGCGGTGGAGAGATAATACATGTACAGACCTACAAGCACTTGGAATCAATGACTGGCAAGAGAAGGTCAACCAGAGAGACGAATGGAGACGGATTGTATTTGCAGCAAAGAACCTCAATGGCTCGGAACGCTGAAGAAGAAGAAGAACATGCCTTTCTGTTTGCACAAATCTGGCTTGCTTTGATTGATCATTAATGCTTCTGCAAACTTTAACAAGCGAGTATTTTGTGTGCTAAACAACACGCGAAAGGCAATGTCTCTGTCAATCACATGGCCGCTTTCGAGAATGTGCCTAGCAAGTGATGACGCGGGTGGCTTTGGTGTGTCGGCCCCACTAGGCTCGCATCGCCTGTGTGTCGTATCCCTTCGACCCATCCGATTGAGGTATGTGTTCTGACACTCTATAATATGATTTTATTAAGGCCACAATAATAAAAAGTGATGTGATCTACACAATATACAGTACAGATCTGACGCAACGGAAGTCACTTACAAGAAAAGGGGTAGTATATGAAAGTAAGCAGATGTTTGGTCAGCGAGACGGCAATTACAGCAACTGGTTCTCTTTCATGTGAAGCTAGGCAATTACTTCCAATGGCCCACAGTCGAGCAAAAATACCGTGTTGCTGACACTCGACTGCTGCCTTATACAGAAATAGGGATAATTCTAGGAATTTTAGGATACATTCCGAACTGGGTGAACAAGATACTACACACAGAGGAGGGTAGCATAGGCAGGCCGACACACCGGAACAGTCCGGCTTCATCGGTCGTGAGACATTGCCCAAGAGCGGTTACGTGGTTGAAAGAGACAGTGCCTTCCGTGTGTTGTTCAACACACAAAGTAGTCGATTGTTAAAGTTTGCTGAAACTATAATAATCAACCTTCGTAAGCCGTCCTTGTGCAAGCAGAAAGACATGTTAGTCAGTTTAAAATTACCGTGGTAGACAATCAACATTACTGTGCGAACATGTGTATATTTCAGTTTGAAGGATTTATCTAATGAATTCACGTATGTTGTGTGATTTCTGCAGTATGTACCTGACGAAATGCAGCGAAATATGCCAGGCAATAGATCGTGCAATCTATTGTTTGTGTCTTCGTTATTCAAATTCATCACGGGAAAACATTGTTTTGAATAATTCTAGGAGCACAAATGACGAACTGTGCTGACAATGTCTTGAGGGTTCAACACAATGGCTTTCGCGTTTGCGAAAGTGAGAGGAAGAATCGCTACTTATTGCTCTATGCATTTAGGCTTACAAAATGTGTCTCAGAATAATGCTTTATTTTAAGACTCTTTTTGTTTTTAAATTGAAGGCTAGAGAAGCAGATTCCAGCAAAGGCTAGCATATGTCAACGTGTCCAGGCCGGTAATCCCGTACTACATCGTTGAATACACACACATAGCAGCACCAACATACGTTTATATCATCAAGGTGAATGTGATTCTAAGAGGTAGCAAATTCTCAGCCGTCTATATGGTGTTAAATTAAATGTTTTGCGTATCCTTTTACAGGACTTAGCTGTCAACAGCAGCATCTTTCAGCTGTCTGTTGATCTCTTGGCAAGATTACGCTCAGTAGTTTGCCATTGCTTTCTGAGCGGCCGGCTCAGTATCCGCAAGTCACGAGCGGGGGTCGAACCACCTCAGTTCTCGCTCCGCTGCGAGACTCTGCGTGATAAACGGGATTACAGAGAGAAAGTGTTGTAACCCCACAGCCAGAGAGACCGGCCTATATGGTGTGTCAAATAAAAATATATGGAAATAGCCAGCTGCATCTCATCAAAAGTTGTACGTGGATGTTTTGAACTCATGTGCTCCTCTTGTACAAATCATTTTCTCCCCTTGTTCTCGTCACTCTCTTCTCTTGTTCCTGTCATATTCCCCCTTCTTCTCGTCATGTTCTCCTCTTGTTCCCGTCATGTTCGTCTCTTGTTCCCGTCACATTCTCTTCTTGTTCTCGCAAATTTCTCCTCTTGTTCTCGTCACGTTCTCCTCTTGTTCTCGTCACGTTCTATTGTTCTCGTCACGTTCTTTTCTGGTTCTCGATATGTTCTCCTCTTGTTTCCGTCACGTTCTTTTCTTGTTCTCGTCACCTTCTCCTCTTGCTCTTGTCGCGTTCTCCTCTTGGTCTCGTCACGTTCTCTTCTTGTTATCGTCACGTTCTCCTCTTGTTCTCGTCACATGTTACTCTTTTTCCCGCCTTGTTCTTCTCTTGCTTCCGTCATGTTCTTCCCTTGTTCCCGTCACGTTCTCCACAACACTCTTTGAGAACACATCAGAAAAAGTAAAACTAGAAAGCCCTTCCGCCGGAAACGATCGGCCAAACGAAATAGAGAGAGAAAAAAACAACAACCAAAGACTGAGATGATTAATATGGCAAGGACATTGAGCGAGCCACTTGAGATAGAAACAGTTAGGGCGACTTAGCTTGACTTGTTTAAAGGCTTATGCTCAAATATGGGATAACGAGATGAAGAATAAATGGGTGTTGTATTTCTAGTTACAAAAGTTAATTGCCTGTCCTTTACAAGAGCTCACAGTCAACCTTGTCAACTTTACGTTCAGTAGTTTGTCATTGATTTCTGAACGACAAGCACACATACCACAGTATGCAAATACCAAGGTGGTCTGCTGCCAAATCGCATGCATTTATTTCGTATGCCGTATTACGACTTGCTCTCGTAACCTCTTTGCCACAGATCATGATATATTACTAGTCTAGACTTTAAATGAGGTTAAAATATATTGCCAGTAATTGTGAGGTGTCTGTACTGTCATAATTATTCGTATACTGTGCACTCAGAGCCACCATAACATTGATGTTAGCACATTTGCTTACCGGGTGTGTGGTCATGTGTTCGATACTTATCGAAATGGGGATTATATGTTTCACGTTTAATTGCCTTTGGATGTCTGATAGATCAATACACAGAGTTCCGATATAACTATTGTTAACGTTTGGAAAACAATTGGTGGAACTGTTGTATAGCTATGGCAATGTGAATAATTTAAAATAACACAAAGTAATGCAGCTTTACAGAACGCAATTACGGAAAACATAACAGGTTGCGGCCACTAGCCTTCGTTAGCAAACACATACACAAAACACAACATATACTGGTCAAAAAAGAAACACGACATTATTGCAGTTTCAATTGCAAACTTGTACCAACATTTTATTTTACGGAATTAATGTTTCAACCCTGGCATGGAGAAACTTTCCTACTTTAACAATGAAATGATGTTCATTAAATTTGGTCTGGACTATTAGTCTTTGCGACTGAGGTCTCCGGTCCAGTAAAGTGTATGGCTTCCTATGGTATCTATCAGTTAACATCTCCTTGACGTGGATCCGATTAGCTGTTGGATTTGTTGTTGTGGGATGGCTGTCCAGTCTTCCCGCAGTGCAAGAGACAAGTGTTGGAGATTAGCTGGAGCCACGTCTCACTGGCGGAGTCGTCTGTTGAGTGCATCCCATAAGTGTTCTTTGGGGCTCAAGTCTGATAAGATACATGAATTTATTCGAGGAGCGTCAATCTGTTATAGACATTCAATAATATGGTCAGAGCGTTTTGTGTTCAGTAAGTTTCACTGGATTAGTATGAACCTTTCACGAGTTATTGTCAAAAATGTTGGTTTGACCTTGACCTCTTTCGTGACCTCACGAATCATGAGGTCAGTACAATTTAGATAGCCATGAGAAGTTAATGACCAGATGGGCACAGTCGATAGGTTGACTGATGTCCAATCAGCGAATATCTTTTATAAAAGTGACACCAAAAATGTTGCTTGCCTTTTTATGAACAGTATATACACAATGGGAACACACTACAGCGACTATATTAATGTATAATAACCGAAAGAGAAAAGAAAAGAGAAAAACGGAATATCTAGATGGAATCGCCAAGTGGCATAGTCGAGACAAGAACACTGATCCACGACATTGGTATTGTGTGAGATGGCGAAACATGACGGCCCGCGCTTATCGGCGTTGCAAACGATGTTGATGGTAAGAAATGGCAATGCGCAAGGAAATTTGTCAGAGCACATTACGTCGTCTATTGTGTTTCATGAGAGTACCCTTACATGCTTTATCTTCAACTGCAAATGTTAATCGTATATACAAGTTGTAATTCTTTTAACTTTCCGTCTTGTTAGTCATTAGTCTATATTGGCGGGTCCAACTTCATGACAAAGGTTCACCCCATAATAGTTCGATCCTGTGGCAGTGAATTTCACACACAATGCCCCATACTGTACCTTGTGAAAAGTGGGACAGGCAGAAGTATCGAAAAACCGACATCATGCACAGGCATACACCCATATGGCTGTTGCAAGAATGCCAACACAGCAGTTCGACACTAAAATCTGTCTTGTTTATCCTGCTAGTTTTCAATATTTGAATAGGTCATTATCTTTCTGACTTGTTACACTGCTACAGCCACATATCTACACAATGTCATTAATAAGCATCACGAAGGGCCAAATCACTATAGCTTGATTCCATGATTCCCCACTATAAATACACTATAAACATTTATGGCTAAACAGTTCAAGCAGTGTACTTCTGTACTTGCTGCTCATGTGATAATAAATGAAAATATTCATCGAAGAGTTGATAGACTCGAGAATAAAACCAATCCCACTGATAAGTATCACGGTATTTCTGTACTGTCCCTGCAAAGACAGCTTCGGCTCAAACGACATGGCAAGAAATATAACACAAAACGGGATGAAGCATGCTATGAACAAAGTAGAAATCATCACTACCATCTTTGCAACCTTTTGATTGCGACTTGAAATGTTCTCACCCTGGGTACTTGATATCAAAGTCTTTCGTAGCTTTGTTTTCCTATTTAGTTTGATCACTAGGATTGACGTACATAAAATTATCACCAAAAAGGCACTGAAAGAAATTACAATGTTATTTATTACATACGAAATTTTCTCAACATGATCTCGATCTTTGGTAAACACTAAGCCAATGAGACTCTTATTTTTGACTGGATAGAACTTCACTGCAAAACTGTTGACAATGTAGATTGGAGACACGCTGAAGATGAGCACGACGAAGACACAAATGGTGACAATCGACATCCTCTTGGGAGTGACAATGTTTTTAACCTGAAATATTATATATATATATATATATATATATATATATATATATATATATATATATATATATATATATATATATATATATATATAAACCATCATCATCATCATCATCATGAAGTGCTATGACGGCTGGAACAACATGACCTAACAACTGTTTACCTCATTCTTATTGTTTTATATAGTGTTCTAGTTTCATTAGCCTCTTTCAGGCAGTCGTTGTTAGTTACGTTGGGAGTCTACGGAATTCGCGACATTCGTCTCAGGAATTCGTCTCATCTCTGTTGGTTCTAAGTTCTTCTTAATTTGTTCATTTAAATTCCAGGATTCACAACCATACAGCAAAACAGGTTCTATATAGCACGTCAGCACTCTCTTTCTTACAGTCAATGATAGAGACTTATTGCATAAGATAGTCTTCATTTTCTTAAATGCAGTCTTTGATTGCACTATTCTGCTTTTAATATGTGTTGTGCATCTTCCATCTGATGTTATAAATGCCCCTAGATATTTAAAAATATTCACTTGGTGAAGAATATTCCCTTCTATCTCTATTTCATATTTGTATGTCACCTTTGTCTTTGATATCACCATTGTTACTGTGTTTTTTTATATGCAAGGCGAGTCCTTTCTGTTGCACTCTCTGTTACTACAATGTCCAACTATTGTTGTATATCTTTTGCATTATCCGCCATCAATACTGTGTAATCCGCAAAACGTATATTGTTTATACTATATTATTCCCGTCTTCTCTTTGATCTCTCTCATTATTACTTCGCTTGAGGAAAAAGAGATCCTGTGACAAAACGCATCCCAGTCTTACTGCCAGCCTTATTTGTTCATGCTTTCCTTATTTATTTCCCATTTTACTTGCTGCTACTTGGTTCCAGTAACTATTTGTTATTATTCTAAGATCATTCCCATCAATGTTGATATCTTCCAATATTTTAATCATTTCATCATGTTTTATTTGATCAAATGCCATACATAGTATAATCTATGAAGTACAAATATATGTCTTCCCAATTCTCTGATAATGTCTGTAATGTATATACTGCATTATTTGTACCATTTCCTTCCACAAATCCATACTGTTTTTCACCAATTTCCATTTTTATTTTCTTTCTTGTTCTTCGCATTATAATTATACGTAGAAGCTTAGTGACATGGTTTATGAGGTTAACCGTACGAAAATCCTCGTATTCAGCTACTTTGGGCTCTTTGGTATAGCTATAACTCGTCATTTGGACAAGTTATGAGAAGACAAAAACTGAAACATGTTGTGACAACCGAAACGATTTGCGAGAAATAGAGGAAGACAGTGTGAAAAGATTATTGACAGTCTTGTGCCATAGTACGGAAGAGAGTCAACACACGAATTGATCCATGACGTTGGAGATCGTAATTTGTGGAGAGGCATAATCGCCACGCCAGCCGCCAAGGCACTGGATGATGATAATAATGATATAACTACAGACGTCAGTATATAACTTGATAGATATCCACATATGTAAATATCATTCAACATTTTGGTTAATATATCTACTAGAAATTCTCCCTCACTTCTAATTCTACTATTATGATTCTATCTGACCCAACTGTTTTTCCTTTCTTCAAATGTTTGATATCGTCAGGGACTTCTTCTTTTAGAATAGGTGGCCCTTCTAAGTCACTTGCTTTTTTTTAATTCTGCCCTTTCTCCATCATAAAATTCTCTTGTATACTAATTCCACCTCTTCATTATAGCATCTTCCTCCAATAATATCTTTCGTGTTTTTGATTGCAAGCACCCTATATTTATTATTATGTTTCTTCCTGTGAGCTCACTGATTTGTCTGGGCATATGTTTTTTTTTTTTTTTTTTTTTTTTTTTTTTTTTTTTTTTTTTGGTATTTTTAATAGAATTTAATTAAATTTTCTTGAGCTGCTCGTTTCACACAATTATTTCTTATTTCTTTATTTATCTCATATACTTGTGTATCAATTTTACTCTGTTTTCTTTTAGCTATCAACTTTATGATTTCTCCAGTCATCAATTTTTTTCTTAGCCTGTTGGCTTCTCTCCGGTAATATTTCTTTGCTCGTTTGATGAATAGAGACCCTTAACATTTCCCTTTGCTCGTTTATATTCAGTATTTTAGCTATCGCATTGTACCTATTTTTCACAATCACTCTGTATTGTTTCTTCATTTCTTTATTTATCTTCAAAACCTTTTTATTAAGTCTCATGTTCTTAATCACTGTTTTTTTCTCTCGTAAGCCGAGTACCAGGCGTTCGAAGCTCAGTTGTGACGGATTTGTGCAGCAGACCGTATCGCTTTGTGTTATAACGTGCTGGTACAGGAGCCGGTCGTTCAGAAAGCAATGGCAAACTACTGAACGTAACACTTGCCTAGTACATCAACAGCAGCTGAAAAATGCTGGTGTTGACTGCAACGTCCCGTATGGGATACGCAAGAACAAAAAATGTAGTAAACTTGGTTGAGTTTTTTTTCTTATTAGGGTTTTTCCATATGTAAAGTTATCGTTTATGGTGTTTAAAGGTGTTCCCAATTATCATATAATTGACATTTGCTCATTCAATTAACTGCTCTCCTCTTTCATTGTTTTTTGTTTTTTGTTTTTTTTTTTGGTACTTAAACCACAATTCCCCACTACATTCTCCATTTTTCCTTTTTTAACTTTTGCATTAAAATCACAAAATATAATTTTTATATCTTGTGATTTAATTTGAGACATTGTCTTGTCTACTTCATCATAAAAATGCTTTATTTCTTCTTCACTACTGCGTGTTGTAGGTGCGTATAGTTGTACATTATTTATATCTTTTTGTCTGCCATTCAATTTGACTATAATAACTCTATATGAAATACACCAGCAACCATTAAGCTGTTTGCTTATCAAATATTAACCCTGCTCGTTTTTTGTGTGTATATCCCCTCCAGAATAAATTATTTTTGTGTTTGTCGTTTATAATTTTGCCTGATCCCTTCCATCCCATTATACTTATGCCTAGGATTTTCAATTTCATGCTTTCCATTTCACTTATAACATTATGCAACTTTCCAAGCTCATTTAACGTGGAGCACTAGTTGAGCCCCCCCCCCCCCCACCCCCCACCCCCACCAGCACCCTAATCAGACTTACGTGAAGCCATGGAAGCAGGTGGTGGAGGGGGTGTAAGATCAGCCGACATATTGTTGTTGGTTATGGTCATGCACTTTGCGGCGATAAGCAGATGATCTCATTAGTAGAGACAATGGCTATGATCACCGACTAGTATAGTCACTGCACAGAAGGAAAGCGATGGCAAACTAACTTCTGCAAAACTTGCCAAGAAACTATAACAACCATGAAAGATGCATACAGATAAAACTACTATGGAGAAAGAAATATATGTTAATGAGGAAAAATTGAAGGTGGTAGAAAATGTAGAATATCTTGGGTCATTGATTACCTACAATGGTGAAATAATGAAAGAAATTAAACAAAGACTATAAATTGCTCTTCAAGACTAAAACAACTTAATAAATTATGGAGTGGGACAGACAGAACTACAAAAATTAGATTTTCAAGATTATGCATCTTTCCTTGATAAAAAGATAGGAACTGAAACTAGAAAAAGAGTGTTGAAGTGCTACATAGAACATGTACTTTTGTATGGATGTTAAGCGTGGACGATGAACAGTCAAGCTGAATAAAAAAACATGAAGGCTGTGTAAATGTGGTTTCTGTGGATAATGCAAAGATTACCATGGACAGACAGAAAAACCAATGAACAAGTCCTTCAAGAAACAAATGAAGATCGTAAACTCATTAGAGTCATTAGACGTAGAGAGTCAAAAATTGTGGGCATGCTATGAGAAGAAATTAATTGGAGAACTTGGTGACAACTGGCAAGATCGAAGGGAAGAGACAAAGAGGAAGACCGAGAAGTAAATACCTGGATGGCTTCGCCACATGGCATGGTCGAGAAGAACACGGAGCTGACCCACGACTCTGGTGATCGAGTGAGATGGCAAAACATGACCGCTCACGCTTACACGCATAACACATGATGGATGGATGGCATCTTTCCCATTGCAAGATACGCCTGTGAGACCAGGACATTTACTAAACAAGCTGAACAGCGCATAAATGTCTTTGAATATAAATGTTATAGGCGAGTTCTAAGAATATCTTGGGTAAAGAAAAGAACAAATGCACCAATACTTCAAGTGCTGCATATTGAAGAAGGTTGGCTATTAAAGACGATAAAACAAAGAAAATTGAAATAATTTGGTCACTAGAAATGTCACGAAAGTTTGAAGAGAACAATAATGGAGGGGTATATGCCAGGGAAGAGAGGAAGAGGAAGGCCAAAGAGAAGATGGGTGCAGGATGTGGCGGATGATCTCCAGATGGGTGTATCGGACACGGGGCATCTTGCCTACGATCGAGAGGTTTTCCGGAAGGTTGTTATGGGAGCGACGTTCCGCAAAGGTCATGCTACTGAATGGATGGATTTTTAATTTATTCATTTTAATTAAGATGTTGCCTTCAGTCCCAGGATGACGGTTTGGTTACATCTGTGGCACATAACTGTCCCTAACGGACATGAATTTCCTAAGACAGCCATTTACGTCGTTTACTGCCATTGAAATAATTGTTTAGTTATGAAGTCTTGGGAAGATAATGTTTATACTTGCCTCCCACATTCACATGGGGTTATGTTACCTCAGCCTCTGACAGACATCTCCGACTGTCAGGACAAGTGAGTGCCCTTCTCTGCTCCGCTGAAGAGCCATCCATTTATCTCGGTAGTAGTCGCTTGTGAATCTGCCGCAAAATAATTTGACCCTGGCATTTACACTGTATCTTCATCTGTCTATACCCAACACCAACGCAACGAAAACCATTGCTGTCGGTGACGATCTTGTTGATAATTTATCATGTCGTTATCTGCTACAGAAGAGCGGCGTAGCTTATAAATCCTAATGGTGGTCGGAGTCCCCTTGATCTAACCACCACCAAAGTCCACATAATGCAGCGTTGTAATTTCTAAAATGTTTCATGTTGATAGATATTCTACCGGATGTGCTACATATATATATATACTAGCTGACCCTGCCCGGCTTCGCCCAGACCCTGGTGGGAAGCATCTCATTTAATTCATATAAGTAGTCATATAAGTTCCCGTTCCCGTTACCGACTATCTGTCTATCTGTCTGTCTGTCTGTCTGTCTGTCTGTCTGTCTGTCTGTCTGTCTGACCCGGCCCGGCATTGCCCAGCTCCTGGTGTGAAGCATCTCATTTAATTTATATAAGTAGTCATATAAGTTCCTGTTCCCGACTGTCTATCTGTCTGTCTGTCTGTCTATCTGTCTGCCTGACCCTGTCCGGCTTCGTTAAATTCATACAACAAAAAAAGTAACTTAAAAGAACGTTCTTCCACACACCATCCATTATTTTTAATGAAAACTCTTTCTAATCACCTGCATGACTACAGTAACTTCTTAAGCAAAAAAAGATGAGTTACAATGTTATGCATTGTGCATCATTTTTATGAAAACTTTGAAAATGCCTTACAGATTGTATCATTATTTATTATAACTCATATGCCGGTACATAACTATGGACAAAGAGTTTATAAATCTTTGAAAACGATGCCACAATATGACTATAAGTTATACAGAAAAGTTATGCCCCTTGAAATAACTTTTACGAGTTAGATCCCCTGAAATATATGAAATTATGATGAAAAATGAAAAATGAAATAATACTGAGTAAGCAGGCGATTTCACACTAACAAAATATCACAGTTGACAGCTCTGGAATGAAAGGAAGGCGTGTAGAAAATTTCATCTCAATCGGATGGGCCGTTCGCGAGGGAATAAAGGACATACGGAGATACATAAATACATACAGAGATACACACATCCTAATTTATATATAAGATATATCAATCAATCAATCATGTGCCATGCCGGAAAGCGTGGGCGGTCATGATTCGCCATTTCACTCGATCACCAGAGTCGTGGATCAGCTCAGTGTTCCTGTCTCGTCCATGCCATGTGGCCAAGCCATCCAGGTATTTTCCTCTCGGTCTTCCTCTTGGTCTGTTCCCTTCGATCTTGCCAGCTGTCACTAAGTTCTCCAGTCCATTTCTTCTCATAACATGTCCAAAAAATTTTGACTGTAGAGAAACGTACGTACGTACGTACAAACAGACAGACAGACAGACAGACAGACCTGCAACGGGGCTGCAATACACAGACATCTCTCTAAGGTGATTATTGCAGTAATCCAGCTGCTAACACGGGTGAAAGTGACGTGTGGCCACGAGCCTGTTAGATACTGGAATTCTTCGGGTTCGAAAGGTAGGTCAGAGGCACTAAATGCAGGTGTAAGGCATATGTTTGTCCAGATTAATGTCACGAGACATCCTAAGTCGGAAATTGCTAGACCTGGAAAATAATAATAATAGACTTATTAGTAAATCTAGTTCTGTCTCTTGATGTACATGCAATTAAATGTAAAATGGTTTTTGAAAATAGCGATATAAACAACATAATTTCTGATGACGAATATCATGAGATTGCCCTTATATTGGAAAATGAATATAATGGTATTATTGTAGGCATACTTCTGTCTCTTGATCTACACATACTATGTAATAAATAGTATATACAAACTAAATTACTGAACGTAAACTTGCCAAGAGTTCAGAACAACACAGATTGCTGTTGTTGACTGTGACGTCATGCAAATGATCTGCAACTAACTGTAAAATGCAAAGAAAGACATAAAATATATATGTGTGGAAGATTATGGCGAAATGTGACTGTCCACAAAAGTTTGTCCAAATAGTGCGGCTATTTCATGATGGTATGCAGGCAAGAGTACAGGAAAATGGTGAACTGTCTGAACCCTTTCCTGTCACCAATGGAGTGAAGCAAAGGATGTGTCATGGCACCAACACTGTTAGCCTTATGTTTTCAGCTATGCTGATGAATGCCTTCGAGAACAGTGATATTGGAATAGACATCAACTACCGCATGGATGGAAAGTTGTTCAATCTCAGAAGGCTGAAAGCTAAAACCAAATGTAACAGCGACACCGCCACAGAGCTGCTGTTTGCTGATGATTGCGCTCTATACGCCAACTCAGAGGTAGATATGCAACACAATGTTTCAGCATTTTCATATGGCTGTCCCAACTTTGGGCTCAATATCAACTTGAAGAAGACTGTAGTTATGTACCAGCCAGCTCCAGGAAATAATCACACCGTGCCGAATATCAAGGTGAACGGTCATAGACTAAGTGTTCTGGACAAATTCGATTATCTTGGCAGCACCGTGTCACAAACTGCCACAAATGTTGACGAAGTGAATGCAAGAATCTCCAAGGCCAGCGCGGCCTTTGGCAGTCTGTACAAGAATGTGTGGGACAGAAATGGAATAAGCCTGCAAACACAGCTGAAAGTCTATAAAACAGCTGTATTATCCACACTGCTATATACTTGTGAAACTAGGACTGTTTACCAGCGACATGCTAGGAAATTAAACCACACAGTCAGCCTTAGGAAGCTATTGAAGATTAAATGGCAAGACAAGATCCCAGACACTGAATTTCTAGAAAGAGCATCCTTGCCCAGTATCCACACTCTACTAATGAAAAATCAGATTCGCTGGGCGAATCAGATTCACTTAACTCGTATCCAGATCACAAGCTCCCTAAACAAATTTTTTTACCGCAAGCCGCGTTGTGGTAAACGCTCCCAAGCGGCTAGAGGAAACGCTTTAAAGACACTGAAAGTCTCACTGAGAGCTTTTGGAATTCATCTTGACACCTGGGAGACTGCTGCTAAAGACCGTAACTCATACAGTACATCATTACATAAAGGTGCAGTTACATGTGAAGCAACCAGGACTGCAAGAGCTGTGAAGAAAAGGCTGGACAGACAAACCATTGCAGGAGATCCCCCTCTGGAACATCAAGCATTCTTTGCCCGCATTGTCAAAGAACATTTCGAACCAAAATAGGCCTTATCAGCCATCTTAGAACTCACGGCTCCATACTTTCAACCCCACTAGATGAAATGAATGGTAATCATCATTCTTGATGGACAAACAACACACACACACACACACACACACACACACACACACATATATATATATATATATATATATATATATATATATATATATATATATATATATATATTCATTCATTGGCACCTTGCCGTCTTGACAGACGATGGTTTGTGCTTTAAAAAGGCATAATAACTTATACCTATGGCGGTAGCGCATGTGACTGATAAGGTCAATTTGCGCTGTAAATGTCCGTTCACAGTGGGTGCATGTGAACAATATATATATATATATATATATATATATATATATATATATATATATATATATATATATATATATATATATATATACATATTTAGTCATCAATTGCCATGCTAGCTGGCGTAAGCGTTCATGTCTCTCCACGTCTTTGGCGTTCTGGATCAACTCTGCTGCTAATATTCCTCCATGCCATCGTCTTAATCCTACAGTAACATTTCTCTTGGGCGGCCCCTTCCTCGCATCCCCTCGAACTTTCCAGTTGTCACGATGTTCTCCAATGAATCTCTTCTCATAACATGACCAAAGAAAGCTGTTCGTCTCTTTCTTATTGTTGTACAATAATATCAATTAATTAATAATTGTTTTCAGACACATTGGATTTACTCTTATGTTTCGTCCCGTGAGCTCACTGATTTCTCGGTGCATATATGTTTGTATCTCTACAATAATTTAATTCAGGTGTCTTGTACTGCTTGGCAAACCAACTTTCTGTTGCCTTAATGTTTATCTCTTATTTATTTATAAATCTTATCATACTCTTTTTTGTCATTTGTACTCTGTTTTCTTTTCTCCGTCAACTTTAATCTTTATTCCAGTCATCCATTTCTTCTTAGCTTTTGGCATCCCTCCAGTGCATATTTGATTAATGGAATCTCTTAAAATTGCCCATTATTCATTCATACTATATATTTTAGCTATTGCATTGTAACTATTTTTCACTGTCACTCTGTATAGTTTTTGAATTTCTTTATCTGCTTTCAGAACATCTTTGTTAAGTCTTATGTTCTTAACCACTTTTTTCATCTCTTCAATCTGATTTTCATTTGTCTACACAGTTGTGCATGATCACTATTACAGTCAGAACCAAGCTTTATCTTAACAGTAATTAACGCATTTCAAAATCTTTTATTTATAAGTATGTAGTCAATTAGGTTAAGTAATTTCTTACCATGGCTTTTCCATGTCTGAAGTCGTCTTTTATAGTGTTTAAACCGGGTGTCTCCAATTATCATTTCATTGATATTTACCCATTATATTAGTTTCTCGCCGCTTTCATTTCTTGTAACTACACCATAATTCCCCACTACGGCCTCCATTTTTCCCTTTCCTCCTTTTTCATTAAAATCTCCTAGCATTACTTTTATGTCTTGTGATTTAATTTGACACATCGCCATTTCTACTTCATCGTAAAAATGCTGTATTTCTTCATCACTAATACTTGTTGTTGGTGCTTAAACTTGTATTATATTTATATCTATTGGTTTGCCTTTCATTTTGACCATAATAACTCTATCTGAAATACACCAATAGCCATTAATTATTATCTTCACCAGAATGAACTATTGTGTGTTATTTTATTCGGTCTTTTGTCGGTTATTTATGTCGGTTATTATATATATATATATATATATATATATATATATATATATATATATATATATATATATATATATATATATATATATATATATATATATATATCAAAGGCGCTATCTCGTAACACCAAAATCACAATATACAAAACACTGATCAGACCAGTTGTGCTGTATGGCTCTGAAACCTGGAGTACAACGAAAGGAGACGAAGCCTTGTTACAAACCTTTGAGAACAAAATTTTAAGACGCATCTTTGGACCCATTAGGGATACACAGAGTGGAGAGTGGAAAAGAAGAATTAACAAAGACATTTATGATCTGTTTAAGTCCCCGCTAATCACTGGTATCATGAAGGCTAATAGACTACAATGGCTGGGGCATATAGAAAGAATGGAAGATAATAGGGAAACAAAACTCGCTTACATTCAGGAAATAAATGACCGTAGACCCCGAGGTAGACCAAGAAGACGGTGGAGAGATAATACATGTACAGACCTACAAGCACTTGGAATCAACGACTGGCAAGAGAAGGTCCACCAGAGAGACGAATGGAGACGGATTGTATTTGCAGCAAAGAACCTCAATGGCTCGGAAAGCTGAAGAAGAAGACGATATATATATATATATATATATATATATATATATATATATATATATATATATATATATATATATGTGTGTGTGTGTGAGTGTGTGTGTGTGTGTGCGCGCACGTGTGTGTATGTGTCTGTTAAGTGCTATGTTCACCGAGCACAAACGCACAAACAAACTGGGAATTTATATTTATTCTAGTATAAAGAGATGCGATGGTAGTAATGGTTAGGACACACTGGCATTAGCCAATCGAACAAGAAGGGTTTGATGCCAGCCCTCTTCATTCGATATGAAAATGATTGCCTGACCAAGTGTCCCACTGTGCACTCAGGTATGCCTTTCATTCCAGCAAGTGTATTAGTGGATTCAGGTAGATTTAATATGTTTGTCCTAACACTTCACATACCCTCATCAGGTTCGTTATACTGAGCATTTCTGTTTTTCTTTCATAAATTCTATGTAGTCACGTTAGCTCAGTGGCTACCATGCTTGCCTGTGGCCATACAGTCGTGTGTTCGAATCTTGCTACGTAGGATTATATCATTATAAAAAAACAAACATGCATGACATTAACCACACCAGACATAATTTCCCGAGGGGTCTAAAACTAAGGCGCTGTCGCCATATACATACTACGCAATAGGTCTGAAAATGGGACAATTCATTTATTTTATTTAACATGTATAATTTATGTCATGTGCGTACTCTAATCTATTCTCATTCGGATTCATTCCAGAGTGCTGGTCAATACATGTAAATAAACTTCACATGTAAATTCGCGAAGGAATTGCCAGCAAAATATGTAATGCGAATCCGTGATTAGCCACACCGATATTAAGTGTGTCTTAGATTAATTAGATGGTGTACGAGGGGGAATTCAAATTAAAACATTAAAAGTGTGATATAGATTACAATAATAATTTCATCGTCTTGTAATCTGTCAATACTGCTGCTACCTTTGTCAAGAGTATTAAGCACGTGGTATCACGGTGCAGACGAACACAGTGACTTCATAAGGACAATTTATAGATGGCCGACCTACTTAAGACATGCATCAAAGATTATCAACGTTGTTATCTGTTTTGTTTTGTTTTTAATCAGAGAAGGGGTGAAACCTCTAGAAATTCATAGGCGAATGAAAATAAAGTATACTGATACATGCCAGTCAGTCCAGCAAGAGTATGAGTGAATTAGGAAGTTTCAAGATGGCGTGACTTCTGTGACAGACTGTTCACTGTTCAGTATACTAGGTGTCGTGAAAATCACTGTGGATTAACAATAAGATGATACAGATAATACAGACAGTCTGATTCACAGCTGCAGTTGTTTACTACGAGTGGTCGGGAGATGAAACGGCACCGCTGCCCTTGAGAATTCTTGGGTAGACAGAAAATATGTCAAGGTTATTTTGCCGACCAGCGGAATCAAAGAGAGACGGGGGCTGTTGTTGAGAGAAAAAAGGGGAAACTACTCTTGTGACATTGATTAAAAAAAGGGGAGAGAACTTATTCTGAAATGGATAATCTGCCACTGGAACATCTGATGTATTGACATCAAAGAAACGTCACCAAAACAACCCAAGGCTCTTTGACAAAAACATGACATATTTACAGTAGTGTAGCCAAGAAAGTTTACCTGAGCTGACGTGTTTCTGTACCGCTGTTAGGAAATTCGGAGAGCATCTAATGTGTTCGATTTAATTAACATTAAATAACATATGTCTTTATGGCAAGTTGTAGATGCCATCCAGGAGTGATGCGGTGTTGCATAAGGTATTATAGATAATATATTTAGGCTTAATTAATATAGGCAGTAGCATTGTTAAAACTAGCTAGTGAAGTGATGATTAGCTCTGCTAGTTGAGAATAGAGTAGTGAAGTGATGATTAGCTCTGTTAGTGAGAATAGAGTAGTGAAGTGAGAATTAGCTCTGCTGGTGAGAATAGTGTAGTGGGTTGGGAGATGGGGGAAATGTCCAATAGTGGGATCTTTCAGTGGGGTGCCTACAAGGGTTCAGCACTATATCTATTGGTCTTTCCTTGTCTTAACCTGATTCAGACTGAGGAGATGAGCCACTCTGATCCATGACAGAGTTTAGTTCCCTGATAAATCTCTGAGCAAGGCAGTAGGCCTACATTCAGCTAGTAGGGATAAGTATCAGGCGGCCTTCACCAGATGTGGTCTCTTTCTCTGACAGGTTTCCCTACGTCTATGAGGAAGCTCTACACTGGGTTTGATGGAGGTCAACTCTCATTAAGAAGAACATCAACTGAACATTCACTTTATTTTATAAGATGAATAAATACCCAGAAGAAAGTACAGTCAGCACTGTTTATGCTAGGCCTAGGATCCAGAGGGTCCATACGAAACTGGCTCAGTTGAGCAAAACATTATAAATAATTCATTTACAATAGGGATTCACCCAGGTTGGGTGATACTCGTTTCTTCACCACATACCACTGAACACTAGTGAATAGAAAAGAACATTGAACATGGCGTTCTCGTGGAATAATTTAGTACAGTGAAGAAGTACTCTAGAACTGTTTGTGTGTGAAAATCTATAAAAACGGATTAGAACAAATGTGAGACCTGTGACATTGAAACCTAGTTTTCACGGTACAGAGATCCGTACTTATCTGAGTTATAGGGACCTTAGTCTTTACAGTGAGTGACAGATCCATGATTAAGGTTATACAATAACTATTTTCGGAGGATTATGCATCTAGTCGACCCAGTGGGTCCCGGAGAAAGTCAACGTCTGGAAGAAGAGACGCATCAATGGGTGAGGTGTTCACGTACTAAGCTATCATGCTGTGGCGTACCCTTGATATGATGATCATCTGAATTGGCTCCTGGTCTGCTGCTCTGAATCTACAGACACACTAGAATTCGACATACATTCTACACATTACACACACACACTTCTCACACACATACTCTTTGCTTTAATAAATTATTTTGTATTTATGTGTTGAAGCTAGAGTTGTTGAGTATGTTGTGTTGGGGAAGAGTGAGAGGGGGCATGATCTAGGGGTGAGTGAGAGTAAGAAAGAGGTGTCTGCAGACTGAAGGAGTTTTGTGGACGGATTCTGGTGGTTTCTCTAGGACAATAATATTGGGGTAATAAAAATATGGGTGTTGATTCCCCTCACTCCAGGGACGACACTAAAGTAATAAAGGATTACTACGACACTAGGTTATCACTGATACACTACAATACAGTGAAATGTCTGCAAGTTACGTGCCAGGGCAGCTTACTCCAGAATTGAAACAAAGACGCATTGATGCTGGTCAAGAAAAAGCCCAATGTGATGTCCAGTTGTTTGGACAACTCAAAGAGTCATTGGGTGGAAATTCTTTTTGGCCCGATGAAGAGGTACAGCAGGTGGTATATGAGTGGTCACACACGCGACTAATAATTTTTTTTTCTACATGAATCCAAGTACTGTATCGGTGCTGGAAGACTTGTATTGAACGCAGTGGTGACTACATAAGAAAAAGATACCTTTGTTCTTTACATTTTCATAATATATTCACCAAACGAAAAACATGTATGGTTTTCATTTGAAATTTGGTACATGTCAAAAGTGGGGCGGTCATCTTCAAACTGTCCTTATGACATTACCGTGGTCATCTACACTGTGATAAAACGCGCTTAACACTCTTGAAATCCCTAAAAATAACTTTAACATGTTATAAAACAATGGCATGGTTATTCTAATTTATATCAAACTTTTAAGGTTTCAATTTGAAGCCCCCTCCTATATGTAGAATATAATGTTTTGATGAGTAAATTAATAATTGAATAACAATAACTTGATGATTTTTGATAATATAATCAAGAAAGTGCCACTTTGAATTGAAGGTTGGCTGCAGTGAGTCTCCGACGCCCTCTGCCAGCCGTCTTCAAGATGCACCGGCATACAATCTATCCAGCCCATCTCCTGATCGGGTTGTACATTTAGCCGAAACTTGTCTTCTTCTTGCACGTTAAGATATGTAACATGTTGCCACATCAGATACAATAGAGTTGTGGATAGCAAGCATGCCTACCGATCAGTTGGCGGTGGTTCAAATTCGCTTTGATATGAATTTATAAACATCGTCTCGACTTCCAGGTAGACCTAAGCACCATAAAATGTAGTGATACTGACCACAAGACACCCTCGAGTGCTGACTGGTTTGTAAAAATTTGGCACTGTGTGACATGTCCTTCATGTCGTTTAGGACACACGATTTAAATGAAGTGAAAGACCAAGAAGATACGAAGACAGACCGAGACACAGAAGAAATAGATGGCGTCGGAAACGGGATGAGGACAGGTTAACAACTCGCTGAAAGAAGAACACCATGAGACAGGGAAGGCACCCAACAACACCAGCTTTTACAAGTGTGCGTAAGTTACCTACGTGGGGAGAACCGCTACTGATTCTCGCGCAAGTTACGTTCCTCACGTGGATATATGGGATTACGTAGAAAGTCGCTAAAATCTTGGCCTGGGAGACCGGCATGTCACACATTAGATACATTATTCTTCTATACAGCGTTGCACAGGTGTGCCCTTACCTAAAAGACTAATGTTGACTGGGTCTTTAAATCCTTGTTTAACAAAGCAGATGATGTTGATGACATTTGTGGCTGTACCAAATATATCGATCATCTGACACAGGACGGCAAACACAACCCAAAATGAAATATGCAATCCTTCGTCGCTAATTAACTTATAGTTGCTCCCAAGTGCATCCGGTAACCTGAACACTGAATTGTTATGTTGTTTGTCACTGTTGACATTTGTTATGATTGTCGACTCCGCATACATTGTCGCTGATTCATTTTGCAATTGTCAAAATGTATATTTGATAACAGCAAGGAATGTATAGTTTTAACTCTTACTGGACATATTTATGTTTCTTCTAACTTTAAAGTAGCTTATTATTGCCACAAGAAGCTGCGACAGCTCAGTCGCTAGCACTTTTGTCTTCCGGTCCGATAGTCATTTGCTCGAAACCCCATACCAGTGGATTTATACAAAAGAAAAGAAAACTTTACCTACCAGATGGATTCTGCATGAAATGAGTGCGATGATATTTCTAAGACGTAAAGGCAAGAATACAATGGACAGCCAGAAAGGCCAATGAACAAGTCCTTCAAGAAACAAATGAAGATCGTAAACTGATTAGAGAAATTAGACGTAGACAGTCACAATTTTTTGGGCATGTTATGAAAAGAAATGATCTAGAGAACTTGGTGACAACTGGTAAGATCGAGGGGAACAGACCAAGGGGAAGACCTAGATACAAGTACCTGGATGGCTTGGCCTTGTGGCATGGTCGAGACAGAAACAAGGAGCTGATCCACGACTCTAGTGATCGAGTGAGATGGCAGAACATGACCGCCCACGCTTACCGGCATGGCACATGATGGATGGATGGAAAGGCAACCGCCATGATATTGGTCATATTACCATTCGAATGTCGATTGCTCTAAATTAGGGGGCACCTTAAACCAAATATGCTTCATCGCGTTTTAGAGGGAGCTTTAATAACTTTTGCCAATTTCAGCGTGGTTTACTTATGTCAGTCTCACATGGATTGCATAAGATGACCAATTCCTTTAGAATTTCATGCGGACATCTCAAAGCAAAATTAGGAACATGGAAGATTAATAGAACCGTAGTGCAAATTGTTAGGCCTGATGTAGGAAGAAAGTATACATTCATGTCCCGAGAAAACAAACAAATTACCTGAGGACGAAGAATATCAGATATCAGCCACACATAATTGCTAGATCTATGGTATTATTAAAAAGAACACTACAGCGAAAGAAATGGTTAAATGTTGAGGCTGGAGTTCAGAACCAACATAGTACACCCTTTATCATCTGTGCAGTTCATCGTTTACACAGCGAGAATCGCGCGAGAGCAGATCACGGACAGGGGAGAATACCATCCTTTGCCTGCGACGTGTGTGTACCGTCAGAAAAACACCCACGGCTGGTTGCTTATGAACTTCTGAGAGAACTCTACCGCAGAAGCACATGGTGCTGGAAAGCCGGGAAATAGTCAACCCAACAAAGGCTGCTGTTACGCGGTTCTCATTAAATAAACAAATTACAAACACTCCTACGCCACTTTGCTCAGAAATGGTGAAATATCCATGAGTACGGTCTGAACGAAGTCTAGCCTTTACCGTACACATACACCACGTATTCATGAAAGCTCAACACGGTTTGAGTGTGATGAGAATTATTGGATGCGCCAACTCTGTCTCTTATACCAGTGACTGGTCCTTTCTGCAGGTGAGTACTTTCTGGTAATTTTAACAGCCATACACAGATGGAGAAGCCGGACATGATTTAGAATAAGGTCACGCATTTCGTACTTGGGTACACTCAAGATACGGCATGGAAGACGATGTGTTTTCTACTTGATTTTTTCCAAACATGGAAGACAGAGCGAGTTATTCCGTGCAGGTCCACACCTTGGCGTTAACGCTGACACACAAAGCGTTGCAAATTTAAAAAAAAAAAGTTTGTGAATAGATTCACCTGAAGACATAATTCAAATGCTGTGTTCACTAGAGGACACAAAACATGGCCTTGAATAGGTGTCAGTGCCAGAAGGATGCAGTATGTCTTTTTCACCCGGAATTAGACTGGACAAAGAAAGCAAAGAACAAAACTCAATAGTGTTTGGCACAGAAGAACATACATTCATTTTTGAAAATTCTTCCCCGGATGGTATCCCCAGCTGACTTAACAGACACAAACGCTTATAGAACCAGTCCGAGTCAGGACTCACTCGTAAGAGCGCACAGACAACAACAGCAAACAACTCACAAAAACCATGGACCTCAACTCTAACCAAGGCTGAAGAAGAAGGTAGAACTAGGCCAAATTTGGAATTTTTGTTTTTGAATCAAGCAAGCAAGAGATCTGTTATGTGGCACACGAGAACCTCATGACTTCCACGTCCCAGGTTTGTGAGAGAACTGTTCAGGAAGACAGCCGAGCTTTTTTCCGTGTCTACAAGCAGCTTAATCATGAAGGTCATGACATTATTAAAGGCAGTATCGAAGCTGGAGAAACAGACGTTCACTCATGCCAAGTGTATGTTAAGGAAGATAAAGAAGGGCTGGGCAAGATGGCAATGATTTGAATCTCTAAAGAGGTCAAGACTTACCAATAACTGTTTCAAGAAAACTGACTGTTGGACTAAACCACCTATGGTTTCCATTGATACATCTAGAATACATACTAAGAAGAGATTGAAGCAGAAGCTCATATAAATCCATTCATTGCTAGTCCCAGCTTATGTTCTTCAGATGAATTATTACTTGTAATGTTATTATCAACTTAGTATTGTAATTCTACTCTATATGAGGATGGTCGTCTATTCTACAACCGACGCAGAAGTATCAAATGATCAAATGTGTTCAAATACATCCAGCCATCAAGTGTGCTGACATATAATATAGTTTCTACATCTTTATTGAAAGGATCTAAAATTTAAGATATCCATCTGTCATGTTACCATGGTATAGATTAATTTATGGCGTAACTGTGTGCACTTTTTAACATTTCAAGCGAATACTGTTTTTCTTTTTAAAAAAAAATAACATATCAATTTTACACTTGTTTAATAGATTATACATTAGTTTATTAATTCATCATATGTGTCATAATCTGTGTATATTTTATGTGTCAAGATTATGTGTTTGTGTAAAATATTTGAAGTTTGGATTTGAGCAATATAGGCAGGCAGTAGGATTTTCTCTGTCTAAATATATAGACATTAGTGTAACTGAACACTTAGAGTTGCTCATTATGATAGTTGCTCTGGATATGTGTGTGTATGAATCATCTAGAACTTTAATAACGTTGTGCGCTATTGAAAATCAAATTCTCCACACATTAAAGAATGGTCAGCATTCTGCAAAAATCAACATACAAAGACAATAGAAAACAAGGAACAATTAGAAAGTAAGTATTAAGCTCACCAGCACGCCACGACTTTCTGAGCGACCGGCTCCATACTCTCATAAGTCACTGATGCGACTCGAACCGCTTCCAATTCTCGTGTACTCACGTCAACCACGAGAACATTCGGGATTACGGAGAAAGCTGCTAACTCCTCGGCCAAGGAGCAGGCATATATATGTGTGAGAGAGAGAGTGTGTGTGTGTGTGTGTGTGTGTGTGTGTGTGTGTATGTGTGTGTGTGGTTCCTTCTCCCCTAATTGTGCTGTCACAGTCAGACTCGGCGTCTAGACTTCCGCGCACTATGGAAACCAAAGACGGATAACAACCAACAAAGGACTGATGTTATCGGTCACGGAATACCTTTGTCAAGTCCTCTTCAGGACCCATCCCCCACTGGTCCAAGCCTGACATCCAGCTCCCGCCTGTGGCTCCTAGTAGCTGTCAGCATGCGATAGTGGCCACCCCCGGGAAACAGCTGTGAGAGGCTGGCTAAACCAGGCGTGCAAATCAGCAAACGAGATCGAAAATAGATGCAATAAGGCAAACCAACTCACTGGACAAATGGCACCAATACTAAAGAACAAAAATGTATCAATAGCAACTAAGAAAGCACTATACAACAATAACTTCCTACCAACTTTATGCTTCCAATGCCAAACCTGAACAATGACAGAACAAGATAAAAGAAAAACCAAAACAATTTAAATGCGATTCCCTAGAATAATACTTAATGTAAGAGAAAAAATTAGAAATGAAGAAATCAGGACTAAAGTTGGGGTTATAACAGCGCTAGAATTTATCAGAAAACAACAGGTTAAATGGTTTGGCCGTATAACTAGATTATCAGCTAACAGTATACCTCAACAAGCAGAAGAAGAGGCCGGCCACGTAAACAATGGATGGAGCGAATTACAGAGACCATGGAAACATCAATATATAAAGCCCATACCCGGGCACTTTCCCGCTGTTTATGCATCACCTCGACACCGCAAGGTACAAGAGGAACCTGATGAGATGATGAGATGATGAGATGATGAGATGATGAGATGAATTTTAGACGTCCCGTCCTGGACGTGGTAGCCCAGGTCAATACAAGAAAGAACATATGTCGATGGAAATGCAAACACATGATCACCAGGTAAGCAGACAAGCGTGCTATCAATATCCTATCTCGGCTCCGATAACGCTTGGGCATAAACGAATAAAAAATAGTTGCATGTCCTTACAGGACGTTGCAACCAACCCTATCATTTACTGGCTGTTTGTGATTTACTGGTCAATTTTAGGTTAAGTGTTTTGCCAATGTTTTATGAACGGACGACTCTCATGCCATGGAAATCAAAGCAAAACGGTTTGCTACCAAATCACCTGCGGTTGGTTTTTACCCCTTATGTCTGGGAATAGTGAAACTTTGTTCACTAACCCCTAAACCACAGCCACCAACAACTGTAACTGATTTCATGAGTAATTAACAATATATGCAACTTTAAACTCAGTTTTAGTCGTGTATAAGGCATTGTTGTTGTTGTGTATATGGGAGACTTTTAAAACTGAGTTGCGGCTCAGGTCGAGCCAGGCTACAAATGATACCAGGAAGTAGTACGGAAGCCTATGGCTTGGGTGGTATTTATCACATCTTCCATGGAGAGCCGACTGGTTTATCAAAATGTGAGACTTGCAATGTATACCCAACTCGCTTCAAGTCCTAGGGGAGGCTGTTTACTAAATGAAAACACTTGTCAACCAGGTGGACAAATTCAACAACCAACAAACTAACAACTAATACTTGAAAAACATGAAATGTAAGGAACACGTTGGCTTAGAAACTACTGAAAATATATGTATCCTGGGCACGTAATTATCATACTTATTCAATGTATAAAGTATGCACTTTGTAATTATGGTGTAACGTGCATACACTGTCCTAATTCCAAGCTGGTCTATAATTTTCAGAGACAATAATTACGAGAAAAAAAAAACACACGTTAACAGTGAATATCGTCCAATGAAACAAACATTGATTCACCTCTTGCTCTTAATTATTCCCCTTCACACTTTGTATTACCTATGATTACTATAATAACAGTGGACACACAAGGGAGTTAACCACTATGGTGACCATGTAATGACCTCAGAGCAGTTTTATATTTCACAACTTTCAATTAACTCCAGTGGCATTTCGTTCAACGTTAAAATCTAGATGAACACTACGTAATTAAAATGTTTAGCAGCCGCCAAAAAATCAGAACATTCTAGTAGTAATTTGTCAGGTTCATGAAGAGAACATCACAAATACAAACGGGGATTGGGGGTGGGGGGGGGGGAGGAGGGGCTTGTTAGTTTGGTCATGGGTCGAAGTACACTTTTCCTGCAGGGAGACGCTGTCGTCATTTGGAGGTGACAGGTTCGAGTCCCGGTATGTAGCTATAACTTTCAAGCTGGTCCTCACATCTCTATAAATCTCTTCTACGCCTATGATCTCCAAACAATGCTGGGTGTTTATTTATACACAAATACTAGTGAATCAAGTGGTGAAGAAACGACACAGGCGGTGGATAGGAAATACATTGAGAAAGCATACAAACAGTATGAGCAGATAGGCCTTTGTCTGGAACATTTTTTGTTTGTTTGTTGTTTTTGTTGTTTTTTTTATTCGCATATTCTTTACAGAACATCGCTGTCAACATCTGCATCTTTCAGCTGATCCTTGATTTCTTGGCAATATTACGCTCAGTAGTTTGCCATTGCTTTCTGAGCGACCGGCTCACATACTCCGTAAGTTACCGACGAGGAGAGAACCGCTACCGATGCTCGTACAACGTCACGTCACTCACTCACTCACTCACTCACTCACTCACTCACGAACGAACGAAAATCGTTATTTTCAAAGGGTTTAGAATTAGGTACGCAGGCCCGTCTGACAATCTGCCCTTCTTTTCTATTTCCTCTCATACATTCTTTCTTTCAACTCTCTTATGAAGCAAATCTTTGACAACAAAAGAACAATAAGCATTAAAAAGCATGAAAAATAATCAAAAATACATGACTCACTGAGGCAATGTTTAACATGGGAATTATAAATACCCAGGGAAGTCGACACGTGCCATACATATGGGAATGTTTCTTGGCTAGTGGGCGTTTGAGATAATTTACCATTATTTATTGTCTTTGTTGTTGTTGTTGTTTTGTTGTTGTTGTTTTTTTTAATGGGAGCATGTAGTCTGTCCTGAGGTAGTGTTCAAACAGTTTGCGACTGTGTATAATGATTGGTGGTGTCTTTGATTTCTTGTGGAAGATTGTTCCACAACTGAGTGGCAGAGTATGCTAAGCTTGTTTTATATAAGTCTATCCTAGATTTAGGGACATGAAGTATGTTTGGTCGTTCGCTATGTCTTGCGTTATATTTAAACAATGGCCAAAGTTAGCTTGGAGCAATTTAGAATTTTATTAATTAATTTAGCCTTATTAGAAAGTAGGCGCTTGCGGAGAGGCAGTAACTGAAGACGTTCATGTATGTTAGAATTGTCTGTAAGCGTATCACCATTGATTAAACGCGCTGCCCTTTTCTGGAGTGAATACAGGCGTTTTGTTATTGATTTGGGGCATCCATCCCAGATTGTGGAGCAATAATCAATATGTGTTTGTATGTGGGAAGTATATAATATCTTTCTTGTGTTTTCGTCGAGGAAAATTTTAATCTTAGCAAGTTGGTATACTTTTTTGGCTATTTGTTTAACTAGAGCATGAACGTGGGAATTAAAGGATAGATTACGATCTATGATAACACCCAGTGCCTTGTGCTCGGTTACACTTTCTATAGGTGTGCTACCAATGTGCAGCTAAAGAGTTCTCTGCGAGTTTAGAGTTTGAAGTCTTTGCATGGTTCCTATTAACATAGTTTTTGTTTTGAATTGATCCATGCCATCGGACATCATAATTTGTGAAGTATGATCGGCCACGCTAGCCAGCAAGGCACTTGATGATGATGATGTGGAGTATACTATATTTATTTCTGCAGCTTGCATTTTTTTTTTTGTTTCTTCTCCGTTTCTCTTTCAGTGTAGTGTGTCAATCTACTTTTTCCCCAGCATCTCCATCTCTATCTCATAGGTAAGTTTGTCCAATTTTAGCATGAACCTGTGTAAGGTTTACTCCGTCTAGATCAGTGTTTCCCAACGTGGGGCCCACGCCCCACAGGGGGGGGGGGGGGGGCAATTCGATTGTTAAGGGGGACAATTCGAAAATGGAAGAAATCGGCTGGATATAACAAAACGGGGAGACTTGAGACTGAAGTTAACTAAATTGGAACCTGACATAAAATCGCTTTGCAGCAAGCACCAAGCGCAAGGATCTCACTGAATTTAAATAATTACTATTAATTAAAGTGTGTCAGGTCTTAGTCAGATATGACTGAGCTACCGTATAACAGTAGACGGTACTACCTGGTTTCTGTTAGCGCCGAACATTGGGCGGCGCTTACCAAACCCGACACCCCACATTGTGCCAACGGCTTCGGACGGAAGAGCGCAATTGGGAGGGTACAAGCCTTACCCTGGTGCGAGGAAATGCAAGCTAAAGACAAAATTGTCATGGCAGGGCAGACCAGGCCCTAAGCCTTAGTTGGCGACTGGTCTAGGATCGAAGCTCCGACAGGCGGACAGTTAGAGCATTGCTTTGCTGATCCGGCAGCTTCTGCAGCTTGTCTTGTTCCAGATGTAGGGGTGTTACCTTTCCTCTGGAGTGAACTAGGCAGGCCGAGAGAGGGATCATGCTGCATGGGCAACACATGATCTCTATATTTTAGCCCAGGCTTTGTGCTATGGAGAGGCAATAACTCCATCCCTGGTCTTAACTGGTCTCGGAATCAAAGCGAGAGGCAACTGTTACGGGTTATAAGTCCTTGTCAGTTGGCGTAGACATGGGGCGCCACGCGTTGCCTCTGACGGTGGTAGACACCTATAGGTGTCACTGATCAGCTACCGCCCGCCTCAAGCTGGGCAGCCCCCAGCCAATTGGGTGCTGATCCGCCACAGCCTGCCTGCTTCAATGGGTGCTTGGGGCTAGGACAAAATCTGAATCGCAGGCTGTAAAACCAATGCACCAGGTACAAACAAAAATAAAAATAGAAACCTCAAGCTACGGCTTGCAACCTGGAACGTGAGAACCATGTGTCCAGGATTTTCCACTGACTTGACCAATATTGACGATGTGAGAAAAACGGCTGTGATTGATGCCGAACTCAATCGTCTTAACATTGATATTGCTGGCCTGCAGGAGACTCGCCTCGCTGAGGAAGGGTCACTCAGGGAAAACAACTACACCTTTTTCTGGAAGGGTAGAGAGCAGGCAGACAAAAGGCAACACGGTGTGGGCTTTGCAGTGAAGAATTCGCTACTGGGAATTATTGAAATTCCAGCAGGAGGAAATGAAAGACTATTGTCCCTGCGCTTGGCAACCTCTTGTGGGATTCCCACCATTATTACTGCATATGCACCGACACTCGATTCCTCTGATGATGTGAAGGATTTGTTCTATGAGGAGTTAGACTCCGTGATCAAGGCAGTTCCAAAATCCGACTACATTTATATGCTCGGTGATTTCAATGCTCGTGTGGGCAAGGACTCGAGTTCATGGCCAGTGTGCCTTGGAAAATACAACATCGGTCGCATGAATGAAAATGGGCAAAGGCTGCTGGAGCATTGCACCAGTAATGACCTATGTATTACAAACTCTTTTTTTAAAACAAAAGAGATGCATAAGGTCACATGGAAACATCCAAGATCCGGCCATTGGCACCAGCTGGACTGCATCATCACACGGAGACATCTGAACCATATATCATTGACTCGTAGTTACCACAGTGCTGACTGTGATACGGATCATTCTTTGGTTGTTGCAAGGGTTAGACTGAGACCAAAGAGAATCTACACAGCTAAACACAAATCTAGCCACAGGATTAATATTATTAACACTCATGATCCTGAAAAGTGCTTTCAGTTTCAACAGCAACTTGAAGACGCTTTCACTGATACACCAGAAAATTGTACAGTAAATGAAAAGTGGGGTCAAATTAAGGAAACTCTTTATAAAACTGCCGTAGGAGTTTACGGCACTGTGGATCATAAGAGGCAGGACTGGTTTGCGGCCAACAGCGAGATTCTGCAGCCCTTGATTGATAAGAAGAAGAAAGCTCTCTTAAGGAACAAGGAAAGACCAACGCGTAACACTCTGAGTGAGCTAAGGCAAGCTAGGAAGGATGTGCAAAAGGCTGCCACGCAGTGTGCAAATGATTATTGGATCAAGTTATGTGAGTCCATTCAAATCGCAAGTGATAAGGGAGACATAAGAAGCATGTATGAAGGAATAAAGAAAGCCTGTGGTCCAGTGATCAAAAGAAGTGCACCATTGAAAACCTTGACTGGAGAAATCATCACTGACAAGAAACGGCAGATGGACAGATGGGTAGATCACTATTTGGAGCTTTACTCAAGTGAGACCAAACTAGCGGATGATGCCCTCAACGCCATAGAGGCTCTACCAACTCTTGACCACCTGGACACACTTCCCACCATAACAGAAGTTAAGTGTGCTATAAATGAACTTGCATCTGGCAAGGCTCCAGGTAAGGATGGGATTCCAATAGAGGTTATCAGGAGTGGGCAAGACACACTCACTATACAGATCCACCAGCTAATAGAGCTATGCTGGCGTGAAGGACAAGTCCCACAGGATTTCAAAGATTCAAGCATCATAACACTGTACAAGAACAAGGGCGATCGGAGCGACTGCAACAACTATAGGGGTATCTCACTTCTGTGTATTGTTGGAAAAGTATTTGCCAGAATTGTTCTGCGCAGACTTCAAGTCCTAGGAGATCAAGTCTACCCCGAATCACAGTGTGGCTTTCGACAGAACCGGTCTACCACTGATATGATATTCTCATTGCGACAAATGCAAGAAAAAAGCCGTGAACAGAATCAACCACTGTTTATTGCCTTCATCGACCTCACAAAGGCATTTGATTTGGTCAGTCGTGAGGGTCTGTTCAAGGCACTAAAGAAGATTGGCTGCCCCCCAACTCTTCTGTCCATTGTGGAATCGTTCCACACAGGCATGAAGGGTACAATCAAGTTTGATGGTGCAACTTCTGAAGAATTTGAAATCAAGAGTGGAGTTAAGCAAGGTTGTGTACTAGCTCCCACCCTCTTTGGAATATACTTTTCACTTCTACTGAAATATGCATTTCGTGATCAGGATGGTGGTATATACATTCACTCACGCTCAGATGGCGGCCTCTACAATGCTCAGAGATTGAAGGCTAAGACCAAAATTAGGAGGGTACTGATCAGAGAATTGCTTTCTGCAGATGATGCTGCAGTTACGACCCACTCTGAGGAAGAATTGCAATGTCTACTATCTGCATTCTCCAATGCTTGTTCTGAATTTGGTTTAACAATTAGCAAAAAGAAGACACAGATTATGTCACAAGGTGCACATGGGGTACCATCAATCTTTATTGACGACGCTGAACTAGAGATAGTAGACCATTTTACATATCTAGGATCAGTGGTAAATAGCAAATTATCCCTAGATCAGGAAATCAACATCCGGATTGGTAAGGCAGCAACAACAATGAACAGGTTAAGAAAAAGAGTCTGGGAGAACAGGAAGCTTACTGCCAAAACAAAAGTCCTTGTCTATCAAGCCTGTGTCCTTAGTACTCTTCTCTGTGGCAGTGAAACCTGGACAACTTACCACCAAGAGAACAATTTAAACAGCTTTCATATGCGGTGTCTGCGAAGAATTCTTGGTATTAAGTGGCAAGACAAAATCACAAATACTGAAGTATTGGAAAGATCAGGTTGTGTGACAGTTTATTCCATGCTCAGTCTTCGTAGACTTAGATGGATAGGACATCTTAGGCGGATGGATGATGGTAGAATACCAAAGGATATCTTTTTTGGTGAATTACAGATGGGTAAGAGATCTCAGGGTCGGCCTCTACTACGATACAAAGATGTGTGTAAGCGGGACATGATTGATACAGGCATTGATAATGCACATTGGGAGCAAGTCGCAGCTGAACGTGTTGCATGGAGGGCAAATATCAGAAATGGAATAAAGTCAAAGGAGAAAATTATTGCAGAAAAGTCACACACCAAGCGTTTGAGACGTAAGATGGTGCATGATGGTGGAAATGACCACGTGTTCAGATGCACACACTGTGAACGGACATTTACAGCGGAAATTGGCCTTATCAGTCACACTCGCTACCGCCATAGTTAAAAGTTATTATGCCTTTTTAAAGCACAAACTATCGTCTGTCTAGACGGCAAGGTGCCAATGGAGTTTTTGTTTTAGAAATGTTATTTTGCATGCGGTTTGCATGACTCCAGTTAACTACACTATTTATTTCCTGTTGCATGGATAATTCTAGCACATTCAATCGATAGCGTTTGTATATACTGTGCAGTCGTCTGCAAATAGATCGCAGGACGACGGCAGATACAAGGGAAGATCATTTATATAAATGACAAATAACAGAGGGCCAAGTATAACCCCTGAGGTACTCCAATATTAATAGTAATATTTTGAGATAGAGATTTATTGTGTGATAATACTTGTTTTCTGTCTAATAAAAATGAATTTATTAATGTCACTATATTAAACCTTACTTTCATTGTTTCTAGTTTGTTAATTAGAATATTATGATCTATCATATCGAATGCTTTTCTAAAGTCTATAAACACTGTTCCACATAGAGTATTGTTGTTAATATTTTGATGATAGTTTTCTATCATGTTTGTTATGGCCGTATGACAAGAATATTTTGGCCGAAATCCTGACTGATCGTCAACTATTAGTTTGTGGCGAACTAAGTGCTCTAGTGTTATTTTGTGGATGTACTTTTCTAGCGGTTTTGATAGTGAGGATAACATTGAAATTGGCCTATAATTACTCATGAGACGATAGTCTAATTAACCAGCTGTTAAATGAGGATACACTTTAGCGATTTTAAAGGTTTATGGGAAGTGACTTTTGGTGAGACATTCATTATATATAAAAGTTAGTGACTCGCAGATCGATGGTGCAGCATAGCGAAGAATTCGATTACTGATTCCATCTAGTCCTGACGAATTATTGTTGTTTAGGTTACTGAGATGAGTAAATACTGCAGTGGTCGTATTAGCGGTATGCTGGAGGGAATGTCAACATAGCATTTGTTCTCACAGAATGATGATGATAATAAAGATATGTCACAAGGCGCATCTGGTACTGCAGCCTTCAGATGGTTTATGTCGGACTGAAAGAATCTACTGAATTGATCACATATAACCTGATTTGATGGTAATGATTGTGATGATTTGTGTTTGTTTGTCAAGTTATTAATTGCTTTCCATATATATTTAGTGTTGGTTTTATCTATTATTAAGTTCTTAAAATAGTTTGTTTTTCTTTTCCTTTCGAATAACATATTTAACTTTGTTTCTCAGACTACGGTACATAGTTAGATATCTATTGTTATGTGCCCAGTCCCGGTCTTTCATAAGTTCAACTACCTCCTGTGTGATCCATGGGGGCTTAGTGTGATGTTTAACACGGACTTCCTTAAATGGAATATGCTTATCAAATACACTTAGAAAGGTCTTCATCCAGTGGTCCAGAGCATCGTCTGGGTCAGGAAGGTGGTAAACATTGTCCAGAGATGAGTTGAGCAAGTCTTGTAAAAAGACATATTGATTGAAGTTTTTATAATTTCTATATTTTCTACTTATATGTTTGTGTTTCGGAGTTTTGGTACCTCTTTTCGACCACTGCAACATACTGGGTTGTGATCGCTCATTGCATTAATAGGTACAGTAAATTATGTGATGTTGTCAGCACATGTAGTATAAATATGATCTATAAGTGTTGCAGATGATTTAGTTATTCTAGTGGCTTGTTTGACTAACTGTTGGAAGTTATATGACTCTATTATGTTTTCCCATGTTTTGTTTGATTTATTATTGTCTATGTTGAAGTCATCTAGCAGTATTATTTCTCTCTCATTACTAAAGACTACATCCATCATAGTGGTGAAATTTTCATACCAGATATTTCCTGCACTGGGGTTTCGATAGAGATAGCCAACTACTAGGGGTATGCGATTTTGAAGTTTAACCTCAAGCCATACACACTCAATCTCACAGGTTTCAAAATCTAGCCTGCTGTGGGCGTTAAGCGAGTTAGAAATATAAACTGCAATACGCGTCTCTTGTTTCTGATAGGGATCTCTTCTAATGGTTTTAAAACCTCTGATAGCGATGTCATCATCTGAGATGTTACCATTTAATCGACTTTCGCTGACGCCGAACATGTGAAAATTTTGATTATCACGAGAGTAAAAGGGAGTACGGAGAAAGTCGTGTAACACCTAGGCCAGGGAGACGGCTGTCTGGAACATACAGGTCAAAATAAACAGACAAATACGTAAACACATGGGGAAGAGAAGCATTAAAGTATACTATGTGGTGGAAATGGACAGAGCTGCATGGGACAACTAAGGATGGGTTGAGTTAGCTGGGGGAACTATGCCCCAAGGGATAATAAAGGATGAAAGAAAAAGAAGAAGAAGAAGAAGAAGAAGAAGAAGAAGAAGAAGAAGAAGAAGAAGAAGAAGAAGAAGAAGAAGAAGAAGAAGAAGAAGAAGAAGAAGAAGAAGAAGACGACGACGACGACGACGACGAAGAAGAAGAAGAAGAAGAAGAAGAAGAAGAAGAAGAAGAAGAAGAAGAAGAAGAAGAAGAAGAAGAAGAAGAAGAAGAAGAAGAAGAAGAAGAAGAAGAAGAAGAAAAAAGAAGAAGAAGAAGAAGAAGAAATAATTTGCCAAACGACATTTGCTATGACAGTTTGACATATTAAACATAACACGACACATATCATGCTAATTCATTTATATCAAATTCACATTGCACATAATGACAGTGGATGAAAAAGTGTGTTCTGGGTTAAGTTATTCGGAATGACTTACCGTCATTGTGGTGTGAATTGTTAAACCTTCACATATTCTAGACAATTAGAATACACGAAATTTACAACAGCTGTAAGCACACAAAAGGCGTTGCGCTGAAAAGCTATCATCGGCAAATAACAATAAAACACATACAAACAAATATACTGACAAAGGAAATAGCACTTCGATGACTACATTAGGGATACTATGTTTACATTTAAGGCTCGTGATCCAGGCTATTGTATGTCTTGATGGCATAACACACTGTAGTCGTTCGGTTGTTTATATGTTATTGCGTTTCCTTTTGCTGGTTGCTAATGAAGGCCTATAGCTTCAGATGCCTCTGGTGTTTTTTAATGTAATTTTAGCATTGTGTGTGTTTTTAAAAAATTATTTACATTTTCACAGCTTTACTGCATTAACCAAATTCATTTTTATTCGTCACAATTTCTAGAGAAGAGGTTATGGATGTGGTTCGTAATCCCGCATGCCACGTTAGAAACACAGCTGCGACGATTTTTCAGCAGACCACTTTGCGTTGCTTTCCATACAATGGTATGTGTGCTAGTCGTTCAGAAAGCAATGCAAACTACTGAACATAAACTTTCCAAGAAATCTCAAACAACCCAAAAATGCTAGGGTTGACTGCCGTATCATGTAAAGGATAATCAAGTAACATACTATTTTCTCACTGCGTAATGAGCTTAGGATATCCAATATCCTTCCTCGAAGACTTTCTTTCCCAGACAATTACCCAGAAACAACTGGACCCACATATTTAAGGGACTGAGTGGTCTTCGAGTGCTGGAGGTCCCGTATTCAAGCCCCCGTGAGGGCCGGGATTTTTTTTCACGTGGACTTCTAGTAATAAAAATATCCCCTATTCTTTTGGTAGTGAGATCGGAAGCCCGTGTTTATTGTTGCGCACGTAAACAATACCTTGACAGTTGGAAATCGAAAACGAGTAGCCTAAAGGCGCTGCCCGGGCAAAATTTCTAGTTAAAATTCTAGCCAAAGTATTTCATTATCATCGCCGGTACTACGGAGTTCGTGCACTGAGCTGAGATTCTCCTGACTCAGGCTTGAGTTAGGAGTAGAATGGAGCACTTATGTGTTACGCCCGTGTGCCGTGATGTTGATCCGTCGACTAAAGTAAACTAAATTAAATTTAAGAACATGGGTCAATGCCAGAGCCGTTCATCATCATCATATTCCGGAGCGTGGACGGTCATGTTTCGCCATCTCGTGGATCAGCTCTGTGTTTTTGTCTCGACCAAGCCCTGTGGCCAATCCATCCAGATATTTACTTCTCTACCTTCAACTTGCCGGTCTTCCTGGCCGCGACTTTCTCCGTAATCCCGTACACTCTCTTGAGTAACGTGACGTGCGTGAGAATCGGTGGCGGTTCTCTCCGCGTCGGTAACTTACAGGGTATGTGAGCCGGCTCGCTCAGAAAGCAATGGCAAACTACTGAGAGTAATCTTGCTAAGAAATCAACAATCAGCTGAAAGATGCTGATGTTGACAGCGATGTCCTGGAAAGGATATGCGAACAACAAAAAAATACCTTCAACTTGTTCTTTTCTCCTCAGGCTTACACGTTGTCACCAAGTTCTCTTATGTCTCCTCATAACATTCCCAAACAATTTTGACTGTCTTAGTCTAATGTCTCCAATTAGTTTGCGGCTTTCATTTTTCTTTTAGGCCGCTCATTAGTTTTTATCTTTCTCAATTGTATTCTTTGCATTTTTCTCAGAAACCACATTTCTGCTGCCACAAAAATGTGTTGTTTCAATTCCTGTCAATGACGACTATTGAACACTGCATAATAATTTTCATAAGCAAGAGACACGCTGGGCACCAGACAACAATTTGGCACCAAACAATAACAATAGTCAAGACAATAGTATGTGTATAACAAAGCCAATCTGGTATGTATGACACACACTAGAGATACGTGCATTTGTAGGTATACGTTAACGTATGCTACATGTCTTTAGAGACATGTTAAGACACAAACAATGTTAAGAACTAGAATCCTGGCTTATGTCAATGTCTTTAATTGTTGTCATGAAATGGTAATACTAACCCTCAATGCGTTCCTTGCGTACAATTAAGCTCTTCTGGTAAGTAAACAATAAAACAAAGAAAATTGAAATATGTTGGTCACTTGAAACGTCATAAAATTTGGAGATGACAGATTGATGGGGTATATGCCTAGGAAGAAAGGAAGAAGAGGTTCAAAGAGAAGATGGATGCAAGTTGTAGCAGATGATCTCCAGATGGGTGTGTCGGACGCAGGACATCTTGCTTATGACCGAGCAGTTTTTCGGTAGGTTGTAATGGTAACGAATTTCTGCATAGGACATGCTACTGAATGAATGAATGAATGAATGGTAAGTAAAATAAGTAAAGGATCATTTAATGCAACTTTATGCGCATTGAATATATGTTGCTACACTAATATTTATATAGACAAATTGACGTCCGGTAGGTGATGTTTTCAATATTGCATGGTCTGCTTTTCTTGTCAAATACATTTGACAGTACCCGGTTTAGCCTGGGTCGACCTGAGATCCCAGACTTGTTTAACAGTTACATAAATAAACACACATAGTATTGTTTGGCGCTGACAGAAGAAGAAGGAAGTAGAGACTAGAGGACGCACTAGACAACATAAAATTTGAAAGCTATAGTTACCGACCGGGATTCGAACCTGTCACCTCCAAATGGCGACAGCGTCTCGCTGCAGGAACAAGTGTACTTCGACGCATGACCAACTAGACATTCAAAAAAAAGTGTCTTCATTAGTCATGTCTATCATACTCATGAACCTACAACTATGGAATACGGACAGAATTCGTATCAAACCATTGATCTAGCACCATAGGTCTCATAATTTATATTAAACCAGCATAGGTCAAATAACAAACACACAAACACTTCGGACCGTAATGCTATGTCGAGTATTAACAAACATTTAAAGAAGAGAAACGATTGGTGGGTTCTAATGCTGTAAACGTATAACACAGGAAATCAATTGTAACTGTATGAGTGGCCTCAACGGGTTCCCCAATTGTTTTCCAGACTATTTTATCATACGCCTCGATGGGAATTCTAACTCATGACCACTATGTAGACAGACAGGCACTTCTTGTAGAGATATTAAAAGACTGTTGCTCGATTCAGAGAATGCGTTCAGTTGAACTGAATCAAGAATCGACACCACATCACTTATAACATTATCATCCGTTCTCATCTACAACAGCCAGCTAAGAGTCTTAATAATAATGGCCCCAGTAGCAGTCTTATTGTGTTTCCGTCTGGCCTTTCCTAGGAATAAATACTTGAAGAGCACATGGGTATTAAATGTGCACTAATACTGAAACAGATTAAGGACAGTCTAAACGATAAGTGAGATTATTTAACTGACTCAGTGTACATTTCCATTCATTGCAATTGCGGAAGAAGCCATGAAACAAAACAAATAACACGGTGACCTTCATTTAGCGATATATCGTCCTTGTGTTCATATGGGAGAACACAATGTTGTCACTTATTATTCTTCAGCACTGAATCAGTGAAGTATTTCATCTAAGTGTCTTGCTATCAGCCGACTCCGTGGCGAAGGGTTTTCGGACGCATTTCGTAACCCCGTATACCCGGGTTCTAAACACAGCTGCGGGCAATTTGGCAGCAGACCGCCTTGCGTCCGGTTTTTTACGAAAAGGTATGGATGCCGGTCGTTTAGAAAGCAATAGCAAACTACTGAACGTAAACTTGCCAAGAGATTACAACAGCGAAGAATGCTGGTGTTGACTGCGACGTCCTGTAAAGGATATGCAACTAACTTAACCATAATTGCATGGAGCCACCGCAGCGTAGTGCCTAGCACGCTTGCCTGTTGGCCCGGTAGTAATGCGTTTGAATCCCCATTTGGGGCAGTGATTTACAATAAGAACACTTAATCTAGGGCTCCAAGGTGGACCCGGCCTATAACTGGTACAAGGAAATGTTCTGGACAGTAAACGTTAGCGGAGTGCTAGTGACCACATCGACCATCGAGTCATGATTGTTCTATGGAAATATAGTCATACCACCATACACTCAGTACACATCAAAACAAATCCCATTAGTTATTTTGGCCCCGTGTTAGCCTGAATTTTGAGTGCGGATTAGCTTTACCAATTAGTAGTACCCCCGCCATCAGGCGAACCCACTTCTACTTCAGGGGTACTTTTAGTTAACGTCCGCAAGTCAAGAAAAGTAGGCCAATATTTTAGTCCAAATGTCCGGTGTAGGGTTTGGACCCCTTACCTCGGACTCAGCACACGGGATTTTTTAGAACACACCTTCTTATCATCTCGTCCATGCTGACTTACAACCATTATTGTGTTTTTGTTATAGGGACGTTACAAGCCAACAACTTGCATTGCAGAGGTCACCCAGCAAGGGACATGTGACTAACACTGTCAACTCTCTGGTATATTCAACGACATGTGTGTGATGGGTTCCACAAAGTCTCACAAATAAGTACAGATTTCAAAGGAAAACAATTTGTTTTCAAATGTTGGAGTGTTGTTATGAGGAGGGAGATAACTGTTTCTCAAAGATTGTTACAAGTGACAAAACAAAGTTGCGTCATTTTGAGCGCGTGATGTAAATAAATAAAAGCTGTCAATGAAAGGCGCGATCCACAATCACCAGCCGATAAGATTGCCGGTGCTCTATTTACAACATTTCACTAAATGACTAAAATGATGTGTAGTTTGCTTTAAGTGTGGTCTTCAACAGACTATTGGGCTTGTGAACGAGCGAATAAATGAGCGTACGAACCAACGAACGAAAGAAATTTCGTTTCAAAACGTTAAGAATTGGCGCGCAGGCCCGTATAAAATGCTGTCCTTCTACTACTCTCTTTCGTACAATATTTGATCCATACATCACTACATCACTTATGAGACTAACTGAGAACAACAACAACAATATAAAAATATGCATTATAAAGGCATGCGGAATTTCCAAAATGTAAATAATACTTGGATCCGTAATATTAATTATTTGTGTGATAATTTGTATTAGTTGTGGTTGACATACTGTACCACAACAGAGTAAAAATGTTATACTAGGGTTTTATTATTATTATTATTATTATTATTATTATTATTATTATTATTATTATTATTATTAAGGATAAGGTTTAAGATACTGTCATTTAAAATTGTCATTTACAGCCTATATATTACCTTGCGGTGTATGGCGGGGGGTTGGGGTGGGTGGGGGAGGGGGTGGTCTTGAGCATGAGGAATTAATGCTGCCATTGCTAGTGCACTCGCCGCGAACTGTGCAGGTTTGTGGCAAGCCACAAAGCAAGAAACTTCTAGTGGTGGCCTACAGGTAGGATCGTAATCTTTGGGATGCGCTGCTCCATGGCAGCCTACCCAAACTCCTAGGTCTTTTTCTGGACCTGTGGCTTGTCTCTGACCTCGTTGTAAGACCTGCTACCATGTCCTTCAAACTTTGAGTCTGGCATTTCCTAAGACCACTTTCTACAGCTCTGAGGGTTTCTCTTGCACGAGCGGCAACGTTATATATGCGATCATCTGCACACGTTGTGACATGAGCTGTATCAGGGAATATAGGTCTACGCCTAGCTAACCGATTTAGTCAGCACCTCTAAGATGTCAACAGTGGTACACAGAAACCGATATCCATACACTTTAATAGTTCTGAACATTGTGGCTTGGCATACATACGGGTCACGGCCATAAAATCTTGCTGATCTGGCGAACGTTACCGTAAGACATTGGAAAACCGTCTCGTTTTCCAGCTGGGTTCACTCTCCCCTCACAGACTCAATGCCCATCACAGTGTCATTGAACTTCCACACCCCCTCCCACCCCCGGGGTTCACCCAGTAGTATAGTCCACTACTAATCTCTATTTACCGATCGCTCACATGTGCGTAATTTCCCCCCCCCCCCAGCGGGTGTTCTTTTCTGCGGGTGGTTAGACCTATCCCTGGGCTTGTAACATTATTTACTTTTAGTCCACTGACCTGCCCTAACCGAACATCCGGTTCATTCACTCCAGTTATAGTCATCATTCGCGCTGATCGTTTAATTCGTATCCTGCCACAACAAGGATACAGATAGTCAACATCTATATTTATATTTTCCTGTAGTGTTGTTCACGTAGTTGTGCCGGTTTATGTTTGCTTATTTTATGCGGACGAATGCATTAGCCGCAACGTCTATTTTGCTACTTGTAATCGTGTTCTAGTAAAGCTCATAATATATTTCTCGTTTTTATGTGATTCATTCAGTTATATTTTAGAACAATTAAAATAAAAATTTCTCGTGGTTGGAGATTTGAAAACAAGACCGCGGGTATGCATGTAAGCTTGCAAGCCACTGCGCCCCTGATGCTTCAGTTGGTAAACATTCTTGCAAATACATAAGCGCCAAATCGAATTTGGCCTGTTAAAGCAGAAAAACCTGGTCATGACCAGAATTCAAAACGGAACAAAGCGATCTTTCAGTCCTGTGTGTGGTGTCAGAAACAAAGAAAAAGAGTCTGCAGAAGTGTAACAAATACAGAGATCTATTCTTATTTTCAGTTTCTGAAAATAAAAATAAACAAATTCATTATTAGGGCATTACAAAATGCCCTTTTACAAACAACTTAGGAATGAATATCGGTAGGCAAGATTCCAATCAAATGCATACTGCACAGACCAGATTCCCACACTGCGTATAATAAGAGAGTAAAGCATGTACTGAACTGATCAGTTTCTATTGAATTTGTGGACTGAAAAGATTTCTGAATTCATTGAAAGGGAATCCATTTTAAAACTAATGCTGCACGAAATGATCCCATGGACATCTATAAACTTAATAAACGTTGCATATGCAGTGAAGAAGTTGTTCATGATGAAAATTAACAAATACATTCCACATAAATACAGGAGTGCGATAAGGACATTTTCACCATTATTGTTTTTAATTACTATAATCATAATTATGAATACAACAATAACTATGTCAATAAATGGAATCCAATGACATCTCACACAGCAGCCTGGTGGTCTGGACTTCACTGTCGACAGTGTCCTCTTGTCTTACATGCCACTCTACATGAGATGCAAGGTAACCTGAGCATACTGGGTGTGACTAATTGGGTCTTAACATTAGTAACAACAAGACCACGGTATTGTCAATAAATCAAGCAAATGATAACTTTTCACCCCTGGTAACCCTAACTTCAAGAGGAGGAGTCATATACGTGTCTATGTAGCAATGTCGATAGATGCTTTACCGAGCTATTTACTAACAAACAAATAGAACATGTAACTATAACCAACGTCACAGCAGTATTATAAACAAGTGGTAATCTAAATAATACTCAAAACATTACAAAATACAAGAAAAACATTGATAATGTACTCACTGGTCCATCATGAAAAGGGCAAACCTTGGCTTATATACACACAAACACATACACAAATATGTGTATACATATACATACAAACTCTGTACAGTGAGTATATACTGATATATGTCAGATATAAGTTAGCTGTGCAAGTTAAGGACTAAATATAAGTAATATGATTATTGTAATTACATGTTCTGTATAAAAGAAAAGACACAGTTGAATTCAGAGAATTGTTTGACACCATAACGAAAGAAAGTGCGAGAACTAAAATGTTAAACAACAGAAATACAAATGACATAGTCACAGGTAACGAAAATAACACATCCCAGTTGTACAGTAACAACACTATGGATAAATTGATTTATGTGAAACGAGTAGCCAGATTTCAACATATAGTGTCAATAATATACAGACGAATATACGAATCAATCTATAAACTTCAATGAAAAGAGGACCAACATCTTGGCCGTTAAGAAGGGAGCCCACTACAGAGACAATGACAACTATCTTCACAGTGCAAAACAGGTAATCATGTTCCGTCTCCGAACTGTAAACAGCAGAGTAGACAATCTTTCACGAAGACTCAAAACAGTTCTGTCACCCATGTGCACGTGTGAACAAACTACACAGACAGCTGAACAGATCCTTAAAAATTGACACAAGGTGACTAAATTGCAGTATCATCTCGGGGGGGGGGGGGGGGGGCGAGGGGGGTGTCAGACATTGGTAGTACCTTTGGTAACTTGGTAACGCTGTTTCCTGCAGTGAGACGCTGTCGCCATTTAGAGGTTACAGGTTAGAATCCCAGTTGGTAACTATAGCTTTCAAATTTTATGTTGTCTAGTGCGTCCTCTAGTCTCTACTTAATTCTTCTCCTTCTGTGAGCGCGAAACAATACAATGTGTGTTTATTTATGGAACTGTCTCAGTGGCCTCAACTGGTTCCTAAATTAATTGCTTGCGTGTAATACGTGTTCAACATTAAAACCGACCAATCATTTCTCTTCTTTAAATGTGAGTTAATATTCTGCTCATAGCATTTTACGGTCCGATGTGTTTGTGCGTTTGTTATTTGACTTATGCTGGATTAATATAAATTAGACTTGAAGTGTATTGAAGACTGCCTCAAACCAAATGCTGCAGCTAAGCAGGATGCGGAAACAGATTGGAGAGCCCTTTTTTGTTTTTTTAAATTTTTGCATATCCTATACAGGACCTCGCTGTCAACAGCAGCATCTTTCAGCTGTCCGTTGATTTCTTGGCAAGATTACGCTCAGTAGTTTGCCATTGCTTTCTGAGCGGCCGGCTCAGTATCCCGCAAGTCACCAGCGGGGGTCGAACCGCTCCCAGTTCTCTCCCGCTAGGAGACTCTGCGTGATAAACGGGATTACGGAGAAAGTGTTATAACCCCTCAGCCAGAGAGACCGGCGGAGAGCCCTAAAGGTCATAATTTACAACATTGTTATGGAAATCCTGGGTCCAGCCCCCCAAAAGCATAAAGACTGGTTTGATGAAAATTCTGAATACATCAACCAATTGCTGGCCCATCTCGATCAAGTCTTCTTCCTGAGAGTCAAGGTGGCTTCAGAAAAGAACGAGGAACTGTTGACATGATTTTCGCTGCAAGGTAGCTGCAAGAGAAATGCCAGGAACAGAATTCTGAAATGTTCTCCACTTTCATTGACCTTACCGAGGCTTTTGATACAGTCAGCAGAGAAGGACTGTGGAAGATTATGGCAAAATATGGCTGTCCACAAAAGTGTGTCCAAATAGTGCGGCTATTTCATGATGGTATGTGTCATATATTCTGAAGGGAGTGAGAAATCACTGTGGTGCATGCCCCATTTCTAATCAAAGAAGTTGGGCCCCATCCTCTTCTATCTTCAATAACCCCAGAATATGACCCTCGAGTTATCTGCAGGCCTCGTCTCATTTAATTTAGTCTAGGAGATATAGATTATGGCCCTGGTGAGAATAATAAATACCAGCTGGGATTCTTCTGCCCCTTCTCCAAATATTCTTATAGCTCTTGAGCCCCCCCCCCCCCTCTTTTGTTTATCAAATCTGAGGAAAGTCTGAAGAATTCTCTCAGCCTGATTTATGTTAAGAAAGCATGGATATTGAGCAGTTGATAGACCTAGTCTTTCCTCCCCATTTTTAGTATTTCATCCTGATTGAATTTGTTTTTAAACAATTAAACACATAACCAATCACAATAGATCTTGACCACATGATGTACACATTAAATGGTGAATCACAGATAGGTTGAACTAATAAATCAACATAAGATCAGTGACAGTTAATTATTTATTGAATGGGCCTGTGTCTTCTGGCCTGGTAAATACACTTTCTCTTGTGGGTTGCACAAGATAAATTAGAAAAATGCATATAGGACCAATGTCACAGACCATCAACAAATAAGCATCAATACATGAGATGTCAATAAGAGTGGAAACATGGTATACATTTGAATGTTGTACATGTTAAGTGTGAAGATGATGAATCTACATTTAGGTATCAGTTCTTGAAAACTGAGTGTTGTGTGTTTTCTTTCTAAGAGAGAGATAACCTTATGATTTGGAGGATTAGGATAGGCCTGGGTCCATTGACTGATGGATCCACTTCAGGTCTGCCCTTGTAGCTCCTCTGAAGTCCTCCCCATACTCTGCTCAGGGCCAAGTCATCCTCCATCTCAAGTGCTGTTCATCTCTTTCTCTCTCGGGTCTGGTTTGGTTGGTTGGCCAGTAGGTTGCCAATTGGATGCCAATTGGTTGCCAATGGGTTGCCACCAAGACTTCACTGTGTAAAATTCACATAAAAATATACAATCCTATCAATGCAATATTCTAGAAGTAGGTAAGAAGAAACCTAAATTCCTGAAGTAGGAAATAGTTCCCCCCCCCCTCTCTTCTTTTCTCTAATCTAGTGTTGGGTTAATTTGGGGTGGTCAGTGTTTATCACACTGTGTACGCCTTGTCTCAGTTGGTTCCTGCTGTATGTAAGTTCTCATTGGACATGGGGTCAGTGAGACGTGTACAGTAAGACAGTGACAAGAGTGAGGAGGTGTCAAGATGCATGTAAATAAATGACATACATTTATAACATTTCTATCACTCAATTGGGTTTGTAGTGTGTATAAATGATTCTCTGTGTTTTCCCAGTTAACCAACTTCTTCTTCTTCTGTGTATAATAACTCCTTTCCCATTATCTGTTGTTGTTGTGTTGAGTGTTGAGTGGTGTGGTGTTGATTGTTGGGTGGTGTGGGGTTGTGTTTTTAAGTTGTGTTGAGTAATGAGTTAAGTCAACTTCTTGTGGTGGAGTTCCGCGAAGCACAACTTTTCTGATGTAATGCAGTTCATACGTGCCCTTATCTAATTAAAATTTGACACAAATATAAATATTTATTCCATCAAACCCTATTTATTCAATAGATGAAGGAGAAAGGGAAGATTTGATTTCTCTTTCAGCTTTCTAAATTGAAAATAGACATAGATAAGTCTGTTTTAGAACAAGGCACTCATTCTAGTACACGAACTGTCATTTTAGCTGTAGATAGTGATAGCATTTTAAGCAGTGGTTCAGAGGAAATGCTCAAGATTGCCTTAGAATCATCACTTCGTACAGTTGTACAGAATAGAATGTAGTAGTATTATGCACTTCTTAAAATTAATAATTATCTTTAAGAATATCAGAGATTGCAGTATTCGAAGAGAGTAGTAGATTGTCAGTTTGCCCGGGAATCGGCTTTGCGTCGTCAGAATCTAACAGTCGAGCATTTTACATTTCAGAGGTTTTAATTAATAATAATACAATTCAATTGACATTACAAACACTGGATACCATTACTTGATACTTGATACATCTGGTCATCAGTCTAATCTAAGGATTAACAAGCCTACCTCGGATTCAGACATTCTGCCTTCCCTATTTGAAAATCGGTCACACTAGCTTTCACGTCTGTTAATCAGGCAGTTTGCAGAAAGAGTGCGAGATTAACATATTCTAAGCGGGTTTTCAAATGGAGGCGTTGTCACGTGTCTCTTTTTATCCAATGATCTCTTGTGCCTTGGCTGATGAAATCTTTCCCAGAATTGACGTCATCTGTCACTTGTTCAGTTCCAGTTTTGATGGTGCGTTAGTTTTAAGCTCTGGTTTCAGTTTTGAGTTTTGCGCCGTCAATTGTTTTACACTTTCCCCTCTTCTTGGCGTGCATTCGTGGCAACTGAATAATGGTAGATAGTGGTTATGCCACATGGCCCCACCCCAGATTGTTCTACGGTATGGAACTATGTATCCAACATTTTCAGTTATCAAGCTGTTCCCGTGTTTTCCTCCCTTGTATTCTCTTCTGCATCTGATTAACCTGGTTCATCAGGCACTTGGTTTCGACTCAGGAAGTCCGCTCCCACATTCATTTTCCCAGGAACGTATTCAACCTGGAACGAGTAAGGTTGAAGAAGCAGCGACCACCTCATAAGTCGGGCATTCAGAGTCTTGGATGCTGCGAGAAACATGAGTGGTTGATGGTCACATTGCACTGTGAAGTGTTTGCCATATAGGTATGCCTGAAATTTCTGTACACTCCATACGAGCGCAAGACATTCTCTCTCGATAGTACTCTAATTTCTCTCTGCTGCATTTAATTTCCTGCTAGCATAGGCTACAGGGAATAGCTCTGATGGTACATCTCCCTTTCTCTGCAACAACGTTGCCCCAATTCCTATGTTACTGGCATCGGTGCGCAGCACGAATGGTTGGTCGAGTTCTGGTAGATGTAAGACTGGATAAGCAGTTAATGCCTGCTTTAGTGCTGTGAAAGCTCTCTCACAGTCAGCTGACCAAGTGACTTTCTCTGGTTTCCCCTTTTTGGTAAGATCCGTTAAAGGTGCTGACAGAGTGTTGAAGTCCTTGATGTATTATTGATAGAATCCACATAAGGATACAAATGATCTTACATCCTTCTTTGTTTTTGGACGAGGTGCTCTCTGGAGTTTGTCCATATTTCCCTCTTGTGAAGTTATCAGTCCATGAGATATCTTATGACCTAGAAAGTCCAATTCTTGGAATCCTATTTGACATTTCTTTGGTCTAGCCGTCAATCCAGTTTCTCTGAGGCGCCTGAACAAAAGATGCAGTGTTTCTACATGCTCTTCAAATGTTTCAGTTGCGATCAGGATGTCATAAATGAAGTGACTGATGTCTGGATGCTGTAGTGGGTCAAGTAATTTTCTCATCATACGTGAAAAAACGCTGGGAGCATTACTTAATCCGAATGGAAGAACGTTGAACTCATAGTGTCCTCCAGGCGTGCTGAAAGCTAACCATGGTCTAACCTCCGGTTTTACGGGAATCTGGTAATATCCCTTACTGAGATCAATCCTAGTAAAGTACTTAGCTCGGTTGAGTGCTGTGGAGAGTTTATTCTGATCAGGCAGAGGTTCTGCTTGGAATTCAGTAATGGCATTGAGCTGTCGATAATCGATGCACAATCTATGTTCTCCACTTGGCTTTCTCAATAAGACGACGCTAGCTCTGTAAGGTGATTCAGATGGTGAGATTATCCCTGCGGTGAGCAGCAGTTGTATTTCTTCCTCTAAAGTCTTTTGCTTTGCATAAGGAACTGGGTAAGTCTTGACTCGCACAGGCACTGTGTCATTTAACTTCATGTCAAATTCCTCCAAATCAGTTCTTCCTGGCTTATCAGTAAGTACTTCTGCATATTTTGCCATAAGTTCCCTAATCCGCTTTTGCTGATCCTTTGTTAAGTTGGGATTGATTTCCACATCCTTAAAGGTCTCTTTGGCTTGCAGTTGGTACTCGACTCCCATTGTTGATTTTTCTTCGACTTCAGTAGCCACAATCATGGCCATCAGATGTGCAGGTTCGGTGGTTGAGGGTCTTTCATGATACTTCTTCAAGAGGTTTATGTGAAATACCTTCATCTTGCATTTGACTGAAATTCTGTAGTTGGTACGTGAGATCTTCTCCGTCACTACATAAGGTCTTCTCCATCCAAATTGCAGCTTATTCTGACTGGTTGGAAGCAGCAACATCACCTTCTCTCCTACCTCTAACTCTCTATCCTTTGCTTTGCGGTTGAAATTACGAGCAATTCTTCGTCTGGCTTGACGTAGATTGACATTCGCTTGTTTCCAACTGTGTTGTAAACGATTTTTCAACTCGGCAACATATGTAGATGCAGTCACGACTGTATCATCTGTAGTGTTATCGGTCCAGGTTCGAAGTAACGCCTCAAGTGGTCCTTTGATCGGTCGTCCTAACAACAGTGTGGCTGGAGCAAAACCTGTTGAGTGATGGGGTACTTCCCTGTAAGCGAATAAAGCTGCGGGTAAATACAAGTCCCAATCCTCTGTCTTCTCCTGGGCAATTTTGCGCAGGATACTAATCAATGTACCGTTCCACCTTTCCACAAGTCCATTTGACTGAGGGTGATATGGTGAACTGAAGATATGGCGTGCATGAAAAAGTCTGAAGGTCTCTTCCATGAGCTTACCACGAAACTGTGAACCGTTGTCCGTCAAGATCCTTTGTGGGAATCCTAGACGGGTGAATATTCCTAATAATGCATCAGCGACGTGTTTGGAGTCACAGCTGGACATGGGAACCGCTTCGGTCCACATGGTTGTTGTGTCCACAAGCGTTAATATGAATCGGTTTCGCCTCTTCGTTGCTGAGAAAGGTCCGACTATGTCTACAGCCTCTTTCTCAAATGGAATTCCAGTGATTGGCGATTCACCCAACATTGCCGGTGGTGTCCGGTGTTTTGGTGATACTTTCTGATACTGTGGGCATGATTTTACAAACCGTTGTATGTCTGAGTTCATCCCTGGCCAAAAGTAGTGAGTTGTAATCCACTGTGTAGTAGCGTTGATACCCATATGCCCACTGAATGGTAGACTATGACCCATTTCCAAGATCTGAGTCCTGTATTGAGTTGGTACAACAAGTTGATTAAACTCTTGTCCAGCTCGTCCTGCTTTTCTGTAAAGAAGTGCTGACTTCATGAACAGATCACCTTTACGTAGAGGTAAATTTGATTTTGGAGTTTTCTGAAGCAGGGATACAAGGTGCTGTCGGCCTCTTGTGCCCTCTTCAGTTCCTCCATTCGAGGGATTGGCGTAGTTGTTTTTGGAGTCTTTTTCGCCTGGGATCGAGTGGTCATGGTCGCCATCGCCACAGGTTCTCCTAGAACGATAAATCTACAGCCGAGGATTACAGGATATATTGGATCTTCCAAGACTGCTGCATTGATTGTCCCAGTGACATACCGCGAGGCTATGTTCACTTTTGCTACTGGAAGAGACATATTTGTTGAACTCTCCAGTGGTTCCTGTAATTCCACTATTTCCTCTGTCACCTGTTTAGGGTGAACTAAGGATGATGAAACAACACAGTCATACGATAATCCAGTATCATATAGACAGGTCGTTTTGAATCCATTTAGCAAGATGGATTCTACAATCGGAACACGAGATGATGTTTCTTGATGAGGTGTCTGTTTGGGCGTTTCACCAGTGCTCACTCTTTTCTCTTTTCGGTTGGCCAAACAGGCCGCTGTGTGTGGAGGTGGCTTCTTCCTGCAATTCTGAAATGTGTGACCTCTAATTTTGCAATGGGTACAGAATGGTTTTTCCTCCTTCGGCGCTGTTTGGGCTGTGTTTTGAGTGTTTTTCTTGGATTTCCCATTTTTCTTGGTGGCTAAAGTGTTTTCACCCTCCTTTGGCTTTGGAGTTTTATCTTGAAGGGGGTGTTGTTCGAACGTCCCTTTCCTCCGACCTCCTTCTGAGATTTTTCAAATCTCTCTGCCAGGATGATTATAGTTTCTAGGCGGTCAGCCCCGTTTTGGGTTAAGAATGCTTTCATGTCATTCGACATCTTCCCCTTAATCTGATCAATGATGATCATTTCACGGAGTCCCTCAAAACTCTCTTCAAATCCTCCTAAACAAGCCCATCTTTGTATGAATGACCTCCGTCTTTCAACTAGTTGCGCATAACTCTCACCCGGTTCCTTCCTTGCGGTTTTGAAACGAGCTTTGTAAGAATCCCCGTCCACTTCGAATCGGCTCAAGAGTGCCTTTTTGAGTGTTTCGTATTCCTGTTGTTCCTCACGAGTGAGCCTCGAGAACACGTCATACGCGGTAGATCTTAAAGCTTGCGCTAACTTCGTTGCCCATCTCCCTTCTTCAAGTCCACAGCTGACAGCCATTGCCTCGAAGCGTGATAACAATCCTTCGATGTGGTCAGTCTGTTCATTGACGGGTTCCAGCTGAAATGACATAGCTCCTGAATAAGGGGGGGGGGGAGACGTGAGGATGTGGTTCTGTCACTGGCAATCCTGATGAGGTTGAGGGTGTAGGACCACTCCCCTTCTCTATTCTCCGGATCTCCAATTCAGTCTCAATCCTTTTCAACTCCAGTTGGTGTTGACGCTCTCTCTCCTTATCTTCCATTTCAGCCTGTAGTTGTTTCTCTTTCTCCTCCAATTCTGCTTGAAATCGTTTCTTTTTCTCCTCTATTTCTGCCTAAAGTCGTTTTTCCCTCTCCGCTAATTCAGCCTGAAGCTGTTTTTCTTTGAGGGCCAATTCCGCTTGCAGTCTTTCTCTTTTGTCGAATGCCTCTGAAATATAGTTAGCTAGCTCAGGGCCATCTAACCCGCATTCCCTACCTGTTTCTGTTATTTGGGCCCGAAACTTAGCAGTTTCCGCCATGCCTAGAATTTATTGCTTTATTTGCCCTGCCTAAAAAAATATAAATGCAGTGTGGTCTGATCCGCGTAAGCTTGTCAGTCCCTGATCTGCAAGAATACAACAGAGCATGCACAATATTAAACACTTTATGTTATGTCTGTCTGTCAATGCTGGAAAAGCCAAAGGCAGCAGGCATTGAAGTAACCAGAATTAATCTCTAGTAAAAGAAAAGAATCTGAAATTAGACAGAGATTTCCCTTCGGATAAGATTTCCCGGTGGTTGATGAAATGCTGTAAGATCAGACTTCTCAGAAAAAGAACACCTTCTCTGAAAGAGAAGTAGGGTTTGAATAGTAGATTCACACTCTATATTTCTCCTGGAGCACCTTTTTCTGAAGTATAAACCTATTTGAAAGATGCCCTCCTTATTCAGAAGAAATGATCAGTCACTTATTCTTATTTATCTATAAATGTCATTCTTATCATGTGGCTGTCAATCAATACCCCACATGGTGTCTGTTATATCATATCATAAAATGACAATGTTCAAAATCTAAAGATATCTGTGTTAATGTTTTATGTAATACAATGTTTTATGTAAACGTTCAAATACACAATGTTTTATGTAACTGTTTAATTACACACAATGTATTATGTAATTGTTTAATTTATTTATGGGAACCATCCAGGACGTAGCTATCCCAATATGTCATATATTCTGAAGGGAGTGGGAAATCACTGTGGTGCATGCCCCATTTCTAATCAAAGAAGTTGGGCCCCATCCTCTTCTATCTTCAATAACCCCAGAATATGACCCTCGAGTTATCTGCAGGCCTCGTCTTATTTAATTTAGTCTAGGAGATATAGATTATGGCCCTGGTGAGAATAATAAATACCAACTGGGATTCTGCCCCTTCTCCAAAGATTCTTATAGCTCTGAGGAAAGTCTGGAGAATTCTCTCAGCCTGATTTATGTTAAGAAAGCATGGATATTGAGCAGTTGATAGACCTAGTCTTTCCTCCCCATTTTTAGTATTTCATCCTGATTGAATTTGTTTTTAAACAATTAAACACATAACCAATCACAATAGATCTTGACCACATGATGTACACATTAAATGGTGAATCACAGATAGGTTGAACTAATAAATCAACATAAGATCAGTGACAGTTAATTATTTATTGAATGGGCCTGTGTCTTATGGCCTGGTAAATACACTTTCTCTTGTGGGTTGCACAAGATAAATTAGAAAAATGCATATAGGACCAATGTCACAGACCATCAACAAATAAGCATCAATACATGAGATGTCAATAAGAGTGGAAACATGGTATGCATTTGAATGTTGTACATGTTAAGCGTGAAGATGGTGAATCTACATTTAGGTATCAGTTCTTGAAAACTGAGTGTTGTGTGTTTTCTTTCTAAGAAAGAGATAACCTTATGATTTGGAGGATTAGGATAGGCCTGGGTCCATTGACTGATGGATCCACTTCAGGTCTGTCCGTGTAGCTCCTCTGAAGTCCTCCCCATACTCTGCTCAGGGCCAAGTCATCCTCCATCTCAAGTGCTGTTCATCTCTTTCTCTCTCGGGTCTGGTTTGGTTGGTTGGCCAGTTGGTTGTCAGTTGGATGCCAATTGGTTGCCAATGGGTTGCCACCAAGACTTCTCTGTGTAAAATTCACATAAACATATACAATCCTATCAATGCAATATTCTAGAAGTAGGTCAGAAGAAACCTAAATTCCTGAAGTAGGAACTAGTTCCCCCCCCCCTCTCTTCTTTTCTCTAATCTAGTGTTGGGTTAATTTGGGGTGGTCAGAGTTTATCACACTGTGTACGCCTTGTCTCAGTTGGTTCCTGCTGTATGTAAGTTCTCATTGGACCTGGGGTCAGTGAGACGTGTACAGTAAGACAGTGACAAGCGTGAGGAGGTGTCAAGATGCGTGTAAATAAATGACATACATTTATAACATTTCTATCACTCAATTGGGTTTGTAGTGTGTATAAATGATTCTCTGTGTTTTCCCAATTAACCAACTTCTTCTTCTTCTGTGTATAATAACTCCTTTCCCATTATCTGTTGTTGTTGTGTTGAGTGTTGGGTGGTGTGGTGTTGAGTGTTGGGTGGTGTGGGGTTGTGTTTTTAAGTTGTGTTGAGTAATGAGTTAAGTCAACTTCTTGTGGTGGAGTTCCGCGAAGCACAACTTTTCTGATGTAATGCAGTTCATAAGTGCCCTTATCTAATTAAAATTTGACACAAATATAAATATTTATTCCATCAAACCCTATTTATTCAATAGATGATGGAGAAAGGGAAGATTTGATTTCTCTTTCAGCTTTCTAAATTGAAAATAGACATAGATAAGTCTGTTTTAGAACAAGGCACTCATTCTAGTACACGAACTGTCATTTTAGCTGTAGATAGTGATAGCATTTTAAGCAGTGGTTCAGAGGAAATGCACAAGATTGCCTTATAATCATCACTTCCTACAGTTGTCCAGAATAGAATGTAGTAGTATTATGCACTTCCTAAAGTTAATAATTATCTTTAAGAATATCAGAGATTGCAGTATTCGAAGAGAGTAGTAGATTGTCAGTTTGCCCGGGAATCGGCTTTGCGTCGTCAGAATCTAACAGTCGAGCATTTTACATTTCAGAGGTTTTAATTTATAATAATACAATTCAATTGACATTACAAACACTGGATACCATTACTTGATACTTGATACATCTGGTCATCAGTCTAATCTAAGGATTAACAAGCCTACCTCGGATTCAGACATTCTGCCTTCCCTATTTGAAAATCGGTCACACTAGCTTTCACGTCTGTTCATCAGGCAGTTTGCAGAAAGAGTGCGAGATTAACATATTCTAAGCGGGTTTTCAAATGGAGGCGTTGTCACGTGTCTCTTTTTATCCAATGATCTCTTGTGCCTTGGCTGATGAAATCTTTCCCAGAATTGACGTCATCTGTCACTTGTTCAGTTCCAGTTTTGATGGTGCGTTAGTTTTAAGCTCTGGTTTCAGTTTTGAGTTTTGCGCCGTCAATTGTTTTACACTTTCCCCTCTTCTTGGCGTGCATTCTCGGCAACTGAATAATGGTGGATAGTGGTTATGCCACAGTATGCAGGCATGAGTACAGGAAAATGGTGAACTGTCTGAACCCTTTCCTGTCACCAATGGAGTGAAGCAAGGATGTGTCCTGGCACCAACACTGTTGAGCCTCATGTTTTCAGCTATGTTGACGAATGCCTTCGAGAACAACGACATTGGAATAGACATCAACTACTGCATGGATGGAATGTTGTTCAATCTCTGAAGGCTGACAGCCAAAACCAAAACTAACAGCGACACCGTCAAAGAACTGCTGTTTGCTGATGATTGCACTCTATATGCCAACTCAGGGGCAGACATGCAACACAATGTTTCAGCTTTCTCATATACCTGTGCCAACTTTGGCCTCAATATCAACTTGGAGAAGACTGTAGTTATGTACCAGCCAGCTCCAGGGAATAATCACACCGCTTTGAATATCAAGGTGAACGGTCATAGACTAAGTGTTGTGAACAAATTCACCTCTCTTGGCAGCACTGTATCACTATCTGCCACAATTGATGACGAAGTGAATGCAAGATTCTCCAAGGCCAGCGCGGCCTTTGGCAGACTGTACACGAATGTATGGGACAGAAATGGAATAAGCCTGCAAACAAAGCTGAAGTCTACAAAGCAGTTGTATTATCCACACTGCTATATGCTTGTGAAACATGGACTGTTTATCAGCGACATGCTAGGAAATAAACCACTTCCACAGTCTGCCTTAGGAAGCTATTGAAGATTAAATGGCAAGACAAGATCCCAGGCACTGAAGTTCTAGAAAGAGCATCCATGCCCAGTATCCACGCTCTACTAATGAAAAATCAGATTCACTGGGCTGGTCACTTAACTTGTATGCCAGATCGCAGGCTCCCTAAAAAATTTTTTACCGCAAGCTGCGTTGTGGTAAACGCTCCCAAGGCGGCCAGAGGAAACGCTTTAAAGGCACTCTGAAAATCTCACTGAAAGCTTTTGAAATTCATCTTGACGCCTGGGAGACTGCTGCTAAAGACCAAAATTCATGGCGTTCATCATTAGATAAGGGTGCAGTCACTTGTGAAGCAACCAGGACTGCAAGAGCTGTGAAGAAAAGGCTGGACAGAAAAACCACTGCAGGTCCTCCTCCTGGACCGTCAAGCATTCTTTGCCCACATTGTCAAAGAACATTTCGAGCCAAAATAGGGCTTATCAGCCATCTTGGAACTCACGGCCCCACACTTTCAACCCCACTTGATGAAATGAATGGTCATCATCATTCTTGATAGACAAACAACATAATCTCTGGTAACCCCATACTGACATTAACACACAGTTGTTTGGAAGCTTTCACGAACACCACATAATAAGCTAAATGCATTATAGTAACATGACTCCTTGTGTAAACATTATTAACCAGCAGCTGAAGAAACAAGAAGGAAATGAAAAATAAGGTAAGAAATATATTCCTTCTGCTTTCCTGTCGATTTCCATTTCGATTCAACATTATTTACCCCTTTCCTCTGCAAATACTATATTTTTACTAATACTACGCATTGCATCCACTTCCATACGAATCTAGATAGGCTACGCCTTGTGTCGTCACCCGAATTGACGTTCTTTACTGTAAAACAAGTTGGTTAGCTCTAATTCACTATATTTTCGCCAAAACATCAAACAAAATTCGCCGCTATCGATGAATTAAGTTGCCTTTGGATCTATCAAAGATATATTCCTTGGGTGGGGATAGATATGGGGCGGCAGGAACAATTTCATAACGATGCGACATACATTTTCAAAAAGAAAAAATATTGATTGTAAACCATTTGTAAACTGACTATACTACTTCCAGGGGACTGGACTGATTATTGCATGTCCAATTATTTTCCATATTAACAGAGTCCCAGGCGAACCCACTCCGGCTTCTGAGGTACTTTAAATTTACGTCCTCAAGTAATGGACTAGAAGTCAACATTTTAGTCCAACTGACAAGTGTAAGGGTTGAACCTGCTACCTCGGCATCATACTGGAAGTTTAAGAGAGTGCAGCTGAACTAGGCTGACAGGGTGACCGGGCTATCTTGTTGCTACACCAACCCACACGTGATGATTAAAAACGCCAAAAAACAAACGTAAAGGAGTTCGGGCCGCTGACCGAGAGGACAACTTGAGACTTGCACTTGAATGCTTTGCCTTTGCCTACATCGAGTCCTTGTGTGGACTGGACATGACCGGGGCCAGCCCCAATGAGAATAACGCAAGAAGCGACAAACACGTAGCAATGCTAATAGAGAAAAGAAGCCAACAAACGAAAGAATACGGGCCCCAGTAGGCCCGACCAAGGACCGGTCTTAATCAGGACCAACACAAGACAAAGAAAACAACCAGATAGCACAAAATAAATATATCCGACGAACAGAGCGGAACCAATAAAACCAGTAGGAACTAGGACTAACAGTCCACACAACCACGGATCTCAACAATAACCGACGCTGAGGAGGCAGGTTGGACGAGACCGAATTTGGAATTTTTTTCTTCGAAAATTGGAATTGGAATCCACATTGCAAATACGAAATGAGCATGTTAAATTGTATATGCTACATACATATCATTTACATGGCGTGGGTATCCACCCGGGCATTGTTTGGCTATGTGTGGTGTCTTGGCAAGTTTACGTTCAGTAGTTCTCCATTACCTTCTGAATGACCGGTACTCATACTCTCTATGAAACCAACTTAAGTCGGTCTGCTTCCAAATCACCCGCAGCGGTGTTTCAAACGTGGTCTGCGAGATTGCGAATTACATTTGTAACCGCTTCGCCACAGAACGAAGATATAATATGATATTATGCAACATGCATTGATAATTTTACTCGTAACTCATCTTAAGGTGACAAGTTTAGTCACACCGAAGAGAGTTGCAATCAACATGTACGTGATTCTTCTATCGAGCTTGACTACCATTACATCGTCAACAGACTGGCCATGAAGATTTCCCTCTCTAGAAATAAAACCAGCTTAGGCCATCAACAGCTCCCAGATTCCAATGACTGACTTCCTTATTATCTTTGTCAGCAAGTAGTTAAGATCGACATAACGCGACAATATGGCTACATCAGTCGACCACTGGAGCCAAAAGTGACAATGATTCCAAGCGTAATCAGAAGGTGAGTAAAATGGTTGTTAAGATTTCTACTTTCTTTAGGTTTAAAAGCTTCTGGGATGCATCATGACACTTATGAACCAGCTGCCAAAGACCGAAATTCGTTTCGTACATCATTGCGCAAGAGTGCAGTCACTTTTGAAGCAACCAGGACTGCACGAGCTGTGAAGTAGAGGCTGGATAGAAAAATCACTGCAGGAGATCCCCCTCCTGGAATATTAAGCATTCCTTGCCCACATAGTCAAATAACATTCCGAGCCAAAATAGGCCGTATCACCCATTTTTACAACTCACGCTCTTTACTTTCAACCCCACTGGATGAAATGAATGGTCATCATCATTCTTAATGGACAAACAACAACACTCTCTGTATTGGCTGCTTTATTCCGTTTTCAGAAATCTCTTCGTTGGGCATGTTGAATCCGGGTCTGTTGAATCCGAATTATCATTAAACGGAAAATACAGATGTATAATTGTAACAGCAGCATTTTTTGTTCGATTCTGGAATCTGTGATATCTTCTGCGAATCTGTTCATATATCACCGAATAAGTCCTAAATATACATCAATTCCGATGGACATGTTCATCCAAATCTGACCCAAACGAGTATAACATACACTGAATATGTTTATGCATACATAGTGTTTATGTAAATACATGGATTGTTTACAATTTACCTAGTTCAAATTGGGTGCTCGGAAATGTTCTAGGAACAACATGTAGGTCTGTGTGATATTCACATCACCCGTCGAATGCCGATTGATTTATGAAAAATATGGGGCTAACACCATAAATCCAGTCGGCTTGTAAACGTGGACAGGTTCTTTGTCCATTTTACTTGTGGAAACCATCATTTTACTTGTATAAACCATCGTTTTACTTAACAATGTTAATAGAAGTTAATTAAACAGTAAAACTACGACGCTGTGCCGAATGTCGTAGATTTCCTTTATAGTGTCGTCCCTGGAGTGAGGGGAATCAACACCCACATTATTTTTAACCCCATATCATTATTCTGGAGAATCCACCAGATTCCGTCCACGACACCCCTTCAGTCAATGGATACCTCTTCTCTCTCTCTCTCTCTCTCTCTCTCTCTCTCTCTCTCTCTCTCTCTCTCTCTCTCTCTCACCACTGGCTCATGCCCCCTCTCACACTTCCCCAAAACAACATACTAAACAACACTCGCTTCCAAAAATTAATAACACATTAATTTAATGAAGAAAAGTGTATGTATGTGAGAAGTGTATGTGTAGAATGTATGATGTGTACTCTAGGGTATCTGCAGAATCAGACAGAACAGCTCAGGAGCAAAGTCTGATCATCCCTGTAAGGACCACACAACACATCATAGTTCAGTACACGATAACCTCACCAAACGATGTGTCCCTCCTGCTAGATGTTGACTTCCTCCAGTAGCTTTTGATAACCCAGATACGTGGTCACCAATCACGGATATAGTCCGATACTGATCCTGAATCGATCACACCCCATGTTATTAAAATGGCCCTACTGTTCTGAGACTTAAAACATCCTTGCCATGTGAAAACACGGAACACTGTCCCATGAAATAACGTGATTTCATTTCCTAAAGGTCCTACCGTTTCACAATTATACTGTTATTGTTTACAGTCCCACAGGAATCGAGTCATTTAGTAAAAGCACCCGGTTCATTGTTCCTGTTCCTTAGAAGCTCTCTATGGTTCTTTCTACATGTGATGTGGCAAACAATCACTAGTGTTCTGTTCACATGTGGTTTTGAAAAATAATCTCACTACTGACTTCCATGATCCCTATCACTAAGAAGTCATCTGCTGGATACTTATATGTTTCAGCTCAACCGAGCCATGTTCCTTCAGACCCTTTTTATCATGGGCCCAGTGCAGAAGCTGCTGAATAACTCATCCTGCACTAATTTATCCCTGATAGTAAACAGTGATGTTTCAGCTTCTTTTCGTCATAACCTGAGGGAACCTGTGAAAGAGAGAGAACACACCTGGTGAGAGCAACAGGACACTGACCCCTATTAGATGAGTGTAGGCCGACGGCCTAACTCAGATATATGACAGTGAACCAAACTCTGTCATGGGGCAGAGGAGCTCATCACATCGGTCTGAATTAGGGTAAAATAAGGAAAGACCAAATGTAAAGTGCAGAACCCCAGTAGACCCCCACTGGAAGATCCCACCATTGGACACTTCCCCTATCCTCCAACCATCCTCAATCCTTCTAAATATCATCCCACTTCACTATTTCCAATCAGCTGAGCTAATTGACCTCTCCAACTAGTTAGTTTTAACAATGCGAATGCCTACTGTCGCCGACACTCCTTGAATACCTAACCACAAAGCAACAACACTATGTTCACGTTCTAGCTCTATCAATCACTAGACTATCCTACATTATTTACATCTAAATGCTATTTAGTAAATACCTTATGAACACTCAGCTCTACCCTGAATAAAATCTACACTTTGCCATGAAAGACACATGTTCCTCAACGTGAATTGATACAGAACACGCTAGATATTTTTCTATATTAAAACCGAGCTATTCAGACACTTCAGCCTAGGTCAACTCCCTTGTTCACACTAGCGGTAACAAATTCTGTTTTTCATACAGTCGGGGATTGTCCGAGTGACGTCATTCGATGTAAACACCAGGTGGCCTCAGCGGCAGACAATCTGTTTCCAACTTCACAAGGATAGTTGCCCCCCCCCCCCCTCCTACCACGAACACAACAGGCTTTTTCTCTCGAACAACGACACATCAAACAATGCCGACAGATTCCCCGTTTCCTAGGGAACTCTCAAAGACTTGTAGTTTCCTTTGATCCGACGTGAGTATTTCTCCACTAGTAACAAACAATTGCTGCTGTAAATACAGACTGTCTCTGTTAGTTTATCATCTTATCGTTAACGACAGTGGTCCCGTTACATAGAGCAAGAGAGTTAAGAGAGTAGTCCATCTCACTTTTTTCCACTGCACGTTCGATCTAGATGATTTATTCCTCTTCTTCAAGAGCTGGGTGTCTGGACAGAAAATCTGCTCCAACATTTTCCTTCCCACGTATACTCTCCACTGTGAAATGGTTGGGTTGAAGTAGCAACGACCACCGCATCAAATGGGCGTTGAGCTTCTGAGAAGTAGCCAGGAACATCAAGGGCTGATGATCCGACTGGACCCGAAACTGAACTCCATACAAATATGGCTGGAATTTCTGCACGGCCCATACGAGAGACAAACACTCTCTCTCTCTCGATGGTCGTATAATTCCTCTCAGCCTGGAGAAGTTTCTTGCTTGCGTATGCCACAGGTTTCAAAATCGAAGCATCGTCTTTCCCTTCCTGTAACAAGGTTGCACCAATTCCAATCCCACTCGCATCCGTTCTCAACACAAATGGTTTGGAAAGGTCAGGGAGCTGTAACACAGGTTTGCTGACCAAAGCCTCCTTCAACTGACTGTAGGCACTCTCGCACTCCGGTGTCCAAACGATTTGGTCCGAGGATCCCTTTTTCAAGGTTTCCGTTAATGGAGCTCCCAGTTCAGTGGAATCCGGGATAAATTTTTGGTACAACCCACACAACGAGAGAACGGATCGCACATTCTTCTTCGTTTTTGGCCTTGGAGCACATCTGATTTTTTCTAGGTTCTTTTCCTCTGGGACAATTTGTCCTGGAGTGATGGTGTGACCCAGAAATTCCAGAGTCTGGTAACCGATCCTGCACTTGGTTGGACGAGCTGTAAGCCCAGCTTCCTTGGGCGTATTGAAAACTCTCTCCAAGGATTGCAAATGGTCATCCAAGCTGTCACTGGAAATCAGTATATCATCCATGAATGAGATAATGGACGGATCCTGTAAGGGATCTAATAAGGTCCTCATCATGCGAGTAAACACACTAGGTGCATTGCCGAGTCCAAAGTTCATGACCTTGAATTCGTAGTGTCCACTGGGTGTACTGAAAGCCAGCAGGGCTCGAACCTCTGGTTTGAACGGTATCTGACAATACCCCCGACTCAGATCCTTCTTTGAGAAGTACCTAGCCTTATGGAGCCTAGCGAATAACTGAGTTGCATTCGGCAAAGGTTCCACCTGAAATTGAGTATGACTGTTAAAGAGTCGATAGTCTATACACAACCAGTGTTCTCCACTTGGTTTGCGTAACAACACCACCTCCGCATTGTATGGGGATGTGGATGGCGCAATCACGTCATCCTTCAGCAGTTTCTGTACTTCCTCCTCCAGGGCCTTTTATTTAGAGAATGGCACTGGGTAAACTTTTTGGTGAACAGGCTCCTGTGTGATCAAAGTCATCTCGAACTCAACCAACCTCAAGTGTCCTGGTTTATCAGTCAGTATCTCCTTGTGAGACCCGAGAACCTGGGTAATCTTTTCCATCTCCTGGGAAGTCAGATCAGGTTCACCTGCACATCCCTGTAGTTTTCCTGGTGTACCAGGGGATATTCCCTGCCCTCGTCGGTTCCCACTTCAGTCTCTACTGCAACTGCCATTGCCATGAGATGGGCTGCTTTGTCTCCGGGTCTCTCCTCGTACTTCCGCAGGAGATTGATAAGGAAAATCTTCGACTTTCCCCGGATCCGGATCTGATAGATGGTTCTGGATATCACCCTTTCCACGGGAAATGGTCCTTGCCAACCTATCTCCAGTTTGTTGGTTCCCGTTGGGAGTAGCAACAATACTTTGTCTCCCACCTCTAGAGATCTGTCTTTAGACCTACGGTTGTAATAAGCCGCGTGTCTTTTTCTGGCTTTTTTCAAGTTTTGAGTTGCCAGAGTCCATCCCTTGTGAAGTTTTTCTTCCAGTTCCTCCACATATTTATAAGAGGAGATCACTTCTTCTGACGTCCCCTCCTCAGTCCAACTCCTCAACATGGCTTCCAACGGTCCTTTGATTGGACGACCAAACAGCAAAGTAGCGGGTGGTAGTCCTGTTGAGCCATGAGGTACTTCCCGATAGGCAAAAAGTGCCGCTGGGATATATTCATCCCACCTATCAGGTTTTTCCTGTGCCAGTTTCCGGAGCATTGTCATCAACGTGCCGTTGAAACGCTCAACTTGTCCATTGGCTTGAGGGTGGTAAGGGCTGGTATGTATGTGGTTAGAGTGGAACACTCTAAATACCTCCTCCATGAGTTTCCCACAAAACTGGGACCCATTGTCCGTCAGAATTTGATTAGGGAAGCCTAATCTTTTAAAGGCCTCCATCAGTGCGTCCGCCAATCGTTTCGAGTCAATTGTGGTCAATAGTATGGCTTCACCCCACATTGTACAGCAATCCACCATGGTGAGTATGTACATGTTCCTCTTCCTAGTCCTAGGAAGTGGACCCACAATATCGATGGCTACCCTCTCGAAAGGAGAGTTCATGATGGGCATTTCACCCAAGACCACCGGTGCTGTCCAGTGTTTCGGTGCCACCCTCTGGCACTCAGGGCATGACTTCACATAACGACGCACATCACCTGTCATTCCCGGCCAATAGTAATGGCAGCAAATTCGCTGCATGGTGGTGGCAATACTCATAAGCCCACTAAATGAGATGGTATGCCCCATATGAAGAACATGGGAACGGTGGGCCTTCGGGACCATCAACTGACCGTGTAGGTTGTCTCCCCTTCCGGCTCTCCTGTAGAGTATCCTATTCTTCATGTAGTACTGCCCCAGTTTTGGTGGATCAGCACTTCTCTGCAGCTTCTTGTAGCAAGGACATATGGTTGCATCCTCACTCTGGGCAGTTCGCAGCTCCCCCGGCAGTGGGTTAGTGACAATTGCTTCTGCCTGATCAGTTCTCGTCTGAGAGCGAGTCTGTATTGCTGCCATATGGATTGGCTCCCTGGGCATTCCCAGAAAGACATACCGGCAACCGAGGATGACGGGAAAAATGGGATCGGTCAATACAGCGGCCTTGATTGTGCCGGTGACATATCTTGACCGAATCTCCACTTTGGCAATGGACAACTTCATGGCTACAGCACTCTTCTGTGCTGCTGTATCTCAATGGCCTCACATGTGAATTGCTCTGGGTGTACCAGATCCGCAGAGATCACGGCCTCCCCGTCCAGTCCAGTGTCGTATAGACACTCAACTTGTCGGCCATTAACCTCTATCAATTCCACTACAGGTGGTTTATCCTGGTCTGGAGTCTCTTCCTCGGCCTCAACCTGTTCGGTGGTCTCCACCTTAGGTTTCTATGGGCACACGACGAAATGAGAGTCTCCTGACTTTCTCCTGCAGTCAATAGCATTGTGTGTATTCGACCTGCAGTATTTGCACCATATCCCTGTCCTAGATTTTCTAGTGCCGGACTTTAGTGAGCTCTCCTGGTGGCGAGCTTCCTTGTTGATATTGGCATTTTCAGTGACAACCTCCTTTGAAGTCATTTGACACGGCGCGATGTGAGGGCTCTTAGCCTTCGATTTGCATTCCCTCGTATTGTGAGAGGGTGACTTAATATTCGAACATCACTTCTCCGACCACGGTCGTTTTGGTGTAGAGCTCGAGGTGCTCTTGCTTCCCTCCTTCTTCTTCTTCAAACTCTCCTCTGAAGTTTCTATATAAGGTTCCCCCTTCTTAGTTCCTGTGTTTTTGGTTTTCTTCCCATCATGGTTCTCCTGACTTTTGGTGTTGGTGGAAAGGTTTTCCCCTGATTCCCCATGTACCTCGACGAACCGTTCTGCCAATTTCGTCACGATGTCAATACGTTCCGCCCCTTGTTCTCCCAGGAATGTCCTGAGAGTTTTCGACATTTGCTTCCGCAAATGGGCAACTACCATGAGCTCTTCCAGACTCTCATAGTCATGAACGAACCCAGCCAAATCCATCCACTTATGGAGATACGATTTCAGACGCAGACTGTAGGCTGCAAACAACTCTCTCTGTTCTCGTTTCGCTCCTCGAATTTTTTTCCGGTAGGTACGTGACGTAACTTCGAAACATTTCAGCAGAGCCGTTTTCAATTCGTCATAATTGTTCTCGTGTTTTGGCGGCAGGCGAGAATAAACCTCGTAACCGGTCCCGCGTAATCCCTGGGACAGCTTAAGACACCATTTGTCACGATCCGACCCATAGTAACAGACATGGCCTCGAAGCGTTGTAGGTACTGGTCGATCTTCTCTTTGCCTTCTTCGTAGACCGCTAGAGGGAACTTCATAGCATGGTAACTATGTCCACCTACTGGGGTTGAGCCTGAGAGAGATGAACCTCATACTGCTCCCTCAGTTTCCCCACTAGATTGCCTCTTAAGCTCGAGTTTCCACATTTGGTACTCGTGATCAATTTTCTGAGTTTCTTGTTCAGCTTCTCGTTGCCTAGCAGCTTGCTCAACTTCAAGTTTCTTAGCTGCTTGCTCAACTTCAGGTTTCTTAGTTGCTTGCTCAGCTTCAAGTTCCAGCCTTCTAGTGGCTTGCTAAGCTTCAATCCTCTTAGTTTCTAACTCAATCTTTCCTAATTAAAACTCGGCCTTTCGATCTTCCCTTTCTGCTTGACGAAAATTCCTCTCCACCTCCTGTATGTAATATGGTAGTGCAGAACCCGAGCCCATTTCTTCCCCCTTTGCCCTTAGTTCTGCCATAGTTAGTTTACGAGTAGCCATATTTCAGAGAGATAAGTCAGCAGGATGAGTGCAAATTATCTAAACAATATATAGATATTCACTACTTAAAATGTATCTATATATTTAACACCACACAGCACAACACAAACCAATCACTCAGTGACAAGAGTAGAATTAGGACCACAGACCTAAGTAGACGTGTAAAGTGTGAACAGGTAAGATATGTGTCTTAACTCCTATCCACCTTTACCCTAGCTGGATCCACACTAATATGATATCACCATCCTGTATCGAAAGATCCCGTGTCGAGAAATCCCGTGTTAAAAGACCCCGTCGTCTAGAAATCCCGTTGTCAAAAGATCACCTTGTCATAAGATCCCTTTGCCGAGAGATCCCACTGTTAAAGGATCCCGTTTACGATCCCGAAGTAATGTCGTGGATTTCCTTTATAGTGTCGTCCCTGGAGTGAGGGGTTTCAACACCCACATTATTTTTAACCCCACATCATTATTCTGGAGAATCCACCAGATTCCGTCAACCACACTCCTTCAGTCAATGGATACCTCTCTCTCTCTCTCTCTCTCTCTCTCTCTCTCTCTCTCTCTCTCTCTCTCTCTCTCTCTCTCTCTCTCTCTCTCACACCACTGGCTCATGCCCCCTCTCACACTTCCACAAAACAACGTACTAAACGACACTCGCTTCCCAAAAATTAATAACCCAATAATTTAATGAAGAAATGTGTATGTATGTGAGAAGTGTACGTGTAGAATGTATGTCGTGTACTGCAGAATCAGACCGAACAGTTCAGGAGCAAAGTCTGATCATCCCTGTAAGAACCACACAACATCATCATAGTTCAGTACACGATAACCTCACCAAACGATGTGTCCCTCCTGCTAGGTGTTGACTTCCTCCAGTAGCTTTTGATATCCCAGTGTTCCTTAGAAACTCTCTATGGTTCTTTCTACATGTGATGTGGCAAACAATCACTAGTGTTCTGTTCACATGTGGTTTTGAAAAATAATCTCACTACTGACTTCCATGATCCCTATCACTAAGAAGTCATCTGCTGGATACTTATATGTTTCGGCTCAACCGAGCCATGTTCCTTCAGACCCTTTTTATCATGGGCCTAGTGCAGAAGCTGCTGAATAACTCTTCCTGCACTAATTTATCCCTGATAGTAAACAGTGATGTTTCAGCTTCTTTTCGTCATAACCTGAGGGAACCTGTGAAAGAGAGAGAACACACCTGGTGAGAGCAACAGGACACTGACATCTATTAGATGAGTGTAGGCCGACGGCATCACTCAGATATATGACAGTGAACCAAGCTCTGTCATGGGGGAAAGGAGCTCATCACATCGGTCTGAATTAGGGTAAGACAAGGAAAGACCAAATGTAAAGTGCAGAACCCCAGTAGACCCCCACTGGAAGATCCCACCATTGGACACTTCCCCTATCCCCCAACCATCCTCAATCCTTCTAAATATCATCCCACTTCACTATTTCCAACCAGCTGAGCTAATTGACCTCTCACACTAGTTAGTTTTAACAATGCGATTGCCTACTGTCGCCTTGAATACCTAACCACAAAGCAACAACACTATGTTCACGTTCTAGCTCTATCAATCACTAGACTATCCTACATTATTTACATCTAAAGGCTATTTAGTAAATACATTATGAACACTCAGCTCTATCCTGAATCGAATCTACACTTTGCCATGAAAGACACATATTCCTCAACGTGAATTGATACAGAACACGCTAGATATTTTTCTCTATTAAAACCGAGCTATTCAGACACTTCAGCCTAGGTCAACTTCCTTGTTCACACTAGCGGTAACAAATTATGTTTTTCATACAGTCGGGGATTGTCCGAGTGACGTCATTCGATGTAAACACCAGGTGGCCTCAGCGGCAGACAATCTGTTCCCAACTTCACAAGAACAGTTGTCCCCCCTCCTTCCACGAACACAACAGGCTTTTTCTCTCGAACAACGACACATCAAACAATGCCGACAGATTCCCCGTTTCCTAGGGAACTCTCAAAGACTTGTAGTTTCCTTTGATCCGACGTGAGTGTTTATCCACTAGTAACAAACAATTGCAGCTGTAAATACAGACTGTCTCTGTTAGGTTATCATCTTATCGTTAACGACAGTGGTCCCGTGACACCGAGGGAGTTTCATCGCAATTCTTAATCCCGCCTATTGCATTCAAAACACACCTGCGAGCGATCTACGTGATTCTTGCGTGGGTTATAAAACAATGGTATGAATGCAGGTCGTTATGAAAGTAATGGCAAACTACTAAAGGTAAACGTGCCAAGAAATTGCAAACAGCCACACAATGCTAGGATTGAGTGCGAAGTTGTGTAAAGGAAACGCATCTTTTATGAAGAAGAAGAAGAAACGTTTAAACGTGTTTATAAAAGAATATAAATAAATACAAAATATACTGATCCATTTATCAAGTTATAAAAAACGTCGATCAGCATTGCGTGTGGACAACTTCAAAGACTGCCCCACAGCAGGAATCTTCTAGTTGAGGCCTACAGATAGGATCGTAATCTTTGGGATGCGCTGGTCCATGGTATTCTACCCCAAACTACAAGGTCTTGTTCTGGCTCGGTGGCGTGTCTCCGACCTCGTTGTAAGACCTGCTCCCATGTCCTTCAAACTTCGAGTCTGGCATTCCATAAGACCACTTTCAACATCTGTGGGGTTTTCTATTGCACGAGCGGCAACCTTATAAATGCGATCATCTGCACGCGTTGTGACATCAGCTATATCAGATAAAATAGGTCTACGCCTAGCTAACTGATTTAGTCAGCACTTTTTGGATGTCAACAGTGGTACACAGAAACGGATATCCATACAGTTTAATAGTTCTGAACATTGTGGCATACAGTTGCTCAATCATAAAATGTCATGGTCCACCAAACCTTATAAATGTGGGTAGCTGTATATTTTCTGGGAAATTACTAGAGGCCAGCTTGGAATTAACCACATCACAAAATGAGTGACGACGAGTTAACAAATATCGACTAGAAACATATCTAATGTGTCATGACATTGACATTTAATCTTTACTTTCACATCTGTGCACTGACATCACAAACGAAGTAACACGGTCATAACACCCGTCCATATCTTCCAAGAACAATGTAGGCATCTATTTAATGAGGCTCTCTCGAAAAGAAGATGTGGAATATATTCACCATTGTCTCTTATGACAAACAGGGTCGCTGTTATGGTACGCCTCTAAAGTACCACGCCTCCCCCTTCTTCCTCCGATTTCTATTTCTCTATTCTATATTTCTATTTCTCTCACATATCCCTCTATTTCTCTATCTCTTCATGGAGTGACGAATACTGCATCTTATATTGACGATATATGTATCCATATGGCAGACTGGACAACACATCTACATAAACTGCGACACGTCTTCGAGAGATTGAGACTTTTCGGTCTTACTGTGAAACCAACAAAAGTTGAGTTGGGTCTGGAAGAAATCGATTTCCTTGGCCATACCATTACGAGAGGCCAACTTAAAACAGACGACAAGATCGTAACCAGAATTTTAAATTTAACTATGCCGACGACCAAGAAGCAAGTTCGAAGCTTACTTGGTCTGGTAAATTATTATAACAAATTTATACCGAATTTATCTGAGATTATCAGCGTCTTTTCAAATGTTTTGAAATCATCTGCAAAATTGAATGTAAAAGATGCAAACTTAATTGATGCATTATCAAAATTGAAACAAATGTTTAGCGTTGTACCAATCTTACGCTTGCCTAACTCTAGCCTTACGAATTTTCTTCGTACAGACGCAAGTGCTATATCCATCGCTGGCGTTCTAGGCCAGTTCTATGAGGGAATCTTTCACCCAATAATTTATGTAAGCTGGAAAATCACACCTGCTGAGTCGAGGTATGAAGTCTCTGAATTAGAAGCTTTAAGTCTCATATATTGTGTGCGTAAACTTCATCGTTTCTTAGCGGGTACTCATTTTGTCATTGAAACTGACAATTCACCTCTTACAGTGATGCAGTCTGGATTCCACAGGAACAACAGGATCTACAGGTGGTCGTTGATGCTGCACAATTACAGTTTCACTATCCAACATATAAAGGGAAAGATGAACTTGCTGGCGGACACACTTAGCAGACCGTCTCAGATAGAGATACCTGATGTACCTGAGCGGAGCGATTCTACATCACCCCATGCATCGACACTGTAAATAATCTGTGTCTAGAATGTGTAATTATAGACATTGTGGTGCTGTTACAATTGTGAATCGCCTGAACTTAGCTATTATAAACTGTGTCAGTATGAGTAAGAAAGGACAGACACATGAATAGATGTCTACGCCATCATCATAGATTATATGTAACCAGTGAAGTAGGACTGTAGTCTAACTATACCCAGGACGAGAGCGTATATCAGACGTTGTTTAATTAACTTTATGTCAACGAGTTTCAACAGAGAACGCTACTTCGACAACACATCTGGAAGTAATTAACTTATAGTTAGAAATGTATGTGATATGTATTATAACATGTTTTTATAACAGTTGCATGTATTATCAGAACTTTCTTCGGCGCAAGAGAAATTAGAAAACCATCCCCATAAATTGTTTGTCAGGAAAACTAGTAACATTTAGCAATTAAACTTCATCTACAATAAGTTATAAATTCATATAGTTAAAATCATTAGAACGTATTCTTTAAATTAGTAAACATAACTTTAGATCCATCGTCATTTAACACATTTTTATATATTTCAGTTAAATGAAACATTACTTAAATTTTACACCTCCATTTATAACTTATAACATCTTAGTTAGAAACACACATTAAGGTAACTAACACACTTTACCCCAATTCATTCATTTAGTTAGATTATTTCCCTTAGTTAGCACAGCTCAGCACACTAACGTAGATTTGATTAATTAGAGTATTCATTACACCCAGGATCGGTAGGAAACGATCCTTACAACCATGTAAATTGTGTACAGAAATGACCGGTGCAAAAAGACGACACAGTCATGTGGCTTAAATTGTTTGTAAACTAAGCCAATCATTTATTGTACATATATTTTTGCATTTCTTTTCTTTTCCATAACAATATTTTAATGATATATCGCCTTTTTAAACAATTGTGTAGCGAAAGTGTAGGTAAAAGAAGTGTGAAAGGGAGTAAAAGTTTGGATAAAATATGTGTGAAAGAGAATGAGTGAATGAGATAATAAAGAGGGAGCAGAGAGGCATTTATCGGAGTGTTAGCCGCTGTAACATGATGGAACAGAACCACACATTCCCAGCCCGACACATTCATAAAAATACTTTAAGTCTGAACGGGGACCATCCCAGATAGAAGGGCTATTATTAGATCGAATGTTCCAGAACGAGTTGGGGGAGGGCAGCGGTATGCGCTTGCTTTTTCATTGGTTAATAAGTAATGAGCCCACGCTATTCACGGGGCCACATATGAATATCCAATTAGTTAGACGCGGGATTCCAAACGGAGCGGTAGCTAGTGTGATGTGATGACCCAACAATGCCCTTAAAGATTTGATAATATATTGTTCTCTGGACAACAGGTACCACTTTAAAACATACTTTAATGTTGTGGATGCCTAGTGAACGAAAGAGAAGAATGTATGAGTATTTTATGAATAAAATGTGAAAATGAAAACCTAACTTCTGTGCGCCAGTATTCTGAACACTGCTTCTGCAAACCTGTCAGGTCTTTCACGCTGTAATACTCCAAGTGCATATCATTCCTCTGTTGTGACTGGTTGCGTATGCTTGATGAATGTATAGTACCCTCATGCAAATTCGCAAACCCAAACCCCTTGTGCATTCTTCATGCCTAGGATGACTCATTCTTAAATCAACTGTACCTTTGCTCTCGCGAGTTAACATATGGCAGTCTGAATTGGAATGGGTGATGTAAACATGAACAAGTTCCTTTGTAAAACGCTGAGAATGTTGGAGTGAATGAGCTGGTGCTTTGATAAGTAGCCTCTCACATCTAGTGGAAGGAAAGATGCTTCAATATCCATATGTAAATAGGACGGTGATGGCACGCCAGAATTGCTAAGTTAATGTGATGCCTGGTGGCTATGTGCTCAAGAGAATTAATACAATTTCTCTCTGAAGATTATACTGGTACCTTTACTGTTGGTTGGTTCATATAAACTAGTTCTTAAGAGAACCATAGGTGTGTGAACCTGTGTCTTAGTTGGCTGAATATAATGTATGGCTCATGCAAATTTACAAGGACTAAACATGTTTTTCCCATATGTGCTTTGGTGCATATGTGAACAATTGTTATGCAATTGAGCTTCTGTTACCTACTGTGGACATTACTCAGTGGGGAAAGAGCACATGATGATGATGATGTACCTGTGAGACAAGTCTGGTGAAGAAGGGGTGAGGTCTGGCATTGCTGTGTAAGTGTATATGGAAAAGGACATTCATGCACCAACATGACAGCCATTGGAAGTGATGTTTGGGCTGCTAATTTGGTAAATGCCATTAGTTAATACCTATTGCATATTGCGGGTGTAAATGCCTATTTTCCATTTCCCTTCACAATGCCTGTCTCATGTTGCTATGTCACAATGCTTGCTTCAAAATGCTTGTAATTGTGTAAGCTACCTTTGTCTCCACATATAGGTTTGTGGTTACCACAGATAAAGGTGAATAATAAAATATCACCCACAGTACATCACAGTGAAATTCACTACATTGTCAACAAGGAGAGGTGTGTTTGGTCAACACCCCACCTTAACCTCCCCATCTCCAATCTGTGTATGATGATGTATGATAACATTATCTTTTAACACATGTAAAGAGATGTTGTGCCATTTTGTATATCAACAGAGAACAGACAGGATGGTGGAGAGGCATCCATATATCATCTGGGAAAACTAACCAGTAGTCCCAGAATCCAGAACCAACTCTCTATAAGTGAAATCTTCTAGAACCCACAATATGGGAATTTCTTAGAGGCTTTCAGTTCAGCTCTCAAACAGCTGGATATAAATAAGGGAGAAAAATGGTTCTGGGGACTTCAATGATTATTACTATAGTGAGCTGGACAGTGATCATTGAGTCAATCAAATGTCATCTGAGAAAATGAACAACAAGTCTGGTTGTTAACCTCATTCAATGAAACGTGTGAAATGACTGGGACAATGGATTGTTTGGCTAGGACTTATCTTAGTTAATCTCCAGCCTGGTGCTCACACAGTGTTTTTCAGAATGAAGACTTGTAGAGTAAGTGAGATAGACTAAGAAGAAAGAATGCTGGGACATATTTGTATCTTAGATCTTCCTCTACAGGAAAAGTAGAACAAAGTCCTAAGTGTCAACTTCATGAACAGTCAGAGTAAGTGAGATAGACTAAGAAGAAAGAATGCTGGGACATATTTGTGTCTTAGATCTTCCTCTACAGGAAAAGTAGAACAAAGTCCTAAGTGTCAACTTCATGAACAATCAACTCACCGGTGAAAGACAGGGCTGTAACCTTTCTTCAAACTGTGGCAGTAGGGGATAATTAGTCTGCCTTGGAAAATCATCATTTGGAGATCTGCAACCTGAGCTTGTCCAACACCAATCATAGGTGCTAAAAGGATTAAACAGACCAGTGGAGCAGAATGTCCCTATGCTTGCCCCAGGTTATGGCTTATCTTGGTTTTCCCTCATTAACAGTAGAAGAAAAGATAAAAGTCAATGGTGTAGTGGAGATTAGAGAGGAGAGGAGGAGGAAAGTTTGGTTATTGGTTGGAGGAGGGATCAGAGTGTGGTATCATGTTTATCTGCATGCATGTTAGCATATTTGTGCATTATGAATGTACCTTGTTGAAGTGTTGACATGACAGAAAGATGAACCATGGATCATCACTCGACTCACCATCAGCTCAATAAACAGTATTATTGAACCAGTGTTTTAAGTACATGTCCCCAGTGAATTTCTTGTACAGATGCTGTCAAGTGTTGTCTCTCGTGACTGTCTTAAGTGCTGTGGTTGATTATACATATTGTGAAAAGTCTTGTATAGATGTTGTCAAGTATCTATTATGATGTAAGTCTTGTACAATGGCTGGTGTACACAATTCCTTGTGAATGTATGTCCCACTTTTGTCAAGAAACTGTCATGTAGATGTCTTGTCCAACAGATGTAATGTACAGTTATTGTTGAGTTTGTCTACAAAAACTGAATCCTACAGTCCCAAAGCAGTTTGACAAAACTGATATAGGTCACACTGACAAAATAAAGAAAGGAAGATCTAATGTGACGGACGAATAGCACACTGGCAACATTATAATGAGAGAGATGGATCCTCAGTTGTACAGGGGCGAAGAGTCCAGATCTCCTTTTGGTCTTGAGGGAACCTTTTACTTCTTTTATAAATTTCTGTGTAGATACATAGTGGTCTCACAGTGGGGGTTTGCGCCAAAGAAAAGTGGTTCTCCAAAAAGGCTATTGCGGGAATGATTAGCTCATTTGAGTGACCTCTAGACAAAACGTGCTAAATCATATCCTTTATCTAGTTATTTATTATTCAAGATATATCTCCAGAGAACACTACTAATTAGGTCCTCTGTCATCAATCTAACATGTCACAGCCGCACAACATAAGTTTTTGTAGTTCGTCCGTGTCAATTTGTGTAACACAATGTGTTGTGTCGTTTTTATCTGTGTAGTAGCCATACATTCAATAAACTGATAGGAAACATATTTTAAGCTTCCTAAAATCGGCGAGTAGTCATAAATCGGCCTTACACACTCGTTTGTGACTACAATAAACCGTTTTATGGCGCTTGAAAGATAACATACACGTAAATTATAGACGTATACACATGTTGGTAATTTAAATACACATTAGTTAAATACAAACACGCAACCAAACAGGAAAAACAAACTAACAAATAAAGATGCATACATCATTACATGCAAAAGGGCATAATAACTTCCAACAAGGGACACTACAAAATTTCGAAACCCGAGTTTAACACTGAAAGATTTTTTCACAAGCGGCAGCTAGATAGGTGAACATTAACACACAAAGCATCTATGCAAGTTGGAGTATATATTATATGGGAGCATGAATATTATTCATGTAATGTACCCTTAATAGGGACATTTTGTTTGGGTTGTTAGTTAATTAACAATTTGAGGAGTAAGACTATTAAGTCAATGGCTATGGTTCACACAACTCCCGATAAGTATAATGTCAGAATGAGCAAATTCTCTAGCCAACTGTACTAATGTGGTGTGATGATCAATAGCCAAGTGAAGTGATACAACAGTGTCACAAGGGAAATTAGAGATCTTGTTTCTAGCCCAGAACAGAGTTAGAAAGCTCATGCAGCCTTTGACAAAATTAGACACGCCTAATTTTTTTTAGATAACGACTTGTGTTACACCCATAAGCTAAAAGTTTGTAACACAACACAGACGGGGAGAGAGCCTGTCAAAGAGCCGCATGAAGGCTAATAGAGAAGAGAGGAGAGAACTAAGGAAGAAGATCAAGTATGGATAGAGATCACATCCCTATCTAAGGAATAGGGGAGAGAAGGGGCAGAACGCAAGAGGGAGAACCTTAAACAGTTCTCCGACTAAACACACAAGTGCCCTAAAAAGGGAACACGCTATTGCATGATCAAGAGTTATCCACGATAGAGTGGGGAAACCAGTATCACGAGAAGTATCCATAAACTGTGGATACTTTAGAAGAGTAACCGAGTGACAAGTCACCATAACGCGTGAAGCACGAAGGGTCAGCAGCTCGTGGCGGAACACGCCACGAAAGTCCAGCAGACTTGGACTTGACTGCGTAGAGGACGGATCTGTGTACCTGCTCCGAATAGTATGTCGTTTACAGGACAGTAGAGATAGACTTAGACTTAGAATAATTCATTGATAATACCATTAGACCATGTCATAACATAGTAATGTCATCATGTATGTATCTCATGTGATTATCAGCTCTCAGAGCTTGTATATAATCAGCCTAGAGAAAAACTATATCCTTTTGTGCGACGTACGAGTTGTCATTCGTGTGGTACAAAAGAAGAATCCATGTGTGCCTGTCATAACTAGGTTGCTGACACCAACATTTACAGACAGCACGACCCAACTGTACGCACATTATACTAGGCGATTCACTAATGAAAGGCCTATACATTGGCTGGATGGTCATTTCAGACAAAGACATTGTTTCCATATCCCACTGCCTGAGGCTGGTGTTGACCGGCTAACAGAAAAGATTAGCAAGCTGGCTGTAAATTATAACGCTAGAAAAGCAAGTGTACACATTGATAAAAACGACACGATGAACAACCAACAAATCACAGTATCTCAGCTGATGGCACTCCTGACCGGGTTACGTTAAACTTTTCCTAACCTGTCTGTTTTCTTCTCCTCTATCATAGCATCGAATTATGTATTCCAGCGTCGTCTAGCTGACATAAATAACAACACATTGCAGAAGTTCTGTTCTCACAACAACATACAGTTCATTAACAACACACATTTCTTCACTTCACAGGCTGGTGCACACATAAAACATGAGTCTTTAAAAAGATCAAATACATTTGTATACATCGGGCAATAATTTGCTCGCCAAAAATATCAAATACTCAGAACGGACACAATTTTTATCCAATAAAGGATTGCGTACGACACTATTAGCTACTTCACCTGAAACTCAAGAAGACGACATACTACAGTCTCAACAAATACCAATAATCCAGGATTTCGCATAACTATTGCACCTGAAATCCACGCTAGACGGAACACTTCCATCACACCTTGTCCGTACAATACGCCTTCTTTCACACAGGAGGGTGATAATTATGAAGATATGTTCCCTCTTCTCAACAGCAAGAGCAGTCTATGAGTAACAACAACGTGACACTACAGCCTCCTGTTATCCACGAATTAGAGCCTGTAGTTGGTAGTCGTTACACACCAGTGAGAAATCAAGAGTATTCATTTCATTGCAACCCATAATTGTTATACCTCACACGTTATAGCCCAGATTCACTTTGTCAGGCACTTATGATATCACTTTACAAACAACCAACACAACCTGATATTTACTAGCAATTCAGCACAAAGCAACATCGGATCTCGGTACAACAAAGAGCATCTCCTAGAAAGTGTATATGCATATTTGGTTATTCTTTTATATAGTTACGTATTAGGTTGTAAGTGACTACAAACATTGACTCGTATTGACGGTGCATTAATTGAAACTTAGTTGTATATCTTTTATAATACTTTTTATTGTGTAAATACTGTGAGTTAGGGGGTCTTCACTGCTCATCCCTACTGATCTGTATACGTATTATTCATTATATTGGCAGAGATATTACTGTTTCTCTGTACTTTAGAGTGTGTATTGTAAAAGGTCACTTCCCATTAATCATTAACATCGCTAAAGTGTATCCTCATTTAAGAGCTGGTTCATTAGACGATCGTCTCATGAGTCAATTTCTATATTATCCTCACTATCCAATCCACTAGAAAAGCACACCCACAACACAACACTAGAGCACTGTCGTGTGTGTAAAGAATGAATGACGTAGTAGTTACTTGTTCTTCTTTACCACTTTAGTGTCGTCCCTGGAGTGAGGCGAATCAACACCCACATTTGTTTTAATTCAATATCTATATCCTGGAGATATCCAGCAGACTCCGTCCACAACACTCCCTCAATCTGAAGACACCTTTTTCTCACTCTTGCTCACCCCTGGATCATGCCCCCTCTCATTCTTCCCCAACATAACATACTTGACAACTCTAGCTTTAACAAATAAAAACAAGAAATGTATTAAAGCAAAGAGTATATGTAGGAGAAGTGTGTGTGTGTGACGTATACTCTAAAGTGGATATAGACTCAGATCAGTGTTCAGGAGTATAGTCATTCTCATCACTGTGCTGAGAACACACTAGCACCATGTATTCCAGACAAGCAACCTCACCAAGGTGATGCTTCTCCGGTCACGTGAAGACTTCCTCCGTTGTCTCTTGAACCACTAGGATGCTTGGACACCCATGACCAACACTGTCTAATGAGAGTCTTCAATCTGATTCCCACTATGAATTTCCTATGTTATTTAACTGATTGTTAATCAGAAAATTCTAACCATATTGTCACTGTTACTGGGGAAATCTTAATGGATCTAGTGTCACAGGTTTTAAAGATTCCCCATATTAACACCACACTCTGAATGTTCTAGGTATTTCTATAAATTTGTATGAATGTTCCTGGTATCAGTAGTGTATATACACAATATTATGACTGTTCAGTGATACACCTATCACTTGCTAAACATCAATATCATCAGCATTTCCTGCTCAGCAGAAGCCAGGTTCCCGCAAACCAACTTGGGTATAAGCCCAATGTAGCGGCCTCTCAGCAACTTCTGTCTTCAAATTCTGAGCCATCATCTTCAAAAATGTGTTAGCTTCACTGTTGAACATCATAGCACACATACATGAACCTGTAAATGGAACCTGTAGAATAGAGAATACTATGGCGAGGGCAACTCAATCCTGGCCGGAATTAGGTGAGTGTAGGCCAATAGCAGCACTCAGATCTATAACAGAGATCCGATCTCTGTCATACGGCCAAATAACTCATCATATGATCTGAGACATGGCAACACCAGGAAAGAATAAAGGAACGGGTAGAAACCCAGCAGATGCCCTACTGGAAGATCATACCATTTCACATTCCTCTCCTCCCTCTCAACCATCCTTAATCTCTCTAATTATTATTCCACCACATTGTCCTCAACTCCCTAAGTAAAATGATATATCACTCAAGCTAGTTGAAGCCACACAATAGGTGATACTAGTGCCGACGCTCCTATGATACTTTCTAGCACCGCACTTATAGAACATTCTATCACTAATCATAATACATTATATCACCACACCTATAATGCATTATATCACCGCACCTATAATACATTATATCACCGCACAGTACTGTACTCTATTCCTAATCATACTCTAAGTTAGATATGATTAATTGACTACCATATGATTATTTCGGTTGCTAATCGAAACTAGGCAATCACAGACTGGATCTATGTCCACCGATAAATATCAACAATTTGACACCCTAGTTTCTTTCATTGAACACAACTCGGAAAACTGCACCGATCTTTCCCACGTCAGACATCTTGATCGACTAACTCCACTTGTTTACCGCAACGCTTTTTATATTGGGCTGAAGTGACGTCACCAAAAAGTCTAGACGCTGATCCGTCCATAATCTGGTTTCCTCCTCCTGTTCTAGACTAACTGGAGTCAATCCGAGGTCAAATTTGCTTTCATTTGGGGAAATTCTTTGTCCCGTACATCAATAGTTCAGTCTGTTTGTGAACCACAGAATTCCCCACATCACAGAATCCATCCCGCGTCTGTCCAGACTTTCCGTCTAGCACTTCAAAGGCTACTACCGCCTTGGCAGACGTTTGGGGTTGTTATTCGTTTCTCAAACAACCCACATCATAAGATTCGCCGACCAGGGGTAGACATTTTGACGCGACGTATCTTGTTTCTCAGTTAGAAATGCCGATCGTGTGTAGACAGTTTTAACGACGTATTTTTCTCAGTCTGAACAACATCAAAGGGTTGGTTGTTTTTGCAGACAAATGTCGGGTCTTGTTTGTCATCGATCGCAACTAACAAGTTTATTTTCCGTGACAAGCACTTAGGTCGCCACAAAATAATTTTTATATTGGAGTAGCTCAGTGTTCTATATTTGGCCCTCTGTTATTTGCCATTTATATAAATGATCTTCCCTTATATCTGTCGTCGTTCTGCGATCTATTTCCAGACGACTGCACAGTATATGCAAACGCCATTGATTGGAATGTGCTAGAATTATCCTTGCAACAGGAAATAAATAGTGTAGTTAACTGGAGTCATGCAAACCGCATGGAAATTAACATTTCTAAAATAACATCTATGTTAATAGGAACCAGGCAAAGACTTCACACTCTAAACTTGCAAAGAACTCTTTAGCTGCACATTGGTAGCACGCCTATAGAAAGTGTAACCGAGCACAAGGCACCGGGTCTTATCATAGATCAAAATCTATCCTTTAATTCCCATGTTGATGGTCTAGTTAAACAAATAACCAAAAAAGTATACCAGCTTGCCAAAACAAAAAATTTCCTCGACGAAAACACAAGAAAGATATTCTATACTTCCCACATACAAGCACATATCGATTATGATATGAGTGTCGGTCGTTCAGAAAACAATAGCAAACTACTGAACGTAAACTTGCCAAGACATCACAAACAGTCTGAAAACGCTGAGGTTGACTGTCTTGTCCTTTAAAGGATATACAATTAATTAGCATAATGTAAAATAATTTAAAATATGGAAGAAAAAAGAAACACACACACACACACACACACACACACACACACACACACACACACACACACACACACACACACACACACACACACACACACACACACACAAGGGAGCAACAGAAGCTCGGAAGCTCTCATGCGTCCCTTCCTGCGTTATGATAATGTTCGAAAACTCAACGAGCCGAGTTGTTTTTGTTGTTGTTTTTTGTTGTGTCACTGAATGGAATTGCACTACCTAACTATCCTAAAATGGGTACCACGATTATGTTCTAGAACGTGGAGGCAGCCGATGTGATATTTACAGTATCAGCCATAGAGTGGCAATTGATCTAAACATGGCGCTGTCGCGATATACCGAGTAAGTATGATGGGTGAATATTAGGCCGTTACCTGAACCTACTATAGAATGAACACTACTATACCTGCAACTGATATTTCTAAATCAATGCAGTTTACGACATTTTTTTTTTAAAGACAGGAGGCGGTTTGACATGCTTAGACGTATCCTTACAACAAACTCTATATTTAATTATGGTTTGTATTGGCATAGATTGTCGGTCAAGCCAACCGAGGATAGACAAACTATATGTCATTCGACGCATATATGTTATTAGCCGCACGTGTATTTTAACATTTAATGGTTTACTTTTAATATACGTGTCATTATTTTCTAAAACCAGTACAACACGGGTGTCATCTTCTGCTAGGTGAAGCGAACTTAAATTGCATGCACTGCATTATTCTCATGTATGTAAATTACCAGCTATATAGTGACAGTGTGTTAACTTGAGAAATGAAAATTACTTTGCACTTATTAATTGTTAAGGCAATGTGTAGTCTTTTTTTAAAGCTAGAAACTATATAAGATAATACAAAGTAATGCAGTTTTACTGATCACAAATACGGAAAACATAGGACCTTGCGGCGACTAGCCTTCATCAGCAGATATATACATAAAATACAACATATAATAACACGGGGAAGACACTTCGGTGATTATATTAAAGCATAAATAGGGGGTGATAACAATGAAAAAACAATTGGAAACATTAAATAGTGTGATACTTATCTCAGAATCCCAGGCTGTGATACTTTTGAACTATAACAAGTTAAAGCATATATTGTATTAAAGAGTCACTTTAATTAAGACAAAAACATAAAATATAATTAATACCTAAACATAAGTCAGTGTTGGCGCTCCACTACTTCAATGGAATACATGTAAATGTATGCAAAAAACTACAATTTATCAGCCAATCATGAGAAACTAAGGCCATTACTACATTTAGAGATTTAAACAGATTGAAAAACAAGTCTTATAATTCTAAGAATATGCACGTTCCATGTGGCAGGCAACATATGGATGCTAATCATGAATGTGTAACAACTAAACTCGAATGCACTTATCCGTCATGGGATATGAATGTTACAGAAGGGTATTGACTGATTCAGTGACGAAGGATAATATATCGCCAAATGTGACTTCTTATTTGGGCAGAATGACTATATATGGCCATACAAGAGTTATCGTATTATTTGTAACGTTTTGCGTTATCTTCCACAATTTTAACGCTCAGCGAATTGAAATTAACGTTATACTACTTGTTCATTTGAATGTGCACCATGTTTGGTCCGAACCTAGATTTCTAAACAACCTATCCAACAAGAAAGTAATACTGTATTAGATATGCTGAGACAGAAAAACAATGGGGGACATTAAACATTTTGAGCACGCAAAATAACATAAATGTCACGATACAAAATTATGTAGAGACGTAGACTGACGATTCTGAGATGAGAAAGACCGCTGTGTAGATGGATAATTTACACATTGCAGGGAGGACTTTCTAAAGACTATGTTGAGGGAAAAGTCCTACATTGGAAAAACCATTGGATGATGATGAGTATTTAAAAATTAGTGTCACTTGAAATGTGTAAGAAAATCAGATAGCTGGGTAAATTTTCGATTGGTTAATTAATTAATTAATTCATGAGATAATCAGTCCAAAGATCATTCTTGAAGATGTCAATCATGATATTAAAATTCTTATATTTACAATGCTGTCTTCAGGACAAGATTACAACCACGCGATCACAAGCCACATAAGTGCCATACAAAAAGTGGAGAAATGACAAGTAGGATAGTCAAGAAAAAGCTGCCTAGCAGAAGGTGAAAAATAGCTTATGTCATAAATACATGTTATTGACTTTCAACTATAGATTACCGAAATGATATATCTGAACTATTCTAATGTATGGCATTGGATCTTGAAGTGTGAAATAAAAATCGACAAGAAGCTTGGAGGCAGCTGAGAATACTTTAGACGGCGACGGTAACTAATGATCGCTCGCAGTGACTAAATAATGTATAATGTTATACTATTCATTAAGAATTAAAGAAATATATGTTCATGAGGTAAAAAATTGCAGGTGGCGGATAATTTCGAATACTTGGGTCAACAATGGTGACACAATGAAAGAAATTACAAGACGAATATTTATTGCTCTTCAAAAACTAAACCAAATGAATAAATTGTGGCGTGCGACAGACAGACGTACAAAAATTAGAATTTAAAGCGCATGCATCTATACCATTGCAACATACGCATGTGAAACCTGGATATCTACTAAACAAGCTGAACAGCCCATACATGCCTTTGAATATACATGTTATAGACGGGTTCTAAGAATATTTGGATACCAAACAGAACATATGCATACATACGACAAGAGATGAATATTAAAGTAAGTTATCTACTAAAGATGTTAAGACAAAGAAAATTGAAATAGTTCTGTCACTTGAAATGTCGTAAAAGTTTGGAGAGAACAATGGATATGTGTCCGGAAAGAGAGAAAGAGGAAGGCCAAAGAGAAGATGGATGCAGGGTGTAGCAGGTGATCTTCAGATGGGTGTATCGGACGCGGAACATCTTGCTTATGATCGAGAAGTTTTCCGGAAGGTTGTTATGGGATTAATTAATTAATTCACCAAGAAAAGCTGTGGTCTATTGTCCAGTAATGAGGGAAAAGAGAAACTGGAGATCATTGTAACGACTGAAATAAACAGTGGTAGACGAGACAGAAGGAGAATGAGAGACATAATGCTACCTAGTCCAAAATACTGTAGACGGAAGTTCTGTTAGGAGACACAAAAGCATATCTGGTTTGGGAGGACATAATGATGACCATGCTGATTATAATTAAATATGATCTAATCTGGAAACAGAGGTCCCTCTACACGCCGTGTGAATATGATTCCACTCATTCGAGTATTATGAGTGGACATGTGTGTCACTTAAGATAGCTTCGAAGCGTCGACATGACCACTATCATGAACATCATCATCATCCAGTGCCTTGTCGGCTGGCTTGACAAAATATGCTTCTTCACAGATTACGATCTCCAACGATAGGTGTGTTGACTCCCTTCCGTGCCATGATACAAGACTGTCACGAATTTTCTCACGATGTCTTCCTCTATCTATCTTTCCACAAATATTACCGGTTATCACAACATGTTCCAGTTTGTGTCTTCTCATAAAATGGTCACAAATGATGACTGCTTCTTTCTGATGTTTGTGATAGGTTGTCTTTGGTCACTATAGTTATTATAATTACAGTGATGTTTTATCTGCCTTGGTAACCATTATGAGAAGACAAAAACTGGAACATGTTGTGACACCCGGAAAGATTCATGGAAAAAAAGATGAAGAAAGACAGCGTGAGGCCATTCTTGACAGTCTTGTGTCATGGTACGGAAGGGAGTCACCACACGAACTGATCCACGGAGATCACAATTTGGGGAAAAGCATGATCGCCAACGCCAGTCGGCAAGGCACAAGGATGATGATGATAGACAAGCTTGTTTACTATCACCCGTCTCAATCGAGGTGGAAAAAAAAAAGTTAATGAAAGCTACAGTTGAGCTGAGTTGATTTGAGATAAGAACCGACGTCACTGCACATAGGACATTCCCATACGCACTCCGTCCCCTCTTTCAACAGCCAGCGAAGAGTCACACTACTTGCTAATCGTTCCCACCGCTATCTAATTGAATGTTCTCCTTGTCTTCCCTCTCAGTTTTGAGATTCTACCAGAACCCCTGCCAGTCCCCTGAAATATTATCATTTCCACATACGAGTTCTAAATCTGTTCCTCCACCTTCTCCACCTGGTCACACGGGCGCACGACCACCTATCCCTTGTCCATAGATAATAGACCACCAAGAGGTGCATTACATGCCAGCCTATCAGCCTGTTCATTTCCCCACACTTCCGCATAGCTAGGGCAAAACAAATTCCATACACTTCTACAATCCGTGACCTCTGGAGCGAGGTGAACCATTCCACAAGAAACATCCTAGTCTCCACTTTACTAAGCATACTCCTTGAGTCTGTAATGAAGACAGTGTGTTTTGCGGTGGTCTCCTCTAACCAACAGAATGTCTCTGTGACTGCTTCCACCTTCATTCTCATGCTGGAGGTCGTAGCCTCATATGCCATACTTTCGTTTTTAAACAATCGCCCATTAGCCTTCGCAATGAAACCCCAACCACTCCGTCTCTTTCTCACCACTGCCCCATCCGTATAGATCACTATATCACCTTGATGTGTATTACTCTGGATCAGTTGTTGCATCTTGCTTGTTTGCTTGCTTGTGTTCGCTGGCTATGAACTCTAGCGTGAAGTCCTGTATGTTGGATGAAGACATCCTGTTGTCCAACAACAGTGTGATGTCAAACAGGACCTGAAGTTTGCATGAGTATCCGTTGTCCCATGTATGGATTATTGGTATGCAGACTGGAGGTTCCTCGCCGTGCAGGCAGACACTCTCCGACTTTTGGAGGAATCCACGATCCTAATGACTTTAGCCAGGACCCCAAAGGGACCTGTTGCCCAGGACGCACGACTAGGACGCGTCAATAGGTCTTGACCAGTATAGAACCCAGCCCTGGTGCCTTGGAAACACTTCTGCGTCCAAGTTGTTGCATCTCAAACGCAGTGCTGCCCATTCTCTGCACTCACGACCCGTATTACTATTACATTGTGCCAGTCCGTCCTGTCTGCCTTCAACCCACTCTTTTTCACGACTGATGGTCTCTAGATCACAAACCTGGCGTATAGATATTTCTGCCTGTGCTATCCAGGACCTTAGTCTGTGACCCATGACCATATCGATTGCTTCATGCAGGGGGTGATCCCTATCTGCAGCAACTCTCAGGTACCATTTGGCCTGAAGGATCTTATGCCTAATCAGCCCTTGTTGGTAGCGCCAGGATATGCCTCATGCATATAACTGGCGTATCCTTTGTGCACCCTAGAGTCACCCGCATGGCCGCATTTTGTATGCGCTCCAACCTTTCAAGTTGGCTCTGTGATACTGTCAGGAGCCCCAAACCATACTCAGTGACATAAATTATTAACTGCTGAATGAGGCTGTAAAGCATCCTCTGCTTTATCCCGGTTGCTGCCATCGTCCTCAAAGCATTAATTCCCCTACCAGCCTTCACCACGAAATCCTCCACATTATCTTTAAAAGACATACACACTTCGAAGGTGATACCCAAGTACTTCAATTTACTCTCTCTCTACTAAGAGGACATTCATTCAAATAATACATGGGACATCTGCCTTCACAATCCGGTTATCCAGGGAGTACCACACAGCCGATGTCTTGTCTGGGTTAATAACGGCCCCTGCGTCCCTGCACCACTCTGTCACCCTGTTTACTGCCACCTGTAAAACTGCAGCCAAATTTTCCCTGTCTCTGCCCTGTCTGTACACTAGCACATCATCTCAAAATGGCAAAATTCTACCAACAGCTGGTGTTTCAATGGCTGCGACTTTGCTGGTGTAGACATTAAAGCACACTGGGGACAAGGCAGATCTATGTGGCAACTCAGGTGTGATCGTACAGAAATCAGAAGTTTAGGAACCCACGCACAGTGCAAGCTTACGCTCATAAAGGACTGCCGCAACCCATCTGACAAAGCAAGGGCAGACCTCTATGTCCAACAGAGTGTATATCAACCGATCATACCTGACCCTGTTATACGCATCCTCCAGGTCAAGAGCTACCGCCATTGTCTCTTGTTTATCGTGGAATCTCTCATAGACTTCAAATGCAAAAGTAGCCGTATTGGCCCGTGTGTCCTTCCCTGGCCGGTAACTCTCGAGCCTTTGGGAAGCAGATTACGACTTTCCAAATGACGCTGGAGCCTTTTCGAGGACTTTGCCAAAGGTGCTTTGCAGGGTTATAATTCGGCATCCATTAAGTCTGGAGTGATCCTTACCTGACTTTGGAAGGTGGATTGAAAGCTATAATGAGCCAGTTTTATTGTATTGCAAGCGAATCATAATCAATTAGCAGACACATGAGAATTTATGTGAAGGCCCGCAGGAGTTTTTGTGTGTTTTGTTTTTGGTTTTTGGTTTTTTAAATAGACGTTTGGTGAGAACAGAATGGGCAGATAGGAAATGCAACTAAAGATTTAGCAGAATTTTACTCACAAAAAGAACTGGTTACTTGCATTAGAATACGCCTATCCCAATTGTTTGAGCACTTCTTAAGAAGGGAATAGCTGGAGTATAAATCGTCACACCTGGAAAGTTGGAGGGAAAGAGAGTCATGGGGAATACAAAGTGTGATGATCCTTGGCAGTGTAACGTTATGGTATGGGAGACATCAATATCAGAAATTATTGGCAACACACGAAACATGGCATGGACTATAAGAATAAGAATATTTCTCTTATCGAAAAATGTTGAGCTTGGAATAACTAAACCTTTTCAATATGTGACATTGCAATATTGACACTGTTCACAGTCGCTTCACCTGTCAAGTCATAGCCTGCAGGATTAGTACTAAAACGAGATATTCACAACTGTAACATGAGTGCAATTGAGTTAACTTGTGTCACTGATACGAAAACTGTAGGGAACGATTCCACCAGTATTAGTTCATATTTTGGTATTAGTATATCAGATGACATAATCGATGATTTGATCAGTGACAAATCATTACCCATTGTCCTCTGGATAATGTACGCCTTCCTGTGTCAAGCCATTGACTTGTTTGGTACGGTCACCAACATCATCAATATCATTTGCTTTATCAAGCAAGGATTTAAGGATCCAATCAACGTCAGTCTATTAGGTAAGAAACGAATATCGTCGTTTCGTTTGTATACATGCATCACCATAAGAAACGGTATATTGTTCAATGTTTTAGCCCTGTGTCTCTATACTTTTCTCTACATGCCTTACTATACTTTCTGACTGTTTATTACTTTCTGCTCCATTCTCTCGCTTTCTATGCACACTATCTCTTTCTTTCCCACTCGCTCAGTCTCTATGCCTCACTTTCTCTCTGACTAAATATTTCGGTATATGTTTGTGTGTGTAAGTGTGCATGCAAGCAGTGTATGCGAGGGAGTGTGTATTAATGTGTTATGTGAGTACGTATGCGTAAGTATGTGTATGCGGGTGTGGATGTGTGTAGGTGTGTGTACGTGCGTGGGTATATGTGTATATTTGCGTGTGTATGTTGTTTGTGGGTGTGTGTGTGTAGTGTGTGTGAGAGAGAGAAGAGAGAGAGAGAGAGAGAGAGAGAGAGAGAGAGAGAGAGAGAGAGTTGAGCGCACGCATGGCATCTAACATGCTATTCCATATTTTTTGTGTATTCTCATTTTCATATTATCATTTTGAATGCCACTTGATTTTAACATGCATAGAAAGAACACATGTGAATTACTGTAGGGTGAGTGGGAGAGTTAGTGAGTGTGAGTGAGAGAGAGGGAATGAGTGTGAGAGTGTGTATGTCTAAAAGAAAGAGAGAGAGAGAGAGAGAGAGAGAGAGAGAGAGAGAGAGAGAGAGAGAGAGAGAGAGAGAGAGAGAGAGAGAGAGTTGAGCGCACGCATGTCATGTAACATGCTATTCCATTTTGTAAGTATTCTCATCTTTCATATTACGAATTATCATTTTGTATCCCACTTGATTTTATCATGTATAATATAATCGCATGCACACTACTGTAGAATGAGTGAGAGAGTTAGTGAGTGTGAGTGAGTAAGGGAGTGTGAGTGTGTGTGTCTGTATTTGTATATATATATATATATATATATATATATATATATATATATATATATATATATGTGTGTGTGTGTGTGTGTGTGTGTAAGAAGAGAGAGAGAGAGAGAGAGAGAGAGAGAGAGAGAGAGAGAGAGAGAGAGAGAGAGAGAGAGAGAGAGAGAGAGAGAGAGAGTTGAATTGCATAACTAATTTTTAAGTTACAAAATGTATATGTACAATATTTCTCTATTTTCTTACAATTTTGCGACAATGCTCACGACAATCGTCACTGTATGTGTGTGTAAAGTGTGGTAGTTTGATCATAATAGTAGGTTGGGGGATGGAGAGGATGTGTGTGTGTGGGTGGATTCGTGATGTGTGTTGGTAGGCACAGGATGTGTGGGTGGGCGGGGTGGGATTGTGTGGGTGGATGCGGGATTTGTGTGTGGGTACGTGCGGGATGTATGGGTTGGCGGGGAGATGTGTGTGTGGGAGGGGATGTGTGTTTGGCTAGGTGGTTGTGGGTGAGTGGGTGGAGGAGGATATGTGGGTGGATGATTGTTGGTGGGTTATGGGATGGGTGGGGGATATATATGTGGGTGGGGAGATGTGGGTGTGGGGGATATGTGATGAGTGGGAGATGTCTGCAGGTGGGGGTGGTTGTGGGTTTTGGGATGTTTGTGTGGTTGAGGGATGTGTATGGGTGTGGGATGTTTGGTGGATGGATGGGGAGTGTGTATGTGGGTGTGTGGGTGAGAGATGTGTGGGTGAATGTATGTGGGGGTGTGGGGGATGTGTGTGGGTTGGGGAGGGGTGTGTGATGGGTGTGGGTGATGGATTTGGGGATGTGTGTGTGGGTGGGGGATATGTCTGGCTGGGTGGGGGTGTGTGTGGCTGTATGGAGGATGTATGTGTGGGCAGTGAGGGTGATTGTAGTTGGGGGATGTGTGGATGGGTAGGTGATGTGTGGGGAAATGTGTGTGTGGGTGAGGGTTGTGTCTTTGGGATATGTGTGGGTGTGGTGTTGTCTGGTAGGGGAGATGGATGTGGATAAAGGATGTGTGTGTGGTTGGGTGGAGGTGTGGTTGGGTGTGCGGGTGGGTGAAGGATGTGTGTGAGGGTAGGGGATGTATGTTTAGATGGGTGGTTGGGGTGTGTGAGTGTGGGTGTGTAGATAGGAGATGTATGTGTTGATGAGTGGGTGAGGGATGTGTGGGTGTTAGTGGTTGAGGGATAAGTACTCGTGTCTAGGGATGTGTGAGGGGATGAGTGTATGGGTTGGGGATGTGTGTGTGACTTGTGTGTGCGTGGATGGGAGGTGTGTGTTTGTCAATGGGAGATGTGTTGGTGGGTGGGGATGTGTGTGAGGGATGTGTGTATCGGTGGGGAGATTGTGTGTGGGTGGGGATGTGTGTGTATATGGGTAGGGGTGTGTGGTTATGGGATGTGCGGCTGGGGGATGAGTGGGTGGATGATGTGTGGTTGGGTAGAGGATGTGTGGGTGGGTGATTGTATATGAGTAAGGGTGTGTGGTTAAGGATGTTTGGCTGGGGGATGGGTGGGTAGAGGATGTGTGGGTGGGTAGAGGATATGTTGGTGGGTGAGTGTGCGTAGGTTAGGAGATGGTGGGGGATGTTTGTATGGGTGAGCTCGGGATCTGTGAGTGGGCTGGGGGAGATGGGAGATTATGTCGGTGGGTGCGGTATTTGTGTGTAGGTAGGTGCTGGATATGTGAGTTTGCGGGGAGATGTGTGTGCGTGGGGTTTATGTGGCTAAGGAATGTGTGTTTGGCTGGGTGGTTGGAGGTGTGTGGGTGGAGGAGGATATGTGGGTAAGTGACTGTTGGTGGGTAATGGGACTGGTAGAGGATATGTGAGTGGGTGGGGAGATGTGTGTAGGTGGGTGGATGTGTGTGGGTGGGGGATGTGTGGGTTGGGGAATGTATGTGTGCTTGGGGTGTGGGTGGATGGGATGTGTGGGTGAGGAGATGTGTAGGTGTAGGGATGTGGTGGGTGGGTGGGGCATGTATGTGTGTGTGGGTTATGTGTGTGGTTGGGTCGGGGCGTTGAAGTGAATGGGGGATGTGTGGGTGGGTGGTGGATGTGTTTCATAACATAGTAATATGCATTGCTTATGTTTACAAAATTCATTTGACAATGTTTTTTCCAATGCACTGTTGATGAAAGAAAAATGAGTGATTGGAAGGGCCGAATGTAAGACGGGCCTGCGTGCCCAATTTGTTACCCTTTGAAAATAAAGTGTTTTCTTTCGTTCGTTCGTTCGTTCGTTCTGATTCCGATCCTGTCTCCCGTGCTCTTGCAATCTCTCTGTCTATATGTTTACATCTTTCCACCACACCCTTTACCACCTCTTAGCATTTTCCCTCTATATTTACAAGGAGGACATTCTATGATCTATTTCCCGAAATGCATTAATCATGTATTCCAATACATGTTATCCTCGACTTCCGGTCGTCAACATGGCGGTTAGGCGTTGAACCGTTAAGGCCTGTGGCGTGTTTATGCTTGCAGCTACGGTTTGCAATCGCATTTTCCTCATGTTGGACTGGTTGTGCATGGTTCTGTCGCCCTGCTACTGAGTGCGGGGGGCGACACTGTGAGCTGTGAGATTCGCGTGGAATGCTTTTACATCTGTCCTGTGCAGATTGTACAGTGACCTGCATGTTCGAAACAATGGCTACCGGCTGTTGCTGAATTGATTGAATTGCCTTTTCGGTTCACGAGTGCATTTTTCAGGAGACTCCCGGGAGTCGGCGCTGAAGCTGCGGAGTTCGTGCTTTATGCGACACTTTCGGCGGGTCGCCCTGCGGTAAAAGACAGAGCCATGTGAGAAAACCCGGGTCAATGAGGTCTTTCTGGTGACTGTCGAGTCCATCGACGATGAACTGTGGTTTTCGTAGATGAATTTTGTGTTGGCATTCTGGCGGCGGCATTATGCACAGTGTACCCGTGCTGGCTGTTGGATTGCCGAGACTCCTGCCTATTCCACTTTTCACATTGGACAGTGGGGAGCATTTTGTGTGATATTCACTGGCACAGAAACGGAGCATAATGGGGATGACCCGTTGCCGTGAAGTTGGAAACTCGATTAACTAAATAACTAACTAACTAACTAACTAACTAACTAACTAACTAACTAACTAACTAAGTAACTAACTAACTAACTAACTAACTAACATATTATCCTCTTATTTATTAGATACTATATTCGTTTAGACATTCGAATATGACGTTTGTAGCGACGAGTGCTATATATATATAGTGCATGGTGACAATGAGATTACTTTAAACGTCGTGATGGCATGATTTTCTTGTGTGTGTTTTTTTTTTTTTTATGTTACTTGACACTGTCTTGTTTCATTTACACAGATGTTATTTGGGCCACGTTAGTGTATTTCTAATCATATCGTGCACCAATAGCACACAACCAGCCAAATTGTCGGACTGTTCGTTACCCAACACACCAGCATGCCTAGGGGAACATACACTTCTGCCTCGTCTCTTGGAGCGATCACTTATCCCACCTCCAGGAAGACCTGCTTTACTTGACGTATGCTCCTAGGCCTATATTTTGGCGCCCAGAAATATCATGGGAAACAATGGCGGCCGGCGTGATTCTGACCTCATCATCAACCGAGTGCCGATTGGTGAATAAAAATATGATATTAGCACGATAAACCTTATACACCAAAACGACGAGTTATCATACCTTTTTGCAAGACCATATTAGCACGATAAACCTTATACACCAAAACGACGAGTTATCATACCTTTTTGCAAGACCATATTAGCACGATAAACCTTATACACCAAAACGACGAGTTATCATACCTTTTTGCAAGACCATATTAGCACGATAAACCTTATACACCAAAACGACGAGTTATCATACCTTTTTGCAAGACCATATTAGCACGATAAACCTTATACACCAAAACGACGAGTTATCATACCTTTTTGCAAGACCATAAATGGCTCATAAACTTCCAACAAGACAATTGTTTATCATTGTTTAACTCTTAACACTATTATATTATTTTTATTTCTGTTCCATTTAACACTTTGGCAAAAGAACCATCTATTGCGCTTACAGCGGTAAAAATAAAATAATATAATATCGTTTGTAATCTTATATATAAATTAGGATGTGCGTCCGTATTTATGTATCTCTGTATGTATGTATGTATGTCCTTTATTTGTTCGCGAACGGCCCATCCGATTGAGATGAAATTTTCTACACGCCTTCCTTTCATTCCAGAGCTGTCAACTGTGATATTTTGTTAGTGTGAAATCGCCTGCTTACTCAGTATTATTTCATTTTTCATCATAATTTCATATATCTCAGGGGACCTAACTCTGTAAAAGTTATTTCAAGGGGCATAACATTTCTGTATAACTTATAGTCATAATGTGGCATCGTTTTCAAAGATTTATAAACTCTTTGTCCATAGTTATGTACCGGCATATGAGTTATAATAAATAATGATACAATCTGTAAGGCATTTTCAAAGTTTTCATAAAAATGATGCACAATGCATAACATTGTAACTCATCTTTTTTTGCTTAAGAAGTTACTGTAGTCATGCAGGTGATTAGAAAGAGTTTTCATTAAAAATAATGGATGGTGTGTGGTAGAACGTTCTTTTAAGTTACATTTTTGTTGTTGTATGAATTTAATGAAGCCGGACAGGGTCAGGCAGACAGATAGACAGACAGACAGACAGATAGACATTCGGGAACAGGAACTTATATGACTACTTATATAAATTAAATGAGATGCTTCACACCAGGAGCTGGGCGATGTCGGGCCGGGTCAGACAGACAGACAGACAGATAGTCGGTAACGGGAACTTATATGACTACTTATATGAATTAAATGAGATGCTTCCCACCAGGGACTGGGCGAAGCCGGGCAGGGTCAGCTAGTTAACAATAAAAACTCGTTTCACGCCTATAGACAGACACAATATGTATCTGAGATTTCAGACTTCGTATTCATGTCTTTGGATACTTCTTATTATACTTCTTATTATTACTTGTTATTATGCACCAATAATTTATGATATAACATTTAATATAGTGTATCATTACATTTTAAACATTATTAGGTCTAGCGGTCTCAGACATGGGCAGCCTGCTACCTCTGATGTGGACAAACCTCTGCTGGACGCCATCATTCAGCGTCCTGGACCTACCATTTCACCCTGGAGAGTTTCAGTATCTAACAGGCTGCTGGCCACATATCACGTTTACCCGGGTCAGTAGCTGGATCACAGCTTTGATAGCCCTAGAGAGATGTCTGTGTATAACGACTCCGCTAAAGGTTTGAGCTGTTACTTGTTTAAATTGTTAATTCAACATAGTTCTTGCTTTGTGTGTTGCAATAGCGATAATCAATTAGCAAGTATTCTGCAAGACGTTGATCTCATCGCGGACCGAAAAAAAGGCCAAAAAGCAAATAATCGAGAACTGATATGTGTTTTCATTCGCTAGCATTGAATTCTGGCGTTGTCCACATGGTACTGATTTATGCGTGGTCACCACTTTTCCCTACAACCAGCTGACTTGTCAGCTTTCCCTACCACCAGCTGACCCGCCAGAGTTCACTACAACCAGCCGACCTGCCAGAATTCACTACAACCAGTTGACCAGCAAGAATTCATTACAACCAGCTGACCAGTAATAATTCAATATAACCAGCTGACCCGCCAGCTTTCCCTACCACGAGCTGACCAGCCAGAATTCCCTACCACCAGCTGACCAGCCAGAATTCACTACAACCAGCTGACCAGCCAGAATTCACTACAACCAGCTTGCCCGCCAGAATTCACTACAACCAGCTGACCCGCCAGCTTTCCCTACCACAAGCCGACTCGTCAGCTTCCCCTACCACCAGCTGACCAGCCAGCATTCCCTACCACTAGCTGACCAGCCAGCTTTTCCTACCACCAGCTGACCAGCCAGAATTCACTACAACCAGCTGACTCACCATCTTTCCTTACCACCAGCTGACCAGCCAAAATTCACTACAACCAGCTGACTCGCCATTTTTCTCTATAACCAGCTGACCAGTCAGAATTCACTACAACCAGCTGACTTACCATCTTTCCCTACCACCAGCTGATCAGCCAGAATTCACTACCACCAGCTGACCCGCCAGCTTCCCCTACCACCAGCTGACTCGCCAGCTTCCCCCACAACCAGCTGACGCGCCAGCTTTCAATACCACCAGCTGAGGCGCCATCTATCCCTACCCCCAGCTGACCAGCCAGCTTTCCCAACCACCAGCTGACCAGCCAGCTTTGCCTACCACCAGCTGACCAGCCAGAATTCACTACAACCAGCCGACCCGCCAGCTTCCCTTACCACCAGCTTACCAGCCAGCTTACCCTACCACAAACTGACCAGGCATCTTTCCCTACCACCAGATGACCAGCCAGAATTCCATACAACCAGCTGACCAGCCAGAATTCCCTACAACCAGCTGACCAGCCAGCTTTCCCTACCATCAGCTGACCAGCCAGAATTCCCTACAACCAGCTGACCCGCCAGCTTCCCTTACCACCAGCTTACCAGCCAGCTTTCCCTACCACCAACTGATCAGGCAGCTTACCCTACCACCAACTGACCAGCCAGCTTCCCCTACCACCAGCAGACCAGGCAGCTTTCCCTACCACCAGCTGACCAGCCAGCTTCCTCTACCACCAGCTGACCAGGCAGCTTCCCCTACCACCAGCTGACCAGCCAGCTTCCCCTACCACCAGCTGACCAGCCAGCTTCCCCTACCACCAGCTGACCAGCCAGCTTCCCCTACCACCAGCTGACCAGCCAGCTTTCCTTACCACCAGCTGACCAGCCAGCTTTCCTTACCACCAGCTTACCAGCCAGCTGACCATACCACCAACTGACCAGGCAGCTTCCCCTACCACCAGCTGACCCGCCACTCCCCCTACCACCAGCTGACCCTCACGCACAAATCAGTCAAGTGTGGACTAAGCGACCGAGCGAAAAACATGTACCAGTTCTAGATCAATGCTTCTTCGCCGGTCTCGTGTATACACATGCCGAAGATGTCTGTAAAATTATGTCCTTTTTGTGTTCATCGGCATCTGACGCCTCTTCTCGACATCTTACCTTTAGTTACTGTTCATTCCAATCACGGTGACGTATAATATGGACACAGTATTTTGGTTTCCGAGATGTCATGTTATTCTTCTTCTCCTTCTTCTTTTCGACTCCCCCTTGTTGCTATTTGTGAGCCAGTTTTCTTTTATATTGAGGTCTTTATTCGAATACTGTATTTTTGGAAACTGAATAAATGTTAGTAAAGACGGACATTATAAATGATAAATGTTAAAAAACAAATATAATAAACTTGCTAAAGCAAATGAAAATTCAAATTGTTTTTTTTTTTTTTAAATTAAATGTTACAGAAAAGATTGTATAATATCGTGGACCAAGAGGACATCCATGGAAAGCCCCCCCCCCCCCCTCCCCCCATGTCAGTGAACCTCAAACACTGTGGTCGTAGTGGTTTAGCAATACACAGCAGTTTGGAATGTATGGTTCTTGGAAGCTTAGATGGAAATTTGACAATGTGGGCACTTTGGCTAGGACAATGTATGAAGCAGGAACTGGCTAATGATACATACATTTTCAATACTGGGATGAGAGCGACGTTCTGCAAATCAAGTGCAACATGCTGATTAATGTATACAATTAAACCAAAAATTAATCTTCATGCATTACGTGTTTCCTAAGCCATGCAATGGCATGTATCAAACTGATGTATGACAGCCACAAAAATGTGCAATGTTTGCAATTTAGTCTTTACGCATAATAATAGACATGAAAGTTTTCACAAATCACCCAAGTTAATACTGGAATTCTTCAGTCATGAATGTAAAGTGTATTTGTATGTTTCCTTGCTACGATTTACTGCTCTACCTATGCTGTATTATTGTTAGTGCATTTTGCTAGAAATTTTCTTTCATTGTTTATCACTTATCATCTCATTTCATCTTGTTCCTCTTGTACCTTGTGGTGCCGAGGTGAAGCATAAACAGCCGGAGAGTGCCCGTTTATGGGCTTCTGTATCGATATTAATATGGATTCATTCCCATTATACTTCTTAGATTTTCTACGAGCAGTATGAAAATCCCCTGTCGGCTTGCTAGGCCAGTTGCAGGTTTAGGACAGAAAAATATGACCAGGGGGAGACCGTCCCCTCTGGCCTGCCAGAGCCCCGTTGTCCATGACCTCGCGGTCATGGTTTGAGGTCTACACCACGGGAAGGAGGGATTGACTTGTATAGTCTGCGGGTCATCTGCAAGTTACTAATTTTCACCTTTCACCACTCCAAGGAGTTAGTTAGTTAGTTGGTTAGTTAGTTAGTTAGTTGGTTGGTTGGTTGGTTGGTTGGTTGGTTGGTTGGTTGGTTGGTTGGTTGACAGATCATCCTCATTGCACATCGAACCTTTTAGTCCGTGAGTGCTTGGATCCCCTCCTCAGAAAATTCCGCAGAGTTTAACAGCTAACGACACTAGTTCTGTGTTGGTTTATCAATCTTCTTTGGCTTCCTGGGAAATGTTCTTGTTTGGCTACACCTCTTTTAATTTGCTGTTCTCGCAGTCTGACCATGGTTGTAGATTCACAGAGATCACTTTGTTCTCGCAAAAGTCTTACTTCTCGTAGAGCATTCAGAATGTCAGCCTTGTCCATGGCGCGTCCGCCCTCCACAGTAGCCTTACCTGCGAGATCTTTAGCACGCTCATTTCCTTGTACTCCCGCATGCCCTGACAGGAAGATGAAACTAATCTTTGCCAGCCGAGACCGCTCAAGAGGCAGCAACCATTCTTTTCGGATCCACCCCATCTCTATCCTCTTGAGTATGCTCATTGAGTTGCTAAGGAAAGATGTCCTAGTGAATGTCTGTGTCTCGAGCATGTTATTGCTTTACTTACTGCCATGACTTCCATAGTCAGGCTACTTGTGGTCTCAACAATAGCACCAGAGTCCTCCTTTCAATTCTCCCTCCGGCCTGAGCCCTAAAGGCACACGAGCTTCTCACATGTCGGACGACCGACCTCTCTGTGTAAATGACAACATGCTTGCTTGCTTGCTTGTGTTCGTTGGCTTGAGCTCCAACGTGAAGTCCTGTATGTCGGATGAAGGCATCCTGTTGTCCAACATCAGTGTGATGTCATACAGGACCTGAGTTTTGAGTGAGTATCCGTTGTCCCGTGTCTGGCTTATTGGTGTGCAGACTGGTGGTTCCTCACCGTACAGGCAGACACTCTCCGACTTCGGAAGAATCGGCGATCCTACTGACTTTAGCCAGGACCCCGAAGGGACCTGTTGCCCAGGACGCTCGACGAGGACGCGTCAATAGGTCTTGGCCAGTATATAACCCGGCCCTGATGCCTTGGAAACACCTCTGCGTCCCTGTAAATGACAACATAATCGTCTAACGAATTTTCGAAAATTAACCCTCATACTTCCGTCTCCACATAAGCTGGATTTTCTTGTCTGCATTTCTGTCTAGTTGGATGCAAACAGAAAAGGACGCACAGAAATCTGTTGGCACTTATACCCACTCCTCGCCAGGTTCTAAGTCCTCAAGTGAACACACCAGTTGAAGCATGTTTCGGCTTGACCCATCCACAACTTTCCTTAATTTTAACCTGCTGCAGTTCACATTCATATTTTCACTATACAGTGGATGTTGTGTGTTTGCGTTAACTCTGAGGTAGGCAAGTGCTCTGCAAATTATATGATGTCTTCAATGGTTGGAAAATCAAAAAGGTAGCGCATCGCCCTGCATGATGTATCTCTTGTACATCCAAGAATAATGCGCATAGCTTCGTTCTATATCCTTTCCATCCTTTCTATTTTCTTACTGCTGAGAGTCAGTATCGCCATCGCATACCCAAAAACAGACTGAACAGCCCCTCGTATAGAAGACATAGGTGGCGCTGCTCACTTTTTCTGCCGCCATCACCCACTTCGCAGCCAAATCTCGCTTGGCATTTGTTATCACCTGGTCTATGTGCTCATTATAAGTAAGGCTTCGATCAAAACGTATCCCCAGGAAATTCATCGCCTGCGTTCTTTCCACAGTCGCTGGACACAGAGTTATAGTTGGTGTTAGAGTGTTGATAATATGATTATTCGAAGAGAACCATGTCACTGTTGTCTTCGTTGGGTTGACCATTGCCCCAGCTTTAACACACCAAGTACTTGTGCGATTGAGTTCGGTTTGTAGTTCCACAGCAACCTGATTTCTACCCTTACCCTGACGGTATACTAAAACATAGTCGGCATAAGACAATGTCCTCCCCGGTCCAGTGAACAGCTTGCTGGTAATCCTCACAGTGTACGCGTTGAACAGCACCGGAGATAATGGTGATCCTGTGATAAGCCATGATATATTGTTGTTGGTTCCGAAGTCCAACTGGCACATCTAAAAACTACTATCTATTGGAAGAAGGCTGCAGCGATCCAACTAAGGAGGAAAGGACTTATCTTGAGTTCAAGAAGCTGAAGCATTAAGAAATACAATGGTACTCTGTTGTACGCGTCCTCAAGATCAATCGCTGCAGCAAAGTTTCAATGCCCTAGTGGAAACCTTCATAGACGCCACGGGCAAAACCTGCTGCATTGGTCCAGGTTTCTCTTTTTGGACGGTACCCTCCCAGGGTACGTGGGAAAACACTTTGCCTCTCTAGCTGGCTTGATATGTTTCTGACAATTAACTTCTCCAGCAGCTTGCCTATTGTATTCTGCATGGTTATTACTCGATATCCCTGAATTTTTGTGTGGTCTTTCCCAGGCTTCGGCAAGGGAATAAGATATCTGTGTAACCACACTCCTTGATGCTAGCACTCCCTATACTGTTGTTGTACATGTCTGCTAGTTTCTCTAGCTCATTGTCGGTACACCTGTTGATGTCGCGTATGTTAAGCCATCTGGTCCTGGAGGGCTGTTTTTTTTTATTCGTCGAAGCACAGCCTTGATTTCTTTCACTGTCACTGTGTCTTCATCCGAAATGTTCTTGGTCTTGCACCTGTCTGAGGTGAACTCCTTGGCAAGACTTCGACTTTTCATGTATGTCTGGTTGCTCTGCTATAGATAGCGTTCGAAGAGGGTTTTGCCCTTGTTCTCGTCAGTCCTCTGCCAGATGAGGTCAGCACCTTGGAAGTCAGACATTCTCTTATTCTTGACTACCACACTCATGCTTTTATGTAGTTGCCAGAACAATTTCAGTGACTTATCTGTGCTTACTCTTTGACATACCTCTGAACAATTTTCACTTTAAACAACCTTAACCAGTTTTTTTTTTTTTTGTTTTTTTTTTTTTGGTGAAATAGCTTACTTTTCAGTGTATCTCTCTTTCTAAGTGCATGCAGGGACTAGGATGGGCAACTTTGTTCTTCTTGGCGTTTTGCCATTTCCTTACGGCATTGCGCCTATTCACCCAGGCCTCTCCACCTCAATATTCCACCGAAGTGGCTGCTCCTAGCTATTTTTCCTGCCCGAAATCTATCTGCGCATGTCGCGCTTTATTTTACTCACCACATCTTTCCCTGTACTGTCCTACTAGAAATTCTTGACCGTTGAATTGTGCTGCCTGGTTATGTCTTTCTCCATCAATATGCTGCAAGGATTGTGGTCGCTGCCGTGGTACCCTAGGACGCCGTATCTACACACCGTAGTGAGTGCAGGAGAAACCAGCGCCAGATCAAAGGCACCGTCCTCATCACCTGGACGGCTTGCTGTCTTGGTGACACAGCTACTGTTGATACTAACGAAATACAAAATCAATGGTTTCAAATGCAGTCTCGAGCTCCTCAGCCTGTGTGTTTAAGGACATGTTTCCCTATGATCTGCCTTTAGCGTTGAAATCGCCACAGAAAATAACATTTATCTCGTGACCTAATATGTCACTTAAGCACTGCCACTTCTGGAAATCCACATTCACGTTACCGGCGTAAACATTAACCAACACGAATGGTAGACCGTATCGAACTCTTACCGCCTATATTTGTATGTCGTCATTGTCCCAACTGGACATGTCTAGCTTTGAAGCCAACATACTGTCGCGAATGAGAATCGCCATTCACATATGTCGCCTGTTGTAGAAATATTTAAATCCGGCAGGTTGGAGTAGCTGATCACTCACTCTCGTCTCCTGGAGCGCTACAATCTATTTCCTGTATACCAGCTTTTCCAGAATAGGGTCTCGTTGTTTTACGCTGGCACAGTTCCAATATAGAATACAAGTATTCCTGAGGCCCAGGCGTTTACATTTGAGTCTAAAACGTCTAACTCCACCTCGTATGCCTTGCCGTTTGCGGCAACCCCGCCGCCCCCGTCGCCTTGCTGGGTAGACTGCCCTCTGCACGGAGTACCAACGTTGTTCCGCCATGTTGAAAAACCGAACACTACAGAAACACACACGCTGCGAAAATTCACTCAAGGATTGATTCGCTCAATGCACAAACTCCATAGCATCGGCGCAGATTTTGAGAAGAAACTCCTGGTATTACATCCTGGCACATAAATTACACGCAAGAGATGAAGATATCCATCTCTTACGCGAAAAAGGGAACGGTCACAAAACAGCACAACCGTCCGCCGCCATCTTGACCGGAAGTCCGGAGATGAGATGCTAGTCGATCCTAACAATTCAAGGACGAAAAGTGAACATTTTAGACCAACTGTCCGGTCTAGGGGTTGAACCCCTTACCTCGGTATCAGCACATCCTTTTAGATGAGATGCTAGTCGATCCTAACCCTACTGGCTGTAAGGCTAAGCGCAAACAACACCTTATAGCACATTGTTTATGTAGTATTGTCTAAATTATGATATTCCTTAATGTATCATTTCATGAACATTTCTAATTTACTTTAAGATTAAAGCTATCATCACGTCAAAAAGAGTTGCTGTTATCATCACATGCGTATTCGTCGTACTTATATCAAGTGTAGCCCCAGTGTATGCAGTAAACGGGTTTAAGAAGACGTTTTCCAGGGAAACAAACAAGACAATTATCAGACTTGTATTCGCCAGCAACAGAGAAGGTGTTGAGAAGATATCTTTCGGAATCAACAATGTTTTCGTATCTTTGTCCGCATTTATAGTTATCACCGTATGTACAACAACGCTGGTTGTCAAATTGCGAAGCAAATCAAAGTGGAGGCAGAAATCTACATCTACAAACAAACATGACAACATGACCACCAGAAACAAGAACGCGGCAAAAATGGTTGTCATGATATCAACATTGTTTATTGCCTGTTTTGTCCCTGTGTCAATTGCCTTTATTGCCATGTCTTTGGAACCGGAGATTTCAATAGACGGAAAGTACAGAAATACGGCATTGTGTCTAGGAGGTCTCGGTTTCCTGTTAGAATCCATAAACTCATCGATGAATATATTTATTTATTATCACATGAGCAGTAAATACAGGACTACCTTCCGGCAGCTCTTTTGTTCTTGTAACATTCGAGAATCTTTCAAATAGCTTCTTTTAAATATAGATATTGCTTTTAAACTGTAATCCTTCCCTTAAATTTCACCTACCTAAATATATGTGTTTCACGCCACAACTGAAGTTTGTTATGTTATTCGTTGGATGACCTTTCCTTTATTATTTGGCTTGGATACCGGCCCATCAAACCGACTAGTATGTCATATTTCATTCTTCTGCTGTTGATCCGTGTTTCGTGCCTAATCTCTCTATGTTAGTTCTTAATGAAGATCTTCGATTACTTCTTCATTTTATCCTTGCATTATGTTCTCCAGATGTTAGTCATTTTCTCAGTTCTCTTCTCAAGATCGTGCTCTGATGATATACGTTCGTGCCGTCCTTCCTTGATCTCTGTTGTTCTCCGTCTGTTTCTCTCTGGCGTCTTAGTTTCCAAGTTCCTCCAAGTGCGTTCAGTGTCCTCGCCGCACTTGTCGTCGTTTTCACTTCCCTACCCTTGTTCTCATCGTGCGACACATGGCAATCAGATAAGTAACTTTAATATGTTTTTATGCAGTAGAATCAGCCTATGTTTGTTGTTTCTGTGCTGACGACGGATCAAGGCGCAATGTTAATTTTCTCACTGACACAATACACCACAATCAACAGATTTCTAGTAAATCTTACAAATGAATTCGATTCTCATTTTCATTGATTTACTCAAAGTTTTTAACAGCGTTATTGCAGGTCAACCAGTTTCATTTCCCATCGTCATCCTTTTCATGACTGCTAATTGTTGTTTCACGTTTCGTTTTATCATTTTTGTCGGTTTTACAGATTTGGTTTTTAAACATGACCATTTGAGTTCATAGTGTTCTTTTGTATCTTGTTATAAGGTAAGGTTTTAGATAACTAACTTCAGCTAAGTAACAATAGATAGGGTCCCTGTCGTCGGGGTTAACGTCTTTCTCCGTAATCTCGTATATTCTCGTGAGTAAAGCAGCTGCGCGAGATTCGGTAGCAGATCGCGCCGCGTTGGTTACTTACGGTGGTATGTAAGCCGGTCGGTCAGAAAGCAATGGCAAACTACTGAGCGTAATCTTAATCTTGCCCATTACATCAACATCAGTTGAAATATGCTGGTATTGACTGCAACATCCTGTAAGGGATATGTAACATTTTAAAAAAACAGCTAATGTCAGTTAAGTAACTTTAGATAGCTAACTTTAGCTTAGTAATTTGTATATATTATTATGCAGTTCAAACACTTGCTTGTTGTGTGTATGCTGACGACGGCCCTATCTACGACGTCCATTGTTTCACTAATGTTTCTGTTCCAATAAAGCTGATCCATTCGAAGTTTTATTGTCGTTGATTTACTCATTGTAAATTGGGCAAAATTGTTCTAACTATTGTCTGTTTATGAATAGAGAAGGGAACAGATGGTCCTAATAGTCATACTGAGGCTTAACATTTATACATTTCCAACGCTTCAAACTCCGACTGAGGTTTTTGCATTAAACCTCATTTGCAATTGTTTTTACAATCACTTCCGGTCGTCAACATGGCGGTTAGGCGTTGAATCATTCAGGCCTGTGACGTTTTTGTGCTTGTAGCTACTGTTTGCAATGGCATTTTCCTCATGTTGGACTGGTAGTACATGGTTCCGTCGCACTGCTACTGAGTGAGTGCGTGGGCGACACTGTGAGTTGTAAAATTCGCGTGAAATGCTTTTACCTCTGTCCTGTACAGTGACATGCATGTTCGGAACAATGGCTACCGGCTGTTGCTGAATTGACTGATTTACCTTTTCGGTTCACGAGTGCATTTTCCAGGAGACTTCTGGGAGCCGGTGCTGAAGCTGCGGAGTTCATGCTTTGTGCGACACTTTCGGTGGGTCGCCCTGCGGTAAAAGACCGAGGCATGTGAGAAAACCCGGGTCAGTGAGGTCTTTCTGGTGACTGCCGAGTCCATCGACGATGAACTGTGGTTTTCGTGGATGAATTTTGTGTTGTCATTCTGGCGGCGGCATTATGCACCGTGTACCTGTGCGGGCTGTTGGATTGCCGAGACATTTTGTGTGATATTCACTAGCACAGGAATGGAGCATAATGGGGACGACCCGTTGCCGTGAAGATGGAACCTCGACTAACTAACTAACTAACTATTTAAAATTATTTTTCAGTTATGTAATTGGATTTCTACCAAGTTGAGAATGTATCGAATTTGTCTTTGTTCTAATCTTTGTTAACGTTCTCATTTATTTTCTTCATATATGTTCAATAGATGTGGAACGATAATGCAACCTTTTTTTTTTTAAGAATAAGTATCATGTAGAGCAGACTATTGTTTAATACTGACTGGCATGGAGGCTGTGTACATGGAAAATGGACTTTGTCTTATTATTTAACCATTTAGTCCCGTCAGTAATTGATTATGTTCTGGGTAGTTTAAAATATAATCTTCTTGGCAGTGTGGAACACTTGAAGGGATTCGGAATTAAGGAATGCGACTTGTCTTGCTTGGCATAAGATATTCCCCATTAGAACAATGTGATACATATTTCGTGTTAAATAGTGAAAGCTAGAACTGTACTGGCACGGTCCGACCTACATGCGAGTAACCAATTATAACAGATAGTTATCGCACGGCAACAGGAATGGTCTCACAGGAGGCCGAATCTAGAGATGACAGCCAAGGAAGGCGCAGGTAGAAGAAATCATCTGGCTGGACACCCCAGTCAAGTAAATACACAAGGGACAGGAATGATCTCGGAGTAGGCGAAATCTAGAGATGACACCCAAGGAAGGCGCAGGTAAAAGAAATCATATGGCTGGACACCCCAGTCAAGTAAATACACAAGGGACAGGAATGAATTGGCAGCTGAAGACATGCGAAGAGCTTTAGCCGGAGCCAAGGTATCATCACAATTGGCAATGGGTGCAGAGAGTGGTGTCATGAGTTTACAGAACAGGAGGTCTAACCGCTGATAGATTAATTTGTGGCAGGTCTGGTGGAATTGTTCACTCCTATTTGTTACTATTACCATCTGTTTAATGCTGTAACAGTATTAGAGTGGTGATACTGTTATCTCGGCACAGTCATAACATCTGATGGGAGATGCTTTGAAGAGATTAGAACAAGAATTGCCATTGCGGAGGTAGCCTTTTGCAAGATGAAAAACATACTGACCAATAAAAAGATATCTATTGAAACGAGAAAAAGAGTGTTGAGGTGCTACATTGAACCTATACTTGTATATGGATGTGAAGCGTGGACAATAAGCAGTCAAGCTGAAAAACAGCTGATGGCTATGGAAATGTGGTTTCTGAGGACAATGCAAAGAAAACTATGGACAGACAGAAAACCAATGAACAAGTCCTTCAAGAGACAAATGAAGATCGTAAACTGATTAGAGACATTAGACGTAGACAGTCACAATTTTTTGGGCATGTTATGAGAAGAAATGAATTGGAGAACTTGGTGAGAGCTGGCAAGATCGAAGGGAAGAGACCAAGGGGAAGACCGAGAAGTAAATACCAGGATGGCTTGGCCAAATGGCATGGTCGAGACAGGAACACGAAGCTGATCCACGACTTTGGTGATCGAGTGAGATGGCAGAACATGACCGCCCACGCTTACCGGCATGGCACATGATGGATGGAATTTTAAACAATAATTGCGTCTAATTACCAGAATTCGCAGATTTCTAACTTCCTTAAGTATATTTCCATACTTGTTTTGCAAGGGAGACATTATTTTATGTTACATGTGTTGACTATTTTCTTCTTCTTCTTCTTCTTCTCCTGCTTCTTCTTCTTCTTCTTCTTCTTCTTCTTCTTCTTCTTCTTCTTCTTCTTCTTCTTCTTCTTCTTCTTCTTCTTCTTCTTCTTCTTCTTCTTCTTCTTTTTCTTCTTCTTCTTCTTCTTCTTCGTTCATCCGGAGAATTTTTTTCTGACGTGATTGCGTTGTGTCTGTTTACAGCAGAGCTGCGTTCTTGCTCCGTTAGGCCGACACATCCGACTTCTGCGGGCATTTGTTGACCGGGTTAACCTTCCCGGGGTGATTATTACTCACACTTGTCTATGCTGATCGCACTTCTGATTTTGTCTTTTACTCTTGTGTATTTAAGACTATTATATTAAATCTATGTTTGCATTAATGTTGTTCTGGATTGTATATGCCAAGATGGTTTCTCTGTGACGTATGTCTGTTTTTTGTGTAAATCTTTTCTCTTTGGATGTTCCAGACATATTTTCTAATTTAAACTGCTTGCATTATGGGCCTGTATCCAGTTTCATGTCA
>OY992881.1:102416902-102446902 GCA_963921405.1 Cepaea hortensis | reverse complement strand
CTCTCTTTCATACATTATTTCTTTCACACATCATTCAAGGCTAACAGAGAACAGCAACAATAAAAAAGATATGCATTATAAAGGCATGGGCAAAATGCGAACATCAAAACCACACGACACAGTAAAATTAGATAATGGTCTGACACTTGTTATTAGCCATGTGGAATATACTGGCCTACCAAAAGGGGACTGGCTGTTATACTAGGGTTTTGTTATTATTATTATTATCTCTATTATTAAGGGGGAAGATAATCCGTACTGAGATAGTGTTCGAGTAATTTGCGATTATATGAATAGGGATTGGTGATGTCTTTGATTTCTGTGGAAGATTGTTCCACAGCTGAGCTGCAGAGTACGTTAAGCTTGTTTTGTATAAGTCAATCCTAGGCTTCGGAATGTGTAATATATTTAGACGTTTACTGTGTCTAGCATTATATTTAAACAATGGCCAAAGGTAATTTGGGGCATTCCGATGCAGGATTTTGTGAATTAGTTTAGCTTTATTGAAAAGCAGGCGTTTGCGGAGTGGTAGTAACTGAAGGCGTTTATACAGGCTAGGATTGTCAGATAAATGTTTGTTATAAATTAGACTCATGGCCCGTTTCTGGAGTGAGTAAAGCCGCTTGGTGTTTGAATTAGAACAACCGTCCCAGATTGTAGAGCAGTAGTCAAAGTGTGTCTGTATATGAGAAGTATAGAATAGTTTCCTTGTGTCCTCATCAAGGAAGTTTTTAATTTTGGCGAGTTGGTAGACTTTTTTCGCTGTTTGTTTAATAAGCGCTTGAACGTGGGAATAAAAGGTTAGGTTTCTATCAATGATTATGCCTAATGTTTTGTGCTCAATTACACTTTCTACTGGCATGTTATCGATGTGAAGTTGAAGTGATGTGTGTGAGCTTAGAGTTTGAAGTCTTTGTCTGGTTGTTAGTAACATTAATTTTGTTTTAGTGATGTTAATTTGCATACGGTTTGAATAGCTCCACCTAACTACATTATTTAATTCTTGTTGTAAAGACGACTCCAATAAAATACAGTTTTCAGCATTTGTGTACACTGTACAGTCGTCTGCAAATAGATCGCAGGACGACGAAAGATGTAAAGGTAGATCGTTAATATATATGGCAAACAATAGAGGGTCAAGAATAGAGCCTTGCGGTACTCCAATATTGAAGGTAGTGGTATGAGACAGACATTTATTATGTGATACTACTTGCTTTCTGTTTGATAGAAAAGATGATATTAGAGTGACTACATTAGGGCCAATTTTCATTGTCTGAAGTTTTTTAATTAAAATAACATGGTCTATCATATCAAATGCTTTCTTGAAATCAATAAATACAGTTCCACATAGACTGTTGTTGTTTATATTCTGGTGCCAATTTTCTATCATGTTTGTTAGGGCCGTATGGCAAGAATATTTTGGTCGAAGTCCTGATTGGTTGTCAACAATAAGCTTGTTGCGAACTAAATACTGTAATGTTACTTTATGGATGTGTTTTTCTAGTGGCTTAGATAGTGATGATAGTAAGGAAATGGTATCAATGTGTAGGAAGTGTTAGATAGATAGATAGATAGATAGATAGATAGATAGATAGATAGATAGATAGATAGATAGATAGATAGATAGATAGATAGATAGATAGATAGATAGATAGATAGATAGATAGATAGATAGATAGATAGATAGATAGATAGATAGATAGATAGATAGATAGATAGATAGATAGATAGATAGATAGATAGATAGATAGATAGATAGATAGATAGATAGATAGATAGATAGATAGATAGATAGATAGATAGATAGATGGATAGATAGATAGATAGATAGATAGATAGAAAGATAGATAGACAGACAGACAGACAGACAGACGGATGGATGGATGGATAGATAGATAGATAGATAGATAGATAGATAGATAGATAGATAGATAGATAGATAGATAGATAGATAGATAGATAGATAGATAGATAGATAGATAGATAGATAGATAGATAGATAGATAGATAGATAGATAGACAGACAGACAGACAGACAGAGAGATGGATGGGTAGATAGATAGATAGATAGATAGATAGATAGATAGATAGATAGATAGATAGATAGATAGATAGATAGATAGATAGATAGATAGATAGATAGATAGATAGATAGATAGATAGATAGATAGATAGATAGATAGATAGATAGATAGATAGATAGATAGATAGATAGATAGATAGATAGATAGATAGATAGATAGATAGATAGATAGATAGATAGATAGATAGATAGATAGATAGATAGATAGATAGATAGATAGATAGATAGATAGATAGATAGATAGATAGATAGATAGATAGATAGATAGATAGATAGATAGATAGATAGATAGATAGATAGATAGATAGATAGATAGATAGATAGATAGATAGATAGATAGATAGATAGATAGATAGATAGATAGATAGATAGATAGATAGATAGATAGATAGATAGATAGATAGATAGATAGATAGATAGATAGATAGATAGATAGATAGATAGATAGATAGATAGATAGATAGATAGATAGATAGATAGATAGATAGATAGATAGATAGATAGATAGATAGATAGATAGATAGATAGATAGATAGATAGATAGATAGATAGATAGATAGATAGATAGATAGATAGATAGATAGATAGATAGATCCCCGCCTGGAGCCGGGCCGAGCCAGCTAGTTTATTTATATAATCACGTTTCATGAAAGAACCCACAGTTTGAAGACACCTCTGAACTATAACACTCAGTCTGTGAAAAAACGAAAGACCGCCAGACAATTTTAAAAATAGCGCGAATATGTCTTGCTGGAACTGTAATACTCTTAAAATTAAGGCATTAACGGCGGGTCCGTAAAATATATACCGCATATAAGCAAAAATTTTAATCTGCTGTACAATCTCCAGAACAAAAATTTTGTTGTTGGGTGGACATAATGATAAGGTTATATACTAAATCTCATCATTTTCCCTCATTTGGTTACTGAGATATTGAATTTTATATTGAGGCAATAAAAAAAAAAAAAAACACTATAATATACTGTATGACCCCAAACCGTCTTCACTGACTGCCAAAGAATACTGATTGCCAAAGAACACTGACTACCAAAGAACACTGATTGCCAAAGAACATATTTTGCTACTTGTATTTTTTGTTTAATTTTCTCGCTTTGAACTCAAGCTTAGTCCATACACGTGATACTATTACTAGTTGCCACTACTGGGGAGTGCACCAGACAGATTTTTTAGTGGATTAGCTTTCCCTGTTACAAATGTCCCTCGCCAACCGGCCAATCCACTCCGACTTCTGAAGTACTTGTAAATTACGTCACCAAGTCAAGGACGAGAAGTCAAAGACGAGAAGTCCAAGGACGAGAACATTTTAGTCGAACTAGCCGGTGTATCAGTTGAATCCGCATCCTCTTGTATCATCACGCCCGTAGCCATAAGAGCCTAGATCATGTTGACCACACACATTTATAACGTATAGTTAACATTTAGACCATTTCTGCCTCTCAGGATATTGAGCCGAAGTCTGTAGACAATGAAACATCTGAAACACGTGGAGGAAACATTAATTATCACAATTTACCCCTCGCTGCATCAGCTCTTCTTAATCACGACAAAGTTCCATCGTTAATTGCATTTTTGCTGATGTGCAATTCCAGTACCCGTCTTGCAAACCCCGATAATTTATAATACTGGAGATGCGCAGGGGAGTTTTGCAACACAGTATGCTTGAATACGAAGTTTTGTTAACTGTAGAGAGGAAATATGTACACCAACCACACTTCAACAGTTGCAAGCCACTTTAGGGTTCAACTGGTTTGAACATCAAAACATGCTCCAGCCGATTTCAAACTTCGACTAATCAATCAATCGATCTACTTATTAAAGTTACCTTCTTCATTCAGCTTTCAGTTACATCACGAGATGTAAGCACAGTAAACCAAACAACCTAATTACAGGAGTATTGGGCATATGGTGCACATCCCCCCCCCCACATATTTATAGACCGATCGGTATTCGGTAGTTAATGAGGTCACATCACACGCTTCATCTTTAGTTCCCTACAAATGTCCTAGTACTCATTTCAGACTGGGTATTCCTAGTAACCAAGTTTAATTTTCTTTTTAAATCGCCTCGATGCGAATTTGAACCCAAGACTTCCGGGAGTACAGGCAAGCGTACAGCCACTATGCTGCCCTACTCCTACGAGAGGGAAGGGGGGGGGGGGGGGGTACAGTACTGGAAATCGTGAACTAAACGTATCCACGGAATTCCCCAGGATAATTACTTACTTTACCCAAGTCGATTCACTTTGGTAATACGTGACTCCGGGCTCGGTACAGCGGAAATTAGTGTTTGTGTTGGTGTATTATTAAAATATGTATCTGGCTCACAATATGCAGGGAGGCAGTTGAAAGTTAAAGTATTCTTACTTGCAAGCATTCCCTTTGTTCATTACGGTGAGTCATAGGCATACGAGTATTGGCAATTAACATATTGTCCCTGCTGACAGGGAGATGGGTATGCGCCGAGCTACCACGCCCTCATGCTGGCCTCGTGGTCCTGTATTCGAATCTTAATGGAGACGGATATTTTATTCATTAAGTTGCCTGGGCTCACTGTTTGATTCAGACTAAAATTGGTACCAAAATATATATTGCGAAGTAAAGACGGCTCGCTGGATATCGACATCACTACTGGAGTTCAGATTCATCTAGACAAATATAAGGCGGGCATCATTATCCTGTGTCATGCCGATAAGCGTGAGCGATCATGTTTTGCCATCTAACTCGATCACCAGAGTCGTGGATCAGCTCAGTGTTCTTGTCTTGACCATACAACGTAGCCAAACCATCCAGGTATTTACTTCTCTGCCGCCCCTTGCTCTCTACCCCTCGATCTTGCCGGTTGTCACGAAGTTCTCCAATTTATTTCTTCTCATAATGTGACCAAAATAATGTGATTGTCTACGGCTAATTTCTCTAATCATTTTACGGTTTTCATTTGTTTCTTGTAGGACTTGGTCTTTGGTTTTTCTGCCTGTCCATGTTATTCTTTACATTTTCCTCTGAAACCACATTTCCACAGCCATTAGCTGTTTTTCAGCTTGACTGCTCATTATCCAAGCCTCACATTCATATAAAAGTACAGATTATATGTAGCACTTCAACACTCTTTATCTCGTTGCAAATGACATCTTTTTATTGGTCAGTATGTTTTCCATCTTACAAAAGGCTATCTTAGCAATGGCAATTTTTGTTCTAATCTCTTCAAGGCATCTCCCATGACATGATCGTATTCTGATGACGGTTCGACGTGTGCACGCGCCGTCCGCTACAGAAGGAAATTACTGACCACCGTGCATTCAAACAAACCTAAAAATGTGATGGTTCTAGCTCGCCACATACCTACAGCCGTTTCTTTGACTGGAAGCGTCCCTGTTTCAAACATATGTCCAATACACCTCCAGTGGTATCGAGTGTGTTCTTGTGTCCAGTGCATGCCTCAGTATTTTTATTTTATGTTCCCTATACACAGACAATGTGGTCCAACCGATAAGGGGGTTAGATCTTTAACGTCCGGTGAGCTGGTGGAGAGGTAGGTCTTTGAACTCCTACACTGACAGTATAGTGTAATTAAATATTGACTTCTCGTTCAGTTGCAAATTATTGAACGTGCAGTTGTCTAAAAATCAACATGGAGTTGATCACATGGTCCCACAAAGGGCATGCAGCAGTTGTATACACAGAAGAGGGACCGCGGTAACTTAATGGCTAGAGGCCATCCAGTCGGCTAGTGGGCGGGTTTAAAATCCATATCTATTCAAATGTTTATAATTTTCCTGACTCCCAGAACTACCCAGACGACTCCCACTACAACGGATACCCAGGTAATGTCGTGCACGATAAGGATGGCCTGCGTTATTTAGACCATATCACACACCGACTGCCGATTGGTCTACCTCCATATGCTCAATGAGCCTAAGACATGTACACGTCCCATTCAATGACTTACAGTATGGATTAGACAAATCTGGAAACACCCACTTTAGTCTTCACCATTCATTTCTTTCAAATTCAGTTCAACATTGTCCTTAGCTTGTATTCTTTTGAAGCCAGTATTCTATGTTTTGTATCATATCTTTTCTAAATATGTTCTGTGTTGAACAGGATGTCATTTGTTATTTCTTGACAAAATATAACACTTTTTTGAAATAGTGTTTTATTTGTTGTGCTATATTCTGTTATATCCGAACAAATAGACAGTAGATTACATTCTAATTATGAAATTTGTTTGTTTTGTCGCTCGCTTTGAACTAAAGTATAGTCCATTCACATGCTACTATAGTCTGTTTACTTTTGCCTGCCCCAATATAAAATTCCATATCTCAGTAACCAACTGAGGGAAATGATGATATTCAGCAAAAATTCTTATCATTATGTCCATCCAACAACAACAAAATGTTTGTTCTGGAGATTGTACAGCAGATTTCAAAGTTTATATGCGGTATATAATTTACGGGTCAGAGATGAGGTGCACATTATTAAATGTATTACGTCTTCACACGAAAACATTAGCGCTGAATAGTTAATTTGCTCGTGGGACATGGGATTGGCCTTAAGACAAGAGCCTCGCGTAGTGGAACTGGGCATTACTGTAAAACAAGTTTGTTAACGAGAAATCACTAGTTGTTCACCAAAACATGAAAGAAATGTCGCCGCTTTCCATTATTTAATTTGCTTTTGGACCTATCGAAGACATATTCCTTGGGTGGGGGTAAATATAAGACAGCAGGGACAATTTCATAACGATGCAACAGACAGTTTTCAAAATAATTGATCGTGAATGAAGGCATTCATTTCTGGATAGACTATACTTCTTGTGCACAGGACTGATTCTTGCGTGTGGATTTTTATTTCCCTTGCATATCCTATTTGCAGGACATCGCTGTCAATACCACCACCACTGTTGTTGATGTCTTGGCAGTTTACGTTCAGTAGTTTGCCATTGCTTTCTGAAAGACCGGCTCCCATACCAACACGTTATAACACAACACGGCACGGTCTGTTCCCAAATCGGTCACAGCTGCGTTTCCAACTCCCGGTAAGCGGCTCGCGAACCGCGTTCGCAAGACCAGTGTCCCTCACCATCAAGTGAACCCACTCCAACTTCAACTAATCAGTTTTATTACTTATAACTGACATTCATATTACTGTTAAACATAATTGAGACTATTAACTCTTTGCTGTACCAAGTAACTCATAGTGCGTTTAATGTGTCTTCATTGCATTATATCCCAAATTTAAGTAACAAAAGACCACGTTGCATGCCTTGAGGCGAATTTGGTATATGGCACTAGCTCCTTATTCTGCCAGACCAATATGTCACTACATGTTTCATGTGATTAATATCACGTCGCCCGACGTTACTTCCCAGAACATGTCATAGTGCCCAGTTAAGGCTGGTTCGGTCTAAGTGCTTCAATGGAGCTTCCAACACATGTCCACTTCCGCGTCTTATTGTAGGTATGCCAACATGTTCCACCTCCAAACAATGAATACCTTCAGTAACAATTACTGTTACTGTAATAGAAAAAGAGGGTTGAAGATGAAATGATGAAATGATTTGATACAATTAAACACATTTACACAGGTATTAAACAAATAATCCACGTAAAAGTAAAACTACTGTCAAACTATTCTTAACTGTTGAACTTAGCATACTCTTTTAATATCCGTCCACCTGCTTCAGATTGTAGAATTTATCGTTCTAGAGAAATCCAATGTATAATTGACCAGGTTTCTTTTTGTATAGTAGGTGGTGTTAGTCGTCTGATTCTGGCCATAGTCTCCTTCTTAACGTGGTGCAGACCTTTTATGAAACATCAGTTTTTCAAAACGGCGATAGCTCGCCCTATGTGGACTTGCCGCTAGAGATTTCCACCACACTTCTCTTTCGAAAATCTTATTTCTAAATAGTTCAAAGTAATATTTTAACATAGTAAATTTGAATAACGAATACACAAACAATAGATTGCATGATTTATTGCGTGGCATATTTCGCTGGACATTGTCAGGTAGATAGTGCAGAAAACACACACCATAGACAATATCATATTATTGTGTAAATACGTGTGTTGTATATTTCAACTTAACGGACTTATCTAATTACTTTAAATTACTTTAGTTTATGTTGTGTGGTTTCTGAAGTTTAACCTGACGAGATGCAGCGAAATATGCCAGGGAATACATCGTAGTATAAGACATCCTCTTTACCTGGTCTCTTGACATGATAATATAAAGGTAACTGTTCAAACCAGGCCGCTTCGGCAGTTAAATTCTTTCAAGACGCCTTCACTACACCTTTTTATTTTTCCTTGATGTTCTCATGATTCCTTTTACGGATTCCCAATTTAGTAGCGTTTAATTAGCTTCTCGCTAGTCTAATGATTGCTCATGTCATTCACATACATCAGATCTGACACTATGTAACTATTAAGAACCAGTTTCCAATCTATAATAACACAGGTAACATTCATTCACTAACTAACTTAACTTTCAACTACACCCCTTCTTGTTAACTGATTGCCTGCCTGAGACCGCCTGATAGACCCCGTAACCCTTGTGCGACACCCGTGAACCACACTTTAGGCTTTTTATATATGGTGGTTTAAACTGAACCATTTCTCCATTCCAGTCCACTATTTTAGTGTCCCATTAAGTTAAACTTCAGAACGAAAGAATTACCTGGCTTCCGTGTGCAAAAATCCCGCATGACAAAGAAGAATACACATGAAAACATGTTTCGAAATTGATTTTTGTGATTCGAATTTTTGTGACATTACTTTCTGGTGAAGGACCTCATATATTTTAATAAAATTACAGTTTTAAACAGTTTTATATTATAGTTATTGTGATGTAAACGACTTTGTGATAGATTCGAAAACAAACCTGTGCAGTAGTGAGATAGTTATGTAGAAGACGGTAAATAATATAGAGAAAAAAAATCTAACAGTCTAAGAACAACAGCAATCTACCAACAATCTAAGAAAATGATGGTTTTTCCATTTTGTGTGAAAATGATGTACTTCATAATGTTATCATTTCATTGCGTTATATGCGTGTTATGGAGCAGTTCTTGTGATATTCTAGAACCCAACTGGTGTTTGTAATAAAATTCACTAAATTTAACTGGATTAGCAGATTCGGATATGAAATAACGCCTTGGTAAGTGAATTTTTTTCATAATTTTTAACACTTTAATTTCAATTGTTATTACTAAAACTCTCATTATTGTCATAATATTTGTAACCTATCAATTTATTATTAACACTGTCATGTTCCTTGTGCAATCCTCTTTAATTTTATATGTAATACAATAGATCTGCTACAATTGTAACCATTTTAAAAGCAAGATTGTGGTATACCCCTAGTTCAAATTTTCTGCCTTGAATCTCTGCTTGGGTATGACCATTTTTTTGTTTGGCAGGCAATCAGTTAAAGTGAAAAATTTGCTGAAAGGTTGCTCTGAATTTGCTGCTCATATGATAATAAATAAAAATATTCATGGATGAGTTGATGGATTCAAACACAAACCCGAGACCGCCAAGAAACACAGCTGTATTTTTGTATTTACCGTCAACTGAGAATCGTGTGTCGAAGGACATTATTATAAATATAACAGTAATGGGTATAAAACACGCAATGAAAAGTACTGAAATCATGACAACCATCTTAGCCGCTTTCTTGTTTCGGCTCGTGACACCTTCGTTGCGGGTAGTTGTCAAATTCTGTCTCCATTTGGTTTTGTTCCGTAGTTTGACTACCAGTATTATTGTACAGACGGTAATGACAACAAATGAAAATGACGAAACAAAGATATTGTTTATCGCAAACGAAATTGTCTGAACACTATCTCGATTTTTCGTGAAGACAAGGCCAAGGAGAGATGTGTTTCTTGCTTGAACAAACTTCATCTCCAACCTGCTTACTATATACACAGGGGCAACACTTACTGTTAGGATCGTGAAAATGCACACTGAGATGACGGCGACTCTTCTTGGAGTGACAATAGTCTTTACCTAGAAGTCAACATTTAAGTGCATACAATTCATTAGTGGCGTTCACGAATGTGATTTGTGAAGTGGTAAAGGAAAGTAAAATGTGTGCTTGCAATTATAACAGAAATGAAAAAAATAAAAACTATTTAGGAAACGTGTACCGAAGTACTTAACTGGACATTAACATTACAATCGTAAAAGTTAATATGAGGCAAAGGCAATCCATGAAGTAACGTTTAGTCCAAGAATACACTAATTTGAGTGTGACATTGTAATTTAAAACAGGAGCCAACTTATGTGGTGTTTTAAGTCCAATCTTTGTGGACTCTGGTGGTAATTATAACATACATATCGTGTATTTCTTTGCGTGTTAGTAACTTAATCAACAGTTCATCCGCACAGCACAACCATCTGATAGTCCAGCATTCTCAGATCCCATCTTTAGCATCTTTCTCAGCGTGTAGCCACTGATCACACCAGCTCTGTATTGGTGACTGACCGTAATTATTTGGCTTCCCAAGCATAGCTCTTTAGTCTAGCTGGAAACAATTTGTCGTGATGATTTTTGGAGCCCTGTAAAAGTTTCAGAATGGCACCCATCTCTTAACTAATTTACTCGTCCTACCTCCCTGATGGTGTTTAGGATGTCCATTGCTCATCCGCTCTCCCACAGCAACCAAGCTCGCAACCATCTCTGGTCATTCGTTTTCTCTTACACCCTTGTGTCCTGGCCCCAAATTGAAAATGGTTGATCGGGCTTGTTTTTATTTGGGGTTGTTATGTCGTAGAGAGGATGATGAAGTTAAATAAAACACTTAGTAGCGACAAACTGAAACACGATGTGTTTGATCACAACGAACATTTCATATACATAGAAAGAGGCCCATTAGACTCCTAGCCAGACCACGCCTGTTCTGTCCTACTTCCAGGAGAAGAATCAGGCCATTTAACTTAGTTGCAGGATCCGTCATATGAGATATCTACCGCTGGGTGTCCACACCTCTGCCGACAGCTGACCTAACGTGCGTCCCGTCTATCAACAAAGAACACACGAAACTTCAAGTAACATTAAAATCTAACAACATCTGGTCACACAGCTCAAAGAGATGCCGACTGAGGCAGATAAATGTTGTTAGAACCATATTTGCATTGACAAAATGACACTCCTTTGATAATGTTGTCAGTGTCAGGCTGGTCGCTATACTTCACAAGACCTTACCCTGTACCCACTTAGTTCAGGAACGACATGGAAGTCCAAAGCAATTTTTAAAAAAAAGAAACAAAGTTCGGATGTGGAATCGAACCCACGACCCATGGGCTGGCAAATGAGTGTCTAGTCACTGAGGTACACAAAGTACTTATCTATATGACTCCTTATGCAGATTGGTATGTACCTGTATAAATCCTATTTTTTTTTAAATATCTGGGATAACTTTTGAACGTACTCGAAAATAGTTAAGAGTTTTAATTTACACTTATCAGCCTCCGTCATTTCTTTGCGTTGGGTGATCTGGAATTGCAATTTAACTCGTTATCCTCCCAACAATCTGGTGAAATCTTAATAAACAATAATTCAATTGCTCTCTGATAATTACAAATATCAGTTAACCTCTGGTTGGACCACATTGCCTTTTGATTGGCATACACGATCTAGCGACATTAGATTGTAGACTAAAATTTAGTAAATTCTGGTAAGCTTGAAGCAGTGAATGGATTCAAGTTATAGCAATTACCCTCTGGTTGGTTATCAGCATATGCAATGCCAATACGCACTATCACCAGTCTTCAATCAGGCTAGTGGTCTTGTCCCGATTATTACACTTGAACGAAGCATCTAGGTATTTATCTGTGTGTGCGTAGTGGAATGTGTGTGTGTGTTGGGGCGGGGGAGAGGGGATAGGTGTGTGGGCGGGGGTTGTGTGTGGGGAAGGGATGAATGTGTGATTGAGGGTGTGTGGGTGGGGAATGTGTGTGTGTGGGTGAGGGATGTGTGGGTGAGAGATTGTCTTTGCGTAGGTGGTTCGGTGTTGGTGGGTAGTGTTTGTGGGTGGGGATGTGTGGAAGGGTGGGTGATTGATGTGTGGGTGGTTGTGTGCAGGGGTTGTGATGGATGTATGTGTGTTTGGGTTGGGGGATGGGTGTGGGGGTGTATGTATATGGGTAGGTGATGTGTGTGTGTGGATGGGTTGGGTGGGTGGATGGTCGGGGGATGTTTGTGAGGGTGTGTGTAGGTGGATGGGGATGTGTGAATGGGTGAAGGGATGTGTGTGTGTGTGGGTGAGGGATGTGTGGGTGGATGGGGGATATGTATGTTTGGATGGGTGCAGGATGTGCGGGTGAGGGAGGTGTGTTTGGGTGTGTGTTGATGTTTATGGGTGGGGGTGTGTGGTAGGATGGGTGCGGAGTGCGTGAGTGGGTGTGTGGGGGAGTGTAGAGGTGTGGTTGATGTGTGTATGTGGATTAGGAGATGGGTGGGAGATGAGTTTATGGGTGGTGAGTGTGTGTGTGCGCGGGGGATGTGAGGGGGTGGGGGTTGCGGGGTGGGTGGTCCGGGGATGTATGTGTGGGTCGTGGGGGTGTGTGTAGGTGGAAGATGTGTTGGTGGATGGGGAATGTGTGGGTTGGTGAGGAGATACATATCTTAGTGGGATGTGAGTGTAGTTAGTGGATGTGTATGTGGGTGGGGGATAGGTGCATGGGGGAGGGATTTTTGTGTGTGAATGGGGGAGGTGTTGGTGGCTGGGGATGTGTGAATTGGTAGGGGGATGTGTCTGTCGTTTGGGGAGGTGTGTTTGGCTGGATGGTTGGAGTGTGTGGGTGTGGGTGGGTAGGTGGCGGATGTATGGTGGGTGCGTGTGTGTAGGCTTGGGATGGTGTGCGGTTGGGTATTTGTGCGTGGGTGGAGAGATGTGTGTGGGTGGGATTTGGGTGGATAGGTAGGGGTGGGTGGGTGGTGGGTCATGTATGTGTGCCTGGGGTTGTGTGTGGGAGGAATATATGTGGGTGGGTGAGGGATGTGTTTCTGGGTTAGGAATGTTTTATTGGGTGGGTATAGGTGTCTGTAGGTACATGTTCAGAAAGCAATGGCAAACTACTGAACGTAAAATTTGCCTAGTACATCACTAGCAGTTGAAAAATGCTGGTGTTGACTGCAACGTCCCGTAAGGGATACGCAACAAATTAATTAATATAGGTGTCTGGGTGTTGTTGGGTGGCGGATGTGTAGGTGGATGGGTGTATGGATGGGTGGATGGGTGTGTGTTTGTGACTAAGGGATATTTTGGTGGGTGGGTAGGGTGTGTGTGTGTGGGGGGGGGGGGGGGGGGTTGTTGGATGCGGGGTGTGTAGGTGGATTGGTGTGTGTGTGGGTGGGTGGAGTATGTGTTCGGATGGTGGATATGTGAGTGTGGGTGTGTGGGCGTATGTGTAGGGGTATGGGATGTGTGTGTGGTTTGGGGAATGGGGATGTGTGTATGGGTGGAGGGTGTGGCTGCGGTGTATGTGTGTGTGAGAGTTGGGTGTTGGTGGGAGGGGGATGTATGTGTGTGTTATGGGGGTGTGTGTGGGTGGGAGATGTTAAGGGTTTTTGGGGAGATGTGTGAGGGTGGAGTGGGGATTGTGTGGGGATGTGTCTGCGTGTGGGGATGTGTGTGGTTGGGGGATGGGGTGTGAGAGGGGGATGTGTGGGTGGATGGGGATGTCTGTGTGTGGGTTGGTGGGGGAGGTGTGGGTGGAGGATTGTGGGTGAATGGGTGTGTGTAGGTTGGGGGATGTGTGTGTGTGGGTGAGGGATGTGTGTATGGGGGATATGTGTTGGTGGGGGAATGTTTATGTGGAGATTGGTGCTTGGGTGGGGGAATGCATGTGTGCCTTGGGGTGGGTGGTTGGATGTGTGGGTGGGTGTGGGCGTGGTGGGTTGGGAATGTGTCTCATAAAATTGTAATATGCATTGTTTATTTTTACAATATTCACTTAACAATGTTTTTATTTCCTATGTATCATGCACTACTGATGAGTGAAATATGAGTGATTGGAAGGGCCGAATGTTAGACGGGCCTGCGTGCCCAATTTGTTATCCTTTTGAAATAAAGTTAAGTCAACTCACATCAAATCAAATCTTTTTGCCAAGCCATTGCTCGTTTCCCATCAGTCGTACCAGTTATCACTGTGTATTCGAGTTTATTTCTTTTCATCATAAATCCAAAAACACATCGACTGTTTAAGCCTAATTCTTCGAATTAACTAACGGTTTTCATTTGCTTCTTGTCGAGATGTACCATTCGTGTTACTGTCCGTCTGTGATAATCTTTTCACTTTCCTCAGAATACTCATTTCATTAGAAGGTTCTTAGTTTGTCTATATATTGTCTATGATTCACATGCATACTAGAGTATAGGTTCTATATACCCAACCAGCATCCCTCTTCTCATGTAATTGACAGTCTTTTTATCAGTGAGTATGTTTTCATTGAGCAGCAGGTTATCTGTGCCTAGGCGATTCTTGTTTTTATCTTTACAAGGCACCTTCCATCACATGGAATGACTGTTCCAAGATTATTATACTAATTACACTTTTTTAAAGAATGGCTTATATAAAGTTATAAACTGTACCTTGTCTATGTAAACTATTAGTCTATTGTTGATCAGTAAGCTAATTCGGAAATGTAATCATATGAAATACATATTGTCAAGATGCGAGGCATTTAATGAAATAGTGACAAACATTTTACATAAATTATTTCGCTAATGCAAAGTTATTAAATTATTATTAACAATATTTCTTAATTATATGAATTCTTACATTTACTTTTAAGAGTACAAGATTATTGATTTTCAGAATAATCAAACATCTCTAAATTAGAATGGAGACCGGGTTTCGAGTTAATAAACACATTTATGTATGAAAACACGCATAGTAATGTACATTTTTACTAAGTTTGGTTCGTCTTCACATCAAACAGATTCCTCGAGTTGTGTCTTCTTTTGTTACTTATAGTGCCAAAGAGTATGGTGCACTCGTCGACTAACAATTCAAATACATTGCTAAAGCATGTGAGCTTAGCATGTAGCCACTTGGATGTGTAAAGCGAGAGAGAAACTACTAGGTATGTTTTCCCTACAAAGTCATGGTCGACAACGGTATATATGTTTTCAATAACGACTTAATGAAGTTATGGAAAGTATGGGCTCGCCCAGGTAGAATTATCATGAACTGGCAACTGAATATCGTCGTTATTGAGCTACAAGTACAACAAAATAATAAATGGCAACTATACAAGTCTCGAGGTGTAATGGGTATATTGTTCTAGTGCCATACGTAATAGGTCAATGGGTATATTGTTCTAGTGCCATATGTAATAGGTCAATGGGTATTTGAGCAATGATGTGCTAAATACTACACTGGCTAACTTCACTTCTCGGGAAAGATTCCTTAAACACAGCTTAGACTCAGTAGAACAAGAAACAACCACCTCAATGGAGATTCAAACGTGTAGTCATAGTGACACAAAGGAACGGTACTTAGCTATCGTGGTACCAGATTGTTTTTAATGCATTTCGACAAACAGAAACACTAGACGTAACGTATTTCAAAAATACAAATTAGTGTGCTTACCTTTAACGGAATTGTTATGCACAAACATCTCTCCAGGATAATCAAGGCCGTGATCCAGCTGCTGATTCGAGTAAAGGTGATATGAGGCCAACTGCCAGTAAGATACTGAACCTCCGCTGGGAGAAATGGTAGCTCGGCGTCTCTGAATGCAGGCGCCATGCATATATTGGTCCAAATAAGGGGGACCAGACATCCGAGGTCAGAAATAGCTAGTGCTGTGGATAATAGGACATAAAAGATACATTGCAGGAAATTATTATATTAATTGATAAGCAATTTGCGTTGTTAAAAGTATAAGTATTTTTTTTTAAATTATTGCTTCTATATGTAAGTAAAAAATAAGTAAAGAACACTGTTTATGCCCCTAATTGATACGTAAATTTCACTATAAAAAATATGCACATTGCTAGAAATTAGTACGAGGGTAAGTTAATAAATAAGTCACAAAAGGATGTAGAAAAATATCTAAATATAACTTGAAACTAGTTTATTTTTAAACATACATTGTCCCTTTATTTTTCAACATAATTCCCACCAACATTGATGCACTTGTCCCATCGTTTTATCAGTCATCCCAAACTGGCTGCATAGACCTGCGTGTTTTGTTTTCATTTACCTGCCATCCCACAGCCCTGTGTGACTTACTTATTGACTCGCTCTTTTCTTCACAGCTATGCACCGCTTTACGGGATAAAAATTTTTTAGCATAAACACTGAAACCCCACCTTCGCAGGAGACATATCGCGAATGACGCCGAAGTTGAATGTGAAGTGAACACTTGGTTTAGAACACAGAGCACGTAGTTCTATGCAGCCAGTTTGTGAGGACTGATGAAAAGATGGGATATGTGCATCAATGTTGGTGGAAATTTTGTTGAGAAATAAAGTGACAATGTGTGTACAAAAATAAACTGGTTTCAAGTTGTTATCATATTTAGTTATTTTTCTACAGCCATTTGTGACTTATATATTAACTTACCCTAGTATACAATACTGTATATGCGTTTGTACTGTCAAAAGTGAATGGGTATTTTAAATTATGCAAGGCATGCGAGCTTTCATTGTTTGTTTCAGGACTGATATATCACTATGTAAGCAGACTCTAAATCAAGTGCCCTTTTTATGCCATTGGTGCACATCGGGCATATGGTGCTAGCCCGGTATTTATAGACCAATGACACTCTCTGTGGGTGAATTTGCCAATATCACGCAGGTAATCTTTACATCCCAAAACATTTCCAGGGTTCAACTTTAGCCAGTGACGACCTGGAAGCCGAGGATATTTATAAGATTCAGTCTGTTTGCAAATCCGAACCTATTGCCGTAAAACAATGCCACGTCTTTATTATTTTCATAATTATCTTAACACTAATCGAAATCCAGAATATAAGTTAAAAATGCTCTTTGGTGATATAAGGTCGCTCTCTTCTCGTATTTCAGGTATCTCAATGTGAGAAGGTCGGCTCAATATGTCAGCCAGAGAGTTCATGCTTCCCTTCAAATGCTTAATAGTGAAGGCATAATTTTGCAGTATCAAGGACCACCTGTAGATCCTGTTATTGCGATGGACCCCAGACTGCATTACAGTCAGCGGCGAATTATCGGTTTCAATGACAAACTCTGTACCCGCTAGGAATCTCTGAAGTTTCCTGACACAATAGATCACGCTTAAAGCATCCAATTCAGAGGCTGAGTATCTTGATTCAGCAGGGGTGATTTTCCGGCTTACATACATTATCGGGTGGAACATTCCTTCATAGAACTGGCCTAAAACGCCAGAAATGGAAATAGCACTTGCGTCTGTACGAAGGAAATACGTAAGATTTTGGTTAGGCAAGCGCAAAATAGGTGGAACGCTAAACATATGTTTCAATTTTGATAAAGCACCAATTAACTGTGCATCTTGAACATTTAATTTTACAGATGCTTTCAAAACATTAGAAAAAACGCTGGTGATTTCAGCCAAATTGTGTATAAATTTGCTGTAGTAATTAACCAGACCAAGCAAACTTCGAACCTGCTTCTTGGTCGTTGGCATAGTTAAATTGAGAATTTTCGTGACAATTCTGTCATCTGTCCTAAGTTGGCCTTTGCTGATCGTATGGCCTAGGAAATCAATTTCCTCCATTCCCAACTCCACTTTGGTTGGCTTTAATGTAAGACCGAATAATCGCAATCTATCGAAGACATGTCGCAGTTTCTGTAAGTGTGATGTCCAGTCTGCGGTATGGATACAAATGTCATCATTATAAGTCGCCGTATTCGTCACTAGCTCTATGATTTGTCGTCGTTGCTCGTCTGTGAGTTTCGGTTCTAACCGTATGCTATCAATTGTGCCAGTCGTGTCTACTGTCGGGACTGGTAATTCTATTCCATCGTCATCTGTCTGATTAAGTACTGTCGTTGTACTAACTGTGTGTTCTGTTTCCTGACTAGGTGTGTTTGCGATGTCGTCGTCCTCGGTCGCCCTACCTAGTGTAGTTGTGTTGTGTACGTCTGTCGTCCGGTTGCTTGGTGTAGGTGCATTCTGTTCGTCTGTCATCAGTCCTTGCCGTGAGAAATAAAGCTTCAGCATGTTGATATGAAATATCTTTAATTTTCGGTTTATCGATATTTCATAATCGACATCTGATATCTTTCGTTCAACTTTGAATGGCCCTTGCCATGACGTTAGTAACAAGTTATGTTTATCTGGTAGTAAAAGCAGCACCTCTTGATTTGGATCAAGGTGTAGGGTTTTGGCACCCTTATTGGCATAACTTTCGAATGGTCTCTTTCGAGAAGCCAATATTAAACCTTGGACCTTGACTGTTACATGCTTTCCCTTTTCTATTACATGTTGACAAATGGTACATGACCGACAAAAAGATTTAATATCGTTACCAAGTTTAGGCCAATAGAACTGGGATAAAATTTTGGCTCTCATTTTGTTATACCCCAAATGTTCAGCAAACGGTGATTCATGCGCAATCTTTAGCACATTTTGTCGGTGTTTTACAGGTAACACCGTCTGCTGAATTTCATGGTTATTGGTGGTATAATAACGCACGAGAATTCCATTATGCATTTTGAAATACCAAGATGCATTTTTAGTTACTTTCGCTCGCTCACCTAACAATTTAAAATAAGGTGCCATAGTTTGATCGGTGCGTTGTGCTTCGATAAACTCTTGACGAGTGTTATTGTCACTAGCACCGCTGGGTGGTAACAACTGTAACATTTCATTTTGTAGGACAGTATACTGTGTTTGGGTCTCTGACCTAGTTACAGCATTAGCCGTGTTTGTTTGTTTCCACGCTAATATTTCGTCATGAGTACAGTGTTTTAGTGATAGCAAGCAACCCAAAATCAAGTCAGTACAGGGATTCTGCAAAATCGCGCACGTAAATGTGCCAGAAAGGAACGGAGTGTTTATAAGGACTTTTGCCAGCGGGTATTTCTCAATGTTACCAGAGAAAGTACGGCATTTAACAAACTCGCCCGTATAATCCTCTGGGTTAACTAGCTCTCTCCTTACACCGAGTACAGTGCTACCGCTATCAAGTAAACATTGGCATGGTTGTTCGTTGACCAGTGCATCGTGGAATTTTAGATTACCTCTGGAGGTTAGAGCTGAATTAGCATCTTCGTTGGAACATGGTACAACATGACCACATTAGAGTTTACCGTCCGCATGAAACTGGTGACACGCGTCACATTTATTAAAGTCTAATATATCAGTAACTACAGCCACACTCTCACACTCATTGAATGGTAAAACATTTTCGAGCTCAGAATCAACTACACTGTCATCGTTAGATGACGTATCTATGAGTAAAGCATTGCTAGCCTTCATTCTTTGCCTGCCCAAACACTTAAAAGAATAGTGGCCATAAGAGGAACAGAAGAAGCATTTAACTGCACGTTTGTATGAGTTTCGTTTGTTTTCCTGCTTTTTCATCATCATTTCCAGATGAGCAGGGTATGATGGACTTTTATCACACATCGAGTACTGCGGATGAAATAATTTGCAGTATACACACTGTGGTAGCTTCTGATAAGGTTTGTCTTTCTTCTGATATTCTTTTTGGTTGTAAGACCTGCTTGGTACGTTCTTAGCAAAAGCAGTAATATCAGTATCATGTATTGATGTTTTAAATATGTCGCGGTTTGAAGAAAAATAAGCTGAACCACGTTTTTCAAGTTGTTAAATAGATTCAATGTCTGCTTGTTGAAGGAACTTAGCAAAGGGAGTAGGAACTGTGGATATGACTTTATCCATCACCATTAAGTCGTGTAATTTATCAAAATTCTTCCTTACTTTTGTCGCCTTAAGCCATTTATTGAATATACTCTGGACATTTGATACATAGTCTAAGAACGTTTCGGTTGGCTTTGGTTTTATTTGTGAGTACTGGATCTGATATCCAGGAGCATCGAGTAGAAAATGCTGCATAATCCTATCATGGATATACTGATAGTTACTTCTTAGTTCTGTTGGTATCGACTCGATAACTTTTAAGGGCTCCCCACTGAGATTTCTCATATAGATCATAGCCCAATCTTCTAATGGTATTTTCTGACTTTTGAGCTGGAATTCTATATTCTCAGTCCAAGCTGAGATCGAATCGCCTTGACTGAAGGGCTTGATGATCCCCTTATATTTAGAAAATTTATTTTGCTCTTCCTGACTCTTCTGTTTAGTAGAGGCTATCTGGATGTTTGAGTCAATTTCCATCTCTTTCATATTTAACTTTGTTTGTGACTCTACCTCTATTTGCTTTTGTTTTATTTCCAATTCCTTCTGTTTAATGGCGTCTTCCATCTCTATCTGTTTTTGTTTCATTTTAATTCTGTTTGTTTTGTGGCTTGTTCTAATTCTAATTGTTTTTGTTTGGTGGCTTCCTCTATCTCTCTCATCTCTTTCTGATGCTGTCTTTCTAATGCTCTTTCATCTCTCTCTAGAGCAGCTTTTCTTTCTGTTTCTTCTTTGTATCTTTGTTCTGCCCATCTCTCTAATTTCTCTCCAGTATGGCCTAGTTCTTTTCCAGCCTGGGTGCTGTCATTTAATGATGACATTATATGGTTTTATGTTATTTCACCACTGATATCAATATAATCTTTACAATATAATTTTACAGTTATTATGTGTTAGACATTTACAATCTTCACTGAAAAAGAAGATGCATGGTTAATGGTGGTTATCAAAATTAGTGGAAAATATACTCATCTAATCTGCTGAAAAATACGGCACTCGGGATGTTCCACCGTTTTTTTTTTTTCGTACACACAACTGATAGACTTGCTTGTACAACTAATGTCTCTGTTTAATAGAGCATCAACACTTTAGAAAAATGCATGTAATATACAATACATGGTTGTTATCAATTTACACAATACAGTTTATGCGGTTGGTAACTTGCAAATGTGATATAACTAATGATGAATGATGTAAATGATATGAATGTTATGATAGTCTAAATGATCGTCAATGATTTGTAAGATGATTCGTCAAATGAATGTCACTGTCGTCTTGTCTTCACTTTCTATCGTCTCTGACTGAGCTGCGCTGTATGACTTTAGCTTAACCTCTAATTTATTTCTCTCGTGCAACAAGAATTTGCTTTTGCACAAGTACATACGTGAATGTGATGAATGTTGACATTATGACTGTATCACAAGAAATGTTTCACAAATGGTGGTTAAATTTGTAATTTCGATACATGTTTGCAATATGCACACAATCCTAGTTTATATTTCATACATTTCCATCAAAAGAATTTACACAAATAACATAAATAACATTTTGTAGAATTTCCGAATTTATGTGGGAAAATGGTAGATTAAAGTGCTTGAAGGTGGTTCAAGCCCCACGGTTCTGATAATTAAATGGTAGATTCAGTACTTCTGACACCAAATGGTACTTGAAGGTGGTTCAAGGTACTTCTGACACCAAATGGTACTTAAAGGTGGTTCAAGGTACTTCTGACACCAAATGGTACTTAAAGATGGTTCAAGGTACTTCTGACACCAAATGGTACTTAAAGGTGGTTCAAGGTACTTCTGACACCAAATGGTATCCTGCCTGTCAACAACTCACTTGCGACAGGCATACAAGGATTCCCTACTTTTGCACCACACGAAAGTGACAACTCGTACTGTTTGCAAAAGGATACATTTTATTTGGAGCTGATGGTACATGAGCTCCACGAGCGGAATACCACATCGGTATTAAACATCATAGTATGTTATAAAGATGTAATGAGGAGATGATGTTGATGATAATAACTACTGAAGCTAAGCCTAAGTCCTAACTATTGATACTGTCCTTCTTAGCAACAAAGTATTCACAGCGGATATACAGTCTGTCGCCTACGCCGTCGAGTCCAAGTCTGAACCAGCTCCCTATGGCGTGTTCAGCCACGAGCAATTGGCTCTCCGTGCATCCGCTAGTTTGCGTGCTTGGAGTACCAGCACGCTGGTCACTTGGTTATAGTAACCAGTATTGCATGGTCACTTCTCTTGATGCGGGTTTCCCAGTCTCTTGGGTAACCCCAGCTCACGCACACTCATTGATCTCCTTGTTGACACAAGTGTGTCCCATTGTAGAACTATTTATAGTGTTTGTGTCCCTTCTGTCTGGTTTCCTAGATCGCTATGTTACTTTCTCTTCCTTAGCTCTATTTATAATCTTCTTAGCTCTGAGCTCTTACGTAGCTCTTTGTCAAAGGCTCACTACAAAATCTTGGAAATGGCACTGTCACCACCGCGAACAGTTTACATGACAATACTATTAAGATGACCACTACGAAAGGAGATTACAAGTACCTCAGAAGTCGAAGTAGGCTCGCCTGTTGGTGAGAGATAATGGTAATCAGTCCAATCAATCATGTGCCATGCCTGAAAGCTTCGGCGGTCATGACTTGCCATTTCACTGGATAAACAGTGTCGTGTATCAGTTCAGTGTTCCTATCCCGACCATGCCATGTGGCCAAGCCATCCAGGTATTTACTTCTAGGTCTTCCACTTGGTTTATTCCCTTCGATCTTGCCAGTTGTCACCAATTTCTCCAATTTATTTCTTCTCATAACATGTCCAAAAAACGTTGACTGTCTACGTCTAATTTCTCTAATCAATTTACAATTTTGATTTGTCTCCTGCAGTACTTGGTCATTGTATTTTCTGTCTGTCTATGGTATTCTTTGCATTCTCCTCAGAAACTACATTTCTGCAGCCATTAGATGTTCTTCAGCTTGACTGCTCATTGTCAAAGTTTCACATCCGTACAAAAGAACAGGCTCTATGTAGCACCTCAACACTCTTTTTCTCGTTTGTAATGGTAATAAAGAAAGCTAATCCACACGAAGAATTCATTATAGTGCACTAAAAAATAGTAGAACATGTATGCACTATGTTTGAGTTCAAATAAAATGAACAAACAAAAAAACAAACTCTGATAGTGCCTCAAATCAATAACTACAAGAAACAATAACTATTTACATAACTGTTGTGTAAGGTGTACGTCTATTTACTGGACGTTGCCATCAATGCAGCATTTATTCTCAGTCTGTGATGTAGTAAGCATTATATGTTCATTTGTAGTTTGCCATTGCTGTGTTACCTATTAGTGTGATAGTACTAAAACACCGTCTCGGGGAATTCATCAATTAGTTATCAGGAGAGCTGTGTGAAAGGAATAACACGCACCATTTATCCTCTGTCTGTGATGTAACAAACAAAACATGTTCAGTAGTTTGCCATTGCTGTGTTACCTATTAGTGTGATAGTGCTATCACACTATCTGGGGGAAATCATGAATTAGTTATCAGGAGAGCTGTGTTGCAAGAATAATACGTCTTCAGTTTATATTAAAGTGAGTGAGCGTCCTCCTCTCGCACGGCAGTGCCTTTCCTGTGCTCTCTTAGTCATCTACATGGTAACCTTACTTGATCCCTTAGTCTAATCCTTCAGGACTTACCTGATCCCGTTCACTAAGGAGGCTAACGAGCCAAGTTTTGTTTTCTTTTAGTAGTCGGCAACCACTATTTGGAGATATGTATCTCTCCACTAAAATTACACGCCATATTTCTGTTTGGCCGACGCCTCATACCATCGTATGGGAATGTCCTGACTGATGTGTAGTGGGCTTTTGACTCAACTCAACTCATAACATAATGTAGGAATGTTCCGACTGCGTGTAGTCGGATCTTGACTCAACTCAACTCGACTGATACCATCTACATCAACACGAAGAATATCCAGTATAAGGGCTACGTTAATTTCGCGTTCAACTTTACTGAGAAATAAGAGGATATTTTGTTAGATGTGAACGACAGATGTAAACCGACAAGTTGTCCTGCAAACCAATAGTTTTTGTTCTAAAAAATCAGATTGCTACTGAACTGAGGCTCGGTAGCGTAGTCGCTAGACCCTCGCCTGTCGATGTGGTGGTCTTTATTTTGAATCCGCATCGAGGCGGCTTTGTGTATAATTCTTGTAGACTATCATGTCTATCCAGATTAAAGGATGTACCTGGAATGTTTTTGGAAGTAAAGGAAACATATCATTTGCAGAAGGTGCAAATTCTACTATAATATAGATTGCAGAAAATATAAACATTCTTTTACACATGTAGATGTTTACATAATCAATTCATACATCAATAAATGTGTTACACATTGGGTAATAACTGTGGAGATGTAGACTTAATGTGACAACGTAAAGTAAATTAACTAGATGCATTCATGTTCGCACAGTAATGTCAATTGTCTACCACGGTAATTTAAGCTGACTATCATGTCTTTCTGTTTGCACAAATCTGGCTTGCGTTGATTGATCATTATTGCTTCTGCAAACTTTAACAAGCGAGTATTTTGTGTCCTAAACAACACGCGAAAGGCAATGTCTCTGTTAATCACATGGCCACTTTCGAGAATGTGCCTAGCAATTGACGACACTGGAGGCTTCCGGTGAGTCGGCCCCACTAGGCACGCATCGCCTGTGTGTCGTATCTTGTCGACCCATTGAGGTATGTGTTCTGACACTCTTTTGTTCAGCTGCCTCTCTGTTCTGCCGATGTAGAATGCCTGGCACCTACATGTGAATTGCTAAATACAATTGTTTTTGGCGTACAGATGAACAGACTCTTTCACTGCTGGTTTGGGAATCGGTGTGGTTCTATACCTAATGTCCGGAGTTGCAGCATAGAATGTTCGGTCTACTGCTGCAGTAAGCCGGTCTTGTAGACGTTGCATTACGTCATCGCCTCGAAAGGTTAGCTGGATGAATACCTTGAGTTTAGAGACTGTAGTTTCGTCTGGTTTTGCTTTGGGCTGTTGCAGTGGCGCTTTATAAATCCTGTGTATATTTCAGCTTGATGAATGCATCTTGTTAATTCACTTTACGTTGTGTGAATTCTGCAGTATGTACTTGACGAGATGCCGCGAAATATTCTAGGCAATAAATCGTGCAATCTATTGTTTGTGTCTTCGTTATTCAAATTCACTACGGGAAAACATTGTTATGAATTAATGTGACAAGTTTTTAACTATGCATGCGTTAGAATGTAAGTGCAAGAATGGTTTGTCGTGAGTTGTATTTATTTGTTAGGATTAACGTATCATAGGGATCTTAAATAACGTGCAAGACATTCATGTGTACTATATTTCCCATACCTAACAGGCTAACGTTCACGGGATCCTTAAACCCTTGTTTGACAAAGCAAACAATGTTTATGATGTTAGTGACTGTTCCAAACACATCAATGGCTTGGCAAAAAAATCGGATAAATGACCCAAAAGATGATTGTTATGACGGAGTCACTTATTAAGACGCCTTCGATGTCATCTGTGATGTTTGTGCCGACCATAGCAAGACTGCCTTTGGAAGTGTTGATCAGCTCTTCCATGATAGATTCGACTATGCATTCGGCAAATATATAATATAATATATAATATATATCTCTTGTAATCTTGTGTTTTCACCTACACGAGCCAACTCAATTTGCATGTTCAAATCAAATTAAGCTTTAAAATCATTAAAATCAAATCAATGTACTAAAGATAAAACGTAAATGTATCGAAAGCCAAGAAATATATTATATACTTGTCACCTACCGATATATATTTACCGGGGATGAATAATAAATTCAGTCACTGAACTACTTTATCCATTCCGGTAATTGTATGCAGGTTATTTCATAGTGCACATGAAATGGACAGTTCTAACTTGTATACATGTTCTCAGCTGCTACAACTCAACAAACGCTTACTTTACAATAAGGCCAAACAAATTCAGACAAGTATGGTCCAATGTGCCGGCTTCCTGGCCTAGAGGTTAGTGACTTTTCTCCGTAATCTTGTATACTCTCCTAAGTAACGTGACTACGGTGAGAATCAGCAGTGGTTCGAATCGCGTCGGTAACTTACGGGGTATGTGAGCCGACCGCTCAGAAAGCAATGGCAAACTACTGAGCGTAATCTTGCCAAGAAATCAACAATCAGCTGAAAGATGCTGATGTTGACAGCAATGTCCTGTACAGGATATGCAATCAATGGTCCAATGTGCCCCAGATTATCAGCAACCGTTGTTTAAGAAGAACACTATATTCCACCAAGCTTAGTACTGATACACCTCTACCGTGGAGCAAGCACGACAGAAGACTTCAGTCATGAAAAGTAGACCCCTTCCTCACATGTTTCGCCCGGGTCATGACTGCGGTTGTATTTCTCCTGCCACGAATTCGAGCCATGTTTTGTGAAGTTTGATGCGATTGTCCACTTGTCCCTCACATGCGCATTGTGAATGCTCCAAAGTCACCACGCCCAAGTGCAGAAGATGACCGTTCACCCTATGCTCCGTCTCCTCACACATATTCTAGCACCATTGGCTTCTTCCTCTGTCGTTCGCTTCTGTCGTCGCCTCACCATCTGCAGTTCACTATGCACCAGTAAGCATTGCTGCCGCCTTGTTGCCTTCTTCGTACTGTGTTATGGCTCAAGGAGTCGCACTCCCGCTAGTTCCCTAGGAAGCCAGCTATTCTTCTGGCCTACTTAGTTGTGGTCATGTGCTCCCCAAACCTGGCTCTGTCTCTGCTGCGGATAGCCGTTCTATCAATACGACGTACACCACCACAAGAATACTTTGCCTGAGGTTGGTCTATGACCGACATTCCTCTAGAACTCTGTCGCTGCTACAACATGTTGTTTCGACTACATTGCAGATTCTCATTCTCAAGTGCACCGTACTCATTTGGAGGGATGGCTACGGAGTCGACACAAAACAATTAAAGGTCCAGACCTAAGGTGAGAGGTTGTTGGCTAGCGTCGATGTTAAGCTTTGGACAATGATATACTTCGACTTGCAGACATGAACGTGAACCATATTACTACAGTGATTTATCCATCTCTTTATTGTGATTGCTTCAGAGCTAGCAAGAGGGCTTTTGTGCTGCTTCCAAAGTTATTTTGTGCCTGAGTCTCGCTTGTCCCTTTATGCCTAGTTGCTAAAGCACGGAGTGGAGCATTAGACCTCTAACGCCTGCCTCACTGGCAAATAGCTTGACTGTATACCCTTCCTGTCTCAGATTTGCGACCAAGTCACAGTACTTCTCCATCTTGTGTGCTGCTCCTCGATTCTTTATTGGTATGAACGCTGAGCTCAATCAGGTTAACTGTCGAGCTGACAGGGCGTGCAGTACAATGTCAGGTTGCAACTGAAACTGTCGAATTACCGCGTGTTAATGACGGTGGCCTTTGGGGTCAACTGTCATCTCCCCGTCTTCCGCGCCATGGAGGATGTAGGGGAAGTCAGCAGTGCTGTCTTCCTTTTCTCCACATTTCTGGCCAGCTTTGACGACGTACATTCGCATTGGCCTTGCAATGGCTCCTCTGTTCGCCCGCTTCCTTGCTACATGCACGGCGGCTGACAGCACAGCAGAAACGTTATTGTTGTGCCGTCTGAATAGGTACTGTGAAATGGCTACATTTAACGCAGGCAGCACAAGCTCTACGGTCAGATTCTTAATTGGACAGAAGAGACATGATGGGTCTCAGGATTTACCGGTCTTGACCATGATGGCAGCTGATCATGGAAAATCAAAAAGTGATCTCAAGAGGAAGCTTAAGCACTGCGATGTTGTGTGCCAAATATCGTTCGATGTTAGAGTCTTTCATTTGCCCCTTCTCAAGACACAGTGGCCTTGCTGCGAATGTTCGACGGCCGTTTGTACTCTCGTTTTGATTTCTCCTTCACGGATCTCCTGAAACACATTGTCTCTACTTTCACTTTCCGTCGAATCTGACCACAACTGAGCTCTGTCATGGTCACCAAAACCGTGTCTATTAGACCGTCTGTGTCCCACGACATCCTTTAATTTCAGTGTTGGTTGGGCAGATTGGACAGCGCTGTCGGCTGTCCATTTCCTTCATGTTCTAAACGTGAGTTGTGAGCCGCTGACTGCAGCATCTTTGCGAGCCTGGCTTGTCCCGTATGAACTTCTTTATGACGGACTTGAACTGCAGGATGCACTTCGCTTTCTTGCAGTGCATTGCTATTTTCCACAGTAGAGCACCCGAGGTTGTGTGGTCTTAATTCCAGTATGCGCTTTATTTCCTTGTTATTTCTGTTTTAAAGTGTTAATAATCATACTGTACATACCCGCATAATTTAGTTTAATATAGATATGTAGTATTCTGGGCACCCTGCTAGACCCTACCTATAATGAAAAGATAAACCAACGTGTGACGATTGGCCTTAAAAAACTAACAATTGTAATATAGTTTCCAAACATATGAAACCAAATCAATAACAGCACAATGTTAAGAAAAAGCTATAAATAAATAAATAAGTCGCATCTACTGCATTACTGGAAGCGCGAAAGCGTAGTGGCTATCACTGTTGTATTCCGGACAGGTGGTCGTGTTCGAATACCCATTTACACGAGTTATACCCCCCCCCCCCCCTTACTTTCCAAATTGACCTGGGTTCCCGGTTCGACGCAGTTAATAATAGTTAGTTGCATATCCTGTACAGGGCGTCGCTGTCAGACCCATCATTTTTGGCTGTTTGCAATTTTCTGGCAAGTTTACGTTCAGTAATTTGTCTTTGCTTTCTGAATTACCGGCACTCATACCATTTTTATGAAAACCAATGCAAGGCGGTCTGCTGCCAAATCATCTGCAACTGTGTTTCGAAAGCGGTATGTGGGGTTGCGAATGGTGTCCGTAACGCTTTCGCCGCATAGCCGGAGGCCAACAATAGGTGCCAGGAAATATTCCGAAAGGTGAAAACGGCAGTGTGATATTGACCGGACCACCGATCGAGTGGTTAGGTATTGGTCTATGTCAATATATGGCAAGCATCGCATACCCCATACGCCTTAAAACGTACTGAATGGTCATTTTTTCGTTTCTTTTACACTAAATAATGACGCAGTGGAGACAGTATTTATTACCCCATTGTATTGCATACCATAAACAACAGAGCGCATACAAACATAAATATAACTTTATTCTGCGCTACACAATTAACACACATCATTACTACTATTTACTGTCTATTCTGCGAATGTAGTTCTTATGTTGACATGCACATAACAATATTACATACGAAATGGCTGTATTCATATACTACTGCTGACTAGCAACCAACAAGTGTTATTATCATCTGATAAGTTAGTGTGCAACTGTTATTATAAACAGACAGTATATTTAACACGAAGTATAATGTTACATTACTCACGCTATTTATGTATTGCAGAAGTGACACACGTCATTGTCTAGCAATTATATTTAATCATATCATGTAGGTTTACATTTATGTGTGTGCGTGTGTGTGTATGTGTGTGTGGGTGTGTGTGTGTGTGTATGTGTGTGTGTGTATGTGTGTGTGTGTGTGTCTGTGTGTGTTAGAACAAACAAAGGTACTTTATTTTGAAAGGGCTAAGGATATCGACGGGCATGCGTGTTAAACATTTTCTTTTTTATCTCTCCCCTTACTATAATGTTCTTTCTAGGACGTTGATATCACCTCCAACTGCAGGTTTATTTACTATTTTTACCTTCAGGAGTTTGCTTTCTGAACGAGAAATCAACCGTTCATTTTACCGGTGTATCGACTGAACCCACAACGCCACCGTCAGTGTACCACGAGCCGAACTCTATCTTTCCTTAAATGCGTAATTTCATACATATGTGTCGTAATGCGTTTGTTTTAAACAACAATAGCAATAATAATAAATGCACTATAATTGCATGTGAAATAAATCATTACTATATGACAATTCTGCCGGCTTCCTGGCCTAGAGGTTAGCGACT
>OY992881.1:102336902-102411902 GCA_963921405.1 Cepaea hortensis | reverse complement strand
ATGCATGTTCAGTCCTACTGCAATAAGGAATCAGGCTCTTTAGCTTAGCAGCGATATCCGTCCTATGCAATATCTATAATATGGGGCCACGTCTCTGCTGACAGATGCTATTACTTTTTTCTCTTAGGTCCTATACCGCCCACATGGGCCCATAATATACGGCCCATAACACTTGACAACACCTGGTCAGACAGCTCAAAGAGATTCCTGCTGTGGTGCGCAGTATTCACATCGGATCTGCTCCGGATAATGACTATATTCCGCAACGAAATGTATACTCAAGCAATAGTAAAATAAAGGACCCATTTACACGGTAAAGGCTCACCGGGCATATGGTGCTAAACTGTCGCTCCGTGGGTGATGTGGTCAGGTTTACTTCACAAACTGTCACTCCGTGGGTGATGTGGTCAGGTTTACTTCGCAAACTGTCGCTCCGTGGGTGATGTGGTAAGGTTTACTTCACAAGACATTACCTGGCACCTACTTTAGCTTAAGTCGAACAAGAAGTCCAGGTCAATTAAAACAATGCAAAGCCCTAATACGGTTTCAAACCCATGACCAAGGGGACGGCATGTGAGTGTCTAGCCACTACGCTACTTTTTTTCGCATATCCTTTTCATGACATCACTGTCAATATCAGCATCTTTCGGCTGATTGTTGATTTCTTGGCAAGATTACGCTCAGTAGTTTGCCATTGCTTTCTGAGGGACCGGCTTACATACCCCGTAAGTTACCGACGCGGAGAGAACCGTTTCCAATTCTCGCGCGCTGCGTTACCCTACGTGGGTAAACGGGAATAAGGAGAAAGTCGTTACTCTGGTCTACAAAATTACTAATCTATATGGCCGCTTAACTTTAATTGGTGTGTACCTGTATACATCCTTTTTCCCCCCTCGTTTCCATCCTGTTTCAGGATATTGCGGTCAACATCAGCGTCTTTCAGCTGTATGGTGATTCCTAGGCTAGATTACGCTCATCAGCACGCCACGACTTTCTGTGCGACCAGCTCAATACTCTCATAAGTCACTGGCGCGACTCGAACCGCTTCCAATTCTCGTGCGCTCACATCAACCACGAGAGTATTCGGGGTTACGGAGAAAGCTGCTAACTTCTCGGCCAGGGAAACGGCTGTATGCATCCTTTACATAACTTTAATTGGTGTGTACCTGTATGCATCCCCTTTGTTTACATTATTGGGGTAGTCTTTCAAGATTCTCGAATATATTATAGTTGTTATTTACGTCTCAAAATTATTTACGCTGAGTGGTATTGCATTGTATAATTTAACTTGTTATGCTTCCTACCATCTACTGGAATTCACTTAACAATAATTGTATTGATGTCTAATAATTACTGAACAAAAGTTAATCTCTAACTAGACCACGGTGTCTTTTGTTTGGCGTACACTGTCTCATGACTTTAGATTGTGGGATAACATCTAGTAAATTCTGTTAGGTTTGAAACAGCGAATGGATTCAAGTAGCTCTATTATTGCCACTCAGCTCTGGTTGGTTATCATCATCATGTGCAATGTCAATAAACAAAGGCGACCGTTGTTTCATCATCTTACACAGTCGATGAGGTCTGTGTTCTTGTCCCGGTAATGATATATGGCCTAGTCATCTGGGTATGCATATCTTTACCTTGACATTGCTCGTCTCCCATTAATTTTACATTTTATCACTAGATATGCAAGTGTATTTCTCCTCATCATACATCCAAAAACCTCGACTGTTTAAGCCTAATTGTTCTAATTAACTGATGGTTTTCATGTGTTGTTGTCGAGATGTGCCATTTGTTTTACTGTCCGGCTGTGATAGTCTTTTCACTTTCCACAGAATACACATTTCCACTGTCATTAGATGTTTCTCAGCTTGTCTATACACTGTCTATTACTCACATGCATACAGGCGTATAGGTTCTATATAACAAATCAATATCTCTTAATTCACTGCAATTTACAGTCTTTTAACAGCGAGTATGTTCCCCATCGGGCAAAAAGTTATCTTTACAAGGGCGATTCTTGTCCTCATATTCAGACTAGTCAAATCTAATCAAACGTCTCATAATTAGAACGGAAACAAAGGGTCGTGTAACATAATACGCAGATGTATGAGCACACGCTTAATGGTGTATGTTTTAACTATGTCTGGTGTGTCTACCTGGACAAGTGGAAGCTTCTATTCGTGTTGTCTATTGTTAGCTATAGTGCCAAAGAGTACGTTACCTAGCAATTAAAATACATTGCTAAAGCCTGAGAGCTTATCCTAATACCACCCCTAATGTAAAAAGCGCGGGGAAAACTACATTATATGTTTTCCCAATACAGTCATGAGAGACAACGGCAGACATATTTTCATTAATGGAGTTATGGAAGGTACGGCCTCGTCCACGTAAAATTGTCATGAACTAAAATCTCTATATTATCGCAATTAAGCTACTAGTACAACAAAACAATAAAGGACAACTTTACACATCTTAAGGCGTGATGGGCATGTTTTATAGGACATAGGGCACTTGATGTTGTCAATATTAAACCACCTGCCTTCACATCTCATGAGAGAATCCTTAAGCACATTGTATGCTCAGTCGACCTGGGAGTGCAGATTAAAAACAAACAACAACGCACATCACCTCCATGGGGATTCTAACACTCGATCACAGTGACCAGGAGAAAGGCGTGTTGACCACGTGCAGCTCCCAGGCTGTCTTTAATACACGTCGATGGATAGAAACACTGGACACATGGTACATTATTTAATAAAGTGAACACAAACTAATGTGGGCACCTTTAACGGAACTGTTATGCACAAACATCTCTCCAGGATAATCAAGGCCGTGATCCAGCTGCTTATTCGAGTAAAGGTGATATGAGGCCAACAGCCGGTCAGATACTGAAACTCCACAGGGAGAAATGGTAGCTCGGCGTCACTGAATGCAGGAGTCATGCATATATTGGTCCAAATCAGGGGCACCAGGCATCCCAGGTCAGAAAGAGCTAGTGCTGTGGATCACAAAAAAAGGAGCATTTCAGGAAATGATTAAAGTAATTGATAATTAATCTACAATTCCAAACGTTTATGATTATGTTAGATCATACGGGACGTGTGGGTTTTCAATGTTTGTTGTAAGATTGTTACATCTGTATGTGAGTGACAAGTAAGTAAATGCTTCATGTTATCCCCTTGGTGCATATTATACATTTAGTACTATCTCAATATTTGTATAGACCAATCGTCACTCTGTAGGTGAATTAGTCAACATCACACTGGTAATTTTAAGTTAACAAAACATTTCCTGGGACCTGTTTTAACCCGGTTCGACCTAGGAGAGCAGGACATTTGCAAGAATCCGTCTGTCTCCGAATTCGAACCCATGGAGTCCGGGAGGTTAAGTGAAAGTGCTAGCTACTGCCTCAACACTGTTTCCACATCTATATTATTTTTTATAATTATTTATACGTTAAACATAATCCAGAATATACGTAAAAAAAGGCAATATTCAATGAAACAATTTGGTAACGGGACTGTTACCGTGAACTGTTTAAAGGATCATACTGTTAAGAGGGTCTTTACCAATTGCAGGTGCTACTCTACTTAAGCTTTTGAGTCACATAGAAATATACGTTGATAGAAAACTGCCAACATATTCCCAGAAGAAATGGAGAACAATGAAACTGCAAGAGATTATATTTCGTCTCTGATAATACGTTAGCATGACAGAAGGAAAAGTGCACTCGATCTTAAACTCCCGGTGTGCTGATTCCGAGCTAGCGGGTTTAAACTCTACACAGGTCAGTTTAACTAAAATGATGACTTCTCGTCCTTGACTTTCGGACGTAATTACAAGTATCTCAGAAGTTGGAGTGGATTCACCTGATGGCGAGACGTACTGGTAATATTAAAAGCTAAGCCAACGCACTAAAAGTAGTAACATGTGTATGGACAAAGTTTGAGTTCAAAGCGAGAGAACCAAAACAATGCCTTGCTGGAAGATCCCAGCAACCCCATCATTTATTTGCTATTTATGACATTAGTTCAGTAGTTTGCCACTTCTTTCTGTACGGCCGACAATCATACGCAAAGCATATCCGATGTACGGTTATGTTAACACAGTCAAAAATATGTACCAGAGGAGTTTTACGACTGGAGAAAGAGCACATCTACGGCTCGACGCAGTATCGCGGAGTATCTTAGCCAAATGGTAGGGCAGAGTGTGGTTCGCATTATAAATGCCACAAAATGAAGATCGATTTCCGGAACAGAGAAGAAGAAAGCAGAGAAGAAGAGGACAAGTGGGACTAATGATCATGTGGCGACACACAATGCAACATCAAGATACATTCATTCATTGGCACCTTGCCGACTTGACAGATGATAGTTTGTGCTTCAGAAAGGCATAATAACTATTACCCATGGCGATAGCGAATGTGACTGATAAGGCCAATTCGCGATGTAAATGATCGTCCACAGTGGATGCATGTGAACACGTGGTCATTTCCACCATCATGCACCATCTTACGTCTCACACGCTCGGTGTGTGACTTATCTGCAATAATTTTCTCCTTTGTCTTATTCCATTTCTGATGTTTGCCCTCCATGCCACACGTTCAGCGGCGACTTGCTCCCAATGTACATTACCAATGCCTGTATCAATTATGTCCCGCTTACACACATCTTTGTATCGTAGGAGAGTCCGACCCTGAGATCTCTTACCCATTTGTAATTCACAGATAAAGATGTCCTTTGGTATTCTACAATCATTCATCCTCCTAAGATGTCCTATGTATCTAAGTCTGCGAAGACTGAGCATGGAATAAACCGTCACACAACCTGATCTTTCTAATACTTCAGTATTTGTGATTTTGTCTTGTCACTTAATACCAAGAATTCTTCGCAGACACCGCATATGAAAGCTGTTTAAACGTTTCTCTTGGTGTGAGTAAGTTGTCCAGGCTTCACTGCCATAATGAAGAGTACTAACGACACAGGCTTGATAGACAAAGACTTTTGTTTTGGCAGTAAGCTTCCTGTTCTCCCAGACTATTTTTCTTATCCTGTTCAATGTTGTTGCTGCCTTACCAATCCGGATGTTGATTTCCTGACCTAGAGATAATTTGCTCTTTACCACTGATACTAGATATGTAAAATGGTCTACCATCTCTAGTTCGGCGTCGTCAATAAAGATTGATGGTACCCCATGTGCACCTTGTGACATAATCCATGTCTTCTTTTTGCTAATTGTTAAACCAAATTCAGAACAAGCATTGGAGAATGCAGATAGTAGACATTGTAATTTTTCCTCAGAGTGGGTCGTAACTGCAGCATCATCTGCAAAAAGCAACTCTCTGATCAGTATCCTCCTAATTGTGGTCTTGGCCTTTAATCTCTGAACATTGTAGATGCCGTCATCTGAGCGTGAGTGAATGTATATACCACCATCCTGATCACGAAAGGCATATTTCAGTAGAAGTAATTGCCTCTCCATAGCACAAAGTCTGGGCTAAAATATAGATATCGTGTGTTGCGCATGCAGCATGATCCCTCTCTCGGCCTGCCTAGTTTACTCCAGAGGAAAGGTAACACCTCTGCATCTGGAACAAGACAAGCTGCAGAAGCTGCCGGATCAGCAAAGCAATGCTCTAACTGTCCGCCTGTCGGAGCTTCGATCCTAGACCAGCTGCCCACCAAGTCTTAGGGCCTAGTCTGCTCTGCCATGACATTTTGTCTTTAGGTTGCATTCCCTCGCACCAGGGTAAGGCTTGTACCCTCCCCACTGCGCTCTTCCGCCCGAAGCGGTTGGCACAATGTGGGGTGTCGGGTTTGGTAAGCGCCGCCCAACGTTCGGTGGTAACAGAAAGCAGGTAGTACCGTCTACTCTCATACGGTAGCTCAGTCATATCTGACTAAGATCTGACACATCAAGATACAACAACAAACCAAAATATTGCACATATGGCGGATAGAATACGCTTGGGAAAACTATCAATGAAGCACTCCCTGAAAGAAGAACACCATGAGAAGGGAGGGAACATGATTACTTCAGGCACTAGGAGCTCACGAACCTAACCAGACATGTCAAGCAGTTTCAAAGAAGAAAACAATACCAAACCAGAAACATCAGAAATCATGAAGCGAAAAACACAACTCATATGAAGAAAGGAAACACAGCCGGACCTGATACAATCGCAACAGAAGAATTAGAAGTACTGGGGACATTTAGAGTAGACCTATTAACAAAAATGTTTAATATTTACAAAAGTGGATACATTCCTAAGGATAAGCTGTGATCTGTATTTATAGCTCTACCAGAAAGACAAGGAGCATTGGAATGCGAAGATATTCGTACAATATATTACTCAGAATTATCATGAGAAGAACAACCAAAGAAAAAAAAAATTTTTATGGAAATTGGTGACAAACAGTAAGTGTTTAAGACAAATGTAAAAATAATGCAATTTACACATTACGAACACTAAAAGAGCGTTCAATAGATATACATACAGACATATATTTGTGCTTTATAGTATATATCATTTGGTTAGCAAAACGTGATTAAATGGAAACAATGTTTGGATGAATTCAACATTGATGTGAAAGATCTCAGAATAATAAAGAATATTTACTGGAAAAAAAAGTAGAATCAACATGGCACATAAAGTGAGCAGTTACGAACAGATAAAGCAAAGAGTAAAGCAAATTTATGTTATTCGTCTTATCTCTTACCTTTCTATTTCAATTCGTCTCTCTATAGGAATGTAATAATGATAAATATCTAAGACAGGCTAGGAATACGAGTTGAGGTTATAAGATAAACAACCTTATGCTGTGCAGATATGGATGATGAAAATGCAATTTATCTACATATGTTGGTCTCTTTAATAACAGAATGTGCAAAAAATGTGAGTGTACCAACATAAGGATTTGTTACTTTTCTAAATTTACGGATATTGTGTGCTTCTTCAGAGAGAGAATAATATTGTAACTGTTTCTATTGTTTTCATTTTCATCTTTTAAAACACACAAACCTTATCCAGCATTATACTGTTTTAATTATAGTGTGTGTGCGTGTGTGTGTGTGTGTGTGTGTGTGTGTGTGTGTGTGTCGGGGGGGCCGGGGGTGTGAGTGAGTGAGTGTGTGTGTGTGTGCGCGCGCGCGCGTGCGTGTGTGTGTGCGTGTGTGTATTAAACAGAAATTCTTTAACGTGTTCAAATTAATCAAACATGTACAGTTAGGTTGTTTATGAAATGATGGTGGCAATGTTTTGTGATGAAAGTAGAGTTTAAAATTTAGTTGCATATCATTTACATGATGTCGCAGTTAACCCCAGCATTGTTGACATGTTTGTGATTTCTTGGCAGCTTTACGTTCAGTAGTTTGCCATTGCTTTCTGAATAACCAGCACCCATACCATTTTACAAAAGCCAATGTAAGCGGTCTTGCTGCAAATCGCCGCAACTGTGTACCGAACGCGGCAAGTGGGATTACGAATTGTGTCAGTAATTCCTTCGTCACAGAGCTGCGAAAATAGAGTAGGTGTATTTATTCTGCACGTTGTGGAACTCTTCGCAAATGAAACAGTTCTTTGCTAAGAGAAGTCTTTAATACTTAAGCACTTGCTGTAGGCAACTCCTGCTTTTAGGATATTCAGTATCAGGCACGTTTACATCTTCCCCAACATTCACTAAGGTAAATGGAAGAAGAGAAGATGAGGAAGAAGTACCATGCATTCCTGTGTCACATTGTCAGAATAATAAAGCAATCCTTTATACCATTGTCACAATTTGAGTCATTCCTTTACCAGACTGCCCAAGTTCTGGAGCGTTATTTTACCACATTACCACAGCCATGGCGAGCGATCGAAGCAGACTAATACTTTTCTTACGATTCAATGTCGTGAATAAAACGTTTATTATTATAGTCGGGTATTGAATTGGAATTACTTTGTGAAGGTTGCATATGATCTATTATTATAGTCGGGTATTGAATTGGACTTACTTTGTGAAGGTTGCATATGATCTATTATTATAGTCGGGTATTGAATTGGAATTACTTTGTGAAGGTTGCATATGATCTATTATTATAGTCGGGTATTGAATTGGAATTACTTTGTGAAGGTTACATATGATCTATTATTATAGTCGGGTATTGAATTGGAATTACTTTGTGAAGGTTACATATGATCTATTATTATAGTCGGGTATTGAATTGAAATTACTTTGTGAAGGTTGCATATGATCTATTATTATAGTCGGGTATTGAATTGGAATTACTTTGTGAAGGTTGCATATGATCTATTATTATAGTCGGGTATTGAATTGAAATTACTTTGTGAAGGTTGCATATGATCTATTATTATAGTCGGGTATTGAATTGGAATTACTTTGTGAAGGTTACATATGATCTATTATTATAGTCGGGTATTGAATTGGAATTACTTTGTGAAGGTTACATATGATCTATTATTATAGTCGGGTATTGAATTGGAATTACTTTGTGAAGGTTGCATATGATCTATTATTATAGTCGGGTATTGAATTGGAATTACTGTGTGAAGGTTGCATATGATCTATTATTATAGTCGGGTATTGAATTGGAATTACTTTGTGAAGGTTGCATATGATCTATTATTATAGTCGGGTATTGAATTGGAATTACTTTGTGAAGGTTGCATATGATCTATTATTATAGTCGGGTATTGAATTGGAATTACTTTGTGAAGGTTGCATATGATCTATTATTATAGCAGAAAAGGTAGCCCCATAGCAGACACTGTCAATGGGGAGTGAAACTTAGCCATGATAAGTGAGATGGGGTGACCAGTTCTCTTCCGCGTCGCAGAAAACGTCGCAGCGACGTGACAAAGACAGATATACGTCGCAGATACACGACAAAGCCAGAAATACTTTGCAGAGACGTGACAAAGACAGATATCCGTTGCAGATACATGACAAAGAAATACGTCGCACGACGTGACAAAGACAGATGTCTGTCGCAGATACAAGACAAAGACATGAATACTTCGCAGAGACGTGACAAAGGCAAACTTACGTCGCATATACATCAAACAGACAAATGGAAGAAGAAATTAACGTGGTTCAAGCTGGATTTAGACAAGGAAGAGGCACAAGAGATCACATTCTCAATATGCGTTTAATAATAGAGAAGTGCAGAGAATTTAATGTATACCTATTCTCATATTTTGTGGATTATTCAAAGGCATTTGACTGTGTACAACATCACAAACTTTGGGGAATCATGAGGAATATGGGCTTTCCATCACATGTAATAGAACTCATAAGAATGCTCTATCTAGACCAACAAGCAGCGGTTAGAATAGATGGGGAGGTATCAGATTGGTTTGACATCAAGCAAGGAGTCCGTCAGGGATGTGTGCTGTACCCTATTTGTTTAACCTGTACACCGAAAATATAATGAGAAATGTCAGAGATGATATAAACAGGGAGCTATATGATGCCCTAAATATCGGTGGTCATGACATACCAGAGATTCGGTATGATGATGATACAGCATTGCTTTCCACAACACAGAATGGTACAGAAAACCTAATAGCCTCAACCCAACTGAATATTGAAAATCACAACTTATATCTTAACATAGATTCGGTATGATGATGATACAGTATTGCTATCCACAACACAGAATGGTATAGAAAACCTAAAAGCCACAACCCAATTGAATAGTGGAAATCACAACTTATATCTTAACATAGCAAAAACAAAGATAATGAATACAGATAACACTAATATAGAGTACGAAATATATGTTAATGAGGAAAAATTGGAGGTGGTGGAAAATTTTGAATATCTTGGGTCATTTATTATCAACAACGGTGACACAATGAACGAAATTAAACGACCACTATCAATTGCTCTTCAAAGACTAAAACAACTGATTAAATTATGAAGTGGGACAGACAGAACTACAAAAATTAGATTTTTAAGAGCATGCATCTTTCCAATTGCAACATTCGCCTGTGAAATCTGGACACTTACTAAACAGGCTGAACAGCGCATAAATGCATTTGAATATAAATGTTACAGACGAGTTCTAAGAATGTCTTGGGTAAAGAAAAGAACGAATGCATCATACTTCAAGAGCTGAATATTGAAGAAGGTTGGCTTTTAAAGACGATAAAACAAAGAAAATTGAAATATTTTGAAACGTCACGAAAGTTTGGAGAGAACAATAATGGAGGAGTATATGCCTGGGAAGAGAGGAAGAGGAAGGCCAAAGAGAAGATGGGTGCAGGATGTGGCGGATGATCTCCAGATGAGTATCGGACGCGGGGCATCTTGCTTGTGATCGAGAAGTTTTCAAGAAGGTTGTTATGGGAGCGAGGTTCTGCAAAGGACATGCTAATGAATGAATGAGTGAATGAATGAATGAATGAATGAATGAATACATCAAACAGACATAAATACATCGCAAAGACATGACAGAGACATAAATACTCTCAACAACTTGACAAAACCAGAAATACATCGCTAAAACAGTGAAGAATGTTGGGTCTCAGACGAATCCAGAGCTGAAGAAACTTGATAAGAACAGCGGAGTAACATAATGAAGCTACTCCATTGCCAGTCTTCGGACAGACTGCTGTCCTGACGACGACGACGACGACGACGACGACGACGACGACGACGACGATGATGATGATGATGATGATGATGATGGTGATGATAATGTTGATGATGATGATGATGATGATGATGATGATGATGATGATGATGATGATGATGATGATGATGATGATGATGATGATGATGATGACGACGATGATGATGATGATGATGATGATGATGATGATGATGATGATGATGATGATGATGATGATGATGATGATGATGATGATGATGATGATGATGATGATGATGTAAAGAGCTATTAAAACAATCGCTAGTTAATACATTGATATCCAATAGATTCAAATGACCTAGAATGCATTCATTGCACCAAGAGGATAACTGTTCTGTGATAGTGTTCCTCAATTTTCCAGCAAGGTATTTTTGTGTTTGTTCGTTGATATGACTTTTGAGCGAAACGTTCGCTTGCATCTTATGTACGTGTATCTGACTTTTTTCTTCCTTTCCTTGATCTTCCCCATTATAGTGGGTGTTTATTCGGATTCAAGCTGCACTCTGTATTTGTGCCCTGGAAAAGTGTATAAAAGGTGCAAATTCTACTACGCAGATAATACAGAAGTTCGTTTACACAAGCACACATTTACACAAAGAATGCACATATCAAATAATATATTACACATTGAATAGTAAGTATGGGAAAAACCAGTTTTGTCTTACAGTGACAAGTATTTCACAATGGTTGGATTGTACGAACACGAATGGCTTGTCGTTTGATATATTTTGTTGATGTTAGGATTAACTAATCAGAATTTCATTCGGCTTAGATTGAACTGAAATACTAGACAATTTTAAAATATATTTAAACATAAAAAATAATGTGGATGATGTCCCATACCTAACAGGCTAACGTTCACGGGATCCTTAAATCCTTGCTTAACAAAGCAAACAATGTTTATGATGTTAGTGACGGTTCCAAACACATCAATGGCTTGACACAAAAAGGGATAAATGACCCAAAAGATGATCGTTATTGTGGTGTCACTTATTAAACTATCTTCGGTGTCATCTGTGGTGTTTGTTCCATTCATAGCAAGACTGCCCATGGAACTGTTGCTCAGCTCTACCATGATAGATTCGACTGTTCATTCGACAACTATCGGAACTTAGTGTAGTATTAATTTATGGCTCAAGATAGGAGTAATCTATGTTTTGCACTTACACGAACCCGTGTAAGTAATAAATTTAAACCGCAAGTATAATTTTAATCCCTCAAGTATAAATGTAAACCGTAACGTAATAGTTTACCGTCGTACTAAAGATATAGTTTTTCATTTTCGTTTAAGAAACGCCAAGAAATATATGATATACTTCTCACCCACATATATATATTTACTAGAGCTGAATACTCTGAGATGGGTGTTCAATTAAATCACTGAATTACTTTATCCACTCCAGAAAACGTCTGCAGGTTAATTTATAGTACACATGAAGCTGACAATAGTAAACTGCATGAACGTTTTCAGCTACTAAGTAGCTAGCTAAGTGACAATACTAAACTGCATGAACTTTTTCAGCTACTACAACTCAACTAACGTTTACTTTACATTAAGGCCAAACATATTCATACAATTAAGCCTCAATGTGCCCCACATTATCTGTGGCCAATGTCTAAACATAAAGCAAGGCATTGTAAGAACACTGTATATCCACCAAATCTTGTAGTGATAAAACACTACCGCGGAGCAGCACGAAAGCTGGCTTCCGGTCGCCATACGTAATCCCCCTTCCCAGAATGTTTCCATCCTGTACCTGCATTACCCTCTCTGGAGGCGGGCCACTCGGTAATGACTCCGGATGTACGTGAGTGAGAGAAAGCAGGGTCCAGGGACCTGTATGGGTTAAGGGACTAACTACACCTGAGTTTTGGCCAGAACACATCTTCAATTGTATAGCGTACCCATAGCCCAACCTACCCCATTGGCATTGGTATATTATCCTGCCATGCATTTGTACCATATTTCGGGAAGTTCTATCCGATTGTCCACTTGTCCCACGCATACCCATTGTGTCTGCTCCCAAGCCACCACGTCCAACGGAGGAGAATAGCGTGCACCTGGTGCTTTGTTTCTCACATATATCCTAGTAGCCTTTGGCCGCGTGAAGTCGGCTTCTTCGGCTGTTGTTCGCCTCCACATCAGCAGTTCGTTATACACCTTTTCACATGCCTGTGTTCAGTGGCATTAAGGTGAGTGGCCGTACAATATAAACAGTTCACGAGGTGAAAGGGCATTCACAGGAAAGAAAATATAAGGAGATAAACGGGGAAGGGTGTAAGGTAGAGGGGCTGCAAGAAGGGGCAGACAGTTGGAGCAGTGAGGTGGTGTTTGTGTGGATCAGTGTGAGGGCGCATAGAATGGTTTAAAAGACAGGGACAAAGATTGACGAGGGGCAGTTAATGTTTGGACTCCGAGCTGAGAGGAGTTGAGATTAGACCGGACCAGGAGAAGGTCGTGGTCTGAGAAAGTGAAGAATTGTGACGGAGTTTGGAAGATAACTCCGCACTGTGGGTTCCAGGGATAGTGAGTGGAATTCGAGACCCATAGTGGGTTACTTTGAGTCGGGCCTAGAGAGAGGCTAGTATACCTGTCGTGTGGGACGAGATTTTAGTAGCCTTGAGAGGCAATGTTATTCGAAGTGTTCCATTGGGATGGAGATATATTCTTAGAGAATTATTGTTCCTGGATTTATATGCTACATGTGTCTGTGTTAATTCAGAATTAAAGGAATATTATGTGCGCAAATTAACGCTTGTTCCCTGACTGGTGTTTGGGTGTGATGCATCTTGGTTAATCTGTTGTTCAACATCACATTGTTACAAGGACATACCCTAGACACAACCATAGCCACTCTATCTGTCACTTAGTCAACATTCACTTTGTGTCAGAGAAGATTTCTGAGGGCTCTCCGGTCAAGAATAAACACCATTTTCAGTAGACAGCGCATTTCAAAAGTGTCGGAGAATTAATACAGAGTCCACGAGAAACCAGATAAAAATAACACTTCTCACTCAGAGAGAGAGAGAGAGAGAGAGAGAGAGAGAGGGTGGACAGCGGAGCGTGTCCACGGTATAAACACTGGGTTTTTTCCGTGCGGGAACTGGGTAGCACAGAGGTCACGAGAAGGTCAGGACAGGTAAATTGGATACCAGGCAGTATTTCTTCAGCTATCAGGGACGTCAGAAAAATAACGCAAACAGGCGCGTGTGTTTATAGGTCAAGTGAACAGTACAAAAAGTCGGCGCCATGATACTGGCAAGATGATATCCTGACAGGTGCGTGTGGGTGTGACGAAGACAGGATTTAAGACAGTGAGCAATTTCGTTGGGAAGTCCTGGGCGTGGTGAGACATCTTGTGTGTGTGTTGAGGACAAAGCACAGTGTGGTTGCAGGGCGATAGGTTAAGAATTCACCACAGGTAAAACGACGGGTGAGGACGGTGGAAATTGTGAGTCGCCACGGACAAATTGGGTTGACAAGAGGGTCAGTGCTGTTTACGGCGTCTTCAGAGTTCGGCGCAGATAATAAGACGGAAAGGGGCGCCAGTGGAGTTACGAGGGTAATTCATGGTTAAAAACTCGCCAGGAGGAGGGGAGTTATAGGAGTAAAGTGGGGGGAACACACAAAGGTGACAATCGTTGCTCCACAGAAAAGTAAAGGTTTCTACACGGATTATTGTGATAAAGAGAAACAGAGATGACCTTGTGAGTCAAGGCCGAGAACCAGGGAATTCGACGGAAAAATTTCCACTGAGAATAACACGTTGGGTTTCTACTGAAACCAGGATTTACGTTTAACGTCTTTGTGTGTGTGTGTCATCATCGGCAAACAAACCCCAACAGTCATTCAGGTGCCGTCTTCGCAACTATGAGCGCATTTCTTCACCAAAAAAAAGACTTGCAAAACGGATTTAAAGCGCGTGATCATTTTCTGCCATTCGTTGGTTTAACCGGGTCAGCAACAGTGAAACCATACCATCACTTCAAAGCGACAGTGACTACGCAGATAAACATTCATTGATTTTAAAGGTATTTTCGGCTCCCCAAAACGCAACGAAAACCCAATATTTCTGGCAAAACAAGAGCGTTCACATACATTATACAATCACAGGCCAACTCTACAGGGAGGGTTACAAAAACGTTACGGACTGTGTAGAGACAAGGCGTTGGGATAATTATCATCATCTTCAACTTTTACGACAGTCGAAAATCGTGTCACCACGTCAACAAAAAGTGACAACGCATCAGAACATTAATTCATTGTGGGAATCTACCGTCGTAATCTTTTCAAAACAGTAACGGACAAACATTTCCAGGCAATTTTCGGACACTTTTAAAAACAAACTAAGGACTTTTGTAAGATTCTACCATCACATTGGTGGCGGCAACCCTTGTTTGCTTCTGTTGTTCTCATCGTCTTAAGTATTGTTGTTGTTGTGCGTTACGTAAATATTTGTATGTGGTCCAGTGTTCGTTATAAGTAGGATATTTTTGCATTGTTTCTCGAAATGCGGGAGACAGCGCAAAAGTGAAATTGTCTAGGTACATATTGTATGTTGTTGAGAGGCAGCTGACGAGTCAGTTTGTTTTGTGCTGTGGCATTGGGTCGTCTCGACATTATACACGGTGTCCAAGTGTCTACGTCAGATCTATGTACATTATTCATTGTATATTTGTTCTTTTTACTGTTTTCTCTTTACTGTTACATATAATATTTGAGTTCTTTGGATATATGGTATTGGTGTAATTCTTATGTTAATATAGCTTCTATCTAGATGGTATTTGTCAGTTTATATTATGCGCACGGTATGGTCTTTCATGGGCATGTTTATGTCAGTGGTTTTTATTTCTATGTAATCATCCGTCTGCGTTTCACCGGCCTGTGCGTCTAGCGTTTAATAGTTGGCATTTAGTGTGTATCATTCATTTGTGTATGTATATGTATGTTTACAACTATTTCCAGGAATTGTTCTACAGTTATTTGATATATATATATATATATATATATATATATATATATATACGAGGGAGTATAGTTAATATTCCCACCTCGCTACCTAGTGCTTATAGAGTGACTGAGTGAGTACAGAGTGATATTGTAGCACTACGGATTTACGTACACAGGGAGTGCGGGTGTACTTAGGGAAGTGACACAAAGACTAACAGCAGAGTCTGTACATTTATAGTTGGCTGATTCACAGCAACGTGTCCACAAGTACAAGATGCCTACTTTAATGGATTATATTGAAGCAGGTGAAAGAATAGGCCTGAAAGGTAAAGAGTTACAGGAGTATGCAGAAGCGAAAGAACAAAAACAGACGGAAAGAGAGGAGAAGCATAATGAACACGAGGCAAAGCGTCTACAGGAAGAGAAAGAGACGCAAGTAAAACTAGCTGAAATGGAAAACAAACGTCTACAGGAAGAGAAAGAGACGCAAGTAAAACTAGCTGAAATGGAAAACAAACGTCTACAGGAAGAGAAAGAGACGAAAGTAAAACTAGCTGAAATGGAAAACAAGCGTCTACAGGAAGTAAAGTTAGCTGAAATGGAAATTTAGAAAGAGAAGATCAAGTGCCAGATGCAAACTGAAATCGAGTTAAGAAAACTAGAACTATCTTCGAAAGGTCAAAGTGAGGAAAGCAGAAGACCGCCGCAGTCGTCACAGAGATTAAAACTGCCATACTTTACGGACCGAGACAACCTTGAAGCTTATCTTGACAGATATCAGGCATCAGCGAAAGTGCTAGGCATCCCCGAAGAACAGTATGCTATTAGACTAGGGGAGCTTCTAACAGGCAAGGCACTAGACACCATGTTCAATTTACCTGTAGAAGAAAGAAACAACTACACTATCTTACGTCAACGTTTGCTGACAAAGTTCCAACTAACGGAGCATGGATATAGGACAAAGTTTAGACAGTTAGTGCCAGAGACAAATCAAGATTTCACAGATTTTGTTAACACTGTAAAGAATACATTTAACAAATGGATGGAGCTGGCAGAGGTAGGGAAAGATTTTAATAAATTAGTAGACTTAGTGTTAAGAGACAAAGTATTAGCTTCATGTAATACCAATTTAGTGGCTTTCTTCGAAGAACGTAAGCCAAAGGACATAGACACAATGTCACAGTTAGGGCAAAATTACATGACTGCACATCCAAACAGTTCTATTGGTAGACTTATTAGTGAGGAAATAGTCTGTGCAGCGTATACGAAACAGGACCAGAATCCAGTTATTAGACCAAGATCAAAAAGTGTAGATTTAACACAAAGATATGAGGAACAAGAACCTAAAGACAATGGTTCCCGTGGCAACTATTTTGGCAGAGCAGGACGGTACCCATACAAAAGAGGGAATTTCCAGAGACGTCCAAATAGTTATGCCGGATGTTGGAATTGTGGGAGCTGGAGACACAAAATGGCAGATTGTGATGCACAACCATCAGATTGACCAACGAACAACAGTAAAAGGGAGATCACTTGTTTCAAATGTGGAAGGAAGGGGCATGTCAGTCATCATTGTAGGATGAGGGAAACGGAGCATTCTAATGCAGCACAAGTGATTGAGACTATCAACAATGAAGATTGTAGTGGGTGCAAACCTCTTTTTGAAAAAGACGGGCAACCAGTCTTAGTGTGTGGTCATACAGTGAAAGCAGGATCAGCAGTCCATGAAGGAGGTAGTCTGAAGATGCACCATGGATTTGTTAATGATAGGCCAGCGCTAACAATTAGGGATTCCGGATGTACGTCCATCGGGATGAGAAAGAGTTTAGTGCATCCCTCGGATTATACAGGAAAAAAGATTAGATCCATAACATTTAATGGGACAGTAGAGTTCTACCCATTAGCCATAATAACAGTAAAAACACCATATATCACTGGAAGAGTGACAGCGTGTGTTTTGGACTCACCAGTGGCTGATTTGATCATAGGAAATGTTATAGGAGTTAAAGATTGTACAGAAGAGGAAGTAGTTTATTGGGACCAAAAATATAGTGTAAGCAGTAATGAGGTAGTTACCACAAGAGGACCTAAATTAGAGAGTATAGCTGAGGTAGAAGATGCACTTGAAGTAGACACAGGAACTCAGGACAAGGATAGTACAGCTGAGCAGATGAGAATGGATCCCAAATATAGTGCTAGTGGCTCCCAGAGACAAGATACTACTCTGAACAAATGTTCCCAAGGGTGTAGTAGAGTAGAAAATAGTCAGTCAGGGAAGGGTAGATGGTGTTTCGAGAGGAAGAACAATGTTCTCACTCGCAGCTTTTCAGATAGCAGAACTGCACGTGGGCAAGGAGCAGTACCTTTAGCACATAGAGATCGATATACTAGAACAGCTCAGGATAGTGCATGTGCAGGGCACATAGGCATAAGGCATATGCAGCAGAAAGCAAGGTGCCAGATAAATGGGCCAAGATTGAATAAAGAGTTCAGACTAAACAGAGACTCAAGTGTAACGGTGCAATATGCAGATAGAAAAGTTGAGTTAGGTCTAAAGAGTGTTCGCGACATTACTGACCCAGGGCTAGGGATAGCAAACAGATGTTGTAATTGTAGAGGTACCATGAGTCATGGGTACATGAAAGGTAGACACAGCATCGACAGGAATCAGAGGTGGGTTAATGCAAGAACAGAACCACCTGATATAGGGTCGGTACACAAATAGTATTGTGTGGTCGTGAAGTAGTAAGAGACCTGTGGGTACATAAGTATAATGCTTTCCTATGACGTATTATTATTATTATGTGATGTACACAAGATAGAAAGTTGTTTTGTATTTATGTGTGGGGAATTGGGGAGTGTACTATGAGCATTTGATGTATTATTTAGTGTGGTAGCTAGAGTAATTTGGATTTATACTTACGACTACCCAGGCAATGTGTCTGGGTCACATATTTGATAAGTATTAGTCTCCCAACGTTTGAAAACGATGTTTTCTTTTGAGGGTGGGGTAGTGTCACATGCCTGTGTTCAGTGGCATTAAGGTGAGTGGCCGTACAATATAAACAGTTCACGAGGTGAAAGGGCATTCACCGGAAAGAAAATATAAGGAGATAAACGGGGAAGGGTGTAAGGTAGAGGGGCTGCAAGAAGGGGCAGACTGTTGGAGCAGTGAGGTGGTGTTTGTGTGGATCAGTGTGAGGGCGCATAGAATGGTTTAAAAGACAGGGACAAAGATTGACGAGGGGCAGTTAATGTTTGGACTCCGAGCTGAGAGGAGTTGAGATTAGACCGGACCAGGAGAAGGTCGTGGTCTGAGAAAGTGAAGAATTGTGACGGAGTTTGGAAGATAACTCCGCACTGTGGGTTCCAGGGATAGTGAGTGGAATTCGAGACCCATAGTGGGTTACTTTGAGTCGGGCCTAGAGAGAGGCTAGTATACCTGTCGTGTGGGACGAGATTTTAGTAGCCTTGAGAGGCAATGTTATTCGAAGTGTTCCATTGGGATGGAGATATATTCTTAGAGAATTATTGTTCCTGGATTTATATGCTACATGTGTCTGTGTTAATTCAGAATTAAAGGAATATTATGTGCGCAAATTAACGCTTGTTCACTGACTGGTGTTTGGGTGTGATGCATCTTGGTTAATCTGTTGTTCAACATCACATTGTTACAAGGACATACCCTAGACACAACCATAGCCACTCTATCTGTCACTTAGTCAACATTCACTTTGTGTCACACCTCATATGTAGACGTCGTTGCCGTCTTGTTGCCGTTCTCGGACCCTGTTCATGCCTCAAAGACTTTCACTCCCGCTCGTTCCCTAGGAAGCCAGCTCTTTCTCTGGGCTACGTGGTTGTGGCCATGGGCTCCCCAAACCTTACTCCGTCTCTGCTGCCGAGCGCGGTTCTATCATCAGTACGTACACCACCACAAGCAACTTTGCCGGAGGTTGGACTATGGCCTACATTCCTCTTGATCTCTGTGAATGCTATAACCTGTTGTTTCCCGTTCTCAAGTGCACTGCCCTCAGTTGGAGGGATGGCTGAGGAGTCGACACGGGACAATAATAATTATCTTTGACAAGAGGTTGTTCGCTACCTTCGATGTTAATCTGTGGACATGATATACTTCCTTTTGCAGACATGAAGGTGAACCATTTTATTGCAGTTGTGTATCCTACTCGTCATTATGATTTCTTCAAAGCCAGCACGAGGGATTTTTTGCAGCCTTGAAGAATAATTTTTGTGTCCGAGTCTCGCTTGTCCTCTTAAGCCAAAATGCTTAAGTGTCGTATAAGGAGAGGGAGATTAGATCTCTAGCTCCCACCTCTCAGCAAATAGCCACAGTAGACCCTTGCTTTGACAGACGTGCGACCAAATAATTGTACTTCTCCATCTTGTGTGCAGCTCCTCGTTATGTGACGGTGAGCTCGATCAGGTTAACTGTCGAGCCGACGAGGAGTGCAGTACAATATCAGGTGGCAACTAACACTGTCAAATTACCTCCGGTTAATGTCGATGTCCTTTCAGTGCAATTGCTGCCACATCCCAGTCTTCCTTTCCTCCACTTTACTGCCAAGCCTTTGATGAAGTAAATGCGCATTGGCCTTGATGTGGCCCTTCTGTTCGTGCGTCTCCTTGCTTCAGCCACTGTGGCTGTCAGAGCAGTCTAAACCGTATGGTGGTGCCGTGTGAATATGTGGCATATGGCTACCTTTCACGCAGGCATCACATGCTCTACTGTCTGATTCTTCGCTGGACAAAAGAGACATCCCGAATCCGATGATTTACGCCACTTGACCAGGTTGGTAGCTGATGGTGGGAAATCGTAACGTGATCTGACGATGAAGCTTAGGTGCAGTAGTGTTATGTGCCACAATATCGTTCCATGTCAGGACCTTTCCATTGCCCCTTCTTAAGACACGCATTAGACATGCTTCGAATTTGGGGAAGCCTTATGGACTCTCACTTCGTCCTCTCCTTCACGGATCTCCTGAACCACATTGTCTCTGCTTTCATTGGCCGTCGTTTTTGACCACAGCTGAGCTTGTCATGGTGACTAAAATCTTGTCTATTAGAACTGGTGTGTCCCACGACTTCCTTCAGTTCGAGTGATTCTTGGGCAGATTCGACTGCGCTGTCAGCTTTCCATTTCCTTCCTGCTCTGAGCGAGGGTTGTGAGCCGCTGAGTGTATGATCTGGAGATCGGCGCAGCATCATAGAGAGTCTGGCTTTTCCCGTCTGTACTTCTTTATGACGGATTTGAACGGGAGGACCTGCTTCAGTTTCTTGCAGTACATCAGCGCATTCCACAGACATGATGGTACACGAAGCCATTTCTTTGTCGCCGCGCAAATCTTTCTCACCATCGGCATTACTCTGCTCGTATTTATCTCATAAATTAGAAGAGACCAAAGGTGCTTCGGAATCAGCATTAATTTTAGACTTCAGATCTTGAATTTCCCTGTCACTGCTTTTTATTCTTCGATGGCACGCAGAAATCATTCCGTTGTTTCGTTTAAGAGTTGCATTGCGTTTTTTTTTTAAATTTTTGGTCCCCCTCAACGAGAAATCGTACACTCGGCCGACACTTTTCACGGGTTCCTTCATCACGGTGGCAAATGCCTGGCGGACAGTCGTGAACTGTCACATTTCCCTTTCAAGGTCGACAAGACTATCTTGGTCTTGAAGCTCACCCTGCACCAATTGGTCAACTCATCGAGCCTGAGTCTAGCTAACATAATCTTATATGGCGTACTTCGCTACCCAACAGCAGGATATGCTTACACACCTGTAGAATTATGCCACAAATCCCTTTACTATACATAATAAATAAAATTTGCATATCCTTTACAGGACATCGCTGTCAACATCAGCATATTTCAGCTGATTGTTGATTTCTTGGCAAGATTACGCTCAGTAGTTTGCCATTGCTTTCTGAGCGGCCGGCTCACATACCCCGTAAGTTACCGACACGGAAAGAACCGCTAACAATTCTCGCTGAACGTCACGTAATTTACGAGAGTATACGAGATTACGGAGACAATTCGTGTAACTTCTAGACCAGAGAGACCGGCTATACTATACATAGCCCATGTTATTTGAACATTATCTCATTAGAGACTATTTGCAACCTTACACAATCCTAGTATATTAAGCATTCTGCTGTCCTGTTCTATGGTGTATTTTCTTTAGCCTTATCGCACTTACCAAAGTAATAATAATTAATATTAATAGTTATATAGTAGTGATTTTTTTCAAGAATTTCACATGCGTTTATAGTGTTTACTATTATTGTTATTATTATTATTATTATTATTATTATTATTATTTAAGATAAAGGCATTAAGACACGTATGAATCAAATTATGCATGTGTGGAGTGATAGAGATCAGCGTGACCGCGAGGTTTAATTCGCTTGCCTTAAGCTTACGGCGGGGTTGTGGGTTCAATCCACACGCCGGTAGAATTAAAGGTTGACTTCTCATTCACACAACAAACTTTTGAAGATAAAACTGAATAGCAAATGAACCTAGAGTTGGAGGTGATGGCAACATTTTACAGTGGACATTCAACAAGGGGAGACTTAGCAATGACATGATATTTAACACTCATGCGCTGTGAAATCCGTATTCATTTCAAAATACAATTATTTCCTTTGTTCTAATGTGTGTGTGCATATGTGTGTGTGTGTATGTGTGTGTGTGTGTGTGTGTGTGTGTGTGTGTGTGTGTGTGTGTGTACACAATGACGTCTGTCACTGCTGCAGTACATATATAGCGTGAATAAAGTAGCATTATACTTCACGTTAAATATACTGTCTTGTTATAATGACAGTTGCACACTGACTTATCATATGTTAATAACACGTAATCGTTGCTTGTAAGCAATAATGTATGTATACATACGTTTCAATATTTAATATTGATATGTACATGTCAACATAAAATCTACATTCGCAGAATAGATAGTAAATACTAATAATTATGTTTGTTAATTGTGTAGCTCATAATAAAATTATATTAGCGATATATGTGTTGTGTTGTTTATTTTGTGCAATACAAAGTGATAAAAAACAATGTCTCCACTGCGATATGAAATATTCAATGTGAAAGTAACAGTTAAAGGACCAGTGTGCTAGCCCTATATTTGTATAGACCAATACATAGCCCCTAGCTCCGTGGCGAAGGTCTTACGGACGCAGTTCGTGATCCCTCATACCCACGTTCGAAACATCTCCTGGAGATTTGGTTGCAGACCGCCTGGAGTTTGTTTTTTTTACAATATGGTATGTGTGCCGGTCGTTCAGAAAGCAATGACAAACTACTGAACGTAAATTGCCAAGAAATCACAACAGCAAAAAAAAAAAATGCTGGTGTTGACTGCGATGTTCTGTAAAGGATATGCAACTAGCTTTAACTAATACATAGCCACTCCACATGGCAGGCAGATAACAGTGGTAGCCAGAAAGCCCCCAGGCTTCCAGCAATCCATAAGATGAAATTTATTTGTAGAGCTCATGCATAATATTGTGGCATTATTCATTTGGCTCTATATGTTTGCAGACTGTTGGTATTCATTGTAGGCTGGGTCTGGTAGCGAATCCAGAACACAATATATTTTTTTTTAAACCTCATTGAGTTTGTAGGTATTGTAGGTTCAGTAGTTTGCCATTACTGTCTGAAGGAGAAGTCAAAGCTGAAGTCAAACTTAATGCTGGTGTAGGGGTTTAACCGCCTACCTCGCCTTCTGCGAACCGGAAGTCTAAGAGAGAGAGATCACTCTTAGCCGTTCAACCACGTCGACTGCTATATATATATATATATATATACATATCTGAACTATGTATGCTAATGAACTATATATGTATCCAAACTATGTATGCTAAGGAACTGTACATGGATCTTAGCTATGTTTCTTAATGGAATATACATGCATCTTAGCTATGTATCTTAATGGAATATGGCTGGCTGGCTGGCACCCTGCCGTCTTGACAGATGATAGTTTGTAAAATGGAGTTATACCTCTCCATAACACAAAGCCTGGACGGAATTTAGAGACCATGTGTTGCCCATTCAGCATGATCCCTCCCTCGGCCTGTCTAGTGTACTCCAGAGGAAAGGTAACACCAATACGTCTGGAACAAGACAAGATGCAGAAGCTGCCGGATCAGCAAAGCAATGCTCTAACTGTCCGCCTGTCGGAGCTTCGATTCTATACCAGTTGCCAACCAAAGCTTGAACATGATCATGTCGTAGTCATGTGATAATTAATGACCAATGAATAAAAGAGCACGTGCTTATCGTCCCATGATGCATCGGTTCTGTTTCTGACCGTTGAGAAAATGGCCGGGTTGATCCAAAATCCGTCCAAAGAAGGTCAAAGAGCAGTGATTCAGTATCTTTCATTTGAAGGATGTCGACCAGTAGACATTCATCGAAGAATGCAGACAGCGTAAGGTAACAAATGTGTGTCGAAGACAACAGTGACAGACTGGGCACGAATGTTTCGGAAAGGACGTCAGTTCATGACAGATCTTAGACGACCGGGTCAGGCGCATAATGTTGCAACAGAAAAAACATAGCCAAAATTGATGCAGCAGTACAGATGAACCGTTGTCGAAGCATACGTTTGCTAGCGAAAGAATTTGATGTGTCAATTGGGACAATTCAAAAGGTCGGTCGTAAGAAACTGCAATATCGGAAGGTGTGTTCACAGTGGGTACCACGGATGTTGACCGACCACCAAATAGAGGAACGCATGGGATGATGTTTGAACCACTTGCTGCGTTTCAGAATGGAGGGTGATGCATGTCTCTTCCGCATAGTGGCAGACGCTGAATCATGGTGTCACCACTTTGAACCGAGCAGCAAAAGAGAGAGCATGCAAATGGAAGCCAAATAATTCAAAATACAGGTTTCCGCTGGTAAGATTATGCTGAGTCCTTTTTTTTTTTTTACCTTGAAGGGCTATTGTTGGCCGACTTTAAAGAACCTAGTGTCAACATCAACTCTACCCACTACTTGCAAACACTAGACAAGCTGCAAAAAGCCATCAAGAATAAACGACTCGGCATGCTTTCTCGCAGTGTGATTTTGTTGCACGATAATGCTCGTCCCCATGTCGCAAAGATTGTGGAGGAAGCATTAGCAAGGAAGAAGTGGGACATTCCGCAACATCCAGCCTATAGTCCAGATTTGTCACCATGTGATTTTCATTTGTTCGGACCTCTAAACAAAGCTCTCAAGGTGCAACGATTTCAAACAGATGCAGGCGTAATGAACGCGGTAAACACTTGGTTTTTCCTCCGAAGCCGAAGAGTATCTGCCTGCATGTCTGCACACCAATAAGCCAGACAAGGAACAACGGATACTCACGCCGGAGAATATCTGCCTGCATGGCGAGGAACCACCAGTCTGCACACCAATAAGCCAGACATGGGACAACGGATACTCACGCAAACCTCAGGTCCGGTATGACATCACATTGATGTTGGACTATAGGGTGTATTCATCCGACATACAGGATTTCACACTGGAGTTCACAGCCAGCGAACACAAGCAAGCAACACTTGGTTAAGTGAGCAACCACAATCCTTTTTTGCGGATAGCATTCGCCTCCAACCTAAACGCTTACGGCGACTTCTTCTGACCAACCCACGGTGCATAATTCATTCAAAATGAATGCTTTGTTTAATTCTACTACACCTGTTAATGTTTCTTTCATGCATTTGTAATAAAGCCATTGGAACGGGTTTCAAATGAACGCCCCTAATATATATATATATATATATATATATATATATATATATATATATATATATATATATATATATATATATATATATACAACTTAGCTATGTATCTTAATGGAATATATATGCACCCTAACTATGTATCCTAATGGAATATATGGATCTTATCTATGTATGTTAGTGGAATATATATGTATCTTAAATATGTATCCTAATGGAATAAATGCATCTTAGCTAGGTATCTTAGTGGAATATATATATATATATATATATATATATATATATATATATATATATATATATATATATATATATATATATATATGTATATATATATATATCTTACATATGTATCCTAATTGAATATGTAAGCATCTTAGCTATGCATCATAATGTACCATAATTGCACCTTAACTATGTATCCTAATGGAATATGTATGTATCTGTAGCATAATTGCGAACCACCATTATTCATTTACCAAAACATGCACGCAAGAAGAGGAAACAACATAAAAAACAATTGGCTTCACAACCGCAAACGGATTCTAGGACTTAAAACTTAACATCGAAACTGGAACTGCATAAGTGACAGATGACGTGGATTCTTGGAAAGATTTCATCAGCCAAGGCTTAAAAGACCATTGGACGAAACGGACATGTGACCCCGCTTTCGCGCCAACGCATGATTAGCATATGTTAATATTTCATCAGAATATGGTAAGCACGCACTTTTCCTGCAACCAGCCTGTTGAACAGACGTGGAAAGCTGGTGTGACCAAATTTTCAAACATGGGATTGCGGAGTGTCTAGATCCGATGTAAGCTTGTAACTCCCGAGATTAGACTAAGAACCCGATGTATCAGGTATCAATAAATGGTATCCAGTGTTTGTAATGTCAATTGAAATGTATTATTATTAATTAAAACCTCTGAAATGTAAAAATGCTCGACTGTAGATTCTGACGACGCAGAGCCGTTCCCGGGCAAACTGACACTCCAATACTCTCTTCGATGAAACTGCAATCTCTGATATTCTTAAAGATAATTATTAACTTTAAGAAGTGCATTATACTACTCCATTCTATTCTGAACAACTGTACGAAGTGATGATTCTAAAGCAATCTTTTGCATTTCAGCAGACACTGATAAAAAATGCTATCACTACCTACAGCTAAAATGACAGTTCGTGTACTAGAATAAGTGCCTTGTTTTAAAACAGACTTATCTATGTCTATTTTCAATTTAGAAAGTTGAGAGAGAAATCCAATCTTTTCTTTCTGCTTCATCTATTGAATGGATAGGGTTTGAAGGATAAATATTTATATTTATGTCAAATTTTAATTAGATAAGAGGACTTATGAACTGCATTACATCAGAAGAGTTGTGCTTCGCGGAACTCCATCACACGAAGTGAACTTAACTCATTACTCAACATAACTTAAAACACAACACCACACCACTCAACACCACTCATCACCACACAACCCAACACTCAACACCACAACAACAACAGATAATGGGAGAGAGTTATTAGACACAGAAGAAGAAGAAGAAGAAGAAGTTGGTTAACTGGGAAAACACAGAGAATTATTTATACACACTATAAACACCATTGAGTGGAAGAAATGTTATAAATGTATGTCATTTATTTACATGCATCTTGACACATTCTCACTCTTGTCACTGTCTTACTGTACACGTTCACTGACCTCATATCAAATGAGAACTTACATACAGCAGGAACCAGTTGATACAAGGCGTACACAGTGTGATAAACACTGACCACCCCAAATTAACCCAACACTAGCTTAGAGAAAAAAGGAGGGGAGGGGAACTAGTTCCTACTTCAGGAATTTAGATTTCTTCTGACCTACTTATAAAATATTGTATTGGGAAGATTATATATATTTATGTGAATTTTAAACAGTGATCTTGGTGGCTACCAGCAACCACCCAACACATCAGCAAACTAACCACCTAAATCAGACCTGAAAGAGGGAAGCCGAGAGAAAGAGATGAACCACAAGTGAGATGGAAGATGACTTGGCCATGAGCAAAGTATGGGGAGGCTTTCAGAGGAGCTATACGGGCAGACCTGAAGTCACTGGACCCTGGCTTTCTTAATATCCCAGTCACCAGGTTACCTTTCTAATTGGTACACACCACACCCAATTTCAGGAAACTGATATTTAATTGTTGATTCATCATCTTCACACTTAACATGTGCAACATCAAAATGTTTACTATGTTTTCACACTTGTTGACCTCTCATGTATTGATGCTTGTTTATTGATGGTCTGTGACAATGGTCCAATATGCAACTTTTCTAATATATCTTGTGTAAATCACAATAGAGATGTATGTACTGGCCAGAAGGCTCAGGCCCAGTCAATAAATGATTAACATGAATTGACCTTCTGTTAATTTATCAGTTCAAACCTATCTGTGAGTCACCAGCTTCTTTGTACATCATGTTGTCAGAATATAATGTGATTGATTATGTGTTTGATTGTTAAAAAATAAATCCACTCATAATGACTTACTAAAATGGAGGAGAGAAGACTCTAGATCTATCAACTGCTCAATATCCATGCTTTCTTCATCTAAATCAGGCTGAGAAAATTCTCCAGACTTTCCTCAGATTTGATAAAATAAAAGGGGGCTCCAGAGCTAAAGAATCCTTGGAGAAGGGGCAGAATCCCAGTTAGTAATCATTATTCTCACCAGGGCCATAATCTATATCTCCTAGACATAATTTAATAAGACGAGGCCTGCAGATAATTCAAGGTTCATATTCTGGGGTTATTGAAGATAGAAGACGATGGGGCTCTACTTCTTTTGTTAGAAATGGGGCATGCACTACAGCGATCTCCCACTCCCTTCAAAATATATGACATATTGGGATGGCTACGTCCTGGATGGTTCCCATAAATAAATTAATCAATTAGATAATACATTGTGTAATTAAAAAGTTACATAAAACAATCACAATATCTTTAGATTTTGAACATTGTCATTTTCTTATAATGATTGACAACCACATGAAATGAAGGACATTTACAGATAAATAAGAGTAGGTGACTGATCATTCCTCCTGAAGAAGGGGACCTCTTTCAAATAGGTATACTTCAGAAAGGGGTGCTCCAGGAGAAATATAACGTGTGTATCTACTACCCAAACAGCATTTCATCAACCATCTTAGAATCTTATCCGTTAGGAAAACTCTGTCTAATTTCAGATTCTTTTCTTTACTAGGAATTAATTCTGGGTACTTCAGTACCTGCTGCCTTTAGCTTTTCCAGCATTGACAGACAGACATAACATAGGGTGTTTTTAATATTGCACATGCTCTGTTGTATATTTGCAGATCAGGGACTGACAAGCTTACGCGGATCAGACTAACTGCATTTATATTTTTTTAGGCAGGGCAAATAAAGCAATAAATTCTAGTTTAGAGCCCAAATAATAGAAACAGGTAGGGGATGCGGGTTAGATGGCCTTGAGCTAGCTAACTATGTTTCAGATGCATTCGACAAAAGAGAAAGACTGCAAGCGGTATTGGCTCTCAAAGAAAAACAGCTTCAAGCTGAATTGGCTGAGAGGGAAAAACGACTTCAGGCAGAATTGGAGGAGAAAGAGAAACGACTACAGGCTGAAATGGAAGATAAGGAGAGAGAGCGTCAACACCAACTGGAGTTGAGGAGAATGGAGATTGAAGTGGAGATCCGGAGAATAGAGAAAGGGAGTGGTCCTACACCCTCAACCTCATCATTATCGCCAGTGACAGAACCACCTCCTCACGTCTCTCACCTTAATTCAGGAGCTATGTCATTTCCTCTGGACCCCTTTAATGAACAGACTGACCACATCAAAGGATTTTTATCACGCTTCGAGGCAATGGCTGTCAGCTGTGGGCTTGAAGAAAGTAGATGGGCGACGAAGGTAGCGCAGGCCTTAAGATCCACCGCGTATGAAGTGTTCTCAAGACTTACTCGTGAGGAACAACAAGAATACGAAACACTGAAAAAGGCACTCTTGAGCCGATTCGAAGTGGACGGGGATTCTTACAAAGCTCGATTCAAAGCAGCAGGGAAGGAACCGGGTGAGAGTTACGCGCAACTCGTTGAAAGACTGAAGTCATACATACAAAGATGGGCTTGCTTGGGAGGATTTGAGGAAAGTTTTGAAGGACTCCGTGAAATGATCATCATTGATCAGATCAAGGGGAAAATGCAGAACGAAATGAAGGCATTCTTAACCCAAAACGGGGCTGACCGACTAGAAACTATAATCATCCTGGCAGAGAGATTTGAGAAATATCAGCAGGAGATGGGCGGAAAGGGAAGTTCGAACAACACCCCCTCTCAAAACAAAACTCCACAGCCAAAAGAGGGTGAAAACACTGTGGCCACCAAGAAAAAGGGGAAATCCCAGAAAAACACTCAAAACTCAGTCCAAACAGCGCCGAAGGAGGACAAACCATTCTGTACCCATTGCACAATTAGAGGTCACACATTTCAGAATTGCAGGAAGAAGCCACCTCCACACACAGCGGCCTGTTTGGCAAACCGAAAAGAGAAAAAAGTGAGCACTGGTGAAACGTCCAAACAGACGCCTCATCAAGACACATCATCTCGTATTCCGGTTGTGGAATCCATCTTGCTAAATGGATTCAAGACTACCTGTTTATATGATACTGGATTATCGTATGACTGTGTTGTCCCATCATCCTTAGTTCACCCTGAACAGGTGACAGAGGAAATAGTGGAATTACAGGGACCACTGCAGAGTTCAACAAATATGTCTCTTCCAGTGGCAAAAGTGAACATAGCCTCGCGGTATGTCACTGGGACAATCAAGGCAGCAGTCTTGGACGATCCGATATATCCTGTAATCCTCGGCTGTAGATTTATCGTTTTAGGAGAACCTGTTCAACCTGTGGCAATGGCGACCATGACCACTCTATCCCAGGCGACAAAAACTCCAGAAACAACTACGCCAATCCCTCGAACGGAGGAACTGAAGAGGGCACAAGAAGCTGACAGCACCTTGGAACCCTGCTTCAGAAAACTGCCAAAATCACATTTACCTCTACGTAAAGGTGATCTGTTCATGAAGTCAGCACTTCTTTACAGAAACGCAGGACGAGCTGGACAAGAGTTTAATCAACTTGTTGTACCAACTCAATACAGGACTCAGATCTTAGAGATGGGTCATAGTCTACGATTCAGTGGGCATATGGGTATCAACGCTACTACACAGCGGATTACTACTCACTACTTTTGGCCAGGGATGAATTCAGACATACAACGGTTTGTAAAATCATGCCCACAGTGTCAGAAAGTATCACCAAAACACCGGACACCACCGGCAATGTTGGGTGAATCGCCAATCACTGGAATTCCATTTGAGAAAGTGGCTGTAGACATAGTCGGACCTCTCTCAGCAACGAAGAGGCGAAACCGATTCATATTAACGCTTGTGGACACAACAACCATGTGGGCCGAAGCAGTTCCTATGCCCAGCTGTGACTCCAAACACGTCGCTGATGCATTATTAGGAATATTCACAAGTCTAGGATTCCCACAAAGGATCTTGACGGACAACGGTTCACAGTTTCGTGGTAAGCTCATGGAAGAGACCTTCAGACTTTTTCATGCACGCCATATCTTCAGTTCACCATATCACCCTCAGTCAAATGGACTTGTGGAAAGGTGGAACGGGACATTGATTAGTATCCTGCGCAAAATTGCCCAGGAGAAGACAGAGGATTGGGACTTGTATTTACCCGCAGCTTTATTCGCTTACAGGGAAGTACCCCATCACTCAACAGGTTTTGCTCCAGCCACATTGTTGTTTGGACGACTGATCAAGGGACCACTGGAGGCGTTACTTCGAACGTGGACTGATAATACTACAGATGATACAGTCGTGACTGCATCTACATATGTTGCCGAGTTGAAAAATCGTTTACAACACAGTTGGAAACAAGCAAATGTCAATCTACGTCAAGCCAGACGAAGAATTGCTCGTAACTTCAACCGCAAGGCAAAGGATAGAGAGTTAGAGGTAGGAGAGAAGGGGATGTTGCTGCTTCCAACCAGTCAGAATAAGCTGCAAATAGGATGGAGAGGACCTTATGTAGTGACGGAGAAGATCTCACGTACCAACTACAGAATTTCAGTCAAAGGCAAGATGAAAATATTTCACATAAACCTCTTGAAGAAGTTTCATGAAAGACCCTCAACCACCGAACCTGCACATCTGATGGCCATGAGTGTGGCTACTGAAGTCGAAGAAGGATCAACAATGGGAGTCGAGTGCCAACTGCAAGCCAAAGAGACCTTTAAGGATGTGGAAATCAATCCCAACTTAACAAAGGATCAGATTAGGGAACTTATGGCAAAATATGCAGAAGTACTTACTGATAAGCCAGGAAGAACTGATTTGGAGGAATTTGACATGAAGTTAAATGACACAGTACCTGTGCGAGTCAAGACTTTCCCAGTTCCTTATGCAAAGCAAAAGACTTTAGAGGAAGAAATACAACAGCTGCTCACCGCAGGAATAATCTCACCATCTGAATCACCTTACAGTGCTAGCGTCGTCTTATTGAGAAAGCCAAGTGGAGAACATAGATTGTGCATCGATTATCGACAGCTCAATGCTATTACTGAATTCCAAGCAGAACCTCTGCCTGATCAGAATAAACACTTCACAGTACTCAACCGAGCTAAGTACTTTACTAGGATTGATCTCGGTAAGGGATATTATCAGATTCCTGTAAAACCGGAAGTTAGACCATGGTTAGCTTTCAGCACGCCTGGGGGACACTATAAGTTCAACGTTCTTTCATTCGGATTAAGTAATGCTCCCAGCGTCTTTACACGTATGATGAGAAAATTACTTGACCCACTACAGCATCCAGACATCAGTCACTTCATGGATGACATCCTGATCGCCACTGAAACATTTGAAGAGCATGTAGAAACCCTGCATCTTTTGTTCAGGTGCCTCAGAGAAACTGGATTGACGCCTAGACCAAAGAAGTGTCAGATAGGATTCCAAGAATTGGACTTTCTAGGTCATAAGATATCTCATGGACTGATAACTCCACAAGAGGGAAATGTGGACAAACTCCAGAGAGCACCTCGTCCAAAAACAAAGAAGGATGTAAGATCATTTGTATCCTTATGTGGATTCTATCAAAAATACATCAAGGACTTCAATACTCTGTCAGCACCTTTAACGGATCTTACCAAAAAGGAGAAACCAGAGAAAGTCACTTGGTCAGCTGACTGTGAGAGAGCTTTCACAGCACTAAAGCAGGCATTAACTGCTCATCCAGTCTTACATCTACCAGACCTCGACCAACCATTCGTGCTACGCACCGATGCCAGTAACATAGGAATTGGGGCAACGCTGTTGCAGAGAAAGGGAGATGTACCATCAGAGCTATTCCCTGTAGCCTATGTTAGCAGGAAATTAAATGCAGCAGAGAGAAATTACAGTACTATCGAGAGAGAATGTCTTGCGCTCGTATGGAGTGTACATAAATTTCAGGCATACCTATATGTCAAACACTTCACAGTGCAATGTGACCATCAACCACTCATGTTTCTCGCAGCATCTAAGACTCTGAATGCCCGACTTATGAGGTGGTCGTGCTTCTTCAACCTTACTCATTCCAGGTTGAGTATGTTCCTGGGAAAATGAATGTGGGAGCGGACTTCCTGAGTCGACACCCAGTGCCTGATGAATCAGGTCAATCAGATGCAGAAGAGAATGCAGGGGAGGAAAAATGGGAACAGCTTGATAACTGAAAATGTTGGAAACATAGTTCCATACCATAGAACAATCTGGAGTGGGGCCATGTAGCATAATTGCTAACCACCATTATTCATTTACCAAAACATGCACGCAAGAAGAGGAAACAACATAAAAAAACAATTGACTTCACAACCGCAAACGGATTCTAGGACTTAAAACTTAACATCGAAACTGGAACTGCATAAGAGACAGATGACGTGGATTCTTGGAAAGATTTCATCAGCCAAGGCTTAAAAGACCATTGGACGAAACGGACATGTGACCCCGCTTTCGCGCCAACGCATGATTAGCATATGTCAATATTTCATCAGAATATGGTAAGCCCGCACTTTTCCTGCAACCAGCCTGTTGAACAGACGTGGAAAGCTGGTGTGACCAAATTTTCAAACATGGGATTGTGGAGTGTCTAGATCCGAGGTAAGCTTGTAACTCCCGAGATTAGACTAAGAACCCGATGTATCAGGTATCAATAAATGGTATCCAGTGTTTGTAATGTCAATTGAAATGTATTATTATTAATTAAAACCTCTGAAATGTAAAAATGCTCGACTGTAGATTCTGACGACGCAGAGCCGTTCCCGGGCAAACTGACACTCCAATACTCTCTTCGATGAAACTGCAATCTCTGATATTCTTAAAGATAATTATTAACTTTAAGAAGTGCATTATACTACTCCATTCTATTCTGAACAACTGTACGAAGTGATGATTCTAAAGCAATCTTGCAGAAGTTGTGACACCTGCCAGAAACCGATAAAAAAAGGTAAACAACCACAGGCAAAGTTGCAAGTCACTGACTTAGCCAGTCGACCTTTTGAAAAACTATCTGTTGACATAGTGGGCCCTCTCAATCATACAACAACTAAAGGGAATAAATATATTCTAACTGTCGTTGATCAATGTAGTCGCTGGCTGGAAGCTATTCCGCTAAAGAACATTACTGCCAATGATATAATGGAAGTATTCTTCCATATTTTTTCTCGGATAGGATTTCCAGACACTATCCAATCTGATAGGGGTACTCAGTTTATCGCCGCATCTACCCAAGCTTGTCACTAGAATGTTGGGAGTGAAGCAATGTTTCAATTCACCATACCATCCTCACTCAAGTGGAATCGTTGAAAAGTTTAACGGCGATCTGAAGCACATGCTTGCAAAAGTCACGCAAGAACACCCTAATAATTGGGATGTATATCTACCAGCTATTCTTTTTGCTTATCGCGAGGTACCACATTCTAGTACCGGTTTCTCTCCTTTTGAACTTATTTATGGTGCCAAACCACGTGGCCCATTGACTATTTATCACCAAATGTTAACTGAATCTACTCCAGTATTTAAACCCATATCATCATACGTATATGTTACATCATTGCGTGAAAGAATCATCAAATCATGTACGATTGCAAAGAATGCACTAAAATTATCTGGTGCTACTTATAGACAGTATGCTGACAAAGGAAACAGAACAATAACTTTGACACCTGGACAGGACGTTCTTCTTCTGTTACCTAGCGACCGACACTTATTGACTGATTCTTGGCAGGGACCTTTTAAAGTGACAAGACAGATTTCACCTGTAGACTATGAGATCCTAATAAAAGACAAACACAAGATATTTCACATAAATATGCTAAGACCATACCATAACAGAGACAACGAACAAGACGATACGACAGCTTGTACAGTGATAATAGATCACGAAGATGACGAGGTTAGTGACGAAATTCCAACACCTACATTAGACACGACAGACTGCTTGAAGGATATCAAGATCAATCCAAAGCTAACTCACGCAGAAACAGACAGTTTAAAACACCTAATACAACAGTACAACACCATTTTCTCCAACAACCCAGGACAAACAGAATTAGTACAGCATCACATCACACTCACATCAAACACACCCATACGATGCAGACCATACACCATCCCATTACATTACAAAGAACATTTACATCAGGAGATCATCAACCTAGAAAAGAATAACATCATAAGACGATCCCAATCAGACTTCTCATCCCCCATGGTCATTGTACGAAAAAAGGACAATACAATAAGACTGTGTATCGACTATCGAAAACTAAATAAAATAACTGTTCTAGATTTGGAGCCAATGGCAAACGCTGACGATCTTCTGACAGAACTGACAGACGCTAGGTTCTTCACGAAGATAGATATGACTAAAGGATATTATCAGATAGAAGTAGACGAACGGAGCTGACATCTGACAGCTTTTGCCACACCTTGGGGACTGTACGAATGGTGCAAACTTCCATTTGGGCTAGTCAACGCCCCAGCCACATTCGTACGTATGACACGACTTCTTCTAATAGACATTCCTAACATAATCTGCTATATCGACGACATCTGTGTTCACACAGAGACAATGACAGAGCACATAAAGACATTAGAACTGACATTTGAACGCATCAGACAGCACGGACTGACAGTAAAGCCTTCACAAGTAGACATGGCCTACCCTGAAATATCCTTTTTGGGATACAAAATATCCAATGGCTTTGTCACGACAGACGATAACATTGTGTCCAAGATTCTAAAACTATCACTTCCGACTACAAAGAAACAAGTCAGAAGTTTATTAGAACTGATAAATTATTACCGCCAATTTATTCCGGATTTTTCTGAACTAACCGAAGTATTTACTAACTTACTAACTAAAGATAAGCCGGAGAAAATTGTAAGCAATGAATGCCTAAAATTAGCATTCTCTAAAGTATTAGCTTGTTTTTCTGATGATAGCTTACACAATCCCATCCTGAAATTGCCCAATCTCCATTTACCTTTCAGATTAAGAACAGATGCGAGCTCCGTCGCGATTGGAGCAGTCTTGCTGCAAGAGCACAACAACATTCTCCATCCTGTGTGTTTCGTATCCAGAAAGCTGAAACCGAGAGAACGGGCATGGTCAATACCTCAGTTGGAAGCCCTAGCTTTAGTGGTGGGTATTACAAAATTGTCTAGATTTCTTCTAGGACGCTATTTTATCGTGGAGTCTGACAGCAGTCCGTTGCGATTCATAAATTCTGGGGTACCATCAAACCATATGATAGCCCGTTGGTCTTTGAAACTCCAAGACTACAGCTTCGAGGTCCGACATATTCCAGGCCGAACCAATACGATCGCCGATTTGTTGTCCCGTTGTCCGACCGACCCATTGAGCAATAAAGTCTGAGTGCAGTGGGAAATACTCAGATCAACACAGCCATCTATCAGTGAATAAGTTGTGTATTCACAAAAGCTGTGTAATGTCTACATTGTGATAGGGGTTACTCCCACTGTATATAATAGTATTATTTTATTACTAAATGTAGTGATTGTCGTGTATAATTGTGTAGTGTGTGGTAGAAAGCGAACTTTTATTGTACATATTCTGTAACAAGAACATTGCCACATTCGCTCAAGACTTACCGTAAGCGAACTATCCATTGTGACAGTGGCATATCCGTGTGGAATCTTCCAGAGATATTTTAACATCCATGTGTGAAAGTGTGACATGAACAGTTGACAGCTACACCATTGCAGTTTAATCTAAATCCAGAAGGTTTATAAGAAAACATCCAACACATGAACTGTAAGAACAGTATACCGTCCGTATCTACATCAAACCGGAACAGGTGTGTTCTACAAGTTATAACATCGATTACTTAGTGTTCGTGTGTACTTCCGGATTATGTTGTAATTTAGAGTAAAACTAGCAGACGACACATGAAAGTTTAAAAAGCTATGACGATTCTAAAATCGTTAGGAATCAATAAAATTGAATACACGAATTGTGTGTTTATATATTTATGTAGTGTAATCTTAGAATCATATCTTGATTAGTGTATTCATACTAGCGACTTTTTCTCGTTAGGATGAAGAAACGTCAAGCGATGACACTAAGAAATAAAATAATTATTGTAAATTAGTATATGCCATAAATGTTTGAAATTATTCCCCTTTCTTTTAGTTGCTATTACATCCTTACACAAAGGGCCATAATGTGAAATGTATAATGTAATGTGTTATATAAAAATAGCCATGTGTTTGCCAGATTTTGAACTCATCAGGTAGGCATTTACTGGGCATGGCAAAGGGTTGCAGACATTGCAGACCAACACAAGAGTCCTGGCCAAATGAGGTCGGGGTTTGAGCGTTTTATGTGACTTATGTAAAAGCCACATTTCGGTCTAGCTAGATGGTTTTTGTCTCAAGAACCATATTATTATTTTTTTTTCAAATGCTGCGAGGTAGATGCGTGAAGCTGGAACTACCGATCTGACTGGGTCATTAATGCAATTAAGGTAATCAGCCATCGAGATGATGAAACCTGACAGGTGTTAAAAGTTGAACACCACATGTCGTTGAATATAACTTCTATTGATTATATGGTTTCTATGGCAGATGTGTATTTTCTATGTATTATGATACCAATGTATATAAGCAACATAAGGGTTGACTCTGACAAGGGTTAAGGTACTAACCCAGTATGTATATATATCAGACATGAAAGATGACGTCTTTCATGGAGTTGCCGGGGGAGCGTGTCAGAGTCCACAGTACGGCAGTGAAGCAGTGACATCGTTACGCCGCCAGGTGACTCAGTCCCTAGCAGGGATGAAGGAACTTCGTTACGCCGCCAGGCGAGTGGTAGTCACCTGCCTGCGAAGTTGCCGGCTGGCGAGACGGCCAGCGGTCACACCAATGACGCACGCATGTCTCGTGAAGCCACCTCAGGTGAGGAGGCGAGTTCCAAACCACAGGCAGACAGCTCTGGGACGTGGACTGAACAGGACGCATGTTGCGAGAAAGGTTTTCTGTGGCCGAATGTCGAGTGCCTGGACATCTTGAGAGTCAGACTGTGTGCTGTATGGTGAATGTAAGTATATTGAAGTATCCAGTATATATTGTTGTGATCATCGTACTGTATATGATCTGTAATTAAATCCGTTGAACGTTGTGTCGTTGAGTCTTGAGTCAAATCACGTTGTACTTGTACTGTCCCACATGTGTTAGGTAGCGAGCCAGGTGTGAGACCCTGACAATAACTTAAAACACAACACCACACCACTCAACACCACTCATCACCACACAACCCAACACTCAACACCACAAAAACAACAGATAATGGGAGAGAGTTATTAGACACAGAAGAAGAAGAAGTTGGTTAATTGGGAAAACACAGAGAATTATTTATACACACTATAAACACCATTGAGTGGAAGAAATGTTATCAATGTATGTCATTTATTTACATGCATCTTGACACATTCTCACTCTTGTCACTGTCTTACTGTACACGTTCACTGACCCCTGGTCAAATGAGAACTTACATACAGCAGGAACCAGTTGATACAAGGCGTACACAGTGTGATAAACTCTGACCACCCCAAATTAACCCAACACTAGCTTAGAGAAAAAAGGAGGGGAGGGGAACTAGTTCCTACTTCAGGAATTTAGATTTCTTCTGACCTACTTATAGAATATTGTATTGGGAAGATTATATATATTTATGTGAATTTTAAACAGTGATCTTGGTGGCTACCAACAACCACCCAACACATCAGCAAACTAACCACCTAAATCAGACCTGAAAGAGGGAAGCCGAGAGAAAGAGATGAACCACAAGTGAGATGGAAGATGACTTGGCCATGAGTAAAGTATGGGGAGGCCTTCAGAGGAGCTATACGGGCAGACCTGAAGTGGATCCATCAGTTAATGGACCCTGGCTTTCTTAATATCCCAGTCACCAGGTTACCTTTCTAATTGGTACACACCACACCCAATTTCAGGAAACTGATATTTAATTGTTGATTCATCATCTTCACACTTAACATGTGCAACATCAAAATGTTTACTATGTTTTCACACTTGTTGACCTCTCGTGTATTGATGCTTGTTTATTGATGGTCTGTGACAATGGTCCAATATGCAACTTTTCTAATATATCTTGTGTAAATCACAATAGAGATGTATGTACTGGCCAGAAGGCTCAGGCCCAGTCAATAAATGATTAACATGAATTGACCTTCTGTTAATTTATCAGTTCAAACCTATCTGTGAGTCACCAGCTTCTTTGTACATCATGTTGTCAGAATCTAATGTGATTGATTATGTGTTTGATTGTTTAAAAATAAATCCACTCATAATGACTTACTAAAATGGGGGAGAGAAGACTCTAGATCTATCAACTGCTCAATATCCATGCTTTCTTCATCTAAATCAGGCTGAGAAAATTCTCCAGACTTTCCTCAGATTTGATAAAATAAAAGGGGGCTCCAGAGCTAAAGAATCCTTGGAGAAGGAGCAGAATCCCAGTTAGTAATCATTATTCTCACCAGGGCCATAATCTATATCTCCTAGACATAATTTAATAAGACGAGGCCTGCAGATAACTCAAGGTTCATATTCTGGGGTTACTGAAGATAGAAGACGATGGGGCTCTACTTCTTTTGTTAGAGATGGGGCATGCACTACAGTGATCTCCCACTCCCTTCAAAATATATGACAGTATCTTAAATAAGTATCTTAATGGATTGTATATGTATCTTAACTATTTATCTTAATGGACTATGTATGCATCTTAACTATGTATCTTATTGGGCTATTTATGTATCTTAAACTAAATTGAGCAAGTGGTTACAGTACAATTACAAGATTACTAACAATTTAATGCAGAGACGGCCATAAAATAAAACGCATTCCGCAATTAAGATACACAACTTCGGGCTCGTTAATCATTTATGCGACAGCAACGTCCAGCCTCTTTGAGGACAAGAAATAAAATCCGACTGATAATTTCAGAGGCTTTTCAGGATCATCACAAATTGGAAAAAAAACAAACTGAAAAATGGCATTTTCCACATAGAAGATAAATATCTTAGCATAATCAGACAAAAATATATACTGCAGGAAATAATCTGCCATCACAAATAAAGAAAGTTATTTCACAAATATCATTTTCATCTGCCATGCTGAACGGTCAAGGATTTTAAGTTCCCCACAAAAATGTGTCCCTTGTATTCATTTCCGTCTCGGCCACTTATAATCTTACGGTGTAATTATGTCAGCCCGTCTTTATTTCTCTCTTTAGACGGTTTCTGTCTCCAACGTCCGTGATCTATCTAATGGGTGTTTATAAAGTCTCACTACACTGTGTATGTAGAACAAATTTGAAACAACAAATGCGTTCTTTCGTTGATAACACCATTCTGTTTGGAGTGCAAAGAATTAATCCAGAAGACAACAGCCATTCGCTGCGTATTGCTTTACGATGGACTATAAAGCATATATTTTAATGACATCATGTACTTCATTTTTCAAATGTTTTCTACATACAAAGTGTAGTGAGACTTTACATACACCCTGTAGTTATAATGAGGGAGAGAGATGAGATTGTCATTAAACGTTACTGTCGTTTCCCAGCTCATTGTGGTAACGATCAACTGACCGATAATGTCGGGAGAAGTGAACAGTTCATTGTGAGAGGTACGATTCAGTTACCTCTGTGTTTATGATCTCACTTATTCGCAGGAGTTACACGTGCCTTTTTTCAGTTTGTATTTCCTGCTGTTGCTTTTACTTCTCATAGCCATTAGTGTTCAATTTTAAATGTTATCACTTTACGCATGTTATTCTTTTGAATACGTGTTCTTCTCATACAAATTGTTAATTGGTTGGTAAGTTGGTTGGTTCATTAGTTAGTTGGTTTCTTGGTTAGTTGGTTGGTTGGTTGGTTGGTGGTCTGGTTAGATGGTTGGTTGATGGAGAATAATTCTTTGGAAGACTATTTAATTCTTAAGCCTTTCAGATAGCCTGCGCACGGAAATGGTGAATGTAGAGACTTCTATACAACCTGGTAACAAAAACATGTCCAGGGGGTTTGTGTCGTACAGAGCTCCCCTTCCTCTATCCGGGCTCAGAAATGAGCGGGAGATGTGAGACTGGTCCTGGGACCTAAAATCTCTAGATATAAATAGTATGAAGTAACAAAGACCTCGAATTAGCAGTGCTCATACATATTGGAAGTAGGCTTGGGATGTTACAGATCCCTCCACAAGTTGCAGATATGCAAGTTTCAACTTAAACCTCATTTATATCCCATCGTCAACAAACTCAATCCTCATTCATATCCCATTGTCAACAGACTTAGACCTCATTCATATCCTATTGTCAACACACTCAATCCTCATTCATATCCCACTGTCAACAGACTCAGACCTCATTCATATCCCATTGTCAACAGACTCAGACCTCATTTGTACCCCATTGTCAACAGACTCAGACCTCATTCATACCCCATTGTTAACAGACTCAAACATCATTCATATCCCATTGTCAATTGACTCAACCATCAGTCAGAGTCTCACATGGAGTCGGTAGGAACATAGAGATAGAAGGGAATTAGAGAAGGGACATAACCCCAATACAAAAGAGACCCACTCGATTGCTCGAACAATCTAGAGCCTTCGAGAAGGATAGGTCAGTTCGCCTACAGTCCCGTGGACACAGGTGGAACCCGCTAACCGCGTGCCAGGACCTGTTCCACGAGAAGCTCGAGGAGAGTTACAGCCCGTGTCCGATCGAGACACGTCAGAGGGCAGACGCGGACTGGACATCGAAGAAGCAACAGGGCTTACCTTAAGGGGGACTTGATAGATTGAACCCAAGTGTATTTAGGGGTGTTACTCATAAGATAGATGGATGATAGAGTTTGTTGTAATGATCATGTATGATTGCTTTGTTATGAACTCCTGTGATATGCAACTCGAAGGTAGCTGGCTGCGAAAACCATTCTTCGCCAGCTTACTGTAAATAAATTATGTCAGATAGTATCAGAACGGAGTTTGTTGCCTGTATGAACCCGAGTTTCATTCCCCTAGGTATCTAGGACGTTGACACCATCATTAACATCTCACTGTCAACAGGCTCAAACTTCACTCCCATATGGCATCTTTTTTATTGAAACAATATGCGAAGGTGTAATTCTTGACCTAGACAACATGGGTCTGTTGGATTTCGTGTAATTTCTTTCCTAGACATTGTTTACACAACTGAATAAGTAAATAACAGGGTAATTCCCAGCGTACATTGCATCCAAAAGTAGAAACATCAGCAACAATTCAATTTCCACTGGCTTAAATAATAATGATGTATAAATGGCAACAACATAAACACTGATTTAGATGAAGGATAGTTGTATTGGTTTATCTTTCATTATTTAACTTTCATTATTTAATAATTATATTATTATTTAATTATTTAATTAACGTTACATAATTAAGAATAATTATACATTATTCTACAAATAGTAAGACTGCAGCAAAACACCAGCGGGTTCCCCTTCTTAACACATCTGAAAATGGATCAGAATCTATTATAGACTAGGAGCCCCGCACGGGAACTTTTTTTTTTTTTTAGAGGGTTTTTCTAGAAATTGGCATTTCTACTTTATAAATTGAATATTATATTAATATTTCTATGAAGATAGTGAAACTCACGTAATCACGAGAGTCTTGAAATGATTCACTCACTAATAAGTGGATTCGTGGAGACCGATATTCTCTTGTTCCGGAATAAGGGCCAATCGAAATTTACTATATTAAATATCCGGTAGTAATATTCGGTACGCAGTTACGACTCACACTCTTCGAGACAACATCCGCTGTGCCTGTATTTCAAGCTCATGAGGAAAAACTGAATGCGATCTACAGTAATATTTCAGAGAACAAGGTGGTTGTTCTCTAAACTAAGGTTCCCCTTTTCGGTGGATGAGTTTCGGTGACAACTTGAATCAACTATAATATTTCGAATGAAGTCTTATCAAATGGCTAACATTTATTCAAATCGGTCGTTATGAACTAAGCCTTGTCTGGAGAACAACGGTTCATGTCAAATTTGGTTGGGACATATAAACTGCATCATGTCCGATGTGTGAACAGTCTATCCAGATTGGTATAATGGCCAAAAAATAAACAGTCTATCAGAGTGTGTCCTGGTCAATGTACACACAGTGTTTCCAGAGTAGCATAATGGCTCTTGTATAAACATTGTTTCCTGAATCGACATATGAACTGGATCATGACCACTATCTGCACAGTGGATCCTAAGTTGATATACAGACTGCCTAATGGCCGTCTTGTATAAAGAGTATATCCTCCTGAAAAAGGTTACATATCGACTGACCATACATTGAACATTGTCTCCTACGGTGAAAGACGAATCACCTAATGGCAAGCGTTCTAGAATCCTAGAATTTCGTCGGACCACGTTGTAAATAGCCAAGCTGTCAACATCAATAAGTCCGGCTAGATGTTATCAGTCTTCAGCATAACTACTGAAGGGAACTGTCTTGATGGTCGGAGAATGCAAGTATATAGGCCAGCTTCATCCACCTTGTCAGCACATTGGAGTCTTGGGCAAGTCAGGTGAAGTTGTTTGTGCATCAGACCATACTGACAGTGACAATATCTCTCGGGTCAATAATGGCATCTCTGTGCAGCCTACCTAAAGCATTAGAGCTGGACTGTGTATATACTTTGTAGGACTGTCAATGCAATTTTGCATATATGTGTCTTTGTGTTGTCTATTTCGGCTATTGAAGAGTCTATATTGAATTACAGTTTTGTGTTTAAAGTCTCACTCTTGTCTGATCCATGTCAATAGAGGGAATGAATTAAAGTGGAGTCTGAATAAGTAGAAGTCACAGGGGCCGAAGGAATTTGTTATACTTATAAGAAATTCTACTTATCCAGACTGTACTAATTTACACTAATACCATGCAGTAGCATTGAGTAACATGATTGTACCACTTAGGAAACACAGTTAGTGAACAAATAAATAGCAATACAATATCAGACTTGTTTAATTATTTTAGAAATCGGAACATTAAAGTCAAGTGCAAATTTCCAAATTAATTAAAGAAAAAGTATGTCGTTTTTTGAACCGATCCAACCAGCCAGCACTACAATTCCAGTCTGTCTGACCTCCAAGACATGCAAATTCTTCTGCTTTCGCAATAAGTAAAGGCCCATTTACTGGTACATTTGCCGATCTAATCAAAGTGAACCATTTTAAAAAGGCAGCATCGAAAAACAATTTTCTGTAGCGGTTTTTACGCTTTAAGATGCAGAAAAGTGTCGATGTTGGAATGCCAAATTCTCTAGCTATATTCACTTTCTTCTTACCACTATGTTCATCCTCTTCCAACAGCTCAATCTTTATTTTTAAAGTTAAAATAGTAAGCTTTCGTCCACTAGCCGCCAGTGTTGACATGTAGCGAGATATCGTATTTGATTGTTGTTCTCCGGGCTGACTAAAAATAATTCTTTCGCGAAACAATGTTTTTTTTTTTTTTTTTTATGAAATGAACAGTTCGACTTAAACATAAACACTTATATAGTCGGTACTTATTTTTATGTTCGACTAATCCGAAAATTCGAGTTAACCGAATTCGACTTATTAGGACTTTTTGTACAATGATAAAGAAGGATAATAGCCGGGACTAAGCCAGTAACGTCGACTTAAGCGAAATTCTGCTTATCCGAGTTCGACTTAAGTGGACTCGACTGTAATTACTTAATACTATCCAGCTGTCCATTGGCTTTGGAGAAAGTAGAACAGTAATGCTTTGAATATTCAGATAGGTTCCGTGATCTTGTGTAGTAACATTCAGGCAATCATCCCCACCCTTTTTGTTACAATGATTAATATAGTTTCTTGATTTGATTATGTATAATATAATTGTAATAACTCTTTTACATTCTGAAGGTAATATAACAGTTTACTATAAACGGCTAGCTCGTAAGTGTAGTTGATACATAATTACACTGAAGCAGTCATGAGTGCTGTAGGTCAAGAACCAATGTCCGTTTTAGTCGCCCGTCAGTTGAGGAAAAGGTTGGCCACATATGTTCATTCAGGCCTACACAGTGTGATGGCCTTATATCACAGACACATACCAGGACAATGTTTCTGAGCAATTCTTTGTTTATTTGTTTGTGTGTGTGTGTACTTTTTTCGTTTATCATACACATTACCAACTTATGTTGAAATATGCAGTCATTTATCTCGAAATAAATCCACACTAACCAAATTTGAAAGATGTACTTTTATCATCTTCGACTCTCTATCAATACAAAACAAAACACATGTTGGAAGGTAGCCCTGTATTTGCTGCTCATGTGATAATAAATGAAAATGTTCATGGATGAGTTGATAGATTCCAACACAAACCCAAGCCCGCCCAGAAACACAGCTGTATTTTTGTATTCACCATCAATTGAGATCCGTGTCTCAAAGGACATGACTAAGAATATTATGGTAATAGGCACAAAACAGGCAATGAACAGTACTGAAATCATAACGACCATTTTTGCTGCTTTTTGGTTTCGGGTGGTAATATTATCATTGTGTGCAGTAGTTGTCGACTTTTGTCTCCACCTGGTTTTGGTTTGCAGTTTACTTGCCAATGTTATTGTACAGACAGCTATTACTACAAATGCAAAAGATGATACAAAGACATTGTTGATTGCAAACGAGATCCTTTCAACTCGGTCTCGATGTTTGGAGAATACAACTCCGATTAGAGATTTGTTTCTAAGTGGGAAAAAGTGTATGTCGAGTCTGCTTACTTCATATATAGGGGACATACTTACTATGAGGATGATGAAAACACACACTGTTATGATGGAGACTCTTCGAGGTGTTACTAAGGTCTTGACCTAACAAGTAAATGGTAAAACGTTTACAATCAAAAACGGCAATTATCAATTTTCTTTTTAAGGTAAAGTAGGAACGCAAAAGAAGGTGATTATTATTTATCGCAGATATTGCACTGATTTGCTTTAGAGAAAATATAATTGTAAAGCTTGAACATTTGATTTGACTTTCGTTAGCGGTAACAGTAATACAAGTATAACTGTTATATAAACATACTATAATCTGATTGGTCTATGAAAGCTAAAGACAATCTTCATAACAACTTATAGGATCTGGGTGCATTAAATTAGTATCGATTCATAATTATGCATTTATCGAAGCCATTATAAGCAACCTCCCCCGATGGTGTTTCCACCTTGTCGTGGTGGGGGAGCTTGAGTTTCTCAATGACCCTGAGAGCTATGCCGGCGGTAGCGTAGCTACCAGCAGGGCCTCCCAAGCCGGACAGGTCAAAGGGTAGAGAACAGACAAAGAGAAACACCCTGGTCCTCCAGGTTGGGGGTTGAAGCGTGGGGTTAACATCCCCACCTTTGTAAAAACCTTTCTTTGTTACGAAACAAATACATGAGCCTCGATATCGGACTGACTTATCTGGACAACGACCTTGGAACGTTAAAGGACTTTTGAGATTTGGAACATGGAATGTACGGACATTATATCGAGCTGGAGCGGCCGAAGAACTAACCCGGGAGCTGATTGAATATCAAATGGATATAACAGCAATTCAAGAAATAAGGTGGCCAGGAGAGGGTACTTTAGAGCAAAATGGAATGATTATAATATATGGAGGAAACACCCAAAATAAACATGAATTAGGAACAGGATTTGTCATCAAAAAAGAGTTATGGGGGAACGTTTTAAACTTTAAAGCTTTTAATGACAGGATTAGTAAATTACGAATAAAAGGTAAATGGAAAAATATAACGATGATTAATGTACATGCACCTACTGAAGAGAAAGAAGATGATATTAAAGAAGACTTTTATAATGATCTGGAAGATGTCATAGAAGAAACCCCCAAACAGGACATCCTGATTGTGCTGGGAGACTTCAATGCAAAAATAGGTAGAGAGCAAACTAATAAAAAAGTGGCCGGTATGGAAAGCCTACATACAACTTCAAATGATAATGGATGGAGAGTCATCAACCTGGCAGAAGCCAAAGGACTGCAGATTAGCAGTACCAGACTACAAAGAAAGGATATACACAAACAAACTTGGAAATCATGTGACAAGAGAACCTATAATCAAATAGATCACATTTTAATTAACAACAGAAATGCATCAAACATACAGCAAGTCAGAAGTTATAGAGGAGCTAAGTGTCACAGTGACCACTTCCTCGTTGGAGCAAAATTTAAAATAAAACTTAAGAGAGCTTTCTATACTAAATTACAAAGATTACACCCAACATATAACAGAGAAAAACTGCAAGACATTACAGTCAAAGAGAAATTTACAGATGAAATAAAATGTAAACTTGAAACTCTGCAAAACCCTTTGGAGGAAAGCATTGACCAAACTTGGTTGAACATCAAGAATACAATTCAGTCTACCGCAGAAGAATGTCTCGGTGTGTTAACCACGCATAGAAAGAACAGATGGTTCAATCAAAAATGTGAAGAAGCAGTCATTAGGAAGAAGAATGCCAGACATGTATGGTTAAATGACATCAATAACATCCAAAAGGAAGAGCATTATAGAAATGAATGTAAAGAGGCTACAAAAATAGTCAGACAGCAGAAGCGAGAATATATGAATAATATAATCAAAGATATGGAAACTAATCACCAGAAAAATGAATCCAGAAAATTTTTTAAAGAACTGAAGTCAATGAAACGAGGGCACCAACAAAACACATATGGTTTAAAAGACAAAAATGGGAATATGATAAATACCAATGAGGAAATGTGCAACACATGGAAAGAATATTTTATTGAATTACTAAATTGTGAAGCTCCAAGTAACATTTTCTCACAGGAAGAGGTTCTAACATGCGAACCACAAATTGAAGAACCTAAATTTGAAGAAATCCTATATGTAATCACACAACTTAAAAACAATAAGGCAACTGGGACTGATGGAATTGCTGCTGAATTTATAAAGGCAGGTGGCCATGCATTACATCTAAAGCTATACGAACTAATAATAAAAATCTGGAGGACAGAAGAATTACCCCATGACTGGAAAGAGTCATTATTGATACCTATCTTTAAGAAAGGAGACAAGTTCCAATGTGGAAATTATAGAGGAATATCACTACTGTCCACAAGCTATAAGATACTATCCGCAGTATTACTAAATAGACTAAAACCATATTCAGAAGACATATTAGGTGACTACCAGGCGGGTTTTAGACAAAACAGATCAACAATAGATCAGATATTTATCTTACGACAAATAGCCGAGAAACATTGGGAATATAAAAGAGATCTCCATAACATTTTTGTGGATTTTAAAAAGGCTTATGATAGTATCCATAGGAATAGTCTATGGAATGCTATGCAGGAATTTGGAATACCAAGGAAGTTAATCAACATGACCAGACTATGCATGGAAGATACTTATAATATAGTAACATATAAAGGCAGGAAATCAGACCCCTTCCAAATAACATCTGGCTTGAAACAGGGTGATGCACTATCGCCGCTACTCTTCAATCTGGCTCTAGAGAAAGTTGTAAGGAAGGTAAAGGAGGAATGTGATATTGGAGGAACATCCAAGCTGCTTGGTTATGCAGATGATATAGATATTATAGGGCAAAGTGAACAAAAGACATTGGAAATATTGACTCACTTAAAGGAAAAAGCCCAACAGATGGGGCTGGTTATCAACCAAGATAAGACAGAATATATGGTAATTTCAAGAGACGGAATGGCTAGAAACTCTGGCCACATACAAATAGATAATATGACCATTAAAAGAACGGAAACATACAAATACCTCGGTACGATCTTCAACTGCTCCAACATCATAAGGGAAGAAATACAAACTAGAATCAACTCTGGAAATAAGATATACTATGCACTACAACATCTACTAAAATCAAAGGCGCTATCTCGTAACACCAAAATCACAATATACAAAACACTGATCAGACCAGTTGTGCTGTATGGCTCTGAAACCTGGAGTACAACGAAAGGAGACGAAGCCTTGTTACAAACCTTTGAGAACAAAATTTTAAGACGCATCTTTGGACCCATTAGGGATACACAAAGTGGAGAGTGGAAAAGAAGAAGTAACAAAGACGTTTATGATCTGTTTAAGTCCCCGCTAATCACTGGTATCATGAAGGCTAATAGACTACAATGGCTGGTGCATATAGAAAGAATGGAAGATAATAGGGAAACAAAACTCGCTTACACTCAGGAAATAAATGACCGTAGACCCCGAGGTAGACCAAGAAGGCGTTGGAGAGATAATACATGTCCAGACCTGCAAGCACTTGGAATAAACGACTGGCAAGAGAAGGTCCACCAGAGAGACGAATGGAAACGGATTGTATTTGCAGCAAAGAACCTCAATGGCTCGGAACGCTGAAGAAGAAGATTATAAGCAACATTCACAGAGTACCGATTTGTCTACACAAATGTGACTCTTGAACCATGTACTCAATCCGCCTGTGGCCTGTAAACGGAACCTTTACTTTTTACTTACATTTATTATAAATATATACGGTACATTATGTCAGTTTGTTTTATCATAGGGCTTAACTCCTGGGCAATTATATACATGCTATTGGAGATCACGAGCTGTAGAGATAACAGTTGAAAAGGCGCTTCATGATGAACCTGTGTCTGAAAAGTCACCTCCTACCAATAACAGGGTTAGAATTGAGATTGTGAATGGCGCTAATTACCTACCGATGGCAACATCAAAGAGTTTTAAACTATTTTATAGAGTAGCGAGTCTCAGTGGCGAAGTGGTTACCCGCTACCTGCCTCACGCTCCAAAGGTCGTGGATTCTATTCTGGGCTACGTCATTTGCTTCGCGAGTAAAATTTTCTCAGAGACGCCTGTGGGCTTCGCTGGAGCTACATAGTTCGTGTTTTGTGAGACGCACATCCCACAATCTTATATATGTTATCATCTGCAAAAGATGTGACATGAAATATATTGATCAAACTGGCAGACTCTATGGCGACCGCTTTAGGGAACAACTTAGAGACATTAATCAAGGCACCGACAAACCTGTCCCCAACCACTTTAATTCTTCTAACCACAATGGAGTCGACGATGTATGGGTCACTGCAGTGAAACCTTGCTTCTCTAACAACTACATTAGTCTTAAAATTGAAAGCCTAAAAGCTTATTAATAAACTCTCTGGGCTGCGTTCACCCAGCAAGAATCAATACTGTTGTTGATGCCACTGTATAACTCTGCTATTTTCCCTGTATTATATTCATATCGGACTGTTTGCACAGCATTTGGCAACACAAACCCTTGTAGTCCAAGAGCGCCTTTCTAAACCGGTTCAAACCACCATTTTCGTTTCTCTCCTTTTTGTGTTTTAGTTAGCTTTTTATCTGTTTGTGTTGTCCTGTCCTTGACAAAGTTTGTAGAACCGAAACGTAGGCGGTGCTGTGTTGTCCTGTAATACTTATTGATTTCTTTAATACTTCAATATTATATTTTTATTGATAGTTTATGTTTTTGGATAAGCCACACTTTGGTTTCACCTGTGTAAAATGGAGATTTTTGTAAGGTACGTACATTGCGTCTGTGTCTAGTATGGCTCTTCTTTTCGCAGGAGCTAAATATACCTAATTGTTTGCAATTCATATTGTACCTATCATAGGCCGGATGTCGGTTAATTTTAAAAATCCGATTCATAGCCGATTGGAACATATGACCACCTGGCCAGGAGCCAAGCATTATTATACTAATTGTTTAATGTGTATTACATTCCAGGGCTCCTGATTTCTTCGGGATTGCAATAAATATAGAAATTCATATTTCGGGATGTATATCTCCAGTATCATATATTTTGTTCAACAGTCTGGTGACTTGGCCCATTCCCTATTCTTCAAAGGCATTGATAATTTCTGCTGTGATGTTATCTGGACCTGGGGTCTCGCAAGTTTTCATATGGTTAAGAGCACTCTGACCTTCCATCTATAAAATTTATGGTCCTTCATTATTACTTCGAATACCATACTGTTCTTCTCTTGTATAATCATAAAGGTTTTTCACATAACCTGATCATGCATGAAAAATCTTATCTTTTTCTACTATGATTTTTCCATCTTCTGTTTTCAGACAGCCTCTTGATGAAGGTATTCGTGTATTAGAAACATCCTGAATTCTCGTGTGCATTAATATGGTAATGTTACTATTGTATTGTGTGTGTTTGTGTGTTTTTTTTTTTTTTTAATTTCTATGCAATGTGTCTCAAGCCATGTTTTGTGCCTCTTTGGGTAATGTTTTGACTTTTCTGTGAACCTCTTCACATCTGTTAGGATTATTTTTGTTGTGTCTTCTTGTTTCCATTAGTCGTAAAATTTCTTACGTCATCGATTTCTTAAGATCTACTTTCTTTAATTTTGGGATAGTTGTTCCTGCAGCCAAACCGATTGGGAAAAGAACGCACTATACTTACGCAAAATGTCAAATAGCTGAACACCTGCATTAAACGTTGTCTAGAGCGACATGTGATTGCTTGTGGTTGGTGGGTTAGCTGAACGGTGAAGGTGGTAGTTGGCTGGTTGATTCCTTGGATAGTGGATTTGTAATTGGGTAGGTGGATTGGTTAGTTGGTTTTAGGGTTAACTGATTCGTGGGGGAAGGGTTGGTTTTTTGATTAACATGTGTATGAGTTGGTGGTTTGGTTGGAGGGTTATTTGATGGGTTGTGTGGCGCGTCGTTAGGGTTTGGCTGCTTCGTTGTGAAACCTCTGAAGCAAAATCTTCTCTAAATCACATCTCCGATGCATTGTGATCAGGTGGTGTGATTCCTAAACATGGCGTGTATCTATCGGGACGTCCTGTCAGGTGCTAGAGTCTCATATCAACAAAGACTGCTGAAGAACTCTTTTACCCATATCCGAGCTATAATTTTGGTGTACAAGACTGTATTCCATCTTGTTCCATTCCGATAAGCGTGGGCGGTCATGTTTTGCCATCTCACTCGATCACCAGAGTCGTGGATTAGCTCTGTGTTTCTGTCTCGACCAAGCAACGTGGCTAAGCCATCCAGGTATTTACTTCTCGTTCTTCCCCATGGTCTCTTCTTCTCGATCTTGCCAGTTGTCACCAAGTTCTCCAATTAATTTCTTCTCATAACATGCCAAAAAAATGTTTAACTGTCTTTCGTCTAATGTCTCTAATCAGTTTACGACTTTCATTTGTTTCTTGAAAGACTTGTACATTGGTGTTACTGTCTGTCCATTGTGTTGTTTTGCATTTTTCTCACAAACCACATTTCCACAACCATCAGATATTTTTCAGGTTGTCTACTCACTGTCTGCGCTTCACATCCATACAAAAGTACAAAGATGTACTGGCACTTCATATTTACCGACAGCATAGTAAAATGTAGTCAGGCCAAGATTCAGAATAACCCACATGGAGGGGGTATGTTTAGACTTAGATTAACAATGTTTATACCTTGATTGTTATGTATTTCATTGTCAAAATACTTCAATCCGTTGATAAGAGGGAGAACATTACATCTTATAAATTAGATATATATTAACTTAGTATATCATATCTTATAAGTGCCGTTACTGTACGACGCACACAACTATAACTATATATATATATATATATATATATATATATATATATATATATATATATATATATATATATATATATATATATATCTTGTGTGCCGTACAATAACAGCAAACAAATACACAAATTTACCTTTAATGGCATTGTTATGCACAAACATCTCTCTATGGTAATCAAGGCTGTGATCCAGCTGCTGATTCGAGTAAAGGTGATGTGAGGCCAGCAGCCTGTCAGATACTGAAACTCGTCTGGGTCAAATGGCAGCCAGACGTCTCTGAACGCTGGCGTCAAACATATATTTGTCCATATAAGGGGTAGTAGGCATCCAAGGTCAGAAACAGCCAATGCTGTGTTGGGAGAAAAACGAGTACTGTGGACTTAACTATCATATTGATTGATTAGTAATTTAAATTGCAAAACTGAAACTATTATGTTTACGTGTTTGTTTCCATGTTGTGTTTATTTGGTTGTCATTTACACTTTTAGTGTCAACGTGTTAGATAGGACAGGAGACAGAATAAGGGGTAAGGACAGATAGGACGGAGATAAGGACCTCTACTGGGAGTAGATAGAATAGAGGCAGACCGCATGGGATAACTTAGGACAGTTATAAGACAGGACCTAGAATAGGACACGGACGTGTCATATCTAGGACATTAGCGGGACTAACCCCGAGGATGGGGCGGGGGATGCTAGTTCACGGGACAACACCCGTAAACAGAGTTAGCAGTAGGACAACCCAGTGTTGACACAGACCGGACTACTGTACTACGTGACGAGTGGGACAGCACGAGGTTTTGCTGACCGCACGAAGTTTAGTACGACAAGGGCAGCGACTGGACTGAGGTTATTCAGACAGGACCCGACAGTCTTCCAGACAGGACGTGTGATTGTTTTCTGAAAGCCAATGTGTAGTTTACAAGAGCGCATGTTATAATTCGCGAGTGTGAGATTGTATTTGAGTATGTACGGGTTGTTGTGAGGAAAGGCGACATATATATTTAAGCAGGCCATTACCGCCTGATCGTGTGTATGTAAAGATAGCAGGTTCGCCTGAAATAAAATAGCTTGTCCATTCACACATGAAGTGTCGTTGGGGTGTGAATGAAGTGGTGCATTTGCCTGGATGCAATTTGAGTTGTTGACAGGCAGCCCAATATGGTGTCAAATGTTCGAATGAATTCAGAGCTCGCATGAATGACCAAACAAGAATGTTTATGTATAATTATGATGAATATGTCAGGAAATAAGAGCGAATTAGCAAGTTGTACGTGAGTGTAGAGTACGCATAACTAAAAGAAAGATTAAGAGTGTGCGCAAAGTGTTAAAACGCATGAAATTGTAATCACTATATTATGTAAATTATGTGCACAGATTCGTTTCAGTTAATGCCCAAGCCAGGGAAGACTACACTACACAGACTACACGACACAGACACGACGACAGACACATATAATATTATTTCGTATTTCAGCTTTCCTGTCGGAAGAGAGACTAGACAGACAATTTGTACATTGTATTATCAATATCTTCGTTGAGTATTAATTGTTTGTGCTCTACACACCAGAGAGCAGTTTGAAAGTGTTCCTAACATCCTGCGTGTGGGACAAGGAAGATCCAATAGATAACTCCGAAGAGCTGCAAGAAAAGCTGAAGTTTTCAAGACTTTCAGATAAGTATCCTATTGTTTGACCTTGTGGATTAATGCAGTATCTTTCCTTTTTTTTTTTTTTTTTTTTTTTTGGGGGGGGGATTTTTCTGAATGCTGTAAATTGGATACTGTAATTTTGTCCAACTTTATGAATTGTCATCTGTATTATTATTGATCAGTGTAAAAGCTTCTGGTGAGTAAGATAACTGTTAACAATGTCAACATTAAAGGAATGTATAGAAGCTGGGAAAGACCTGGGATATAGTGGCGACAAATTGGAACAGTGGGCAGATAAGAAATATAAAGAACATACAGATAAATTCGCCAGCAATTGAGAAAGAGGGGAGAGATAGGAAGGCAGCAATTGAGAAAGAGGAGAGAGATAGGAAGGCAGCTGCAGAGAAAGAGGAGAGATTACAGGAACGAGCTCATAAAAAAGAGCTAGCAGTGTTGGCTGAAGCCACCAAATTAAAGGAACTAGCAGATGCCACTAAACTGAAAGAGTTGGCTGAAGCCACCAAACTAAAGGAGCTAGCAGATGCCACCAAACTAAAAGAATTAGAACTAGCTCATAGAGCAAAAGAAACGAAATTAAGAGAAAAACAGCTAGAAATTGAGGCACAGACCCAGTTAAAAATGAAGGAACTGGAGGTAGAGTCCCATGTGCACATTGCAGCTACTAAATTAAAAAGTAGAGAGGAGGAAAATAAGTATAGCAAATACAAAGGCATAGTAAGTACCTTTTGCCAAGGCGATTCTGCTAGGACCGAAAATGTAGAGTTTCAGTTAAAGTTCCAAGAAATACCAAGGGAACACTGGGCCATGATATACACGAAGAACTTGTCCGGGGAGCCCTTAAAGATAATAAAGTCTATTCCACAAGAACTACGGAATGACTACGATTATATTCACCATCGTATGATGCAGCATTTTCTTTTAGATGCCCCAGGGTTTCAAGTTCAGTTTTCACAGTTGAAACTTAAAAGCAATGAAACCTTCATTGACTACGTCTCTCACGTCCAAGACGTATACAATAAGTGGCTGAACGCTGCAAAGATAAATACGAATTACGAAAAAACTTAGGTATTTAATGATTATGGACAAAATTATTTCTACCATCCCAAGTTCCTTCGCTAAATTTTTACAGCAGTCTGATGTAGATTCTTTAGAGCAGTTAGAGAAACGGGAGTCAGCTTATTTTTCTTCGAATAGGGATATATTGAAAGTTAACATAGAAGAGAGTGAGATAATGGCAGTTGCCAACAGTAAACACCAAAAACCATTCAAAATTAGGGAGAAGCAAAAACCCAATCTACCAAAGTGTCCATACTGTGGATTTGCTCACCCTCAGTTCGGAATGTGTGACCGTAACCCGAATTATCCATCTCATCTAGAGATGATGATAAAGAAACAGCAGAGTAAGAGAGAAACGTACAGATGTGCGGTCAAATGCTACTTTTGTCAATCTTTCGGGCACTATAGTTCACGTTGTATGGGACGACAGAGATTGAGAGCAGTAAATGCTGTGCTTGTTGACTCATCGAGTGAAAGTGAGCCAGGAGAAATGCGAGAGTGTGAAGAAAATGTGGTAGCAGCTATTGATGCACTTAATTACGATAGATGTGCAAGTTGTTATCAGTTTGATAAAGACGGAGTACTGAAATGCGGGCACACCGTGGCGTGTTCAAGTGAAAACGCGAACGCAGCAGTTGCCTCCAAAGGCTAACTAGAGTTCCACTACGGAATGGTGAATGATAAGCCTTGCCAACTCTTGATCGATAGCGGCAGTACCTTGATCGGTCTAAGAAAGGAACTGGCTAAGCCAGAAGACTACACTGGCGAGTTCGTGAATTGCTGAACTTTTTCGGGCAATATAGAAAAGTACCCACTCGCAACAGCTCGTATAAATACCCCTTTCTTATCCGGCACATATACGTGCGCGATCTTGCATAACCCGTGTACAGATCTGATAATCGGGTGTCTTCCAGAAGTGAAGAAATGTACCACTAACGAAATAAAAGCCTGGAGAGAAATCTATTCCAATAAGGCTAACGCTGTAACTAGGTCTGAAACAAACAGACAACAAGACGACCTACCGAAAGAAATGCTCCATCTCATTTCACCTAGTGGTACAGTAGAGAAAACCACCACAGAAGAGTGTATAAAGGCCCAACGAGCTGAACCAACAGTGTCACCCTATTTTAAATTTGAAGGGGCAAAAACCTTACACCTTGAACCTGAACAACATGTTTTATTACTTTTACCTGATAAGAGTGATTTATTATTAACATCATGGCAAGAGCCATTCAAAGTAGTGAGAAAAGTATATAATATTGACTATGAAATATCACTGAACAACAAACTCAAGACATTCCATATCAACATGCTCAAACCATACTACTCTAGACAAGAACAACAGACAGAAGACGAACACAGTGCAACCACAACAATCAACCAGACAGAAGACGATCACAGTGCAACAACAGCAAACCACCAGACAGAAGACGAACACGGTGCAACCACAATAATCAACCAGACAGAGGACGATGACATTGAACTACACGTACCGACAGTTGACACTACAACGACGATTAACAGCATACATCTAGGACCGAAAACGACAGACGAACAAAAACAACAGACAATAGCATTACTGACAGAATACAAACAAATTTTCTCAGACATTCCAGGTAGAACAGATAGGATACAACACTCCATCATTCTCTCTGACTATACTCCAATTAAATGTCGACCATATTCCGTCCCTCTAAACTATAGGGATAATCTTGACAAGGATATTCTTAGTCTTGAATCTTCTGGGATAATTCAGAAATCCCAATCAGAATATTCCTTTCCCATCGTCTTAGTGAAAAAGAAGGATTCCACTATCAGACTCTGCGTCGACTACAGAAAACTTAACTCAGTAACAAATACAGACGCAGAACCTATACCTTTCTGTGACGATCTGATCTTAAACATGTCAACTTCTACCATCTTTTCAAAACTTGACCTAACCAAAGGCTATTGGCAAATTCCTATGCATAAAGAGTCCATTGATCTTACTGCCTTTGCAACACCTTTAGGTCTTAACGAGTGGCGTTTTCTTCCTTTTGGCCTTCGCAATGCGCCTGCAACTTTTGTCCGTCTTGCCAGGGATCTTTTGCATGGAGTAACATATACCCAAATGTATATAGACGACATATGTATACATACAACAGACTGGACTTCACACATACAAACCTTAAGACGGGTCTTCGAAAGAATTACGTTGTTGGGACTTACAGTCAAACCAGCCAAAGTGGAGTTGGCACTGGAGGAGATAGATTTCCTAGGCCATACTATATCAAAGGGCCACTTGAAAAGTGACCACATAATTGTAACCAACATTTTGAACCTCACTATGCCGACCACCAAGAAGCAAGTGATAAGTTTGCTTGGATTAGTTAATTACTACAACAAATTTATTCCTAATCTGGCTCAGATTACGATCGTATTTTCTGATTTATTGAAATTGAATTCAAAAATAAATGTACAAGATGCTACTTTAATCAGCGCAATGTCAAAATTGAAATATCTTTTCAGCAATATCCCTTTCTTAAAATTGCCTAAACCAGCATTACAATATATTCTCAGGACTGACGCGAGCACTACTACCATTTCTGGCGTGCTCCTTCAGGAATATGAGGGAATCCATCCAGTATTGTATGTGAGTAGCAAGCTCACCTCAACAGAATCCAAATACGACGTTTCTCAGTTGGAAGCACTTGCGATTGTATATTGCGTGAGTAAACTGCATAGATTTCTGGCAGGAGCACACTTTGTCGTGGAGACTGACAATTCTCCGTTGTTAGCTATGCAAACAGGGATGCCAAAGAATAACAGGATTTACCGGTGGTCCCTGATACTGCAGAACTATTCTTTTTCTGTAAGACACATTAAGAGAAGCAACAATACGTTAGCAGACTTGCTAACCAGACCCTCAGACTTTGAAGTGTGTCAGAAGAACGACGACGTAACATCGTCACCAGCATCTGCAGTTACAATAGATTAGCTAGTGTATATAGAACTGTGATAGTAATATTAAGACAGTAAGCCGTCGTTACATCGTCACCGGCATCTGCAGAAACTAGAGACTATCCAGTGTATATAGAACTATAACGTGTGCTGTAACAGTGTACATAGAGCTTATAGGTTACATCGTCATCGACACCTGTAGCGATGACAGAAATTAACCAGTGTAAATAGACTGGGATAATAATTTAACACAGAGGAGGACGCGACATCATCACCTACACCTGGAGCGACCACTAAGTTAGTTAGCTATGGTGTTGATATAATATTAATGTATTAATGTATTAATGTATAATGCATAACATGATTTTTAGTTAAGTTGCTTGTTTAAATAAATCTTCTTTACGTTTAAAATACATGCCATGAGTCTGGTTAAGTAAAGTCTGGTTGTGTGGATTACTATAGAACAATGGTAGGATGAATTGTCATGGGGTGTCAGAGCAAAGAAATACACCGGAAAACGGTTATTCGTAAGGGCCAATAGAAGTGCGAGGAGTAGACCACGTGATCGGAAAGGTCGGGAAAGGCGGGAGTTGAGAAGGCAGTCGGCCGGAAAAACACAACCATGTTCACATCACAGAAATCGAGAGACCAGGTTATATTCTGAAGAGGTGGACAGAGGCCCAACTATGAATGTTAAATCAACGCCTGCACTGCAGGAGACAGAGTGACATAGTTACTGAGATCATGTGTACCACAAGCAGGATGGTCAGGCAAATACGCCAAGTCGTTTATTACGCTACTGCAGAGATAGTGAGGCTAGCCGTGTCGCTGAGTAGCTTAGGGCCGAGAATGACCCAGTACGGCGAGGTGTAAGTAAGAAAATTGTTAGCTATAGAGTGATGTAAGACAGAGTACATAATAAAATAATTAAACACTAAAAAAAAGGAGAGGGAGAGAGAGGGAGAAAAGTGTGATGAATGGATGAAAGAGAGAGGATGAAAGAGAGAAAGAACATAGCACAAGTGAATATGAAAGGAAGGGAGGAGAATGAAATGGACTAGTGAGAAAGAGAGAGAGAGAGAGAGAGAGAGAGAGAGAGAGAGAGAGAGAGAGAGAGAGAGAGAGAACAGAGTACAAGTACAGGTGAAAGAAAGAATACAAGGATAGTGGAGTAAGATTATTAGTAGTACCATGGATAATAGTACCAAGTGGTAGTACTTTGTACATATATTTTAACATGAAGTGCTGCGGCATGATAGTAGATGCATATAAGGGTCATGGTATTAGGAACACTACAATGGAAAGTTAGTAGCAAGAATACCAGGCATAAACAGAAGGCAAATGAAGGGAGTATCGAGCCATAGAGCACAAGCGAACACCATAGCAAAAAGTAACTAATGGCAGCCGACCACGCACACACTGTGACAAGACAAATGCAGAAGTCATGTGTACTCCCACCAAGAAGGTCCACAGTCGTAAGATAGATTACTCAGAAGCAAGATAAGAGCTTAAACAAAACAGGTGTGAAATTGATATGTCTGCAATACACACGTTCCTGCACCTAGGGCTTAAGGGCTGGGGAGGGTGTCAGTTGCTTATACCGAGGTATAAATGAGGAACCTTGTGGGAATGTCCGGGGTGGGACATTGGGACTCATAGTAGGTTGGTCCTCAACTTGCCGAACACAAAGGAGGTTGAGGCCACACGAGGTCTATTTGGGAATAGACGAATATTCGTGTCCGACATTATAATTTGTGTGAAGGTATAGCAGAATATCAACGTAACACAGAGGGAAGTTAAAGGGAACTGAGAAGCAAGCTCTAAGGCATGAGGCAGTAGACAGATATGTGCGACCAGGGGACAGGCATGTGCGACCAAGCTGACTCATGTCAAGTGTAGAGATAAGGAAGAACCCAAAAGTGTAGAACATTTTTGAAATTGCAGGGAGATAATGCCATGAGTCTGGTTAAGTAAAGTCTGGTTGTGTAGATTACTATAGAACAATGGTAGGATGAATTGTCATGGGGTGTCAGAGCAAAGAAATGCACCGGGAAACGGTTATTCGTAAGGGCCAATAGAAGTGCGAGGTGTAGGCCACGTGATCGGAAAGGTCGGGAAAGGCGGGAGTTGAGAAGGCAGTCGGCCGGAAAAACACAGCCATGTTCACATCACAGAAATCGAGAGACCAGGTTATATTCTGAAGAGGTGGACAGAGGCCCAACTATGAATGTTAAATCAACGCCTGCACTGCAGGAGACAGAGTGAAATAGTTACTGAGATCATGTGAACCACAAGAAGGATGGTCAGGCGAATACGGCAAGTTGTTTATTACGATACTGCAGAGATAGTGAGGCTAGCCGTGTCGCTGAGTAGCTGAGGGCCGAGAATGACCCAGTACGGCGAGGTATAAGTAAGAACATTGTTAGCTATAGAGTGATGTAAACTTGTTAATGAATAAACAACGTGACTAATTCAGTATGTTTTGGAACTGCTATCTTTGTGCTATTGGACGTGTTCATTCTTAAGTTGTCAGGGTGCATACAACATAACCCCTAGTAACACTCTGGCAATACACTTAAAGAAATGCGACAGTAATCGCATTTAAATTAGTTTAATGTTAGTGAAAGTTAGTTAGTATACATAAATATAGACAATAGATAAACCAATAATACAGTTACATTAGTATAAATAGAACATACAGGTCTCTTAGGAGACTACTGTCTTAAAAGTCAATATTAGTTGTTAGCTAGAATAACTTAGTTTAGTTATAGTTTAGATTAGTTAGCAAGTAAATACACTTAGAATTTATTAAGCTCATTTACAACATTTTACATTAAGGGAGCCAACACATTTCTCTTAAATTCCGTTTAATTAGTTAAATTACCTTTCCTTAGTTAGTTACACCCATTAGAACACATTAGTTAGTAACACCCATTAGAACACATTAGTTAGTAACACCCATTAGAACACATTAGTTAGTAACACCCATTAGAACACATTATATAAAACACAAGTTAGCTAGAATAGTTCGTTCCTTAGCATTGCCTTACGCAATCCAACAATAGTGTAAATACTTTAGTTAGAGTACTATAAAAAGCACTATTATCGGCTCTATAATTGTTTAAAACGGGCCCTTTTTTTTAATTTTAATCAGAAACACATTTTTAAACTTACAAACTTTGAGTCAGTGAGCAAGAGATGAGCGAGAGGAAGTGTGAAAGGATTAAATGTATTTTGAATGTTCAATGGTGCATTTTTTTCGCACAATTGAGTTTTTTATGAAATGTCTTCGTCTTTCGTGTAACCCATGTGAGCGTGTAATTTTATATGTGTTGTAGCCACTTTTGCATTACAGCTATAGGAATGTTTTCCAGCGTCTCAGTTCGGGCACGCATCTCACAAATCAATCATAGGCATTCATTTGTGTATTGCACAAACCTACCTGCGACACTTGAAAGCTTTAATCACATGAATTATTAACATACACATATGTTTCTAATTTAAACATACATAAAGTATAAATTAACACGCATACAACCAGGAATACAAACAGATAAAGACGCAAACAGCAGGTTTTTCAAAGGGAAGTTACACATGCACAGGGGACACTATAAACTTATAAATAAGTTGAGGACACAGTTTAGTATTTATCCGCAAGCGGAAGTCAGATAGGTGAACTTCAGTAAACACACAACTTGTTAAAGATGTTGAGGTACATTGCATGGGAGCCATGCATTTTATATTCATGTATGGTTTCCATAACAGGAACAATTTGGTCGGGATATCGGGTTTCGATATTTAGAAAGGCAGTGTTTAAATAACAAATTGGCATTGAGTCGATACAGTTTCCAAGAGTGTAATGTGGAAGAGCAGTGACTCTTATCAACAGTACAGGTGTGGGACACTGATTATAAACAGGTGGTTAGGTATATCAACTGGGTAGCAGACTGGTATAAGTCATAAGTGGTAGCTAAGGACATGAGTAGTGAATCCCTACAAACACCTTGACAAATTAGAACCAGCTAATTTTTTATATGCTTCGACGACATTGCGTCACACCTACTAGTTTACATTTGGTGACGCAATACGGGGGAGCCACGGGAGTATGTTAACGTGTTAGATAGGACAGGAGACAGAATAAGGGGTAAGGACAGATAGGACGGAGATAAGGACCTCTACTAGGGAGTAGATAGAATAGAGACAGACCGCATGGGATAACATAGGACAGTTATAAGACAGGACTTAGAATAGGACACGGACATGTCATATATAGGACATTAGCGGGACTAACCCCGAGGATGGGGCGGGGGATGCTAGTTCACGGGACAACACCCGTAAACAGAGTTAGCAGTAGGACAACCCAGTGTTGACACAGACCGGACTACTGTACTACGTGACGAGTGGGTGAGCACGAGGTTTTGCTGACCGCACGAAGTTTAGAACGACAAGGGCAGCGACTGGACTGAGGTTATTCAGACAGGACCCGACAGTCTTCCAGACAGGACCTGTGATTGTTTTCCGAAAGCCAATGTGTAGTTTACAAGAGCGCATGTTATAATTCGCGAGTGTGAGATTGTATTTGAGTATGTACGAGTTGTTGTGAGGAAAGGCGACATGTATATTTAAGCAGGCCATTACCGCCTGATCGTGTGTATGTAAAGATAGCAGGTTCGCCTGAAATAAAATAGCTTTTCCATTCACACATGAAGTTTCGTTGAGGTGGGAATGAAGTGGTGCGTGTGCCTGGATGCACTTTGAGTTGTTGACATAGTTGTAGATAGCTATATTTAATATGTATATAGAAAACTTGAAATTTAGGTGGTCACTATGTGGAAATGTAATGCCGTGATATATGTAACTGTTATATATATTTAGATATTATTGTTAATTTGTTTAAGTTGTTACCATCCAAATGGGGGGAAGACGTTTCCGATATCCCCGATTGTTTTCGGACGGATTATCGACGAAAACCGAGGTTTTACTGTATGTATAAGTTCCGCGTACGTGATGTTTGTGTATAAGTTACATAGACAACATACGTACATTTATTTAGTTTTAAGTAGACTGAAATAGTTAAGAACCTAAAAGTATATTGACAGACTACAAATGAGCACAGTTTATGAGAAACGAATGCGTCACATTGTCCATACCCATCAGAGTAACGTTGACAGGGTCCTTGAAACCTTGCTTGACAAAACAAATGATGTTGATGATGTTGGTTGCCGTTCCAAACACATCGATGGCTTGGCACAAAACAGCATAAATAACCCACAGAACTATTGGCATGGCTGCATCACTTATTAAGATATCTCCAGAGTAATCTGTGCTGTTTATGTCAATCATAGTTAGAGTGTTTTTCGAAGTACTTCTCAAATTGTCCATAACAGATTAAACTGTGTCACTAAAAGTATCTCGTGCTAGGTTGGTTGTCTTTTAAATAGCTTATTTTTGTGTGGTTACACAACTTCAAAACCATGGCGAGTGAAGAAAGCTTCAGTACTACAGTCGAATGCATGCTACAACGTCACATTATTATCTCTAAATAACTGAATCCGTAACACTGCATCTGTCGCATTGCAATATATGCCTGTGAGACCTGGACACTTACTAAACAAACTGAACAGCGCATATGTGCCTTTGAATATAAATGTCTAAGAATATCTTGGATACAGAAAGAAATCAAAAGCATGCATACGACAACTTCTGTATATTGAAGAAAATTGGCTTCTAAAGACGATAAAACTACGAAATTTGAAATAATTTGGTCACTTGAAATGTCATGAAAGTTGGGAAAGAACAATAATGAAAGGGTATATACACAGGAAGAGAGAAAAAGGAAGGCCAAAGAGAATATGGGTGCAAGATGTGGCAGATGATCTCCAGATGGATGTATCGTACGCAGGACATCTTACTTACGAAAGAGAAGTTTTCCGGAAGGTTGTTATAAGAAGAAGGTTCTGCAAAGGACATGCTACTGAATGAATGAATAAATGAATAGCACTGCAGACGAACAACACAGTAAATCTCCAACAATAGTCACTTTCGTATGTGCTACGTTGGTCGTGAGCTGCTCTGAGAATCTCATGGTGGGATCCATGAGAGGCAAATGTTTTAACTGGAGAGTAATAATACTGGACCCTGACAAAAATTCTGGACCAAATATTCATAAACCCAAAAGCCTACACCAGTTGCAGCTCAAGTGATGTCAACAGGCTAAAGCTGGAAATGTATTCCTGAAGCGTTACGTGAAATATGGCATGTGATCACCCATTGCAGGGACAACAACTAAAACAATGTTCACGAGCTTGTTTATTAGATCGACTGGAGTAGCATTTTTAGAAACAGTCGTTGATTAAAACACACTTTATTATTGCTGGTTAGATGTTTAATCGCTTGGTTGTTTCATTCGGTGATTAGTTGGTTGCTTGACTGGCTAGCTGGGTGGCTGAATAAGAATCCTATATAATACTCTGAGATGTGATCCTCAAATCCGACTAGCTTTCACGAAGTCAGATCCCCGACAAGATACTGTATCTATTAGAGCGAGGAGAGCGTGGAAACCCTCTTATTGACCAGGCACAGTTGCCAGCTTCACAGGGACATCGTTGGAGACCCTGCGGACTGTTCTTCCCAAGGCGCAAAGGAGTACGGGATGTGCATGACCACAGCTGGAATTGCATATCTGCGGAGTAGCATATTAGTATGTATTTAGGCTACGATTCACTTCGTTCAGATATTCATGTGGACTTGTAAATCTGCTTCTGATTTTTATATTAGTGCTTGATCGTTCGCATATAGGAATTATGTAATGGTGTAATTTGCAATGGATTCTTCTTCTGTGTTTTGTTCGCCATGCAGTGCTCTTGCCGTCTCTGTTTGGCTGTTTTTTTTTTTTCTGCATACGTTGTGTGTGTGTGTGTGTGTGTGTGTGTGTGTGAACAAAAAATGGGGGGGGGGGGGAGGGCAGGACACAATCTTGTCGCACTCCGGATCTTACAATGAAGAGTTCTGAATGTCCTCCATGTGTTCACACTGCATTCACTGTTGTTGTATAGTTAGTCTTTCCTCTTGAGCCTAAGGCGGCGCATAGGGCAGAAGTCCTGTCTCTCCATGCTTGGCGGTTTGCTGCTACCTGTTGTAGATCTTGGATATTTACTTGGCCATTGAATGAGCTTTCTCTAATGATGGTTCTACGCAGGGTCTCTCTTGGTCTTCCCCGTTTTCTTTTCCCTACTGGTGACCACATGAGGGCTTGGTAGGGGAGTCTTGACTTGTCCATTCTGAGTACATGGCCGATGTAGTTCCAACGGCGTCTTCTTATGAAATTGGATACTGTATCTTGCTTAGTCTCTTGTCTTATTTGCGAATTGGTTCTGAAGTCTGTCCAGTGGATGTTTAGAAGTCTTCTAAGACATTTGTTCTCAAAATTGTCTAATTTTTTATCTAAAGCTACTGTTGATTTCCAACTTTCACATCCATACGTTAACACTGGAATCACACAAGAGTTGAAGATTTTAAGTTTTGTGTGTTTGCTGAGTGTCTTTGACTTCCAGATGTTTGACAGTTTATTGAAGGCACTAGATGCCAGTGCGATTCTAGATGATAAGTTTTCTTTGATATAGCCATTATTTAAGGTTTCTATATATTCAAGCAGTTGTTGTATAAGCTTCTACATAAGTTTGTTAGATGTGTACTCACTTCATATCGTTTAAGGATATCCTACAGCTTGCTTCTATCTATTCTATCTAATGTCTTTCCTTGGTCGACAAAGGCTCAGTAGAGTGTTTCATTAAATTGGATTGATGTTTCTATAAATTTTCCAAGAGCAAAGATGGCATCTATGCATCCTTTGTTTTTCCTAAATACACACTGTATTTTAAATATTGAGCACAACCCACTACTGGCAACGCTGATCGTATTCTGGTATGAACCTAAGGCCTATCCACGTCAATATGGAAGTATGAAATATTATATGAAAAAATATATGAAATATTTACAGTGTTTTGCTTAGCTGGGGCACTATTGTAGTTCATAATATTTTCTCAAGGAATTTGCAAAATATGTTTCCAGTATGACTTAAAAGGGAAATGCCTCTGCTGTATTGTATATTTCTATCATACTATTTGACTGTATTTGCTTGGTTAGTTATTTACATTCTACTCTTATATCACATAACAAGGTATAGTTTTCTTTGATATAGCCATTATTTAAGGTTTCTATATATTCAAGCAGGTAATCACGATAGCGAAGTGATTACGCCCCTTGGCTGGCGCCCGAAGGATATATTTTCTATTGAAGGCTACGACAATCGTTTCACGAGTGCAGTATTCTCAGAGAGGGTTTGTTACTGGAGCTACTGAGTTCGTGCTTTGTGCGACGCTTTCGGCAGGCCTACCTGCGAAACGATGCAGGGTCATATGGAATAAACCCCGGTGCAATGAACTGATCCACTTAACTTTCAAAATATTTTTTTTAAATATTCAAAGACTCTTATTTTGCCTCTTTGAATAATTAGGAGACCTATAGGACAGTTAGCCGGCTTCCTGGCCTAGAGGTTAGCGACTTTTCTCCGTAATCTCGTATACTCTCGTAGGTAACGTGACGACGGTGAGAATCAGCAGTGGTTCGAATCGCGTCGGTAACCTACGGGGTATGTGAGCCGACCGATCAGAAAGCAATGGCAAACTACTGAGCGTAATCTTGCCAAAGAAATCAACAATCAGCTGAAAGATGCTGATGTTGACAGCGATGTCCTGTAAAGGATATGCAAACATTTATTTATAGGACAGTTAATATGACCCGCGTAACCATCTCAAAATAATAGTTCTAGCGCGATGTCCCAAATATATCTTAATGGCATGTAAATTAAAGAGTCAGGCAATCTTTGAAGATTCACATGAAAATTGTAAAGTCATTTGTGACATTAGACACAGTCACGAATTTTCATTTTTTTTTGGGGGGGGGGGGGGGACGGGGTGGCGGGGAGGGGGGGGGGGGTATTTTGCGATTTACTAAATCTAAAGTCTTAGAGATAACTGGGATGATGGATAGGAAAAATGCCCGAGGAAGACACCGAGAGAAATATCTAGATGGCTTCATCATATGGCGTTATCGAGACACAAACAAAGAGAGATCCAACGCTCTAGTGATGAACTGAGAAGGCGACCCATGACAGCCTACGCGTGAACGGTATGGTATAATGATTATGATATTGGTTGAGTTAATTTCATCTTGCCGGAGCATGTTTAAATAAAGACATTAGTCTGTGTAAAAGTTAGTAGAAGTAGCTTTAAACACTTGTCTTTATTCTAAATCATTAGCGCGGCTAATAAAACGGCTTAAATTTGCAATATATATATACCAAGACAATGTGTTTGAAAACTTAACATTATGTTTTATTTGTGAGTTTTGTTATCATGTCCAAAAGATGTTGAAGCATATGTCCAACTACTATGAAAATTAAAATGCGCATAACTTTACCAAATGCTCTTATAAGGACTGCCGAAAAGTTTATTGATCTCTTTCGATTTCTCCTACATCCCCCTTCACTCTTCTCCCCCACCCAATATTATTTATCTCTGTCTCTAGTTTTCTTCCCAGAGTGCTCTAGATCTATCTCTATTTCGTTTTCCCTTTGGGTTCCATAAACATGTATTCTGGCTATATTATTGTCAGATTTTCTCAGTGTATCTGCTGCCCAGTTCCAGCGTCGTATTCTTACCTATTGACCAGCAAGAGTTACAGACTATTAATGTACATATTGGGTGTCAGTCGAACTAGGCATCTTCCAATGCAATAAGTAGCTATCTAACGTATCACTATGTTTACTTTGATAACTACTGTACGGATATAATTGTGTCGTGTTGACAGCTAGCGTTATACATCAGTTGAACATAACGTATGTTACAGTAATTACCAGCGTGTGTCTACAACATGCCACAAACAAGTACTACTATTTACAGTAATCGTAAAAATAGTTACATTCTTGAGGAAATAATCTTCCCTCTATCTTGCCATAAACTAATTGTATATTTTGGTCAGGATATACTCATGCATACATATTAGTATCATAACGGTTACCATATACTTTATGTATATACCAATGGAAACAATTGCATACGTGGTGTATTTGTCATATAATGTAGTAATAATACGGGCTACTCATATTATGTAATGCCACATCTGTTACACACTCTATCTGTGTATTTGTAACTGACCAATGACAACACTGTATAGATATATTTTGAAAATTAATGTTATAATATGACAAGCAAACACTGTACTTATAAAATAACAAACGTCTAACCCAATAGGTCCTTGTCATTGGAAGTTAGAAAAGACTTCTTGATGTTACATTGAATTGATTGTAACAGATGGCTGTAAGTAATGGATAATTTTTAAAGACACTAAAAAGTCCGTTATGCCTGTGGCGAAAGAGAAATATAGTTTTGCGAATAATACTGCAGCTATGGTCATTCGTTCGTTCGGTCGAAGACTGGTGTTGGTGCTGAAGTCGTCTGTGCCTGTCCCGCCACATATATTCAGCAACACTTTTCAGCTCAGCATAAGTCTATGCGCGCATGACCTTTCATGCTTGAGATGAAATTTTGCCAAGGACGTCCTCTGTGTATTAGTAAAATGGTTTGGTCATGCAAGTAGGTCGCCAACTAACAGTATACCACAACAAGCAATCATGAACAGACCAGAAGAAAGCAGAGAAAGAGGCCGACCACGTAAACGATGGACGGAGGGAATAGCAGAGTCCATGGGAGTATCGATACATGAAGCCCATAAGCGGGCATAAGAATTGCCCAATTTTTAACCTTTTGAAAATAAAGTGTGTTCGTTCGTTCGTTCGTTCTGTTCGCGATGCTGTATGTGCAGGGAAGATAACATGAAAATTAACACAAGTAAAGCATAAGTAATGGCTGTAATCACGGAAGAAGAAACAATAACGATTCACATAAACAAACACGCCCTGAAACAAGTAAAGAACTAAAACTTGTAAATAGTCTTTGTGTGTATATATATATATATTGGCAACAAGTGTTGGTGGAAGACTGTGGGGTTATTAAATGTAAATTGTCGTTGAATAAAAGTCTAGGGTTAGAGGGCCCGGATACACACTATAAGAGATTTGTTCGAGTCCTTTCTATGGTAGAAGTCTCCAGGAATATAGATTAGCTTAGCTCTATGGATGTAAGGATTGAGACTGAACCGTAATGAACCCCAGCCCACCCTACAATGATAAGACAACCCTCCTGAAGAACTAGGCAGAGAAACCACAGACCTCTAGCAAGCTGTTGTCCTTCTATAGGACGTATGGGTCTATGTGTTGGCTGACCTCCCACTTTAGTTCTCTGTACATATATAACAGTAGCACATTTCTCTACAATGACAAAACGTTGTAACATTGGTCACAAGACGATAAAGACACGCCTGGTCCTTATTATATCTTTATTAATAGAATCTCACATATACCTTTACGAGACTCTACAATCTATAAAACATCATAACCGAACAAATACATTACCAAGTAATGAATTAACTTCTAAACTAAAACTCCCCCCCCCCCCTTTCCTCTGTCTCTCCCCTCACCTAAAACCATACACCCTCAACTCTTGAGTGTTGTGTCTTCCCGAATAACCATCTCGGGACTACCGTTAACCAGTTTCAATAAATCAAACACCTTACATCTACATTACTCTCTGATCTCTACTATATTAAACAAAGACAGATCTTAAATCTTGGATCTGGCTGGTGATTGTGTCTGTGTCTTAACTAAGTCTGGAATACATAAATCCTGTGAATCAGGAGAATGTACAATCACCCCACACTGGGCTTCTCACAACTGTCTCTATTCTCCCACGGAAAAAGTCCTATAAAGACTCTTCTACAGTTCTATGATGATTCTCTACGTATGCTATTGTTGCTATAGATGGGTTCATCCCATCCTGAATGGACCAAACACTATACTGTATTACTGTAAAAAGGTTCTCTGAATGCCGAACACCGTGATTGTGGATATGGAATCAATGACGGTGATGTAATCCATTTGATGGTGGAACATAATTGACAGACAAATGTAACTGTCCACAAATGTTCCTAAAGGACTTTAGATAAAAATGATGGGGTTTTGTGCGGATACGCTGGACTTGAATTCGGAAGTTCTGGAACTTGCATATGTCTTGAGAGGCACATGAGTCTGCCATAAACGGTGATTTCAACAATAATTCTGGAAATGTTGAAGCACGGACTATCAACGAAGTTGCTGTGGTTGTTAGTGAAGGAAGGACTATCCATAAGCATCTGTCATAGCTAGTTTGAACATCTTTAGGCGGCCTCCCGCGGATTACAGGGGTAACATGCTTCATCGAAGATAAAGACGCATCCACCTGTCTTAGGGCGACATTAAAACAAACAGGAGTGCCGTAGCTGGTTTTAGATCTCAATCTAGTCATTATGATCACTTATAGGAAAAGTACAATCCAGTCCGTAAGCTTGTGCAAACATATAACTTCCCGGATACTACCGGAAGAATACATGGTACATTTCTCAGACGTAGATAGTGCGAAAAAAGATGGTACCTAATTCTAGATCACCCATCAAGTTGTTCTGCTTCTGGCCAATCCAATGACAACACATATAGTCAAGGGATGTAACTGAGATAGGTCCTTCTCGTAGTTGCTTAAAAGAAAACACTGAGTTATCTCCCCCGTCCGATAGAGAATTCCAGCTATCAGCTCAACGATTAAGGTGTAGTGGCCACATCTCTAGCAAAACCATATCTCGCCTCCATCTTGTAACTGCCTATGTTGGACAGCCATCTCTTTGATGATAAGTATAGATAAAAGGATAGCCAAGGTTTTGGACTCCGAAAATTGTCCCTCGCCATGTGCCTCCAGTGCCTGTAAGATTGAAAACGACAAGCACTGTACATCAGGGCAAATTATACATTTTCATTTTGCACAAACAGAGACACACATTGTAAATAAAACATGAGGACAGGGGTATTCCCCGCTGTTCTCTGCTAGTTACTTTGCACCTAAATCTCTGTTGACAAGCGGGGTCTCTATTTATTGCCCGTAAAACTGATTCGTCTACTAGTTGAGGATTCGGGACTGTCGTCTAAATTGACCCTACCAACCTCACGATAAGACACACTGACGAACAAGACAAACACAGATACCGAAAAATATACACTCTCACATGGTAACACCCACACTAAGAGAGTACAACAATTTGTTTTAGAACATTACCGGGAGTGTCTCTGACTAAACTGTCTGGGGGTTTAAACTCTGCTCCAATGCCTTAGTATTTTGGCAAGCAACACTGTACGATTTACTGCATGTATAAATGAGTATGTAGGCCGTTCTCATGAATTGGACTTAGCCAACAGGACATGCAGGACCCGCCAAACCGTCTGAAGCAATGGGGTGTCCTAATCAACTGTTTCCCCAGGCTGTCATACAAACAAAATTAACTTCCCTCCCCGGCATATTCCGTACACAGATGACGTATAGATTCACACACGATATATATGCGTACATGTTATGAATCTTTACCAAATGCACTCTTGAGTACACAACTAGTTCACTAGAAGTCCAGTAAATACCAGTCTATTATTTAGAGAGTATTGAACCGAATGTGAAGATATAGTGAACTCTGCATAGACTCTGCACAGAATTGGCAGATATATCAAGATCTTCACCAGAATATGAATCAGTAATCATAGCATGAGCTGAATTGTAAGCTTAGAAATAGTTACTATTAGTATAGACGTTCGAGATGCAAAGTTCGAACTTCAGGCTGTCTTCTTACAGAAGTAATGTTGCAGTTTCAAACTTCAACAAAATTCATAAGTTACATGTATTATATTTATCTTATCAAACAGATATAAATCATTCAAAAAACAATATTTCTCTCACCATCAGCAAAAGAAGGCACTGTTGGCGGAAAAAAAAAAACAACACCTCCCGATAGAATTACATCTGCTTAGGGGGAACGTTCAGACTCAAGTGACTATGTCTGGTCTGGCCAGGGAATAACCTCTAATGCATTCTATTTTCAGATACAGCACCAAATTCCGTCTCGTTCTGAACTCTGGCATTCGTTACCATATAAGGCAACGCCAGTCCTTTAAACGTGAAATTCTCATTTCTTAGAAACCGGTCCGCTTTTCGTGTCTGCAAACTGGGGAAACTGGAACACTATGTCACAAAGACCCACAAAACGAAGGATACTTTGTTCAATATCTTTTGAACATGTGTGTTGTACAAAAATTATGTCTTTACTCTTGGTGTTCTATTTGTCAGATTCGTAATGAGATTTGTCTTATCATTAAACTGTAATATTTGACGTGAATTTGCAATTTCCTCGTTTATTTAGAAGTTTTATTGTTCATGAAAACATGGAGTTAGTTCTGATTTCTTCACAGTAACCTATCTCTGTATATAAGATTTCACCTTTTGTTCTTGGTTAATTTACAACTATAACCGTTAAATGCTTTCTTGTTTTTAAAAAAAATTAACTACACTATCAAATCACTACTACTAAGCATCATAGCTTCGGGTGATTTGGCAGCAGACCGTTTTGTGTTGGTTTTTATGCAATTGTATGGGTGCTGGTCTGTGAAAAAACGTTCTCATCACGACGTTCTCATCAAACTGACTTGTGTGAGTTAATGAGGAATTCCCTAATGCAACACGCAATGTTTTCTTTACCCACACTAAGTATCAAAACAGGAGACTGTGGTTAAATGGAACGCAGTATAAACAGAAACACGCCTAAACGGAATGTGGACCCACGTAGACAGTAATTAGTAAGCTAGACAGGTCAATGGAGGAATTCAGACCTACTCGAAGATTAATCTGTCAACACATTCAAAGTTAGAGACAGGCGAATGTTAGGATGTGTAGTAGTGTCATTTGAATCTCGATGGGAGGGAATATTTTTTGTTCGTTATATACTGAGTGCAGAATTGCATCCGATGTCAGTTGATAACTGAGTGCTAGAGTGCTGGTTGTGATGTGGTAACTTTAAATTCTTTCATTTGGATCAATTGAAAGTGCCCGTCTGAAACATGGGCGAGTGATACTTGTAGTTTACATCAGTAATTGTTAGGATAGTATTGGGGTAATTTGAACCCAATCATTATTTCTCTACATGTTAGAGTGGGGTTTGGAGACTTCGTATTAATAAGCGAATTGCTACGAAGATTACTGACAGTCTATTATCGGTCTAGTGAAGTATTTATTACTTTATTATCTCCCTTTGCTTTTATTGAGAGGATCTACTAAGATATCTTCTTCACTATGTTATAATCTCCTAATACAATGTTCTTATTTATAATCTCCTAATACAATGCGATTATTATGATATTCTTCAAATTATGGGAGATGTGAAAGTATAAATGTGTGCACCCATCGTATCACCAGGACATGGTATGAATATCATCATTATCTAGATACGCCCAATAAACTTTGGCATCTGCATTTTATGCGATTGAGAGACTCATTGCATGAATATGATGGACATGACTTGTAGACATGACATGTTGGCTACATCTATCCATAGAATAATATACATCTATATGTGTTCATATCCATTCTATCATATCATTTGGACCGAAACAGAGGATAACAGGATCTGACTTTATGGATAGTGAAAAGTTAAGTGGCAGGCGATGTATGGACTTAGTGTACGACTATTGCACCCTACAAGCAGAATAAAGGATAGGGCCATACTTGACAAGAAATAGGATAGGATATACAACTTTCTTATGAAGGCGGGTACATGTTTGGTGTTCTTGTATCTAAAACAGGTTGTAGTTTATTTGTGGTCTAGACGGTTTGTGCCTATACGAGGTACATCCGTGTCATAAATATTGAAGTCATCAGTGAATGTTGAGGAATCTAACCTTTCTAAGGCAGTGAAGTCTGTAGACCTGATTTTGACACTGGCTTCTCAGAACTCAACTGTACCACCCAGGCCGTGTTTGGCGGATGATTATTAAATAACTAACCCAAAAAAGTATAAATCGCAAACATAAATGCCCAGTAAACAGACAGACTTATAAGACTGTAACACACTAGAAACTATTACCTGCTGCTGAACAATTTACACAACGAACATTATTAACATTCAATGTCCAAGTATCAGTAGTGTTAATTATTGTGTAATTCAGGATGCCCATTGTGTATATCGTCCAAATCATCCATTATAATCTTTTAACTTTACCCAGAGTTAGCTAACTTTTTATCAGAATTACGAGTGTATAACTGTGGTAACTGTAGTGTGATAGTGTTATAACGCTATCGGAGGGCTACATCGCTTAACAGAACAGGAGAGCTGTGTGGTAGGGATACTACTCCTCTTCATTCCTACAATAGTGGGCATTCTCCTCTCTGAAGGCAGTGCCTTTCTTGTGCTCTCTTGGCCTTCAACCTGGAAACGTTACTTGATCGTTTAGTGTATGTCTATCAGGTTTGTCTGATACTGTTAATTAAGGAGTCTTGCGAGCCATTTCCGGTTTTCAGTTAGTAGTCGCCAACCATTGTTTGGGGGTATCTTTCTCCTAACTCAACTTAACATGCCACACGGTCGTTCAGAAAGAAATGGCAAACAACTATTGAACGTAAACTTCTAATTGCCAATATGTCACAAACAGAAAAAAATGCTGG